>CM029013.1:44262502-45008371 GCA_016801055.1 Panax notoginseng | reverse complement strand
ACAATACGACAAAACATAAACTGTGAGTTTGAATACAAATATTATCTTTAGAGAGTTATTCATACTCAAAAGAGTCCTCATTACATTTATTAACACACCATTACATTGAATAGTGAGGACTACTAACTAATACTATCATTCGGACCATCACTCCGTACCCGACTTGTCCCAGCTACGTTCTCATTTCCTGAAGAGAACAGTGAAAGAAAGGGTGAGCTCAACTAGCCAGTAAGAAATATTATGACTAAGATAATGCTGAATTAAATTATCTTTAGCCTTCAACAATGTTTAAACTGATAAAATATAATAGACATCAAGTTTAACTGTAGCGGAATAAGCAATCCATTAAAGAGTCAAGTAGAAAATATAACTCTACTATCTTTTTTGATTTAAAAGATTTTCCAACACTTTGATCGCTGAGACTCAGCTTATATAAATAATCCACATCATCGAATCACCCCTGCACTACGGCCAAGGATATTCGTTATATTCATTAATGGTCATGATCATGCCAACAACTGTCCATCAATGCACTACGGGCCAATGAGGACTTTTACCACATCATTTGTAACATTACGGTCATGATTACACGAATAATCCCTGGTCATATATATACCAAGTCCATCTATGCACTACAGGCCACAGATGACTTTCAACATTTATAAACATGAGGATGATGACATGATATAAGAATTCAATAAAACAAGTTCAAGAATTTATTTATCCAAGAATTAACAACGTCCAATTGTCAACATGATATTCTTTGTGGAGTAAAATTCAAGAATACTCAGGAGAATATTTTCATGAAAAGATACTGGATGAAACGCAATTATCAAGGATATTTCACAAATTTCATGGAGTATAGAAGTCAAAACTTAACCAACTGAGTACAATTAGAAATGGAATAACAAAAGAAATCACCATGCATGCGATAGACCGCACAGACAGGTTATTCCAACAGAATAATAAATAATGGAACCAGGTCTGGCGTAAACGCACAGACAGGATATTCGACAGAATAATAAATAATGGAACCAGGCGGTGTAAAACACACAGACAGGATATTCCAACAGAATAATAATAAAAACGGAACCAGGTCTGTTTTCCACAGACAGGACCAGGTCCGGTGTATAACACACAGACAGGATGTTCAACAGAATAATTAAACGGAACCAGGTCCGGTGTAAAACACACAGACAGGATGTTCCAACAGAATAATAGAAGAATGTCACCAAGTATAGGGTAGACCGCGTATACTGGTTATTCCAACAGAATAATAATGAAATGGAATAACAGAAGTTCTCTTCATGAATATAAAGAAATAATATCCCTACCGTTTTAAAGAAGAGCTGATAAGTAAGGAAGTAGTTAAGTAGCAGAATACTCTTCTTCTCTCTCTCTATAGTTTCTCTCTATTTTTCTCTCTCTAGAGTTCAGTGAATTCGTAGAAATAATGAAGGAATGAGCTGCTATTTATAGAAAAATAGAATGCATAGTAACTAATCCATGAACGGTCCAGATTGATTACTTTAATCTGACGGTGCATATTTAAAGAAAAATCTTTTAAATAAAATAAAATATATTCTATTTATAGAATAACTTTAATAAAGTATTTTGTTTTATATAAAAAGATGTTTTCTGTTTTATTACGTTAATCTTACGAGAAAACAACAACTCGTATTATCGCTAAATAATTCATATTATTAACTGACAATAATAGAATCAAACTGAGTGACTTCTCACATAAGCATTTTAATAATCTAATACCGTGTGCTACTATGCAACCACACGTATTACTGTACTTTTACTACCGAGTAGTTTCAACAGCAACAATGGTAAAATTTCCGCCGTTATTTTTAATAAATATTTTTGTCGTTTTCTCAATCCGACAATAATTCGTTGTGGGGTCCACCAATGATTGTGTCGTTGTACGAATATTTCCCTGTTAAAACGAATATTCCCCGACCAATCGATATTATATAACAACTTGCGTACTTTGCAAAATTTATAAATATTACCCACAACTTAAACATTATATCAAATTAACTCCATAATATTCAAAAATGATATTTATAAAAAAATTCATCTTTATTTATAAAAGTTGGGGTCTTACAACCTCCTTCTTATGAAATTTCGCCCTCGAAATTAGGGTACGTACTGGTATGTCGAAGAGGTAAGGATACCTTGATTTCATTTCTGATTCTAACTCCCAAGTCATTTCCTCAACATCGTGGTTTCTCCACAAAACTTTGACTTGAGGTATAACCTTGGAGCGTAGAATATGTTCATTCTTATCCAAGATTTGAATAGGAACTTCTTCATACGTCAAATCCTCCGCTATTTCGTCCGGTTCTAACTCAATAATGTGGTTCGGGTCTTCCACATATTTGCGTAACATTGATATGTGAAAAACGTTATGAACACGAGACATACTTGGCGGTAAAGCGAGTCTATAAGCCACAGTTCCTACTCGATCGAGGATTAAAAATGGACCGATGAATCGAGGATTTAGCTTTCCTCTCTTTCCAAATCTTGTAACTCCTTTCCATGGAGCAACACGTAAGAACACATGATCTCCTACATCAAATTCCACGTCCTTTCGATGAAGATCAGCATAACTCTTTTGTCGATCTTGTGAGGTTTTTATACGTTGTCGGATCGTTTGAATCTTTTCTGTAGTCATACGTACCAACTCCGGTCCCAACAACGTTGCTTCGCCCACCTCATCCCAGCATACTGGAGAACGACATTTTCTTCCATACAATGCTTCGAATGGAGCCATGCCAATACTTGCTTGATAATGTTGTTGTAGGAAAACTCCACCAATGGTAAGAACTTGTCCAACTTCCCTTGAAGTCAAAGACACAGAGTCTTAATAGATCTTCAAGAGTTTGAATAGTCCCTCTCTGATTGTCCGTCCGTCTGAGGATGATATGCTGAACTAAATCGTAACTCCGTGCCCATAGCTTTTTGTAAACTAACCCAAAATCGTGAAGTGAATCTTGGGTCTCGATCAGAAATTATGGATACTGGCATACCATGCAGTCTTACAATCTCGTTTTATGTACATACGAGCAAGACGTTCAAGTGTATTAGTTTCTCGTATCGGTAAGAAATGAGCAGACTTGGTCAATCTATCAACAATGACCCAAATCGCATCAATACCTTGAGAAACCCTAGGAAGACCGGTAACGAAATCCATGGTGATGTGCTCCCACTTCCATTCTGGAATTTCAAGTGGTTGCAATGGACCTTTTGGTACTTGATGCTCCGCTTTGACTCGTTGACAAGTTAGACACCTTGAGATAAACAACGCTATCTCTCTCTTCATATTGCTCCACCAAAATGTATGACGAAGATCATGATACATTTTGGTACTTCCAGGATGGATTGCAAACGGTGTGTTGTGCGCCTCCATCATGATTTCATACTTTAAATCAGGTTGTTAGGAACACAAAGTCTGGAGTTGACTCGAAGTATTCCTTCCTCATCGATTCTTGCTTCGGCATACACCTTCTTGCACTTTCTTCCTCATATGCATCAGCTCCAGGTCTGTAGCTTGAGCAGCTTTAATTTTATCGATTAAATTCGGTTCTACTCGTATATTCGCCATCATCACATGGGTCCCTGGAGTCTTCAACTCTATCTCCATCCTTTGCAAGTCACGCAAAATGGGTCTTTGCGTTGTTAATATTGCACTTGTACCCGCATATGATCTTCTACTCAATGCGTCAGCTACCACGTTCGCTTTTCCAGGATGGTATTGAATGGTATGATCATAATCTTTCAACAGTTCAAGCCAACGTCGTTGTCGCATGTTGAGTTCCTTTTGAGTGAAGAAATATTTGAGGCTTTTATGATCCGTAAAGATCTCCACTTTCTCCCCATACAAGTAATGCCTCCAAATTTTAAGTGCAAAGACAACAGCTGCCAACTCTAGATCATGAGTAGGATAATTCCTCTCATATTCCTTGAGTTGTCTTGATGCATAGGCTATGACTTTTCCATGTTGCATGAGAACACATCCCAACCCTTTGCTCGAAGCATCACTGTAGATGACAAATCCCTCCGAGCCAGATGGTATTGTTAGAACAGGTGCTGAAATGAGTCTCCTCTTGAGTTCTTGAAAACTCTGCTCACATTCTTCGCTCCAACCAAACTTTGTATCTTTCCGAGTCAGCTGAGTTAATGGAGTAGCGATTCGAGAAATCCTTCCACGAATCTCCGATAATAACCAGCTAAACCAAGAAAGCTACGTACCTCGGTCACTGATTTAGGTTGCTCCCAGCTTTGTATAGCTTCAATCTTTGCCGGGTCAACTGATATTCCACGACTTGATACTACGTGCCCAAGGAATGCTACCTCCTCCAGCCAGAACTCGCATTTCTTCAACTTGGCATAAAGCTTGTATTCACGAAGCTTTTGGAGTACCAGCCTCAAGTGTTGCTCATGATCTTCACGGCTTTTGGAATAAATAAGGATGTCATCAATAAAGACGAGAGACCACAAAGTGATCCAAATATTCCTTGAATACCCGGTTCATCATATCCATGAAGGCAGCAGGAGCATTAGTCAATCCAAAGGACATGACTAGGAATTCATAATGCCCGTACCGAGTTCTAAAAGCCGTCTTTGGAATATCCTCAGTTCTAACCTTCAGCTGATGATATCCAGAACGAAGATCGATCTTTGAAAAGAATTGTGCTCCTTGCAACTGGTCAAACAGGTCATCAATACGTGGCAATGGGTACCTGTTTTTGATGGTGACATGATTCAACTCCCGATATCAATACAAAGTCGCATACTTCCATCTTTCTTCTTCACGAACAGAACAGGAGCACCCAAGGAGAAGTACTAGGACGAATAAAACCAATGTCTAACAATTCCTGCAGTTGGGTCTTTAACTCCTGAAGTTCAATAGGAGCCATTCGATATGGAGCTTTGGAAATGGGTTTTGTACCGGGTTCAAGGTCGATACAAAATTCAATTTCACGCTCTGGGGGTAGGCCAGGAAGTTCTTCAGGGAATACGTCAGGAATTTATTAACAATAGAAATATCATTCAAAACTGACGTATTTTTGTTTAGATCTGTGACATGAGCTAAGAAAGCTTGACATCCGTTTTTCAATAAACGAATAGCTTTATGGCTTGAGATGACAGCGATTGATTTTAATGGTTTGGTTGCTTGAATTCGCATAATAGGTCGATTAGGAATATGAAAGCTAACAACCTTACGAAAACAATCAATTTTTGCATGATGAGTAGTTAACCAATCAATCCCTAGAATCACGTCAAATGCAAGTATTTTTAATGAAATAAGATCGACAGGTAATGTGTGGGTACCAACTTGAACCAAACAAGACTTATAAACCGTGGATGTAATGAAGGTTTCTCCCAATGGAGTTTCAACTGCTAAGTCAAAGTCTAATTTCTCCGGAATCAAATTTAATCGATGAGCGCAAGTAGGAAAATAAAAGAATGGGTTGAACCAGTATCAAATAAAGTATAGACTTCGTTAGAGTTTATGATAAGCTTACCCGTGATGACCTCATTCGGGTTCCTTGCGTTCTGGGAGGTCACAACAAACGCTCTCCTTGCACAACCGGTTTTGACTTTTCTGGGACGGCCTTTGGTGCCTCCATCCTAGCTGAATTTGTCTTCGGTAAACGACAAAATCGGGCTAAATGACCTTCTCTTCCACAATTATAACATGCTTTGGACGGCATCGCGCAGTTTGGACTGATGTGCCCCTCCCCTCCGCATTTGAAACATATGATAGGTGGTCGTTCTCCTTCCTTAACGACAGGTGCTGGTGCTGTACTTTCCATCATTGTTGAATCTCTCTTCTTAAAATGTCCATTCTTATTGTTTTGGCCCTGATTACCACCGAAGTGTGTTACCATTTCTGGCCTGTTGATTCCCTCCATGCTTGTTGTCACCGCTTCGATGACTGCTCTCACTGGTATTATCATTTTGCCGGCTGCTCTCTTTTGGTTGCGTTATCTCGTTATCGCGCTCCACCAACTGAGCCCTATTTACAACATCTGAATACAAACACAGTTTATGAGAAACAAGATGTTGACGTATCTCCGGCTTCAAACCTCTTAAAAACATCCGCGTCATTCTTTCTTCATTATCCACCAGGTGGGACGCAAACCGGGATAACTCCGCAAATTTTGCCTCGTACTGCGACACGGTCATATTATTCTGCTCCAATTTGATGAACTCCACCTCCTTCATGTGACGAATACTCTCGGGAAAGTATTTGTCGTTAAACAGATCTTGGAACTTCTCCCAAGACATCTTCAGTGCGGCAGGTTGAGTACGCTTTTCGATTCCACCAGTAATCTGCCTCTCCTCGCAACATAAAGGCGGCAAAGGGAACCTTTTGCTCCTCGGAGCAAACCAAGACATCAAATATCTTGGTGATCTGCTTTATCCATGTTTCAGCTACAAGTGGTTTGGGTTCTCCCTTAAACTCCGGTGGTCCCAGCTCCTTAAACTGTTTAGCGGTGACCGCCTGAGAGTTTCCAGTATTTCCACCTACGTTGTGGACAGGAGCCGCTTTCACCTGTTGTTGCATGAATTGCATAAAGCCTCTGAACATTTGATCATTCATCATTTGGTCAGTGTTGTTGTTTGCATGAGGATTGTCACCTTCCTGATGCACATTATCCTGATTAGTGATATGTGGTGAATCATCAGTCGTCTGTGCTCCATTGCTATTCTCAACATTCTCGGATGCCATTTTCAGATACTGCCACAAAATAAAAATTAATTGATATGTCATATATTATCCTTATGTTATGACCGACCAATTAAATACCATGCAAATAAACTTAGGTAGGTCATACTAGCGAAGGAATTCCCCGTCTCTCCCCTCCTAGTTCTATTCTCACATCCTAGCCAGGGATCATATCCCTAAGCTCTGATACCAACTGTGACGCCCCCAAAATTAGGTATACATCACCCATCTTGGGTCGTCAGATACATAGTACAGAATACAAATACAACTTAATAATACAACTGTCGTGTACAATACGACAAAACATAAACTGTGAGTTTGAATACAAATATTATCTTCTAGAGAGTATTCATACTCAAAAAGAGTCCTCATTACATTTATTAACACACCATTACATAGAATAGTGAGGACTACTAACTAATACTATCATTCGGACCATCACTCCGTACCCCGACTTGTCCCAGCTACGTTCTCATTTCCTGAAGAGAACAGTGAAAGAAAGGGTGAGCTCAACTAGCCCAGTAAGAAATATTATGACTAAGATAATGCAGAATAAATTATCATTAGCCTTCAACAATGTTAAACTGATAAAATATAATAGACATCAAGTTTAACTGTAGCGGAATAAGCAATCCATTAAAAGAGTCAAGTAGAAAATAAACTCTACTATCTTTTATGATTTAAAAGATTTTCCAACACTTTGATCGCTGAGACTCAGCTTCATAAAATAATCCACATCATCGAATCACCCCTGCACTTCGGCCAAGGATATTCGTATATTCATTAATGGTCATGATCATGCCAACAACTGTCCATCAATGCACTACGGGCCAATGAGGACTTTTACCACATCATTCGTAACATTACGGTCATGATTACACCGAAAATCCCTGGTCATAATCATACCAAGTCCATCTATGCACTACAGGCCACAGATGACTTTCAACAGAATATAAACATGAGGATGATGACAATGATATAAGAATTCAATAAAACAAGTTCAAGAATTAATTTATCAAGAATTAACAACGTCCAAATTGTCAACATGATACTACTTTGTGGAGTAAAATTCAAGAATGATCAGGAGAATATTTTCATGAATAGATACTGGATGAAACGCAAATTATCAAGGATATTTCACAAATTTCATGGAGTATAGAAGTCAAAACTTAACCAACTGAGTACAATAAAGAATGGAATAACAAAAGAAATCACCATGCATGCGATAGACCGCACAGACAGGTTATTCCAACAGAATAATAAATATGGAACCAGGTCCGGCGTAAACGCACAGACAGGATATTCCGACAGAATAATAAATAATGGAACCAGGTCCGGTGTAAAACACACAGACAGGATATTCCAACAGAAATAATATAAAACGGAACCAGGTCCGGTGTATAACACACAGACAGGATGTTCCAACAGAATAATAAACGGAACCAGGTCCGGTGTAAAACACACAGACAGGATGTTCCAACAGAATAATAGAAGAATGTCACCAAGTATAGGGTAGACCGCGTATACTGGTTATTCCAACAGAATAATAATGAATGGAATAACAGAAGTTCTCTTCATGAATATAAAAGAAATAATATTCCCTACCGTTTTAAAGAAGAGCTGAAGTAAGGAAGTAGTTAAGTAGCAGAATACTCTTCTTCTCTCTCTCTATAGTTTCTCTCTCTAGAGTTCAGTGAATTCGTAAGAAATAATGAAGGAATGAGCTGCTATTTATAGAAAAATAGAATGCATAGTAACTAATCCATGAACGGTCCAGATTGATTACTTTTAATCTGACGGTTCATATTTAAAGAAAAATCTTTTAAATAAAATAAAATATATTCTATTTATAGAATAACTTTAATAAAGTATTTGTGTTATATAAAAAGATGTTTCTGTTTTATTACGTTAATAATACGAATAAAACAAAACGTCATTATCGCTAAATAATTCATATTATTAACTGACAATAATAGAATCAAATTGAGTGACTTCTCACATAAGCATTAATAATCAATACCGTGTGCTACTATGCACCACACGTATTACTGTACTTTTACTACCGAGTAGTTCAACAGCAACAATGGTAAAATTTCCGCCGTTATTTTTAATAAAATATTTTTGTCGTTTTCTCAATCCGACAATAATTCCGTTGTGGGGTCCACCAATGATTGTGTCGTTGTACGAATATTCCTGTTAAAACGAATATTCCCCGACCAATCGAATATTATATAACAACTTGCGTACTTGCAAAATTTATAAATATTACCACAACTATAACATTATATCAAATTAACTCCATAATATTCAAAAATGATATTTATAAAAAATTCATCTTTATTTATAAAAGTTGGGGTCTTACAATTTGACTCTTCTAATGGATTGCTCGTTCCGCTGTAACTATGGTTGAAATTTTTATCATTTACCATATGTTCTAAAATCTCTGATTTATTGTTGATGAAGGCTATTGATAATTGAATTATCTTTAGTCATGATATTCTTTATGAGTAGTTGTGCTCACCCTTTTGCTTCACAATTCCTTTCAGGTAATAAGAGTGTAGCTGGGTCGAGCGGGGGTAACAAGGGATAGAACGGTGGTCATCATTTAGTAGTTATATTTGGTGAAAAAAATAGGGTGAGGCGAACCCAACGTTGGAAGGGTGTTTTGTCACTATCATACAAGATGTCTAATGACATACAACCTCGTGTCATCATAAGACAAGGTTGTGCTCATCCACTTGCTGAGTATATCTATGGGCACTACCTATATAATCTTGGTGTTTGTTTGAAGTATAATTCTCAATTAGAGACAGGGAGATAATGATAAGTCAAGAGAGACTCACCATTGGGAAGAATATGATAGTAATCTTCTCGTTTTTCTTTGGGTCTATTGGGTCAACCAAAGATAATTCTGTGACCATATGATATCTATCATAACCTAGACGCGTGGCCTCCCATGTACGAAGGTTTCCTTGAGCACTTCCCAAAGATTCTAATTTTTAAAACAGTTTTTTGACTATACCTTTATGTAAGGTGTTATTGTGAGGTGATGTCCACGTTGGAACATGAGTCACATTTGGTATATATTTGTATCCAAACTCACAGCATATGTGTTGTTGTATTTTGCACGACAATTGTTGTAATAAAGTTGTAGTTATTTTCTGTACCATGTTATTGACGACTCAGAATGGGTTGGGTGGAATGGACCTATTTTGGGGTTGTCACAGGATGTGGTATCAGAGCTTAGGGATATGATCTCTGGCGGAGATCGGGAAATAGAACTAGGAGGGGAGAGATGAGTAAATCCTTCGCTAGTGTGTCCTACTAAGCTTATTTGTTGGTCAGTCATAATATCGGGATATTATGTGGTATGTTAATTTGTTAAATTAACCTTTGTTTTGAAGCTGTATTCTAGAATGATATCTGAAATATAGGAGATGAGCAATGGAGAAATCATGAGGACAAGGAAGATGAAATCTGAAATGAAAGTAGGTATTCTCAACTCTTCGAAATACCAGGTACGTAAATTTCGGGGACGAAATTTCATAAGGAGGGGAGATTGTAAGACCCCGAATTTTATGAAATAAAAGTATTCAATTTTTCTTATAATTACAATTCAGTAAATGGTTAAATTGATAAAAAGTTAAAGTTATGGGTGAAATGTGAAATTTTTCAAAATACACAAGTGGTTATAAAATAATCATTGTTGTCGGGGAATATTCGTTTGGTCGTGGAATATTCTTTCTGTCGGAGAATATTCGTACGACGGCGCAGCTATTTGTGGGCCCCATAACAGAATAACTGTCGGGTGAAGAAAACGACAAATTTGAGTTTTTACAAATAACGGCGTAGTTGTTACCGTTAACACTGTTGGAATACCCGGTGGTTTAAAATACAGTAATACGCGTTATTGCACAGTAGCACACGGTATTGCACAGTATTTTTGAAATTATTATTCTTACGTAAGAAGGCACTACTCAATAATTGTTACAGTAATTACTGTTCAATATTTTATTTTATTGATTCAATAATTGCTACGTTGAAATTTTATATTATTGTTGTTCAATAATTGTCACTGCACAGTATTTCCCATTATCAGATCAATAATTCATATTATTTGAATAATATTATTAGATAACATTATTGGCAATGACTAGAAAGTTCTGTCTAAGGAGAGGTTTGGTCATCTAATTGCGCGCCAGTAAGGAGAAATTCTTATTGGAAAGCCCCTCTTTCCTGGGAACGGCCTGGTTGTCATAAATGTGATTCTGTAATATTATTTGTGAATAATTAATTATTGATTCATATGATAAGAAAATATTTATTTTATGTGGATATAAATGAGGGATATATTTTTGTGGTTAAAAAATGAAGGAGTTAATGTTGAGAATTTTTATCCGTATTTTTGTCGGAATGGAGGTATTAAAAATCAGGATTTTTGAGATATTTTGCGGGGGTTATAATTTTTAATCCGACCGTTGGATCGTGGTAATTTTTGGATATGTTATACATATATAAGTTGAGTATATGTCCACAAATTTTGAACCGTTAAAAATGAATATATGATTTATTATGAATTTACGAGATGACTGGTTCAAAAATTATTGAATTTTCGGAGTTTATCATTTTGGTGGAAAATTCTAGAATTGGTGGGCCCCACTTGTGGTTGGTGAAGAAATGTGCTGAATTATATTTCAAATGTGGTGGGTGGGAATAGTAGCAGGTAAAGCCATCAGGTTGCAGGTCAAACCTACCAAAATTTTCCTATAAATAGAGGGCTAAGTTAGAATTGAAAATCACACCAGAAACATAAGCTTTCTCTCTTTCTCTCTCTATATTATGAAGTATTTTGTGAGTTTTTAGATACTTGGTGAGTTGCTATTCATCAGTGCAAGTTTCCTTCAGCATCATATCCGATATCCAGTCAGAAGTACTGCTCTTTTGAGGTAAGGGATAGTAAGGGATTTTAAGGGTTGTTATGATTTTCAGTTTCGTAATTTTTCTGAACTTCAAAAATTCTGGAAAAATTTGAAATGATATTTTGATGAGTTTTCTTGATTGTGTCCAAAAATGGTGATTTTTGGATGTATAGATTGAGAGTTATGAATTTTATGAGAAAAGACTATTTTAAAGTAACCGCTTATAATTCCTTGTGGTTAACTCCAAAATTGATGAAATTTTTATTGGGAGTACATGTATATGATAGAAGTATACTCTGTAAATTTCAGAATTTTTAGACAAAAGTACATTTTTGATAAATGTCTAAATATTCGGCTATTTTGGCCATATGAAAAATAGTAAATGACTTTTAAAAATTCTGAGAAAAATATATGTTCACTATGGGACTATATTATGCTAAATCCAGAAAAGAAATATTTTTGGAACTGATTTGGTATTTTTCATGAAAATGGTCTAGTTATGAGTAAATGAATTAAATATGTTTTGTGAAGAAAGAAAATTGGAAAATAGGATTTTATGGCTTGAGAATCCTATATGAGGTATATGCAGATTTTTGATGAGGGTTTTGGTTATTGATGATGAAATTGTAAGAGTTGGCATTTTATGATGATTAAATGCATTAATTAGTAAAGTGTAAACAATTAAAATAAATTGTTTATAAATTTAAGTAATGTTATTCTTTCAATATCATTATACCGAAATATTGGTATGAATTTTATTGTAGAATTTCTATCTTTTGTGTCGGGGTTACTATTCATGAGTTACGAATATTACTCTTGAGATTAAAACTATATGTTGATCATATTATTTTTTATCATCATATATAACATTTTTATAACCCTGATGTTGAAATTCTCTTTCACTGGAGTGTAAAGATGGGTAGATTATTGGTATGATCATGACTAGGGTTCTCTTTGGCCTGTAGTGCAAAGTTGAATTGTGACTGGTATGATCATGACCATTGAATTTATAATTGAATATCTTAAGCTTAAGTGCAAAGGTGAATTGATCAACATGGTTATAATTATTGTTTATAAAATTCTGAAATGATTATATATTTCTTTGAGATATGAATATATTTGGCCTGTAGTGCAAATATGAATTGTTGATGAATATCTTTGGCATGTAGTGCAAAGATGGCCTGTTGATGAATATCTTTGGCCTGTAGTGCAAAGATGAACTGTTGTTGAATATCTTTGGCCCGTAGTGCAAAGATGGTTTGTTGATGAATATCATTGGCCCGTAGTGCAAAGATGGATTTGTTAGTATGATTATAAACAGGAACTGTGATTTGGTATAACCATGATCTTTGATGTTTCAGGTAAAGACAGGTGATGAAAATATTCTTCGTCCTGGGTGCGAAGAAAAATTTATAGTCACAATTATGATTATGAGTTATTCATATGATTGTGGAAAGGAACTGTTGAGTGATGTTACATGGATAAAATATTGTTGGTGGATTTTTAACATGGAGAAGATAATAGACTTTATAGTCTATTTGACTCTTCTAATGGATTGCTCGTTCCGCTGCAACTATGGTTGAAATTTTTATCATTTACCATATGTTCTAAATCTCTGATTTATTGTTGATGAAGGCTATTGATAATTGAATTATCTTTAGTCATGATATTCTTTACTGAGCTAGTTGTGCTCACCCTTTTGCTTCACAATTCCTTTCAGGTAATAAGAGTGTAGCTGGGTCGAGCGGGGGTAACAAGGGAATAGAACGGTGGTCATCATTTAGTAGTTATATTTGGTGAAAAAAATAGGGTGAGGCGAACCCAACGTTGGAAGGGTGTTTTGTCACTATCATACAAGATGTCTAATGACATACAACCTCGTGTCATCATAAGACAGGGTTGTGCTCATCCACTTGCTGAGTATATCTATGGGCACTACCTATATAATCTTGGTGTTTGTTTGAAGTATAATTCTCAATTAGAGACAGTGGAGATAATGATAAGTCAAGAGAAGACTCACCATTGGGAAGAATATGATAGTAATCTTCTCGTTTTTCTTTGGGGTCTATTGGGTCAACCAAGGATAATTCTGTGGCCATATGATATCTATCATAACCTAGACGCGTGGCCTCCCATGTACGAAGGTTTCCTTGAGCACTTCCCAAAGATTCTAATTTCTAAAACAGTTTTTGACTATACCTTTATGTAAGGTGTTATTGTGAGGTGATGTCCACGGTTGGAACATGAGTCACATTTGGTATATATTTGTATCCAAACTCACAGCATATGTGTTGTTGTATTTTGCACGACAATTGTTGTAATAAAGTTGTAGTTATTTTCTGTACCATGTATTTGACGACTCAGAATGGGTTGGGTGGAATGGACCTATTTTGGGGTTGTCACAGGTGGTATCAGAGCTTAGGGATATGATCTCTGGCGGAGATCGGGAAATAGAACTAGGAGGGGAGAGATGAGTAAATCCTTCGCTAGTGTGTCCTACCTAAGCTTATTTGTTGGTCAGTCATAATATCGGGATATTATGTGATATGTTAATTTGTTAAATTAACCTTTGTTTTGAAGCTGTATTCTAGAATGATATCTGAAATACAGGAGATGAGCAATGGAGAAATCATGATGACAAGGAAGATGAAATCTGAAATGAAAGTAAGGTATTCTCAACTCTTTGAAATACCAGGTACGTAAATTTCGGGGACGAAATTTCATAAGGAGGGGAGATTGTAAGACCCCGAATTTTATGAAATAAAAGTATTCAATTTTTCTTATAATTACAATTCAGTAAATGGTTAAATTGATAAAAGTTTAAGTTATGGTGTGAAATGTGAATTTTTTTCAAAATACAAGTGGTTATAAAATAATCATTGTTGTCGGGAATATTCGTTTGGTCGTGGAATATTCTTTCTGTCGGGGAATATTCGTACGACGGCGCAGCTATTTGTGGGCCCCATAACAGAATAACTGTCGGGTGAAGAAAACGACAAATTTGAGTTTTTACAAATAACGGCGTAGTTGTTACCGTTAACACTGTTGGAATACCCGGTGGTTAAAATACAGTAATACGCGTTATTGCACAGTAGCACACGGTATTGCACAGTATTTTTGAAATTATTGATTCTTACGTAAGAAGGCACTACTCAATAATTGTTACAGTAATTACTGTTCAATATTTTATTTTATTGATTCAATAATTGCTACGTTGAAATTTTATATTATTGTTGTTCAATAATTGTCACTGCACAGTATTTTCCATTATCAGATCAATAATTCATATTATTTGAATAATATTATTAGATAACATTATTGGCAATGTCTAGAAAGTTCTGTCTAAGGAGAGGTTTGGTCATCTAATTGCGCGCCAGTAAGGAGAAATTCTTATTGGAAAGCCCCCTCTTTCCTGGGAACGGCCTGGTTGTCATAAATGTGATTCTGTAATATTATTTGTGAATAATTAATTATTGATTCATATGATAAGAAAATATTTATTTTATGTGGATATAAATGAGGGATATATTTTGTGGTTAAAAATGAAGGAGTTAATGTTGAAATTTTTATCCGTATTTTTGTCGGAATGGAGGTATTAAAAATCAGGATTTTTGAGATATTTTGCGAGGGTTATAATTTTTAATCCGACCGTTGGATCGTGGTAATTTTTGGATATGTTATACATATATAAGTTGAGTATATGTCCACAAATTTTGAACCGTTAAAAATGAACGTATGATTTATTATGAATTTTACGAGATGACTGGTTCAAAAATTGTTGAATTTTCGGAGTTTATCATTTTGGTGGAAAATTCTAGAATTGGTGGGCCCCACTTGTGGTTGGTGAAGAAATGTGCTGAATTATATTTCAAATGTGGTGGGTGGGAATAGTAGCAGGTAAAGCCATCAGGTTGCAGGTCAAACCTACCAAAATTTTCCTATAAATAGAGGGCTAAGTTAGAATTGAAAATCACACCAGAACATAAGCTTTCTCTCTTTCTCTCTCTATATTATGAAGCATATTTTGTGAGTTTTTAGATACTTGGTGAGTTGCTATTCATCAGTGCAAGTTTCCTTCAGCATCATATCCGATATCCAGTCAGAAGTACTGCTCTTTTGAGGTAAGGTAAGGGATAGTAAGGATTTTAAGGGTTGTTATGATTTTCAGTTTCGTAATTTTTCTGAACTTCAAAAATTCTGGAAAAATTTGAAATGATATTTTGATGAGTTTTCTTGATTGTGTCCAAAAATGGTGATTTTTGGATGTATAGATTGAGAGTTATGAATTTTATGAGAAAAGACTATTTTAAAAGTAACCGCTTATAATTCCTTGTGGTTAACTCCAAAATTGATGAAATTTTTATTGGGAGTACATGTATATGATAGAAGTATACTCTGTAAATTTCAGAATTTTTAGACAAAAGTACAATTTTTGATAAATGTCTAAATATTCGGCTATTTTGGCCATATGAAAAATAGTAAATGACTTTTAAAAATTCTGAGAAAAATATATGTTCACTATGGGACTATATTATGCTAAATTTCAGAAAAGAAATATTTTTGGAACTGATTTGGTATTTTTCATGAAAATGGTCTAGTTATGAGTAAATGAATTAAATATGTTTTGTGAAGAAAGAAAATTGGAAAATAGGATTTTATGGCTTGAGAATCCTATATGAGGTATATGCAGATTTTTGATGAGGGTTTTGGTTATTGATGATGAAATTGTAAGAGTTGGCATTTTATGATGATTAAATGCATTAATTAGTAAAGTGTAAACAATTAAAATAAATTGTTTATAAATTTAAGTAATGTTATTCTTTCAATATCATTATACCGAAATATTGGTATGAATTTTATTGTAGAATTTCTATCTTTTGTGTCGGGGTTACTATTCATGAGTTACGAATATTACTCTTGAGATTAAAACTATATGTTGATCATATTATTTTTATCATCATATATAACATTTTTATAACCCTGATGTTGAAATTCTCTTTCACTGGAGTGTAAAGATGGGTAGATTATTGGTATGATCATGACTAGGGTTCTCTTTGGCCTGTAGTGCAAAGTTGAATTGTGACTGGTATGATCATGACCATTGAATTTATAATTGAATATCTTAAGCTTAAGTGCAAAGGTGAATTGATCAACATGGTTATAATTATTATTTATATAAATTCTGAAATGATTATATATTTCTTTGAGATATGAATATATTTGGCCTGTAGTGCAAATATGAATTGTTGATGAATATCTTTGGCATGTAGTGCAAAGATGGCCTGTTGATGAATATCTTTGGCCTGTAGTGCAAAGATGAACTGTTGTTGAATATCTTTGGCCCGTAGTGCAAAGATGGTTTGTTGATGAATATCATTGGCCCGTAGTGCAAAGATGGATTTGTTAGTATGATTATAAACAGGAACTGTGATTTGGTATAACCATGATCTTTGATGTTTCAGGTAAAGACAGGTGATGAAAATATTCTTCGTCCTGGGTGCGAAGAAAAATTTATAGTCACAATTATGATTATGAGTTATTCATATGATTGTGGAAAGGAACTGTTGAGTGATGTTACATGGATAAAATATTGTTGGTGGATTTTTAACATGGAGAAGATAATAGACTTTATAGTCTATTTGACTCTTCTAATGGATTGCTCGTTCCGCTGCAACTATGGTTGAAATTTTTATCATTTACCATATGTTCTAAATCTCTGATTTATTGTTGATGAAGGCTATTGATAATTGAATTATCTTTAGTCATGATATTCTTTACTGAGCTAGTTGTGCTCACCCTTTTGCTTCACAATTCCTTTCAGGTAATAAGAGTGTAGCTGGGTCGAGCGGGGGTAACAAGGGAATAGAACGGTGGTCATCATTTAGTAGTTATATTTGGTGAAAAAATAGGGTGAGGCGAACCCAACGTTGGAAGGGTGTTTTGTCACTATCATACAAGATGTCTAATGACATACAACCTCGTGTCATCATAAGACAGGGTTGTGCTCATCCACTTGCTGAGTATATCTATGGCACTACCTATATAATCTTGGTGTTTGTTTGAAGTATAATTCTCAATTAGAGACAGTGGAGATAATGATAAGTCAAGAGAAGACTCACCATTGGGAAGAATATGATAGTAATCTTCTCGTTTTTCTTTGGGGTCTATTGGGTCAACCAAAGATAATTCTGTGACCATATGATATCTATCATAACCTAGACGCGTGGCCTCCCATGTACGAAGGTTTCCTTGAGCACTTCCCAAAGATTCTAATTTTTAAAACAGTTTTTGACTATACCTTTATGTAAGGTGTTATTGTGAGGTGATGTCCACGGTTGGAACATGAGTCACATTTGGTATATATTTGTATCCAAACTCACAGCATATGTGTTGTTGTATTTTGCACGACAATTGTTGTAATAAAGTTGTAGTTATTTTCTGTACCATGTATTTGACGACTCAGAATGGGTTGGGTGGAATGGACCTATTTTGGGGTTGTCACAGGTGGTATCAGAGCTTAGGGATATGATCTCTGGCGGAGATCGGGAAATAGAACTAGGAGGGGAGAGATGAGTAAATCCTTCGCTAGTGTGTCCTACCTAAGCTTATTTGTTGGTCAGTCATAATATCGGGATATTATGTGGTATGTTAATTTGTTAAATTAACCTTTGTTTTGAAGCTGTATTCTAGAATGATATCTGAAATATAGGAGATGAGCAATGGAGAAATCATGAGGACAAGGAAGATGAAATCTGAAATGAAAGTAAGGTATTCTCAACTCTTCGAAATACCAGGTACGTAAATTTCGGGGACGAAATTTCATAAGGAGGGGAGATTGTAAGACCCCGAATTTTATGAAATAAAAGTATTCAATTTTTCTTATAATTACAATTCAGTAAATGGTTAAATTGATAAAAAGTTAAAGTTATGGGTGAAATGTGAAAATTTTTCAAAATACACAAGTGGTTATAAAATAATCATTGTTGTCGGGGAATATTCGTTTGGTCGTGGAATATTCTTTCTGTCGGAGAATATTCGTACGACGGCGCAGCTATTTGTGGACCCCATAACAGAATAACTGTCGGGTGAAGAAAACGACAAATTTGAGTTTTTACAAATAACGGCGTAGTTGTTACCGTTAACACTGTTGGAATACCCGGTGATTAAAATACAGTAATACGCGTTATTGCACAGTAGCACACGGTATTGCACAGTATTTTTGAAATTATTGATTCTTACGTAAGAAGGCACTACTCAATAATTGCTACAGTAATTACTGTTCAATATTTTATTTTATTGATTCAATAATTGCTACGTTGAAATTTTATATTATTGTTGTTCAATAATTGTCACTGCACAGTATTTCCCATTATCAGATCAATAATTCATATTATTTGAATAATATTATTAGATAACATTATTGGCAATGACTAGAAAGTTCTGTCTAAGGAGAGGTTTGGTCACCTAATTGCGCGCCAGTAAGGAGAAATTCTTATTGGAAAGCCCCCTCTTTCCTGGGAACGACCTGGTTGTCATAAATGTGATTCTGTAATATTATTTGTGAATAATTAATTATTGATTCATATGATAAGAAAATATTTATTTTATGTGGATATAAATGAGGGATATATTTTTGTGGTTAAAAAATGAAGGAGTTAATGTTGAAATTTTTATCCGTATTTTTGTCGGAATGGAGGTATTAAAAATCAGGATTTTTGAGATATTTTGCGAGGGTTATAATTTTTAATCCGACCGTTGGATCGTGGTAATTTTTGGATATGTTATACATATATAAGTTAAGTATATGTCCACAAATTTTGAACCGTTAAAAATGAATGTATGATTTATTATGAATTTTACGAGATGACTGGTTCAAAAATTGTTGAATTTTCGGAGTTTATCATTTTGGTGGAAAATTCTAGAATTGGTGGGCCCCACTTGTGGTTGGTGAAGAAATGTGCTGAATTATATTTCAAATGTGGTGGGTGGGAATAGTAGCAGGTAAAGCCATCAGGTTGCAGGTCAAACCTACCAAAATTTTCCTATAAATAGAGGGCTAAGTTAGAATTGAAAAACACACCAGAAACATAAGCTTTCTCTCTTTCTCTCTCTATATTATGAAGTATATTTTGTGAGTTTTTAGATACTTGGTGAGTTGCTATTCATCAGTGCAAGTTTCCTTCAGCATCATATCCGATATCCAGTCAGAAGTACTGCTCTTTTGAGGTAAGGGATAGTAAGGGATTTTAAGGGTTGTTATGATTTTCAGTTTCGTAATTTTTCTGAACTTCAAAAATTCTGGAAAAATTTGAAATGATATTTTGATGAGTTTTCTTGATTGTGTCCAAAAATGGTGATTTTTGGATGTATAGATTGAGAGTTATGAATTTTATGAGAAAAGACTATTTTAAAAGTAACCGCTTATAATTCCTTGTGGCTAACTCCAAAATTGATGAAATTTTTATTGGGAGTACATGTATATGATAGAAGTATACTCTGTAAATTTCAGAATTTTTAGACAAAAGTACAATTTTTGATAAATGTCTAAATATTCGGCTATTTTGGCCATATGAAAAATAGTAAATGACTTTTAAAAATTCTGAGAAAAACATATGTTCACTATGGGACTATATTATGCTGAATTTCAGAAAAGAAATATTTTTGGAACGGATTTGGTATTTTTCATGAAAATAGTCTAGTTATGAGTAAATGAATTAAATATGTTTTGTGAAGAAAGAAAATTGGAAAATAGGATTTTATGGCTTGAGAATCCTATATGAGGTATATGTAGATTTTTGATGAGGGTTTTGGTTATTGATGATGAAATTGTAAGAGTTGGCATTTTATGATGATTAAATGCATTAATTAGTAAAGTGTAAACAATTAAAATAAATTGTTTATAAATTTAAGTAATGTTATTCTTTCAATATCATTATACCGAAATATTGGTATGAATTTTATTGTAGAATTTCTATCTTTTGTGTCGGGGTTACTATTCATGAGTTACGAATATCCGGTGTTTTAACTAGAAGTACTGTTTTTGCTGAGGTAAGGGATGTTATTTCTCCTTAAATGATATTATTTTCTTCAATATCATTATGCCGAAGTATTGATCTGAACTTTTTATCAAATTTAGAACTTTTCATGTCGGAGTTACTATTTATGAGTTACTATTCACGAGTTACTATTCACCGAAAAATGAAATTTTCTTCTTTTCGTCCAAAATATCTATTCTGGATACTAGCTTTGATTGTATCCATGTTTTGATCATTCTTGAATTTTACTCCACTATGATTATTTATGAGGTATTTTTGGATATGGAATAGCTGAAATACGAATCCTTGATATTTATTATTTTGTTTCACTGGATTCGTTTCCTTAAAAATATTTTTCATCATCCTCAGTCCTAAATGATGATATAACTGAATATCTTTGGCCTGTAGTGCAAAGATGAATGATTTCTGATGAATATCTTTGGCCTGTAGTGCAAAGATGAACAGGTGTTGAGATGAACATGACCAACTGATGAATATCTTTGGCCTGTAGTGCAAAGATGACTATTTGATTCAAGATATTTATTGATTGATGTTACAGGGATAAAATGTTGATGATGAGCTTTTAAATTCATAGATAATCGTAGATTTCATTCTCTACGTAACTCTTCTATGAATTATTATTTTTCGCTGCGAATATTGATTTAAAACTTGTTGTCTATTGTATTCTATTAAATTTTTCCCTGTTGAAGACTAACGATAATTTGTTGTATATTATCTTAGTCATAATATTCTTTACTGGGCTAGTTGAGCCCACCCTTTTCCTTGTTGTTCCATTTTTCTTCTCAGGAGGCGAGAATATAGCAAGTACTAGTCAGAGTATGGAATGATGGTTCAAGACAGTTATTTTAGTAGTCCTCACTATTTTGTAAAATAGTGTATCAATAAGTATAATGAGGACTTAATTGAGTATGAATACTGTCTAGATGACAATATTTGTATTTAAACTCACAGTATATGTGTTGTCGTATTTTGCACGACAATTGTAATAATAAAGTTGTAGTTATTTTCTGTACCATGTATTTGGCAACTCAGAATGGGTTGGATGGATTGGACCTATTTTGGGGGCGTCACAGTTGGTATCAGAGCTTAGGGATATGATCTCTGGCGGAGATCGGGGAATAGAACTAGGAGAGGAGAGACGAGTAAATCCTTCGCTAGTGTGTCCTACCTAAGCTTATTTGGTGGTCGGTCATAATATAGGGATATTATGTGATTTGTTAATTTGTTAAATTAACCCTTGTTTTATGGCAGTATTTGAGAATGTCGACTGAGAATGTTAACACTGGAGTAAATGAGACGGTGGAAATGCTTATACTCACCAACGAGAAAAACGTGCAACAGGCTGGCAATGTTCCTCCTGTGAATAACACCAATGAGCAGATGATGAACGATGGGATGTTTAGAAGCTTTTTGCAGTTCATGCAAAATCAGACGAGGGAGACTCGTGTACAGAATACGGGTAGAAATGATAGCAATGTGCGGCTTGTTACAGCCAAGCAGTTCAAAGAGTTGGGACCACCCGAATTTAAGGGAAAGCCGGATACGATCATGGCGGAAACATGGGTCAAGCAAATTACCAAGATATTTGATGTCTTGGGATGCACGGAGGAACAGAAGGTTCCATTCGCCACCTTTATGTTCCGTGGCGAGGCAGACTACTGGTGGGAATCTGTGAAGCGTACCCATCCAGCCGCACTCAACATGTCTTGGGAGACATTTCAGAAACTATTCAATGACAAGTACTTTCCTGAAAGTATTCGTCATATGAAGGAGGTAGAGTTTATTAGACTGGAGCAGAATAACATGACGGTGTCCCAATACGAGACGAAATTTGCAGAGTTGTCCAGGTTTGCACCTCATTTGGTAGAGAATGAGGAACGTATGACGCGGATGTTTCTGAGAGGTTTGAAACCCGGCATACGTCAATATCTCATTTCTCATAAATTTTCTCTCTATTCAGATGTTGTCAACAAGGCTCAATTATTAGAGCGAGATAACGAGTACGGTCAATCGAGGGACCACAACCAGGATCATACCGGTGACAGCAGTCATCAGAACAATGATAACCAGCGGAGAAAGAAGAATATGGACAAGAACGGCAACCACTCTTGTGGTAATCGTGGCCATGAATATAGAAGAAGCGAGTCGGGAGGAGATTTTAAAAAGAGGAGATTCAACATTGATAATACGAAGACGTCAGCACCAGCAGCAACTGGGTCCAAGGGAGGATAACGACCACCGGTCATATGCTATAAGTGCGGAAAAGAAGGACATATCAGCCCAAACTGCCCACAACAGTTTAAGGTATGTTATAACTGTGGAAAGGAAGGACATATCGCTCGAGATTGCACTGTAGGGAAACCAAGTCCAACGGGGGTGGTGACTCAAAAAGTTGTCCCAGAAAAGTCAAAGTCAACGGTTCCTGGAAGAGCGTTTTTCGTGACTGGTCAGAATGCGAGGAACCCGAACGAAGTTAGCACGAGTTAGTTAATTATAAATTTTTACGAAGTCTATACCTTATTAGATACCGGTTCAACCCATTCATTTATTTCTCCTGCTTGTGCTCAACGTTTAAAATTGACTCCGGAGAAAATTAGACTTTGACTTATCTGTTGAAACTCCGTTAGGAGAAACTTTCGTTACATCCACTGTTTATAAATCTTGTTTGATCCAAGTTGGCACCATCACATTACCTGTTGATCTTATCTCTTTAAAGATACTTGCTTTTGATGTGATTTTAGGAATTGATTGGTTAACTACTCATCATGCCAAATTGATTGCTTTCGTAAGGTTGTTAGTTTTCATATTCCTAAGCAACCTGTTATTCAAATTCAAGCAACCAAACCATTGAAGTCAAACTCTTTCACATCAAGCCGTAAAGTCATTCGTTTATTGAAAAACGGATGTCAAGCTTTCTTAGCTATGTTATGGACTTGAACAAAAATACGTCAGATTTGAATGATATTTCTATTGTTAGTAAATCCCTGACGTATTTCCTGAAGAATCTCTTGGCCTACGCGTGATATTGAATTTTGTATCATTTTTGAATCTGGTACAAAACTCACTTCTAAAATCTCATATCGAATGGCTCCTATTGAACTTCAGGAGTTAAAAACTCAACTATAGAAGTTGATAACCGAGCCTTTATCTGGTGACTTCCTTTGTAGAATGCACCGAAGCCAGACTCTCTGTAGGGGACGCCATATTCGTGCGGTAGTAAACTGATAGGTGTCATTGTGACGTGCTATCCAATATTGGATATGAGTCACAGTTGAGAGCAAACCTAAGTCAGGAATCGAAATACGTAGCTTTCTAGGCTTAGCTGGTTACTATTGGAGATTCGTGGAAGGATTTCTCGAATCGCTACTCCGTTAACTCAGCTGACTTGAAAAGATACAAACTTCGAATGGACCGAGAAATGCGAGAAGAGCTTCCAAGAAATCAACATGCGACACCGTCGTTGGCTCGAGCTGTTGAAAGATTTCGATCATACCATCCAATACCATCCTAGAAAAGCAAACGTGGTAGCTGACGCATTGAGTAGAAGATCATATCCAAGAACGAGTGCAATGATGTCAAGTATACGCGTAGAACCGACTTTAATCGATAAAGTTAAAGTTGCTCAAGCTACGGACATGGAGCTGATGCGTATGAAGAAGAAAGTGCAAGAAGGTGCTATTCCAGAAGCAAGAATCGATGAAGAAGGAATACTTCGAGTCAACTCCAGACTTTGTGTTCCTAACGATTTTGACTTGAAGTATAGAATAATGATGGAGGCACACAACACACCGTTTGCAATCCATCCTGGGAGTACTAAAATGTATCACGATCTTCGACATACATTTTGGTGGAGCAATATGAAAAGAGAGATCGCGGAGTTTATCTCGAGATGTTTAACTTGTCAACGTGTAAAAGCGGAGCATCAAGTACCAAAGGGTCCATTGCAACCACTTGAGATTTCGAAATGGAAGTGGGAACACATTACTATAGATTTTGTTACGGGTCTTCCCAAGGTTTCTCAAGGCATAGATGCGATTTGGGTTATTGTTGATAGATTAACCAAGTCCGCTCATTTCTTGCCGATACGTGAGACTTATTCCCTTAAACGTCTTGCTAGTATGTACGTGAATGAGATTGTGAGGTTGCATGACATGCCAGTATCCATAGTTCGGATCGTGACCCAAGATTCACTTCAAGATTTTGGGTTAGCTTGCAAAAAGCTATAGGCACGGATTTACGATTTAGTTCGGCATACCATCCTCAAACGGACGGGCAATCAGAGAGGACTATTCAAACTCTTGAAGATCTATTAAGACTTTGTGTCCTAGATTTCAAAGGAAGTTGGGATAAGTACCTACCATTGGTGAAATTCTCTTACAACAAAAGTTATCAGGCAAGTATAGATGTGGCTCCCTTTGAGGCATTGTATGGACGAAAGTGTCGCTCTCCAGTATGTTGGGATGAGGTGGGAGAAGCAACGTTGTTAGGACCCGAGTTGGTACGAATGACTACAGAGAAGATCCAAACGATTCGACAACGTATATAAATGGCACAGAATCGACAAAAGAGTTATGCGGATCTTCATCGAAAGGACGTGGAATTTGACATTGGGGATCATGTATTATTACGTGTAGCTCCATGGAAAGGAGTTACAAGATTTGGTAAGAGAGGAAAGCTCAATCCACGATTTATTGGTCCATTTCAAATTCTTGACCGAGTAGGAAATGTGACCTATAGACTCGCGTTACCCCCAAGCATGTCTCGTGTTCATAACGTTTTTCACATATCTATGCTTCGTAAATATGTGAAAAACCCGAACCACATTATTGAGTTAGAACCAGACGAGATAGCTGAAGATTTAACGTACGAGGAGGTACCTGTTAAGATCTTGGATAGGAAAGAGCATGTCCTACGCACGAAGGTTATACCACAAGTTAAGGTTTTGTAGAGAAACCATGCTATTGAGGAAATGACCTGGGTGTTGGAAACGGAAATAAAGCGAGGTATCCTCATTTTTTCGAAACACCAGGTACGTATGTCAATTTCGAGGACGAAATTTCATAAGGAGGGGAGGTTGTAAGACCCCAAATTATTAATAAATGAAATTTAAATTCCTCTATTTATTATTTTGAAATAGTAAGGGTTGATTTGATTAATGTGGTTAGTTATGGGTAAAAGGCGTAAATATTTTAAATAAGCAAGTGGTCCTAAAATATTCATTATTGTCGGGGAATATTTGTTTGGTCGTGGAATATTCTTGTTGTCGGGGAATATTCGTACGACGGCGCAGCCTTGTGTGGGCCCCATAACAGAAAGCGATTGGATGAAGAAAACGACAAAAACAAGTTGTTTATAAATAACGGCGTAGTTGTTACCGTTAATACTGTTGGAATACACGATGGTTAAAACACAGTAATACGCGTTGTTGCACAGTAGCACACGGTATTGCACCAATTATTAATTTTTACGTAAGAAGGCACTACTCAATAATTGTTACAGTAATTACTGTTCAATATTATATTTTATTGATTCAATAATTGTTGCGTTGATATTTTATATTACTGTTGTTTTAATAATTGTCACTACACAGTATTTTCTATTATCGGAGTAATAATTCATATTATCTGAATAATATTATTAGATAATATTATTGGCAATGTCTAGAAAGTTCTGTCTAATGAGAGGTTTGGTCATCTAATTGCGCGCCAGTAAGGAGATATCCTTATTGGAAAGCCCCTTCTTTCCTGGGAACGGCCTGGTTGCCAGTACTGTGGTTCTGTAATATTATTTGTGTATAATTAATTATTAATTTATATGATGAGGAAAATAGTGATTTTATGTGGATATAGATGGAGAAAATTTTTAATGTGACAATTGTTGAAAATTAATATTTTATCTTTTTTTGATAAAATAATTCATTTAAATATATTATTTTAATAATATATTGATGGTGGTATTTTTACAATGAATGTGGGATATATGAATATATGAGGAGAAAGAATATTTTTGTGGCATTAAATGATTAACACATGTTTTGTGTGTTGGTGGACACAATTCTTGACCGAAAATTTATTATTGACTGTAAAATCGCCCGTTTATGAATTTCGGTCAATTTCTGTTTAGAATTTGAAAAAACTTTCTTCTGCAAAGTTGTAGAGAATTGAATTTCCTATAAAAACTCGCGAGATTCGAATTTTCTGATAAAAGGGCTATTTATTATGAATTATTGAAGTTCTGAAGTTCTGAAATAATTGATTTTTGGAAGTTTTATTTATTATTTTGAAGAAAAACGTTTTTTGGCATTTAAGTGGGCTAACATGTGGTAAGAATGGGTTGAATTCAGATCTCCCAAGGCGGGCTTGACAATTTTATAAATATAATATTATTATATTCAATTTTCTGCTTTGGTGTTCTAAGTATTTTCCTATAAATAGGGTGCTTAGGTTAGAATTGAAAATCACACCAGAAACATAAGTTTCTCTCTCTTTCTCTCTCTATATTAGTGAACGTATTCTTGTGAGTATTCTAATACTTTGAGTATTGCTATACGGTGCAAGTTCAAGTCATAACCTATATCCGGTGTTTTAACTAGAAGTATTGTTTTTGCTGAGGTAAGGGATGTTATTTCTCCTTAAATGATATTATTTTCTTCAATATCATTATGCCGAAGTATTGATCTGAACTTTTTATCAAATTTAGAACTTTTCATGTCGGGGTTACTATTCACGAGTTACTATTCACGAGTTACTATTCACCGAAAAATGAAATTTTCTTCTTTTCGTCCAAAATATCTATTCTGGATACTAGCTTTGATTGTATCCATGTTTTGATCATTCTTGAATTTTACTCCACTATGATTATTTATGAGGTATTTTTGGATATGGAATAGCTGAAATACGAATCCTTGATATTTATTATTTTGTTTCACTGGATTCGTTTCCTTAAAAATATTTTTCATCATCCTCAGTCCTAAATGATGATATAACTGAATATCTTTGGCCTGTAGTGCAAAGATGAATGATTTCTGATGAATATCTTTGGCCCGTAGTGCAAAGATGAACAGGTGTTGAGATGAATATGACCAACTGATGAATATCTTTGGCCTGTAGTGCAAAGATGACTATTTGATTCAAGATATTTATTGATTGATGTTATAGGGATAAAATGTTGATGATGAGCTTTTAAATTCATAGATAATCGTAGATTTCATTCTCTACGTAACTCTTCTATGAATTATTATTTTCCGCTGCGAATATTGATTTAAAACTTGTTGTCTATTGTATTCTATTAAATTTTTTCCTGTTGAAGACTAACGATAATTTGTTGTATATTATCTTAGTCATAATATTCTTTACTGGGCTAGTTGAGCCCACCCTTTTCCTTGTTGTTCTATTTTTCTTCTCAGGAGGCGAGAATATAGCAAGTACTAGTCGGAGTATGGAATGATGGTTCAAGACAGTTATTTTAGTAGTCCTCACTATTTTATAAAATAGTGTATCAATAAGTATAATGAGGACTTAATTGAGTATGAATACTGTCTAGATGACAATATTTGTATTTAAACTCACAGTATATGTGTTGTCGTATTTTGCACGACAATTGTAATAATAAAGTTGTAGTTATTTTCTGTACCATGTATTTGGCGACTCAGAATGGGTTTGATGGACTGGACCTATTTTGGGGGCGTCACATGTATCATGACATATATTAAATGTTAAATGTACATGTGAGAGTATACATGGGTTGCCTAAACTGGGTTGGATATACATGTTATTTTTATTTTGGTTACCATTAAAACATGTTCTGATTTATTTCATATAACTATTTGGTTACATCTTTATTATATTTTGGTTACTGTTACCTTATGGTTTGGCTACTATCATTGTGTCCTCAATGTCGGATTTTGGTTATTTTTATATTTTAATCTGGTTAATATGTAATTGTTTAGTATACATGAATTGCCTAAACTGGGTTTCATTACATGATGTTTCTGTTTTGGTTACCATTAAAATCTGTTCTGGTTACTATCATATAATTATGTGGTTACTGTTTTATTATGTTACGTTATGATTAATGTTATTAGTAACCAGATAGTTACAAGCTTGTATGAGGACAAACTTCAAGTGTTAAATATACATGTGAGATTGTCCTATTTACATACTCATAAAAATTATCTGTAAATTGTACAATTGGTATTTAAATCTGCATATATAGGTAACAATTTTATTTTTTACGAGTAACCAGATTTACATAAAATTGGTTCAGAACAGTATCCAAACCTGCATATAAGTGTAACCATTTTAGTTTTTGTTAGTAACCAAATAATTAAAAACTTATATTAGAACAGTTATCAAGTGCTTAATTTACATGTGAGGGTTCACATTTATCTAGCTGATGGATACTTTTAAATTACGTAGTTATAAAAGTTATTTCGAAATGGTCCATGTCAGTTGGTAACTAAATATGAATATAGAGATAACCATTTTATTTTAGATGGGTAACCAAATTTACATAAAATTGTTTGAGAACAGTTACCAATTGTTCAATATTTATGTTTACTTTATATTGACAACTCATGATGGAATCAAAAATTAAAATATTAATCAACATCAATTTTGGTTACTGTGCACCATCAAAAATGTTATCAACCATGTGGTTAATGGTTACTAAAAGTAAACAATTATATATTCATGTAAAGAATTAAATTTGTTGTATTGGTTACTGTCAGTCTCCATTGTCTAACAACTGAATAAACATTGTAAAGTAACCAAATTAATATTAGACAGTAACCAAATTACATAATCTTAGTAACCAGAATATAAACTAAATTTTTACATGCAATTTTGAAGGCCTAAATGATAGAATTTGACCAAAAAACCCTACAGTTCACCAGCAAACTAGTGACTTTTGATCGTTGACCCGTTTTCAATAAAATTAGGCTCCAAAAACGCCAAAATCCGACACTCCAAACTTGACAAAAACTGCCAAATTGTCACTGCAACCAAATAAACAGTATACAGTAACCAATTAAATAGTATATAGCAACCAATATATATAATCAGATTAACAGCTGTATGAAGGTAACCAATGTAGTCAATAAGTAACCACCAATAAAAAAGAAAGAATTATAAAACACAATAACATTATACAGTAACCAAATAAATACCTTATAGTATCTAAATACATATTAGACAGTAACCAAGATATATGTAATTAGTAACCAAAATTATAAAAAATATTTTTACATTCATTTTACAACCAAAACAATCAGTAATGACTTTGTTACAAATTAAAGACTAACAGATGTATGAAGGTAACCAATGTAATTAATTAGTAACCATCAATATAAAAAAATCAGTATAAAACACAAAATATGAACTCAATGTAGTCTGTAAAGTAACCAACTTAATGTTAGACAGTAACCAAACTACATAATGTTAGTAACCAGAACATGAACCGGGAGTAATATTATGCAGTAACCATTGTAATTTTACACAGTAACCAAATCAGTATTATATACTAACCAATTCCAGATTAGACAGTAACCAACAGTTGCAGAAAGGTAACCAATGTATTTAATAAGTAATCATTAATATAAAAAATATCAGTAGAATAAACTTTAAATTATAAAGCAAGCAAATAAACATTATACAACAACCAAATCAATAATAAACAGTAACCAATTTATATGTATTTAGTAACCAGAGTATAAAACATATTTTCAAATGCATTTTACATTCAAAACAGTAACCAAATAAATAATAAACAGTAACCAATTTATAAGTACTTAGTAACCAGAATATAAAATATATTTTTACATACATTTTACAATCAAAACAGTCAGTATACTGACTTTGTGACCAATTAGAAAGCGAAAAACTTAAGAAATGTAACCAATATACGATTATATAGTAACCACGGGGTAACTATATGTATATAAACTTTAAACTCAAATACCTTAGTATACAAATCTGTAATAAATCAATCAACAATCAGAATTGTTAAAGAGGCTGGTTACTGATCTTGAAGTTGCTGTTGATCTTGAAGTTGCTGTTGGTCTTGAAGTTGTTGTTGATCTTCTCCTCTATTATACGATCTCAGAGTTGCATCTCGTCTTCTTCGATATGTCGTTGCTGTTGATCTTCTCCTCTATGTCGTGTTCTTTGATCTCAAAGTTGCTGTTGATCTTCTCCTCTATGTCGTTGCTGTTGATCTTCTCCGATATGTCGTTGTTGTTTTTGTCTTCTCCGATAGATTTATAGTTGATCTGTTGTTCTGATTTCAAAGTTGCATGATTTTAGAGGCGGTTAATTGCAAATATGAAATTCGGTAACTGACGTGTAGGAGTTAATGACACGTGATTTTAGCACGTAATATTTTGTATGTTTTATTTTTATAATTATGTTGTGTATGCTTTATTTTTATAATTACTTTTTAATTGTTGTATATTAATGTAAAGGACCCTAATATTTATGTGAGGATGGTCTTAGAAAAATATAACTTTCCTATAATAATCGATTAAATTAAAATTTTCAACTTGAGCAACCCAATGGCCTGCTGCTATTCAAATCCAACGGGTTCTTGCTTGTCCAGCTAAAATAACCGAATTGACTGGGCCTGGTTTTAAAATGGTTCCGCCTACACTATCGAATCTGATCAGCGTGTGACGATACTGAATTCTACCTTCTCGGAGAAAGAGAGAGCCAATGAAGATCTAAATCTCTGTTACAGCGGCAGTGTTGAATGTATTAGCACTGCCTGCCCCAGATTCCCACATCCTTTCACTTTACTGCGTTTTTCCCCAAAAAAAATCACAGAAATATCTGCTGTGCTGTGAAACCTCCATCTTTTTAATCTGTTTACGGAGACTGGCAACATAACGGGTGCCGTATTTTCCGACTATACCCGCCTTCTCGTCAGTTTAGGGTACCGGTTGTATCCAACTGAGAGGGGAGATTCGATGAAGAACAAAAACCTGGAATTCTTCACCCAGTCACCAGAGAAGATGAATGAAAACCAGATGAGAGCTGCTGAACTTTTCTAATACTAACCGGTAATCTTTTTCTCTTTAGCATTCCTTTTATTTTCTAAATTTAATACAATTTTTTATTTCAGTGTTTTGTTTTCTTTTGGTTAACTTTCTCTAATTATTTTATTTTCATGGGGTTAGATGATCATATGAAATATAACTGTTGCTTCTGCGAAGTGGAGAAAATCGCATATAAAGAGATTTGATGCTTATTTTATGTTTACTTCTCATGGCACTCGTGGATGTCTTAGACCCCTTTTGGCTTTTTGTGTTGGCTGGCCTTTTGGCTATGGGAGAACTACTGCAATTAAGGCTGTGCATTCCCTTCAAGAATTCAAACAAGACAGACCCATTTGGAAATTTAACAAACCCATGAATAAAAAACTCAAGGCAGCTGAAAAAGAAAATGTAGACCCAAAAGTTTATACAAGGGATACAATTAGAATCATAACAAACCTATTGCGGTATTCCACTTGGGATTCTGCCCAAGAACATCTGGAGAAGCTGTCTATAAAATGGGATTCTTACACTATTAATCAAGTTCTGAAATCCCACCCACCAATGGAGAAAGCCTGGTTGTTTTTCAATTGGGCCTCTCGGCTAAGAGGTTTTAAGCACGATCACTTTACTTACACTACTATGCTGGATATTTTTGGAGAAGCAAGGAGGATTTCGTCAATGAACCATGTTTTTCAGCAAATGCAAGAGAAAGGGATCAAGATTGATGCAGTTACTTACACTTCACTAATCCATTGGCTTTCTAACGATGGAGATATCGAAGGGTCAGTGAAGATATGGAAGGAGATGATAGATAAGGGCTGTCCCCCAACAGTTGTTTCTTACACTGCTTATATGAAGGTTTTGTTTGATCACAATAGAGTAAAGGAGGCTACTGAGGCGTACAAGGAGATGATTGGAGCTGGTTGTTCTCCTAATTGTTACACTTACACGGTCTTAATGGAGCATCTTGCTAAATCTGGTAAGTTTGAGCCTACTCCTGTACCTACTGTCAGCTCTTTGTTTGCTATCATTTCAATTTTGATATGTCATCATACATCATTCGTGAGCGTCTTCCAGCCTTTGTATAGAAGTAGGGGGGGGGGTTAATAGCTTGAAGAATTCATTCGCTTGGGGCATTTTACAGTTATGCTTACCTGTGATTAGTGTTAATGTTTATTCAAGTGTTGCAATTTGGTGTCTGAACTTGAATGTAACTTCTGTTTGAAGGACTTAAACAATTTATAGCGGAAACATTAACTTGAATATGTCCTTACTTTATTTTTATGTCTACTAGAGTCGTGTTCATTCCATGTGGTACTGCCACAACCACAAGGTGTAGTTTGGTTTCATATTTTACTGTTCTTTTCTTTTTCTTTTTCTTTTTTCATGCTCCAAGTTGCGGCAATGTTGCCAGTGTGCAAATTTATTTCTAAAACTGTCTACTAATAATGAATGCCAAATTCTTATTAAATTATAATAATATATGTCAAATAAAATAACTATAGACTGTGAGTTTAATTGAACTAAATTATTTTCTTATATTTTTCATTAACTTGAATTTCAAAACTCAACCACTTGAAATATTGCTTTATTTAGTATGATTAGTTTACTCTTCTTGCATTCAGCTGTTCTTGTTGGAATTTAGTGATTTTATTGAATAAATTTTAGTTATTTACAACTATTTTCCAGGTAAGTTCAACGAAGTTCTGGAGATCTTTAGCAAAATGCAAGAAGCTGGAGTACAACCTGATAAAGCTACATGCAACATTTTGGTTGGAAATTGTTGCAAAGCAGGAGAAACAAGGGCACTTACCAAAATTCTTGAGTACATGAAAGAGAACTCCTTTGTTCTTCGTTATGCTGTATTTCTTGAAGCGCATAAAACTCTAAGAAATTTTGGGGAGAATGATGTCCTTCTCAGACTAGTTAATCCTCATTTATCTATTGAATGCATTGATGAGAAAGAGACAGATGGCTTAGATGCCAGTACTGCCGAAAGTCATTCCTTCGTTGATCAGGGGTTAATTTTAGATTTTTTAACTCGGAAAAATTTTGTTGCTATTGACCTCTTACTTACCGAAATGATGAAAAAGAATATTCAATTGCACTCTGATGTTATCTCTACCATTGTCGAGGTATACAGCGCTCACTGCAGATTGGATGGTGCTTTATTGGCCTTCGAGTACATTGTGAAAATGGGTATTAATTTGAAGAGAGCTACATATCTTTCGTTGATAGGTGTGTTAATCAGGACAAACACATTTCCGAAGGTTGTAGAGATTGTTGAGGAAATGGTTAGAGCTGGACATTCCCTTGGAACACATCTAAGTGCTCTCTTAATGTATAGGCTTGGTTGTGCTAGAAAGGCCGTCTCTGCAGCAAAAATATTTGATTTATTGCCTGATGACCAGAAGAGCACCACTGCTTACACTGCCTTAATTGGTGCCTATTTTTCATCTGGAAACACGGGTAAAGGGCTTAAAACATTTGAACTCATGAGAAGCAATGGAATTCCTAGTGCTGTAGGAACATACAATGTGTTATTAGCTGATCTTGAAAGAAGTGGCAGAGTTGGTGAGGTAGAATTGTATAGGAAGGAAAAAAAGAGCCTGCAAGCTGCTATTATGTTCCAACATCGACTTCCCGTGGAAGAAATGATTTGCAACCTTCTCTTTACTGGGGATATGGTGGCTTGACCTGAGTTTTGAGCATGTATCAGCAGTATGGATGCAAATTTGATAATTCTGGGTTTCCGACGTTTTTTTTTTTCCAAAGACATATATATATATGCTTGAGTCTACATTGTGCAGGTCCTGCTGCTGATATTACCCTTTTGTTTTAGTAAGATGTGTAATTCACACTTTCATAGTTCTCCATTGAGGTGGATGTATCATTCACTTAAAGCCATTAATACCAGAGAAATAGAATCTCAGCACCGATAGATGGCAGCCATTAATTTTCTAGTGTCTTTGAGCTTTTAATGCCTGAACGTATACGATGGTTGTGTTACTACTTGTGCAAGTTAAAAGGGAGACTAATTTCTGTTGGTAAAACACAATGTAGGGTGTACAATTTTAAATAAATATAGCATATCAAATGAAGATTACGAGAATCAATTAGTAATCAGAAGGAAAGTAATTTCTTTAATATAGATAAATAATACTGCTTAAACCAGTATAAATAAGTTTGTAGATTGACTGACGGTGGAGGACATTCTATACTAATACTCCCTCCGTACTACTATAACTGACGTTTTACCCCCATTTGATTTATTCTAAAATATAACTGACGTTTTACTATAACTGAAGTTTTACCCCCATTTGATTTAAGGAAATCAAAGTATAATTAATATTTTTTCTTTCAAATTTATCATTATCCTTGTTTTATAATAAGTGATTAATTAATGCACGCAGTAATTAACTTTTCACTGCATTAAATTAGATTTAGTCTACATTCTTTCATATTTCTTTCCTTCCCAATACATATTCAATAAGAGTGACAATCATAGATTCATAATATGCAATATAGTACTCCCTCCTATTCAGATTAAATGATGTTTTAGAAAGTTTAATTTTATTCTATATAAGTGTCGTTTTGGAATTTCTATGCAATATTGTATTTTTTTTCCTAATTTATCCCTCTATTTAATATGCTTAGTAAATGTAATTGTGGAGAGAGAAATAATTAATTAGGGACAATTGTGGAGAATGAGAAGAGACAATTGTGAAGAGAGAAATAATTAATTAGGGACACAAAAGATATTTTGCGTTAGTGTGCTTAACTCTAAAATGTCATTTACGCTCTGTTTCTGAGTTTTAAAATGGACAGAAAAGAAAAGAAATGGACGGAAAATTTAAGTTTTCTTTCCAATTCTTATATTTTTGAGTTTTTTAATAAACAGAAAATAAAAGAAATGGATAGAAAACTTGACCACTTTTCCTGCCAAAGTTTTCCGTCCAAATTTGGCATGATTTGGACGGAAAAGAAATTAGTATAAGTAATATTTTTATAATTCCCATATTATCCTCAACTTTTAATATAATAAATTTTAAATTACAATTCATGTCCTCAATTTTAAATTTTCTATTCTTTTCTTTAAAAAACTCACAAACAATACAAAGGAAAATTTCAAGTTTTCTATTCTTTTCTTTTCTGTTCTAATTTAAGTTTTCTATTCTTTTCTGTTCAAAACTCAGAAACAGAGTGTAAATCTGAATAGGAGGGAGTATATGTGAGAGGGGAGAGAAAGAATAGTTACTCCCTCCATTCCTAAATAAGTGTCGTTTAAGATTTTTGTACATGGATTAAGAAAGTCATTTAATACTATCATTTTTATTTAATAATTAAAATCTGTGTGAAATTTCATCACTACCCCTTTATGGGAAGTTGAAAACTATTAATACTAAGGGTGAGAATTTCTTGGGATAACGAGAGAAGGTAAGGGTGATATAGGAAAGTAAATAATTTATTCTCCTTGAAAGTTATAAACGATAGATAATTTGGAACAAATTTTTTTTTTCAAAACGTCACTTATTTAAGAATAGAGGGAGTATTAAATAAGGGTATTTTTGTCATAACAATAATTTTTTACTCATATTAATAACTTCTTTAATTCATGTGTAAAAATTTTAAAGGACACTTATTTTAGAATGGAAGAAGAAATATATTTAATTTAGTAAAAGTATTTGCATATATGGCGTGTTTATAAAGGGCTCAAATGTCATTTATGGTGTTTCTCATCATGCATTTCATACCTAAAATTAGGAGTGAGCAAAAAACGGATAAAACCGAATTACCGAACACAACCGAATATTTTTAACCGAATTATTTCGATTTTTCGTTTTTTTTTTTTCTAATTTCGATTATATCTGAATTAATTCTCGGTATTCGGTTTCGGGTATGATTTTAAAAAATAGGTTATTCGGATATCCGAATAACCAAACTCCTTAATTAAAAAAAAATAATTTTGTAATTATATATGTATATGTTATGTATATGACTGTTGACTATTCGGGAATCGGGTATTAGCATTCTTATTCTCATCAGATTCATTCCCCAATCCAAATTTCAAATTCCATTTCAAAATCCAAAATTTCAATTATTGTCAAATTCGGTAATTCGGTTATTGTCAAATTTCAATTATTGTCAAATTCAATAATTTGGTTATTGCCAAATTCGATCAGTAATTCGGATGGTAAAATTATGAATATTTTGATATTTGGTTATAACAGAATAACCAGTCGTACCTAAAATCAACCAGCACGCAATGCGATTAGTAATAGGGAGGTTTAGTGCAATCCACATTGATCGCTTAGTTTACGAAACTGATTGATTGGCATCAATTAAAGTACTATAGAGTATAGTAGTAGTATTAAGTAGTTTTGAACCAACCAACCAACCAACCAATTGTTTTATTTTATTGGCTTAAAAATGTGGAGTATCAAGTTTTCATAGAAGAAAAATACTAGTAGTACGTTACATGATTAATTACATTCTTGCAAACTTGATAATATTCTTATCTATCTATCTATCTATCTATCTATAATACTCACATACCACTGCCTTATCTTAAAACAAAGTAGGATTGATAATAAAATAAAATTAGTTGTATATGATGTTATAATATCAAACTTCAAGAATTTGGGTAGGTTGTGATAAATTATAATTATAAAATTTAACAATATATAAAATTAATATAAATTATAAATGGGTCTTAATTATTATAATTATGTTATGGGTAGTGTGTAGGGAAAGATTTATTTGGACGGGTTTTTTATTTGTGAAATGAAATGTCAGTCTTTGAATTAAGTTACAAAAATTGAGATACAATCTAAATCGTTATTGTGCTTTAGATTCAAATTTGATCTTGTTTTATTATATAGATATATACAATTATGTTATGTTGGTACAAAATTAAAAGTGATTGCGTACTAAAAAAACAAACAAACAAAGTATAATGGTGAGTTGGTGACATCATCATGTCCATTGCTGTACGGCAAAACTGAGCAGTAGCTGAGGAGAGCTAGCCTAGCCAGCTGGTCGGTCATATCCCCATGCATACCCATTAGGCCTCTTCCTTAATCAATTATCATCACCCAATAACTTGTTTCCCACTTCTCCTCGTGCTGGTTTGGATATTTAGATAAATCACTTTTAACTACTACTACTACTAAAAGATTTAGATGAAAACTGACCCATTTTTTCTTTTCTAAATAACGAGTGTCACATGAATAATAATAATAACTTATTTTATATTATTATCAAAAGATAGGATAATTTTTTAGGCTAATTATATAGTATAAGACATGCATGAAAAATCTCATATTTCCCAAAAAGACAGTTATGAGGTTAATTTTCTCTTTTTCTTTAATTTTATATACTGTCGTATTTATTTAAGTTATTTTTATTTTATAGTTATTATGTATAATAGGATAACTGGTAAAATTAGAACTTGATAAATAAGTAAAGTGGGTCTCTTCTATTAAAAACGAATTAGTCAACTATTTATAATTTATATAATTGTTATATATGTTTAAATTGTATTTTGTTTTATAATTATTAAGTGCAATAGGATAAAGGGTAAATAAATGAGTTAAGATCTCATTAATAAATGGGTAAATTAGTCACTTAAAATTTAAATGTGCAATTAATAACTTGCTTTTGAATATGCTTTTAAAATTATATAAGGCTAATTTTATTTTAAATCATTAATCCTGCTTTGCTCATATCATATCCCTCTAACTGCTGACTAAGCAAAGCATCAGTCATATAATCCGACGGTCGTCCATCATCTAGAGCAGTCAACTACCGTGTACCCGGGAGTTTCGCACTGGTGATGTGGCGCTTTTATCCTAATTACTCGCCATACGAGATGTCGCGGTGCGAATTGTATTATGTAGCTTGGGAAGCTTTTACGCGAATATAATGATAAACCCATCACGAACAGCTTTTCTTCCCCTAATATTGGACCTATATAAACCCATCACGAACAGCTACTAGTCTCATCATCCAACCGATTCATACGTAGGAGTACCGTTTTCTCTCTCTCTCTCTCTCTCTCTCTCTATATATATATATATCAATTTATATATAGTTACATACTTCCATTTTGATTTCTCTAGAGTTACTGTTATTATTCATCAATGGCGTTCAAAAGAGCCCTAGCGCAGCGACTCTTCAACGTATCCAGAATATCACATCAAACACTAACAGCCTGTCGCATTAAGTCGGCCGCAGCCGCTATTAATCCCGTAGACGAATCGATCTTCTCGAGATTCCTCCAGAGACGGCCGTTGTACCAGTCCTCGACGGCGGTGCCTGAGCTTCTTTTGCTGCCGACGCGTGGAAAGTTGATGGAGAGGTTGCGAGGTATGGACATTGTTAGAGATCGAGTCAGGCTCGACGGATTGAGTCCACCTGCGACGGTAATGGATTCGCCGGAGGGGAAGATGACGATGGAGGATGCGAGGAAGCTGCTGAAGGTGGCGCAGCTGGAAATGGTGAAGTCGAAGCTAAGGCGGATCGAGAAGAACTGTGTAAGTTATGAAGAGTTCGTTCAGATTTGTGTGGATGGATCCTCAAGTGAAGATCAAGGGTTAGAATTCGCTGAGGCGCTTGATGAATCGGGAACCGTCATTGTATTGGGAAACATGGTGTTTCTACGGCCTGATCAGGTTGGCTTCCCCTTTTTCTTTCTTTAATAGATTCATTTAGATACAGAGTATATAAGACTTGACTTGAAGAGTACTAATTTTTGAAGTTTTTGAGAAGGCCGAAATCTGATGAGCTTTTTTTATTATGTGTTCTTGGATGTTTTTTCTGGACAGGGAAATCAGACGTTGTTACTCCAGATATCTAAAACGTGTTGAGATCGATGTTGACTCTTTTTTAGAGTTGGTTCACTCTTTTTAAACACCCAACCCTTTCTAGCTCTGCACTTTTGCAACATTATTTAAAGGAAATTACCTCCCAAATTTTTTTGATCTTTGTGGAGATAAATAATAGGAGAGGGACAGAGAAAACCCCCCACAAAGGCAAGCAAAACAATCCCGCCTCTAGGCCTCTACTTCCACCTTTCTACACATTTGACAAAAAGATATCGAGACTGTCTTTTTTTGAAAATACTGACTTGGATTTTGATTTTTACATGAAAATTTTGTTATGAAATAGAATGTTTGGAGTACAATAGTTAGTTGTCAATTATGATTAGGCGAGCATAGGAAACACAATTTGGGTTGGTAACTTGCCAAAAAAATAAAATAAAATTGGGGTTTTGGTTGAGTTCGTTGATGCTAATATGGGTCGTGGTGGTGAGATATGGTGCGTAAGATGCTACGGCGGTAGAATTGTGAATATATAATTTTGATTTTTCAAAAAGCTGAACAAAATGGTAGAAAGTGAAGTGGAGCCATTTGTTTTACCCAAATGTTTGTATTTACAGGTACTGAAAGCCATCCAAGACCTAATGCCGGTACCCAAAGCCCACTCGGAGGACCCTAGGAGGAAGGAGCTTGAAGAATTGGAGCAGCAGAAGTCCATCATTGACAAGAAGGCAGAGTCAATGGTTCGTCGGGAGCTCTGGTGCGGGCTGGGCTACCTTGTAATTCAGACAGCTGCGTTCATGAGGCTCACATTCTGGGAACTCTCATGGGATGTAATGGAGCCAATTTGCTTCTATGTTACATCCATGTACTTCATGGCTGGCTATGCTTTCTTCCTCAGAACAGCTAAAGAACCTTCTTTTGAAGGGTTCTTCCAAAGCCGTTTTAGTGCCAAGCAGAAGAAACTCATGAAAGTGAACAATTTTGATCTTGGAAGGTACAGCGAGCTGCGCAATGCTTGTTATCCTTATTCATGGCCAACGGAGCAAATCTTTTCATTTACTTCGTCAAAATCAAATAATAACTCTGAAAGCACGGAGAATGTTCCATTCGCTGCTGAAGACTATAACCTAAGATAGCAAAAATATCATTTTATTTATTCGTTTGTTTGTTTTTTTCCTTTTTCTTGGCGGCTTCTTGCAACATTGATGGTGAGAGTAATTTTTTCCTTGTAACTATATATCTATCTGATTAAACTAAAATGTAATCCTTGAAGAGGATGATGACACTTTCAATGAAGTGGCTATGGAATTTTCAAGATACAAACAGCTCTGGCTACTTTTTAATTAATATCAGCTACTAATTTATTTCGGTAATGATATATATTGCGAATGTTTATGTCTATTTTTTGATTATCAGTTATTTATTTTGCCTAGGTTAAGATTATGTATTCAGAGCCTCTCTATGCCATCCACCTTAGGCCTTTACCCCAACTCCTTATGTCTAAACTTACAGTGTTTGGTTACTAATCTGAGACTGATTGTGAGTTTGGAAGGGATAGTAAGAGAAGGGGAAGTAAGGGTGATGAACAAGTCCCCAACTCCCAAAAACGGTAATTCGGCTCTCTAAGTTTGGGAGTAAGTGGGATTTTCTGTTTTGGGGAGCAGTCTGAAAGTTTATAACAACACAAAAATTACTTTAAAAGACAATTATTTATATAAGCAAAGCTACTATCCCCCTTTTCTAAATTTGTGCTATTACTAGTAGAAAGCTGGCATTAATAATTTTCATTTGTGCTTTTGTTTTTATGGTCTATCTGATCAGACCATATTTTGATTTTAGCATTGGGTTGTAGTAGGTTATTTTTTCATAGCCCATGTCCAACTCTTTTGGACAAATCAAATACAAATAAATATATGTGCTGGTTCAAGAAAATAAAAATAATATTAGCAGCAGCAGCAGCAGCAGGAAGGGAAGGGAAGGGAAGGGAAGGGAAATAAAAAAAAATAGTTTAACAAGCTCAGGGCCATTTTAGAGGGCTGCATCTAGAATATTCTAAAAACAAAAAAGCATTCTTTACAGAAATATACAACAAATAGAAAGTAATTATACCATTAGTGCATCCACAAAATAATTACAAAAAGAGCGTAACAAATTCAAACAATTCAATTTCACATTAATAAGGATACCTAAAATCAATGAGAAATAATCGCCATAATTAATAATTCAAATTTAAACCATTCAATTTCACATTAATAAAGAAACTTAAAATCAAGGAGAAATAACCGCCATAATTAATAATTCAAATTAAATTTTTGGATCTAACAACAAAAATAAATCCACAATTCAAATCAAAAGGAGGGAAAAACAAAAAAATATCTTCATCTCCCTCACCGCTCATTCTTTTCATCACCGCCTTCTCTCTCTTCCCCTTCATCATCATCCTCCGCTGCGAATCTCCAGAAGTTTTTGGTTGCGCCGCTGCTACATCGCTCTCTCCTCCCTTTTATCATCCTCCTCCGCCGCAAATCTCCGGAAGTACCTGATTTACTGTTTTGAATTGTTTTTGACGATTTGGTTACCCACAAAGACTAAAATGGTTACCTTTGTATGAATGTTTGGCTACCAATTGCATCACATTCAAAATAAATATGTAACCTAATAAAATTGAATTGGTTACTTTGGTCTGAAAATTTGGCAACCAACTGTATGAAGGTTTGACTACCAACTGCATCACATTCAAAATAAAATTGGTAACCTAATAAAACTGAATAGGTTATCTTGGTATGAAAGTTTAGCTACCAACTGCATCACATTCAAAATAAATTGATAAGCTAATAAAACTGAATAGGTTACGTTGGTATGAAGGTTTGGCTACCAACTGCACTATAGAAAAAAAAATTAAGTAACACTTGGAAACAATTCTTAAATTAATTGGTAACTTAACCAACAGTGGGGTAGTGGAAAGCGTTGTAAGTGGAAAGACGGTTAATGGAGGCGGAGGTGGTCATAACGGATGTGGTGGAGGCGGAGGAGGAGGCAGAGGAGGAGATGGAGGTGGTGGAGGAGGAAGCGGAGGAGGAGACAACCATAATGGAGGCGGCGGAGGAGGTGGAGGTAGCGGCGGAAGGGGAGGAGATGGCGGTGGAGGTTGCAAATCTGAAGTGTTTATTTTTGATGATGATGATGATGACAACAATGAAGTTATATTTAAAATACTCACCTAAATTAAAGGGATAATAAATACATTAATTTTGTAAATAAAATATTTAAATGCATTAATTGTATAAATATTTTTAAAATGCACTATTATTGTAATTATTTTAAAAAATATACTAAAAAGTGTAATTGTTCCAACAAAAAACAGGCCTGCACAGTTCACTTTAGAAACTGACTATCCAAAGTAGCGTAACACAATGGGCCTTATCAGTTTGATCCACAAGCCAACGTAATTTAGATAATCGATGTTAGTTTCTTTCTTTCTTTCTTCTTATTTTTTTTATAGGTTTTACATTGTGAGTTGTATTATAAGTTGTGAAATTTACTTAAAATTGTATTGTATAGGTTGTGAAATTATTTATGTCATTCATTATATTAATACTAATACTTTTTTAAGTGGAATATTAAATAAACGGATAGAAATTGAAACCCAGAACTTAAACAATAATTGTCTACCAATTTATTTTTGTTTACAGGTGTTGGGCAATCAAATTCCATGATTATTTTTTTAAGGCTTATTGTTGAATTTTAAGTTTTAATAGTTGTTATTTTGTCCATAAAAGGAGATAAATATGAAGAATGTTTCAAACGTTTGGTTTATAATTTTGAGATGTAGATAGTATTTCGAAATTGTCTCTCTTAGACTAAAGTAGTACTTAAAATAAGCAAGTTCGTGGCCGATATTTTTACTAATCATTAAATTCTATTCAAATACGTACATATAAATTCATACTTCTAGAAAGGGTTTATTGATAAAAAAAAAAAAAAAAAAAGGGTTTAAAACTTGAATAAAAGTGCTTTTTAAAGTATTAACGACGAATTCGTATGAGATTTTATTTACTTTTAATAATTTAAGGAGTATAAATTAAAGTGTTGTTAAAGCCAAATATCTACTCATTAAAAGAGTTATCAAATTCTAAAATATTTTTACTTTTAATTTAGAAGTATTTTTAATCCACCCAAAAACTCCCAAAGCGGCCCTATTTATCCTTCTTCTACGCAGTTTTCTTTCTCTCTCATTAGAAAGGTAGAATATACTCATCCCATTTAGAAATTAGGGATACATTTAATTTTTTGAATCAATTTATAAATTTTAATTAATTGTCAAATATGCAACAAAAAATTCAATTAGTAGTCATTTAATAATTAGAATTATATATACTAAAATAAAATGAATTTGAATCTAAGTTAGATTGTAAATTTACCGAAAAATTCAAAGTGATTTTAGTACAGAATATATACTCTCTCTGTCCCATAATAATGTCTCCGGTAAATCTTTTTTTATTGCTTAACAGAAGAAATAAAAGTTATTCATCAAAGTATAGTTACACTCCAATTGTTGCCCAACAGGAAATTTTAATTTAAAATTTTATAAATTTAAACCGTTGCCTTAAGAGTCCGGATCTTAAGCTCTCCCCTTATTCAACTTATCCGAGCTCACCCACTTTTAGCGACAGACCCGGCGACGGTTCGGTCATACAACTGTCGTCTATACTTTTAGCGACGGACAACATATAGTGTTGCTAAAAGTATAGACGACGGTTATATGACTGAACCGTCGTCGAGTTTGTCGCTAAAGGTAGGTGAGTTCGGATGAGTTAAATAAGGGGTGAGCTTAAGATCCGGACCGTTTACCTAAAATTTGTATTACTTGTAAAAGTTCTTCAACCAATGCAGGCTGCAGCTGACTGAGGGAACTGGGGAAATTTGGGGAACTGGGAAAATTTGGAGATGCAACTATGGAGAACGTTTTATTACTCCCTCCCTGCTTAAAAAAATAAAGAATGAACAAAGTAATAATTATTTTTGACTTTACACAGATGAAATAAAATATATAAATAGGAGGATAATTATGTCACTAAAAATACATTTGAAATTTTGTTTAATCTTTTTTTTCTCTTTCTTAATATACCTAAAATTTATATTTTATTTATTTTTTAAAGATAGAGAGAGTATTTGTTTATCCCGTATTCCCCCCTTACTTTGTTCAAATAATGTCACCATTGCAACTTTACAAGTAATACTCACACTCATAAAGTTGTATTTTATTTTGTAATTTGGTATATATAATAGGCTAATAAATGACATCAACTGTAAATAAGTGATTGATCATGTTTTAAAATAGTATTAAATATTGAATACAATATTAAATAAAATTTATTTAAAATCATGATTTTGAGTTTCTAAATATCTAAGTATTTCATGTTCATTATTGGTTCAAACAATTCTGCATAAATCTCTGTTGTGGATTTAACAATTTTCTTATATATGGGAATTATTAAATCTACAATACTTTTTGTTATTTCCACAACAAAAGTGTCGTTGTAGATGTATAGCGACGATGAAAACCATCGCTATAGGATCTATAGCGACACTTTTGTTGTGAAAATAATATTTTCTGTTGTGAATTTAACAATTATATATATATATATATATATATATATATATATATATATAAGATTTTGGAATATAATCAGTTTACTGTTTGTTTTTCTGTCCCATATGGCAACCTCGTGAGAAGAAAAGAAAAACAAGACCAGACCCACTTCAAGCCAGCACCATTTCATATGTTCTTCTACTTCTCATGCCCTATTTTATTTGATTACACATGTTTGTTTATTTAAATATATAGCATTGTTTGAAATTTTAGCTGCTTAGTTAACTAAAAAAATAATTAGTTATATTTTTCAAGTAGTTTATAGTCTAGAATTAAAAAATGTTCAAATAATTTTTTTAAAAATCCATAATAGTCTTATTTTTAAAATATTAATTTCATAATAGCAAAAATATATATTATTATTATAGAATGGAGGGAGTAATAGATACCGTACAAAACTTGAGCAGATATTGGTTTATTACATCATACTATTATATTGGTCTTGATGCAGCAGATACATCACCCAAAATAATAGTATGTTTTAATCATTCATCAAATAAAAAAAATAAATTCATCAAATTGACGCATCAAATAAGAAATTGACACATCAAATAAGTATGTTAATGACATTATTCTTCTAATTGATCTTGTTATAGCTTTTCTCAACTTATTAGTACACGAGAGTGGTTAATATAAAATTAATTTTGATCAATTGATTAATACAGTATCAACACGCAGGTGAAAACTAATATTTTTTTAATACAATATTGATCAATTGATCAATTTCCTACAGACCAGGCAAAATATGATTATGGGTTGGTTTTGGTTTTTAAAATATGGTTAACCAACCATTTAAGAACTAAAACCATATTAACCATTTTTAATATGGATAATGTGGGTTGGAACCATATGGTTATGGTTAAAAACCATATTAACCATTTTAAGATGTTTCATGTAAATATTTATTTGTATTAGTTGTTATAATATTATATATTTTTTATATTGTGATTGTATCATAAATAAATAACTAAAATATAATAGTATTTAATTATAATTTGTGCTTGAGATAATTTTATTATATAATCTATCATAAGTAAAGAGGACTGAAAACAGTAACAAAATATTAGTTTTTTTCGTGGGTGGGGTGGGTGAGGTAGGGGGTGGAGTGGGGTAGGGTGGGGTGGGGTAATATTATTATTTTTTACATAATATTATTTTTTTACATAATCACATAATATTATTTTTTTTAGTGGGCGTGGGGGAGTGGGTGGAGTGGGGGTGGGGGTGGGGAGGGGGTAAGGTGGGTGGGTGGATAGGGTAGGGTGGGTGGATAAAGTGGGTGGGTAGGGTGGGTGGGGGTAGGGGTGGGGGTGAGTAGGGTGGGTGGGTAGGGTGAGTAGGGTGGGTTGAGTGGGTGGATAGGGGTAGGGTGAGTGGGTGGGTGGGTAAGGTGGGTGGGTAGGGTGGGTGAGTGGGTGGGGTTGGGGTGGGCGTAGGTGGGTAGGGGGTGGAGTGGGGGTGGGTTAGGGTAAGGTGGGTGGGTAGAATAGGAGTGAGTGGGTGGGTGTGTGGGGTGGGGTGGGGTGGTGGGTGGGGGTAAGGTAGGGTGTGGGGATGGGTGGGGTATGTGGGTGGGGTGGGGTAGGGTGAGGGTAAGGTAGGGTAGGTGGAGTGGTGGGTGGGGTAGGGTAGTGGGTGATGTTGGGGTGGGGGTACGTGGCTAGGGTTGGGTAGAGTAGGGTAGGTTAGGGTGGGATAGGGTGGGTGGGGTGAGTTGAGTGGGTGGGGTAAGATAGGGGTAGGGTGGGGTGGATTTTGGTGGGGGTAGAGTGGCGTTGTGTGGGGTGGGGGTAGGGTAGGGTGGGGTGTGGTGGAGTGATGGGTGAGGTTTGGGTGGGGGTGGAGGTGGGGGTGGGGGTGGGGGTGTGGTTGGGGGTAGGTTTAGGTTGAGGTTGGGGTGGGGTTGGGGGTGGGGGTGTGGTTGGGGGTGAGGTTGAGGTTGAGGTGGGGGTGAGGGTGTGGTTGGGGGTGGGGTGGGGGTGGGGGTGGGCGTGGGGGGTGGTGGAATGGGGGTGGGGTTGTGGGGTGTATTATTGTATAACAGTATAATAGTATAACACTTAACGGAGAAATAAATTAGGAAATAAAGTGCAAAATTTAAATTAAAAAGTGTTATATAAATATGGGTCGAAAAATGAGTAACTGGTTCAGAACCATAACCGACCTGAATAAATATGGATCCAAACCATAACCGACCTGAATAAATAAAAATGGTTAACCGACCCATTTGGTTCCAGTTAATATGGTTTGACCCAACAGTTAATTACTTATATTGTCAGGTGTAATTTTCTATAAAATTAATTTCATAATAACCGAATCCTGAGCACGTCATTATAGTAAAATATACTTCATTTTGTCTATACAAAAAATCTACAAGGACCCCTCAGAATTATCTTATTTTACAATTATATATAAATAAATAAATAAAACACCTCATATTGTTTTCTCTTTGACAGTGTCCAATTCTTCCTCCTCAATGGTATTTGCATTCCCATTCTCATTCGCATTGCAACAATCGCCATTGACCTTGACCTTTCGTTTTCTCTTCGTTTTCACATAGAAATTCAAAAACATCAACAAAATTGCACCATTTAGTACTGAATTCAAAACCCAAGCTCCGATCCCATTGCACCCGCCTTTAATCAAATGCAGCAAAAGCACCCCAATATGACAAATTAAATTACAGCTCAGAAGCAAGATTTGGCAGTTTATAACGAACGGAAAACAAACACCCGGTAACCCCATCCCGGTCCAGAATCGGTACCCGTAAACAACCGAATAGGTTGAAGTTGTCATCAGTATTGCAAGGACTTGAAATGATTGTGAGAATTCGAGCCAGAGGAATGACATGAAAATGAGAATGGAGTGATTGAAGAGAGAGAAAAAGGAGAGCTTTCGCCGCCGGAATATGGTGAAATAGGTCCGAAAAGTGTGGAGGAATCGGGATAGGTAGAACATGTATGACCAGAAGAAGACCCGACCCGATGAACGGGTGCCGAGGGGGAAACAGAGGAGCCACTGGAACGGGGTGGTCTTGGAGCGCCGCCAGGACCAACGGGTGTCGCGAATCTCGGCGGCGGCGGAGAAGATGGTTCCGGTGAAGATGGTGGCGGAGATCAGGGCCATGGAGAGGCTGTGGAGTGCTGGTATGGGGCCCAACGAGACGGGTCGGGTCCGGCGGAGGAGAAGTAGGAAGAGGTGGAGGAAGAGAGAGAGAATTATGTAAGAAGCGATGGAGGTGAAGAGGAATGACCAGGTGGAGCCCCACGATTGGGTCGGACTCCACCGGAAGTTGACGATAATCGGGTGCTCTGACAGGTAATAAGTTGAGCTGTTTAGGGTCATCGTGCCCGTCTTTTCCGACCAACAAACAACTAATAAAAGCAGGGACTTATTTTGTATACATAAAAAAAATAAAAAAAAAATAGCTAGCAAGGCTCTATACTTGTGTATTCAATCTGTCCCAGAATTTTAGGCACTTCTATTGGGAAAGAGAGAGGTTTCAATAATGAAGGAGGAGGAGGTTTAATTTTGATGTTGAGGGAGCTTCAGGGGAGGGAGACGAGACATTAAACTAGGGACGTCAATGTGATGGTGGACACGAAGAGAATTGACAATTTATTTCCATTCAAATTTCAAACGTGGACAATTTTTATTGGCTAATAATTTTACAAGAGAAACAAAATGCTGAATCCAATTTTGTATACCAACTTTCTTCTGTTTTCTTGTGTTACGGCTACAGACTTTATTTTCGATCAAATGGGGGAGAAGTTTAAAAATACAATATCCATCGAGCATTTTATATTTTTTTTTAATCTAAAAATACTGTTAAAGTTATATTTTTTGGGTCATTCGTGTCTCTACTATTAATAGAAGACAAATGAGATTTAAATTGGCTGACGTGACAGACACATTGAGGCTTAAAAAGAGAATGTTCAAAAATATACCTGACACATGTAAATATGTTACTTAATCAAAACAAAAAATATTTAAATTCAAAATAAAAAAAGGATAACATATTTACATAATTTAATCAAAATACTAAAATTCAAATTATTTTGTTAACTAATTAAAACAACTAATTAAATAAAACAAGTTGTATAACATATTTACATTATTTAATCAAAATATTACAATTCAAAACATAACATATTTACATCAAATACTAATTTAAAAAAAAAAACTAAAATACTAATTAAAAAAAATACTAAAATACTAAAAAAATCAAATTAAAAAAATAATAAAATACTAAAATTCAAATTATTTTGTTAATTAATCAAAACAACAAAAATTCAAATTACATCATTAAAATACTAAAATCATAATACTAAATACTAATTGATATAAAATTTTTAAATTACTAAAATCATAATACTAAATAATATTTTTAAAATTCAAAATATTAAATAACTTTATACAACTAATTGATATAATATTTTTAACGTTAATATTCAAAATACTAAATAATGTTATCAATTTTTTTTACGCTAATATTTTTAATATTACTAAATAACGTTATCGAAATTAACGTTGAATATTACAAAATTAACGTTAATATTTTTAGTATTTTGAAAATTCAACAAATATTTTTAGTATTTTGATGATTAACGTTAATATTTTTAAAATTCAAAATTAAAAAATTCAACTAATTCAAAAATTCAAAATAATTAACGTTAATTCAATTAAAATCATCAAAAAATAATTAACGTTAATATTTTTCACTAAATAACGTTAATTATTTTGAATTAGTTGAATTTTTGAATATTTTTAAAATAAAACTAAATAATATTTTTAAAATTCAACTAATTACATCATCAAAAAATATTAACATTTTTTAATATAAAAAAATATTAATAAAATATTAACTTTTTTAATATAAAAAATATTAACGTTTATTGATATTTTTAATATCAAAAAATTAACATTTTTAAATTTTTTTAATATTTTAATATCAAAAAATTTTAACGCTTTAATATTAACCTCATATCAAAAAAATTTAATATTTTTAAAATATTAACGTTTTTTAATATTTTTTAATATTAGTTGATATGTTAAAAAACGTTAATATTTTGAGAACGTTAAAATTAGTATTTTTTTTAATTAGTATTTGGTGTAAATATGTTATGTTTTGAATTTTAGTATTTTGATTAAATGATGTAAATATGTTATACAATTTTTTTATTTAATTAATTATTTTGATTAGTTAACAAAATAATTTGAATTTTAGTATTTTGATTAAATGATGTAAATATGTTATGCTTTTTTTATTTTTTATTTTAATATTTTTTGTTTTGATTAAATGACATATTTACATGTGTCAGGGATATTTTTAAACAATCTCCCTTTAAGCCTCCATGTGTCTATCACGTCAGCCAATTTTTAACCCCGTTTGTCTTCTGTTAATAGCAAGGGCACGTGTGACGCCCCCAAAATAGGTATGCAACACCCATTCTGAGTCGCTAAATACATGGTACAAAAAGCAAACTACAACTTCAATAATACAATTGTCGTGCAAAATACGACAACACCTACTGTGAGTTGAAATACAAATATTGTGACGACCCCAAAATAGGTCCATTCCATCCAACCTATTCTGAGTCGCCAAATACATGGTACAGAAAATAACTACAACTTTATTACAATAATTGTCGTGCAAAATACAACAACACATATGCTGTGAGTTTGGATACAAATATATACCAAATGTGACTCATGTCCCAACCGTGGTCAGTACCTCACAATGACACCTTACATAAAGGTATAGTCAAAAACTGTTTTAGAAATTAGAATCTTTAGAAAGTGCTCAAGGAAACCTTCGTACATGGGAGGCCATGCTTCCAGGTTATGATAGATATCATATGTCCACAGAATTATCCTTGGTTGACCTAATAGACCCCAAAGAAAAATTAGAAGATTACTATCATATTCTTTCTAATGGTGAGTCTTCTCTTGACATATCATTATCTCTACTGTCTTTAATCGTGAATTATACTTCAAACAAACACCAAGATTATATAGGTAGTGCTCGTAGATATACTCAGTAAGTGGATGTGCACAACCCTGTTTTATGATGACACGAGGTTGTATGTCGTTAGACATCTTATATGATAGTCGCAAAACACCCTTCTAACGTGGGGTACACCTTACCCTATCGGATTCACCAAATATAACTACTAAATGAACTTTTCTATACTGCTTCGGGAGAACCTCCACAGCTAGAGACTACCGTTCTTTTTCCCTGTTACCCTCGCTCGACCCAGCTACACTCTTATTACCTTAAAGGAATTGTGAAGCAAAAGGGTGAGCACAACTAGCCCAGTAAAACATATCATGACTAAAGATAAATAATTTATCAATAGCCTTCAACAGTAATAAATCAGAGATTTAGAACATATGGAAGATGATAAAAATTTTCAACCATAGTTGCAGCGGAACGAGCAATCCATTAGAAGAGTCAAATAGACCATAAAATCTATTATCTTCTCCATGTTAAAAATCCATCAACAATATTTTATCCCTGTAACATCAATCAACAGTTCTGGTCCACAATCATATAAATAACTCATAATCATAATTGTGATTCTAAATTCCTCTTCGCATCCAGGACGAAGATAATTTTTATCACATGTCTTTACCTGAAACATCAAAGATCATGGTTATACCAAATTACAGTTCTTGTTCATAATCATACTAATAAATTCATCTTTGCACTACGGGCCAACGATATTAATCAACAGTTCATCTTTGCACTACTAGCCAAAAATAATCAATACCAGGTCATCTTTGCACTACGGGCCAAAGAGATTCATCAACAATTCATCTTTGCACTACAGGCCAAAGATATTCCTCAACAGTTCATATTTACACTACATGCCAAATATATTCATATATCAAATAAATATATAATCATTTCAGAATTTATATAAACAATAATTATAACCATGTTAATCAATTCAGCTTTACACTTAAGCTAAAGATATTCAATTATAAATTCAAGGATCATGATCATACCAGTTAACAATTCATCTTTGCACTACAGGCCAAAGATATTCCTCAGTCACGATCATACCAATAATTAACCCATCTTTACACTCAAGAAAGAGAAATTCAACATCAGGGTTATAAAAATGTTATATATGATAATAAAAATAATATGATCAACATATAGTTTTAACCTCAAGAGTAATATTTATAAATCAACTATAATTTGGTCAGAAAAAAGAAATCAATTTTGTCGTGAATAGTACCCGTGAATAGTAACTCGTGAAAAGTAACTCGTGAATAGTAATTCATGAATAGTAACTCATGAATAGTGCTCCGTATTCGTACATAGTACCGTATACGTAAATAATGTCATATACGTAAATAGTGTCATATACGTAAATAGTGCCATATACGTGAATAGTGCCGTATACGTGAATAGTAACCCCGACTCAAAAAGGTAGAAATTTCACAATAAAATTCATACCAATATTTTAGTATAATGATATTGAAAGAATAACATCATTATGAAGAATATAACATTCCTTAATATCTGTAACGACCCCAAAATAGGTCCATTCCATCCAACCTATTCTGAGTCGCCTAATATATGGTACAGAAAACAACTGTAACTTTATTACAACAATTGTCGTGCAAAATACAATAACACATATGCTGTGAGTTTGGATACAAATATATACCAAATGTGATTCATGTTCTAACCGTGGACATCACCTCACAATGACACCTTACATAAAGGTATAGTAAAAAACTATTTTAGAAATTAGAATCTTTGAGAAGTGCTCAAGGAAACCTTCGTACATGGGAGGCCATGCGTCTAGGTTATGATAGATATCATATGGCCACAGAATTATTCTTAGTTGACCCAATAGACCCCAAAGAAAAATGAGAAGATTACTATCATATTCTTCTCAATGGTGAGTCTTCTCTTGACATATCATTATCTCTACTGTCTCTAATTGAGAATTATACTTCAAACGAACACCAAGATTATATAGGTAGTGCTCGTATATATACTCAGCAAGTGGATGAGCACATCCCTGTCTTATGATGACACGAGGTTGTATGTCGTTAGACATCTTGTATGATAGTGGCAAACCACCCTTCCAACGTTGGGTACACCTTACCCTATTGGATTCACCAAATAAAACTACTAAATGAACTTTTCTATACTGCTTCGGGAGAACATCCACAGCTAGAGACCACCGTTCTATTTTTCCGTTACCCTCGCTCGACCCAGCTACACTCTTATTACCTGAAAGGAATTGTGAAGCAAAAGAGTGAGCACAACTAGCTCAGTAAAGAATATCATGATTAAAGATAATTAAATTATCAATAGCCTTCATCAATAATAAATCAGAGATTTAGAACATATGGTAAATGATAAAATTTTCAACCATAGTTGCAGCGGAACGAGCAATCCATTAGAAGAGTCAAATAGACTATAAAGTCTATTATCTTCTCCATGTTAAAAATCCATCAACAATGTTTTATCCCTGTAACATCAATCAACAATTCTGGTCCACAATCATATGAATAACTCATAATCATAATTGTAGTTCTAAATTCCTCTTCTCATCCATGACGAAGATAATTTTCATCACCTATCTTTACCTGAAACATCAAAGATCATGGTTACACCAAATCACATTTCTTGTTCATAATCATACTAATAACTTCATCTTTGCACTATGGCCAAAGATATTCATTTGTATCATCAGTTGGTCATGTTTATCTCAACATCTGTTCATCTTTGCACTACTGGCCAAAGATATTCAACAACATGTCATCTTTGCACTACGGGCCAAAGATATTCATCAACAATTTATCTTTGCACTACAGGCCAAAGATATTCATCAATATTTCATCTTTGCACTACAGGCCAAAGATATTAATATCTCAAAGAAATATATAATAATTTCAGAATTTATATAAACAATAATTATAGCCATGTTGATCAATTCACCTTTGCACTTAAGCTAAAGATATTCACTTATAAATTCAATGATCATGATCATACCAATCAACGATTCAACTTTGCACTACTGGCCAAAGATAACCTATAGTCATGATCATACCAAAAATCTACCCATCTTTACACTCAAGTCAAAGAGAAATATCATCATTAGGGTTATAAAAATGTTATATATAATAATAAAAATAATATGATCAACATCTAGTTTTAATCTCAAGAGTAATATTCGTAAATCAACTATAATTTGGTTAGAAAAAGAAACCAATTTTTATCGTGAATAGTAACTCGTAAATAGTAATTCATGAATAGTTACTCATAAATAGTAAACCCGACACAGAAAGGTAGAAATTCCACAATAAAATCCATACCAGTATTTCGGTATAATGATATTGAAAGAATAATATTTCTTAAGCTTATAAATAATTTATTTAAATTATTTACACTTTACTAAATAATGCATTTAATCATTCTAAAATACCAAACTCAATAATCAAAACCCTCATAAAAAATCTACATATACCTCATATAGGATTCTCAAAGTCATAGAATCCTATTTTTCAATTTTCTTACTTCACAAAACATATTTAATTCATTTACTCATAACTAGACTATTTTCATGAAAAATACCAAATCAGTTCCAAAAATATTTCTTTTCTGAGATTTAGTATAATATAGTCCCATAGTGAACATATATTTTTCTCAAAATTTTTAAAAGTCATTTACTATTTTTCATATGACCAAAACAGCCGAATATTTAGACATTTAACAAAAATTATACTTTCGTCCAAAAATTTTGAAATTTACTGAGTATACTTCCATCATATACATGTACTCCCAATAAAAATTTTATCAATTTTGGAGTTAACCACAAGGAATTATAAGTGGTTACTTTTAAAATAGTCTTTTCTCATAAAATTCATAACTCTCAATCTATACATCCAAAAATCACCATTTTTGGACACAATCAAGAAAACTCATCAAAATATCATTTCAAATTTTTTCAGAATTTTTGAAGGTCAGAAAAATTACGAAACTGGAAAATATAACAACCCTTAAAATTCCTTACTATCCCTTACCTCAAAAGAGCAGTACTTCTGATCGGTATGCAAAGCAGAAGGAAACTTGCACTGAATAGCAACTCTCAAAGTATCTAAATACTCACAAAATATGCTTCATAATATAGAGAGAGAAAGAGAGAAAGCTTATGTTTCTGGTGTGATTTTCAATTCTAACTTAGCTCTCTATTTATAGGAAAATTTTAGTAGGCTTGACCTGCAACCTGATGGTTTTACCTGCTACTATTCCCACCCACCACATTTGAAATATAATTCAACACATTTCTTCACCAACCACAAGTGGGGCCCACCAATTCTATAATTTTCCACCAAAATGATTAACTCCGAAAATTCAACAATTTCTAAACCAGTCATCTCGTAAAATTCATAACAAATCATACGTTCATTTTTAACGGTTAAAAATTTGTGGACATATACTCAACATATATATGTATAACATATCCAAATATTACCACGATCTAACGGTCGGATTAAAAATTATAACCCCCGCAAAATATCTCAAAAACCCTGATTTTTAATACCTCCATTCCGACAAAAATACGGATAAAAACCTCAACATTAACTCCTTCATTTTTAACCACAAAAATATATCCCTCGTTTATATCCACATAAAATAAATATTTTCTTATCATATGAATCAATAATTAATTATTCACAAATAATATTACAGAATCACATTTATGACAACCAGGCCGTTTCCAGGAAAGAGGGGGCTTTCCAATACGAATTTTTCCTTACTGGCGCGCAATTAGGTGACCAAACCTCTCTTTAGACAGAACTTTCTAGATATTGACAATAATGTTATCTAATAATATTATTCAAATAATATGAATTATTGATCTGATAATGGAAAATACTGTGCAGCAACAATTATTGAAACAACAATAATATAAAATATCAACGTAGCAATTATTGAATCAATAAAATAAAATATTGAACAGTAACTACTGTAACAATTATTGAGTAGTGCCTTCTTACGTAAGAATCAATAATTTCAAAAATATTATGCAATACCGTGTGATACTGTGCAATAACGCGTATTACTGTATTTTAATCACCGGGTATTCCAACAGTGTTAACGGTAACAACTACGCCGTTATTTGTAAAAACTCAATTTTTGTCGTTATCTTCATCCAATCGTTTTCCGTTATGGGGCCCACAAATAGCTGCGCCGTCGTACGAATATTCCCCGACAGAAAAAATATTCCACGACCACACGAATATTCACCGACCAAAAATGATTATTTTATAACCACTTACTTATTTTAAAAAAAAATTCATATTTCACCCATAACTTTAAACTTTTATCAATTTAACCATTTACTGAATAGTAATTATAAGAAAAATTGAATATTTATATTTCATAAAATTCGGGGTCTTACAATCTCCCCTCTTTATGAAATTTCGTCCCCGAAATTTACATACCTGGTATTTCGAAGAGTTGAGAATACCTTCTTTTCATTTTAGATTCCATCTTCTCTGTCATCATAATTTCTCCATTGCTCATCTCCTGTATTTCAAATATCATTCTAGAATACAGCTTCAAAACAAGGGTTAATTTTACAAATTAACATATCACATAATATCCCGATATTATGACTGACCAACAAATAAGCTTAGGTAGGACACAGTAGCGAAGGATTTACTCGTCTCTCCCCTCCTAGTTGTATTCTCCGATCTCCGCCAGAGATCATATCCCTAAGCTCTGATACCAAATGTAACGACTCCAAAATAGGTCCATTCCATCCAACCTATTCTGAGTCGCCAAATACATGGTACAGAAAACAACAATAACTTTATTACAATAATTATCGTGCAAAATACAATAACACATATGCTGTGAGTTTGGATACAAATATATACCAAATGTGACTCATGTTCTAACCGTGGACATCACCTCAAAATGACACCTTACATAAAGGTATAGTCAAAAACTGTTTTAGAAATTAGAATCTTTGGGAAGTGCTCAAGGAAACCTTCGTACATGGGAGGCCATGCGTCTAGGTTATGATAGATATCATATGGCCACAAAATTATTCTTAGTTGACCCAATAGACCCCAAAGAAAAACGAGAAGATTACTATCATATTCTTCTCAATGGTGAGTCTTCTCTTGACATATCATTATCTCTACTGTCTCTAATTGAGAATTATACTTCAAACGAACACCAAGATTATATAGGTAGTGCTCGTATATATACTCAGCAAGTGGATGAGCACATCCCTGTCTTATAATGACACGAGGTTGTATGTCGTTAGACATCTTGTATGATAGTGGCAAACCACCCTTCCAACGTTGGGTACACCTTACCCTATTGGATTCACCAAATAAAACTACTAAATGAACTTTTCTATACTGCTTCGGGAGAACATCCACAGCTAGAGACCACAGTTCTATTTCCCCGTTACCCTCGCTCGACCCAGCTACACTCTTATTACCTGAAAGGAATTGTGAAGCAAAAGGGTGAGCACAACTAGCTCAGTAAAGAATATCATGACTAAAGATAATTAAATTATCAATAGCCTTCATCAATAATAAATCAGAGATTTAGAACATATGGTAAATGATAAAATTTTCAACCATAGTTGCAGCGGAACGAGCAATCCATTAGAAGAGTCAAATAGACTATAAAGTCTATTATCTTCTCCATGTTAAAAATTCATCAACAATGTTTTATCCCTGTAACATCAATCAACAATTCTGGTCCACAATCATATGAATAACTCATAATCATAATTGTAGTTCTAAATTCCTCTTCTCATCCAGGACGAAGATAATTTTCATCACCTATCTTTACCTGAAATATCAAAGATCATGGTTACACCAAATCACATTTCTTGTTCATAATCATACTAATAACTTCATCTTTGCACTATGGCCAAAGATATTCATTTGTATCATCAGTTGGTCATGTTTATCTCAACACCTGTTCATCTTTGCACTACTGGCCAAAGATATTCAACAGCATGTCATCTTTGCACTACGGGCCAAAGATATTCATCAACAATTCATCTTTGCACTACAGGCCAAAGATATTCATCAATATTTCATCTTTGCACTACAGGCCAAAGATATTTTTATCGTGAATAGTAACTCGTGAATAGTAACTCATGAATAGTAACTCATAAATAGTAAACCCGACACAAAAAGGTAGAAATTTCACAATAAAATCCATACCAGTATTTCGGTATAATGATATTGAAAGAATAATATTTCTTAAGCTTATAAATAATTTATTTAAATTGTTTAAACTTTACTAAATAATGCATTTAATCATTCTAAAATACCAAACTCAATAATCAAAACCCTCATCAAAAATCTGCATATACCTCATATAGGATTCTCAAAGTCATAGAATCCTATTTTCCAATTTTCTTACTTCACAAAACATATTTAATTCATTTACTCATAACTAGACTATTTTCATGAAAAATACCAAATCAGTTCTAAAAATATTTCTTTTCTGATATTTAGCATAATATAGTCTCATAGTGAACATATATTTTTTTCAGAATTTTTAAAAGTCATTTACTATTTTTCATATGACCAAAACAACCGAATATTTAGACATTTATCAAAAATTATACTTTTGTCCAAAAATTCTGAAATTTACTGAGTATACTTCTATCATATACATGTACTCCCAATAAAAATTTCATCAATTTTAGAGTTAACCACAAGGAATTATAATCGGTTACTTTTAAAATAGTCTTTTCTCATAAAATTCATAACTCTCAATCTATACATCCAAAAATTATCATTTTTGGACACAATCAAGAAAACTCATCAAAATATTATTTTAAATTTTTTCAGAATTTTTAAAGGTCAGAAAAATTACGAAACTGGAAAATATAACAACCCTTAAAATTCTTTACTATCCCTTACCTCAAAAGAGCAGTACTTCTGATCGGTATGCAAAGCCCGAAGGAAACTTGTACTGAATAGCAACTCTCAAAGTATCTAAATACTCACAAAATATGCTTTATAATATAGAGAGAGAAAGAGAGAAAGCTTTTGTTTCTAGTGTGATTTTCAATTCTAACTTAGCCCTCTATTTATAGGAAAATTTTAGTAGGCTTGACCTGCAACCTGATGACTTTACCTGCTACTATTTCCACCCACCACATTTGAATAAAAATCTCAGCACATTTCTTCACCAACCACAAGTGGGGCCCACCAATTCTAGAATTTTCCGCCAAAATGATTAACTCCGAAAATTCAATAATTTCTGAACCAGTCATCTCGTAAAATTCATAATAAATCATACGTTCATTTTTAACGGTTCAAAATTTGTGGACATATACTCAACTTATATATGTATAACATATCCAAATATTACCACGATCCAACGGTCGGATTAAAAATTATAACCCTCGCAAAATATCTCAAAAATTCTAATTTGATTTTCAATACCTCCGTTCCGACAAAAATACAGATAAAACACCTCAAGATTAACTCCTTCATTTTTAACCACAAAAATATATCCCTCATTTATATCCACATAAAATAAATATTTTCTTATCATATGAATCAATAATTAATTATTCACAAATAATATTACAGAATTAGATTTATGACAACGAGACCGTTCCCAAGAAAGAGGGGGCTTTCCAATAAGGATTTCTCCTTACTAGCGCGCAATTAGATGACCAAACCTCTCCTTAGACAGAACTTTCTAGACATTACCAATAATGTTATCTAATAATATTATTTAAATAATATGAATTATTGATCTGATAATGGAAAATACTGTGCAGCAACAATTATTGAAACAACAATAATATAAAATATCAACGCAGCAATTATTGAATCAATAAAATAAAATATTGAACAGTAACTACTGTAACAATTATTGAGTAGTGCCTTCCTTCGTAAGAATCAATAATTATAAAATACTGTGCAATCCGTGTGCTACTGTGCAACCACGCGTATTACTGTATTTTAACCACCGGGTATTTCAGCAGTGTTAACGGTAACAACTACGCCGTTATTTATAAAAACTCAATTTTTGTCGTTATCTTCATCCAATCGTTTTCCGTTATGGGGCCCATAAATAGCTGCGCCGTCGTACGAATATTCCCCGACAGAAAAAATATTCCACGACCACACGAATATTCACCGACCAAAAATGAATATTTTATAACCACTTACTTATTTGAAATATTTGCGCATTTTACCCATAACTAACCACATTAATCAAATCAATCTTTTCTATTTCAAAATAATAAATACAGGTAATTTAATTTTACTTATTAATAAGTTGAGGTCTTACAGCACGAGTGACCCAAAAAATGTAACGTTAAGGGTACTTTTGGACAAAAAAAAATATAAAGTGCTCGGTAGACATCGCGATAAACGTTATGGACATTTTTGAACCTTCTCCCATTCAAATGGTGTAGGGATTCGCCCCATTTAATTGTCGGAAAGATTGTCAAGTAAAATAATATTACTATCATATAAAAAAAAATTACATAATGTTTAAATATACACATATATATTATTTCCTCCATTCTTATATGTAGGTTGTTTTAGAGTTTTTTTATTATTACTAACTATTTATCGTTTGTTATTATCTAGAAAAATTGATCACTATTTTTTGTAAATTGTCCTTTATTACTCCACCTAATTTTTTGATTCATATTTATCATTATCCTATACTACTCCTCTACTCTTAAGTCTTTTTATCCTTCTCCCAATAAAACTCTTTCATTATGAGATAAGTGAGGTGAAGGGTATTATAGACAATTAATAGTATAGTTAATGTTTTTTAATCATTTCCTTAATTATTATGCACATGTCTAAAACGACCTATATTAAAGAACGGGGAGAGTACTAATCTTATAGGTCAGATGATAACCTACAGTATGTATGTGTATATATGAACATTATATGACCATTTTTTATTTGACTTACCTATTAACTACTGTCTTCACCCACATATATACTCACGACTAAACTAAGATATCAATACTCCTATAAGGAGAGAATTAGCGAAAACATACACTGCCAATACACAGAGTTTCCAACCTACTGAGTGAATTTTTAATTGTTTCCAACCGTCGAATCGAGTTTCTTTCTCATCTCACAAGGATCGTAGTTCGAAATTTTGCTAAGTTGTAAAGTACAAGGAATTGTACAAGATTGTTCTGTACCAAAAACTAACAAGTTTCAAGAGATATGCCATTTGATTCTTATTTAAGTGTAAACAAGTACTCCCTTCGTCCTATATTAAACGTCTTAATTTTTTTTTTAAGATATTCCACAATAAATGTCATATTTCTATATTTGTAACTATTTTTATCTTATTTTTTCACTTATACCCTCAAAATCTCTTTACTAAACTTTCATTGAAAATTAAAGAAATGAGAAAAGATTAACTTTGAGAATGTGTGAATAACAAAAAGAATGAATTAGGAAACTAATTCACATGAGAATAAAAAAATACTTCAATTAATAAGTGTAATAATTTAAAAGGAAAATTTAATTTTAAAAAATATAATTAATCAGCTTATCAAAACTAATTAAAATATTTATTTTAAGATGGAGAGAATAATAAATATGATCTATTTAATTCTTGGATATATGGACTACTACCGATTTACCCCAGCCGTTGACCTAATAATGACCTTTTGGGAATTGGGATGCACAGTATTATTAACTTTTTAATTTAATAAATGTTGTAGCATAAAATAATATGAGAACAGTTAAATCTATAACAGAAAATATTATTTTTATAATAAAAGTGTCGCTATAGATCCTATAGCTATAGTTTTCACCGTCGCTATATATTTTCAACGACACTTTTGTTATAAAAATAACAAAAAATATTGTGAATTTAACAATTTCTAATAATATTTGTAATCTGCCCATCCATCTTAAAGTTCATACAAAGAAAAAACTACCAAAGACTCGAGGTTATTTTTGCAACACTTTTGAGTCATGCGTTCGCTTAGATATGAAAAATCATAAGTACGTACGTACTCACAAAATTAAGAAGTTCGATAATATTCCGGAGGGTAAAAATAAGATGAGATATCTAAATGTTAATGGAATGGATACTCCATATAGTTATTTTCTTTTTCAAAAAAACTCTCAATCACTACCTTATTGATTATTGGCATCGGTCATGATCCATTCCTTAGCCTCTACGTACCTACATTAGTATATTCCTAAAATTGAATTATAATAATATAGGTTGTAGGATAATTAATTTTTTTTTATAAAAAATATAGGTCAACTATTCAATAATTTTAAATATGTTTTTTTTTGGATTATATAGTTGAATAAAATTTATCAAAAGTTTATTCTCTCTAAAAGTGATTTATGGAATATTAAGTACCTATAATCGTTAATCCACCAGGTATGCACTTGAGTATTTATTACGAATTCAAAAACGATGTTATTTTGAATACTTGTGTATATATAAAAAAAACATTCACTCCCATGTTGTGTATAAAGTGTTTTATAATTTTTCAAAATATTGTTATTTTATAAAATAAATCGCGTAGAAACGTGAGATGTCTCCCACCTCCGGTGCCCAAAAATTTAATTATTTGAGGTTTTTTTAATGTAGGTATTTGCCTATTGATTTCAAATTTATGGAACAACAACATTTTTGATGAAATTTGAGTTCAAATACACATCAGCTAAAATTAAGGGACAACATTTACATTTTACCCATTTTTTATTTCAAATGAACGCATGCCTTTTATTTATTTTTTTGTTTTTTGGGGTGAGAGGGTTTTATTTGGTTAGCATGAAGTTAAATTTAGTCAATTGATCAATACAGTGTCGACACGCAGGGCGGGAAATGATATATATCTTCGGGTGTTAGCACTGGTCAATTGACCAAATTATCATAAAATTAACTTCATGATAACCGGATTCTTAGTTTTGTTTTACGGTCGATTCATGAAGTAATATTTATTCCAATTTTTTTGCATTAGTGATTTTTTTTTCAAGCAAAATATTTTTGCTGCTAAAAACAATAAAATTTTTAAAAATAGCAATCAAAACATCTCGCTAATTTTGATAAAATCTGAGTACAATAATTAAGGGCCGAAGTTTTAAAACTTTCAAGAATGTTAAGGCTGGTAATTAATTTTATTAACTCATGTTAATTGCTAAGTCATCAAATTAAACAATTTTTTAAAAGCTTGTTTGTGGGTAATAATAATTACCAAAATTAATGTGTATATAGTCGGCTATTGTTACAATATTTTTTTATAACAAGGAAAAATAATGCTACTATCACATAAAAAAATATCACATAATATTCACATACATACACATATATATATTTTGGGCTCCACAGGTCAGGCAGAAACTCACAGTATTCATATGTGTGTATATGAGGAGAGGGAGAGCAGATCCTCTGATCCTATTTTCCGTGTACCTCTTGTATTCCCCTACTTAAATTTTGACACATAGTCTCTTATATAATTTTAGAGTTAATTAGTGTTAAGTAAAAGGGTATGTGTCAAAATTTAAGTGGAGAGACACAAGGGGATAGAAAAAATAGAGACAGAAGATCTGCTCTCGTATATGAGCATTATATGATTTTTTTATGTGATAATTAGTAGTATTATTAAACCAGGAATGGCCTGGTGCCCTACTACTATAGAAGAAATGGAACTGATTAATATGAAGTGTATTTTTGAGTAAATTGGTTAATTGATCAATAAAATGTTGATACGTTGACGAGACTCTATATGTATCAATATTCTATTAATCAATTGATAAATTTATTAAAAAATAAATTTTATGCTAATGGCATCAAGAATAAATGATAGATAGATAGATCTGTCTGACATTTCATTATCATTATTACATGAAAAGCCGGTGTATCACCAGTTTTCTTGAGCACCACGAATAGAGTAGATGATGAAATGCAACCAAACATACCAAACTATTAAAGAGTAAAGACTCCCCCCATTTCATACAGTATCTTCTAAGAAAGAAAGAAAAAAAAAAAATATATATATATATATATATATATATATATATATATATATAGAGAGAGAGAGAGAGAGAGAGAGAGAGAGAGAGAGGATTAAGCCATTAAGGGCATATTCTTTGATTCTACATCTTTTATTTTAACTATCTTGTATATTTTTTTTTTATTTTTTTTTATTTTATGATAGTAATATATAATGATAATAAATTTATTATTATAATATTTTTCAGAATGCTATTATTATTAATTAATAACTTATAATTTTCAAAATGAATATGAAACAAAATTTCTTTAATATTTATAACTTTTACAAATGAGATTCTATTTTATCAAAGTAGAAGATTACTATTCACTTTTGAAAAATTAAATTTAAACTTGATATGCTAAACTTAAAATTTAAAACAATAAATCTTATAATTAATAGTACTTTATAAATAGTTTGTGATATTTATCACTGTACTAACTAAATTTACATTAATTTCCTGAATATTCACATAGAAAATGATATATAGTGCGACTTACATGTCTATTTTTTGATTGCGAGTTATGTGGATAAGTCTAAATGATGAATCCGGTTAGCATGAAGTTATTTTTTTTGTAAGTTGGTCAATTGGCCAATAAAATACTAACACACATACAACTTCGCATGCGTGTCAGTATTCTATTAGTCAATTGACTAACTTACCTCAAAATAAACTTCATACTAACCACTTTCCTAATTGATAATATTTTTTATGATGTATGTGATACAGTATGCCAATTTTATATTAATTTTATCAAATCTCATGTATTGATATATGTCGTAATCGTAATTTGACTATAATTTTTCTCAATATATAATAGTTTTCTATCCACATTTACAATCAGTTCATCAAGTAATACATGACAAAAGAAAGAAGAAGATTAATTAGTTATTTTTTTTAGAATATAAAACTAATTATAAAATAAATATTGTACATGAAACTAAATTGAAACCAAGTGTTGAATATAAGAACTCAAATGACAATAATGTTTTGGTGAAAAATATTGGATATAAAAATAAGGACCCAGTTATTATGAAGTAAATTTCATGATAAGTTGGTTAATTGACCAATACAATACTGACACGTAGAGAGAGATCACCTCTCGTCTATGTGTCGACACGGTATTGGTCAATTGACAAAAATTAACTTCATGATAACCACTTCCTAAAAATAGGATATAAAATGATCTGTCTAATATTGATTGGTTATAATTATCAGACTCATTCATATACCATCTGTGTAAGACCCCAACTTATTAATGAATAAAATCAAATTTTCTCTAAATATTATTGTGAATAATAAGGGGTTAATTTGATATAATACTTTGGTTATGGGTGAAATGTGCAAATTTTACAAAATAAGCAAGTGGTTATAAAATATTCATTTTGTCGGGGAATATTCGTTTGGTCGTGGAATATTCTTGCTGTCGGAGAATATTTGTACGACGCAGCCTTGTGTGGGCCCCATAACGGAAAGCGATTGGATGAAAAAAACGACAAGTATAAGTTATTTATAATTAACGGCGTAGTTGTTACCGTTAATACTGTTGGAATACTCGGTGGCTAAAATACAGTAGCACACGGTATTGCACCAATTATTGATTCTTACGTAAGAAGGCACTACTCAATAATTGTTACAGTAGTTATTGTTCAATATTTTATTTTATTGATTCAATAATTGTTGCGTTGATATTTTATATTATTGTTGTTTCAATAATTATTGCTGCACAATATTTTCTATTATCAGATCAATAATTCATATTATTTGAATAATATTGTAAGACCCCGAATTTTATGAAATAAAAGTATTCAATTTTTCTTATAGTTACTATTCAGTAAATGGTTAAATTGATAAAAGTTAAAGTTAAGGGTGATATATGAATTTTTTTAAAAATACGCAAGTGGTTATAAAATATTCATTGTTGTCGGGGAATATTCGTTTGGTCGTGGAATATTCTTTCTGCCGGGGAATATTTGTACGACGGCGTAGCCATTTGTGGGCCCCATAACAGAATAGCTGTCGGATGAAGAAAACGACAAATTTTAGTTTTTACAAATAACGGCGTAGTTGTTACCGTTAACACTGTTGGAATACCCGGTGGTTAAAATACAGTAATACGTGTTATTGCACAGTAGCACACGGTATTGCACAGTATTTTTTGAAATTATTGATTCTTACGTAAGAAGGCACTTGTAAGACCCCAACTTTTATAAATAAAGATGAATTTTTTATAAATATCATTTTTGAATATTATGGAGTTAATTTGATATAATGTTATAGTTGTGGGTAATATTTATAAATTTTGCAAAGTACGCAAGTTGTTATATAATATTCGATTGGTCGGGGAATATTCGTTTTAATAGAGAATATTCGTACAACGACACAATCATTGGTGGACCCCACAACGGAATTATTGTCGGATTGAGAAAACGACAAAAATATTTTATTAAAAATAACGGCGGAAATTTTACCATTGTTACTGTTGAACTACTCGGTAGTAAAAGTACAGTAATACGTGTGGTTGCATAGTAGCACACGGTATTGATTATTAATGCTTATGTGAGAAGTCACTCAGTTTGATTCAATTATTGTCAGTTAATAATATGAATTATTTAGCGATAATGACGTTTTATTTTATTCGTATTATTAACGTAATAAAACAGAAACATCTTTTTATATAAAACAGAATACTTTATTAAAGTTATTCTATAAATATAATATATTATATTTTATTTAAAATATTTTTCTTTAAATATGGACCGTCAGATTAAAGTAATCAATCTGGACCGTTCATGGATTAGTTACTATGCATTCTATTTTTCTATAAATAGCAGCTCATTCCTTCATTATTTCTTACGAATTCACTGAACTCTAGAGAAAGAAACTATAGAGAGAAACTATAGAGAGAGAGAAGAAGAGTATTCTGCTACTTAATTACTTTCTTATTTCAGCTCGTCTTTAAAACGGTAAGGGGTGTTATTCTTTCTTATTCATGAAGAGAACTGTTGTTATTCTATTTCTTATTATTCTGTTGGAATAACCTGTATACGCGGTCTACCCTATACTCGGTGACATTCTTCTATTATTCTGTTGGAACATCCTGTCTGTGTGTTTTACACCGGACCTGGTTCCGTTTTTATTATTATTCTGTTGGAACATCCTGTCTGTGTGTTTTACACCGGACCTGGTTCCGTTTTTATTATTATTCTGTTGGAACATCCTTTCTGTGTGTTTTACACCGGACCTGGTTCCGTTTTTATTATTATTCTGTTGGAACATCCTGTCTGTGTGTTTTACACCGGACCTGGTTCCGTCTTGTTATTATTCTGTTGGAACATCCTGTCTGTGTGTTTTACACCGGACCTGGTTCCATTATTTATTATTCTGTCGGAATATCCTGTCTGTGCGTTTACGACGGACCTGGTTCCATTATTATTATTCTGTTAAGAATAACCTGTCTGTGCGGTCTATCGCATGCATGGTGATTTCTTTTGTTATTCCATTCTTTATTATACTCAGTTGGTTAAGTTTTGACTTCTATACTCCATGAAATTAGTGGAATATCCTTGATATTTGCGCTTCATCTAGTATCTATTCATGAAAATATTCTCCTGATCATTCTTGAATTTTACTCCACAAAGCAGTATCATGTTGACAATTTGGACGTTATTAATTCCTGGATAAATTAATTCTTGAACTTGTTTTATTGAATTCTTATATCATTGTCATCATCCTCATGTTTATATTCTGTTGAAAGTCATCTGTGGCCTGTAGTGCATAGATGGACTTGGTATGATTATGACCAGGGATTATTCGGTGTAATCATGACCGTAATGTTACAAATGATGTGGTAAAAGTCCTCATTGGCCCGTAGTGCATTGATGGACAGTTGTTGGCATGATCATGACCATTAATGAATACACGAATATCCTTGGCCGTAGTGCAGGGGTGATTCGATGATGTGGATTATTTTATTAAGCTGAGTCTCAGCGATCACAGTGTTGAAAAACTTTTTAAATCATAAAAGATAGTAGAGTTTATTTTCTACTTGAATCTTTTAATGGATTGCTTGTTCCGCTGCAGTTAAACTTGATGTCTATTATATTTTATCAGTTTAACATTGTTGAAGGCTAATGATAATTTATTCTGCATTATCTTAGTCATAATATTTCTTACTGGGCTAGTTGAGCTCACCCTTTCTTTCACTGTTCTCTTCAGGAAATGAGAACGTAGCTGGGGCAAGTCGGGAAACGGAGTGATGGTCCGAATGATAGTATTAGTTAGTAGTCCTCACTATTCTATGTAATGGTGTATTAATAAATGTAATGAGGACTCCTTTTGAGTATGAATACTCTCTAGAAGATAATATTTGTATTCAAACTCACAGTTTATGTTTTGTCGTATTGTACACGACAGTTGTATTAGTAAGTTGTATTTGTATTTTGTACTATGTATCTGACGACCCAAGATGGGTGATGTATACCTAATTTTGGGGGCGTCACAGTTGGTATCAGAGCTTAGGGATATGATCCCTGGCTAAGATGTGAGAATAGAACTAGGAGGGGAGAGACGGGGAATTCCTTCGCTAGTATGACCTACCTAAGTTTATTTGCATGGTATTTAATTGGTCGGTCATAATATAAGGATAATATATGACATATCAATTAACTTTTATTTTGTGGCAGTATCTGAAAATGGCATCTGAGAATGTTGAGAATAGCAATGGAGCACAGGCGATTATTGATTCACCACATATCAATAATCAGGATAATGTTCATCAGGAAGGTGACAATCCTCATGCAAACAACAACACTGACCAGATGATGAATGATGGAATGTTCAGAGGTTTTATGCAATTCATGCAACAACAGGTGAAAGCGGCTCCTGTCCACAACGTAGGTGGAAATACTGGAAACTCTCAGGCGGTCACCGCTAAACAGTTTAAGGAGCTGGGACCACCGGAGTTTAAGGGAGAACCCAAACCACTTGTAGCTGAAACATGGATAAAGCAGATCACCAAGATATTTGATGTCTTGGGTTGCTCCGAGGAGCAAAAGGTTCCCTTTGCCGCCTTTATGTTGCGAGGAGAGGCAGATTACTGGTGGGAATCGATAAAGCGTACTCAACCTGCCGCACTGAAGATGTCTTGGGAGAAGTTCCAAGAGCTGTTTAACGACAAATACTTTTCCGAGAGTATTCGTCACATGAAGGAGGTGGAGTTCATCAAATTGGAGCAGAATAATATGACCGTGTCGCAGTACGAGGCAAAATTTGCGGAGTTATCCCGGTTTGCGTCCCACCTGGTGGATAATGAAGAAAGAATGACGCGGATGTTTTTAAGAGGTTTGAAGCCGGAGATACGTCAACATCTTATTTCTCATAAACTGTGTTTGTATTCAGATGTTGTAAATAGGGCTCAGTTGGTGGAGCGCGATAACGAGACAACGCAACCAAAAGAGAGCAGCCGGCAAAATGATAATACCAGTGAAAGCAGTCATCGAAGCGGTGACAACAAGCGTGGAGGGAATCAACAGGCCAGAAATGGTAACCACTTCGGTGGTAATCAGGGCCAAAACAATAAGAATGGGCATTTCAAGAAGAGGAGATTCAACAATGATGGAAAGACGTCAGCACCAGCACCTGTCGTTAAGGAAGGAGAACGACCACCTATCATATGTTTCAAATGCGGAGGGGAGGGGCACATCAGTCCAAACTGCGCGATGCCGTCCAAAGCATGTTATAATTGTGGAAGAGAAGGTCATTTAGCCCGATTTTGTCGTTTACCGAAGACAAATTCAGCTAGGATGGAGGCACCAAAGGCCGTCCCAGAAAAGTCAAAACCGGTTGTGCAAGGGAGAGCGTTTGTTGTGAACTCCCAAAGAGCAAGGAACCCGAATGAGGTCATCACGGGTAAGCTTATCATAAACTCTAACGAAGTCTATACTTTATTTGATACCGGTTCTACCCATTCTTTTATTTCTCCTACTTGCGCTCATCGATTAAATTTGATTCCGGAGAAATTAGACTTTGACTTAGCAGTTGAAACTCCATTGGGAGAAACCTTCATTACATCCACGGTTTATAAGTCTTGTTTGGTTCAAGTTGGTACCCACACATTACCTGTCGATCTTATTTCATTAAAAATACTTGCATTTGACGTGATTCTAGGGATTGATTGGTTAACTACTCATCATGCAAAAATTGATTGTTTTCGTAAGGTTGTTAGCTTTCATATTCCTAATCGACCTATTATGCGAATTCAAGCAACCAAACCATTAAAATCAATCGCTGTCATCTCAAGCCATAAAGCTATTCGTTTATTGAAAAACGGATGTCAAGCTTTCTTAGCTCATGTCACAGATCTAAACAAAAATACGTCAGCTTTGAATGATATTTCTGTTGTTAATAAATTTCCTGACGTATTTCCCGAAGAACTTCCTGGCCTACCCCCAGAGCGTGAAATTGAATTTTGTATCGACCTTGAACCCGGTACAAAACCCATTTCCAAAGCCCCATATCGAATGGCTCCTATTGAACTTCAGGAGTTAAAGACCCAACTGCAGGAATTGTTAGACATTGGTTTTATTCGTCCTAGTACTTCTCCTTGGGGTGCTCCTGTTCTGTTCGTGAAGAAGAAAGATGGGAGTATGCGACTTTGTATTGATTATCGGGAGTTGAATCATGTCACCATCAAAAATAGGTACCCATTGCCACGTATTGATGACCTGTTTGACCAGTTGCAAGGAGCACAATTCTTTTCAAAGATCGATCTTCGTTCTGGATATCATCAGCTGAAGGTTAGAACTGAGGATATTCCAAAGACTGCCTTAGAACTCGGTATGGGCATTATGAATTCTTAGTTATGTCTTTTGGATTGACTAATGCTCCTGCTGCCTTCATGGATATGATGAACAGGGTATTCAAGGAATATTTGGATCACTTTGTGGTCGTCTTTATCGATGACATCCTTGTTTATTCCAAAAGCCGTGAAGATCATGAGCAACACTTGAGGTTGGTACTCCAAAAGCTTCGTGAATACAAACTTTATGCCAAGTTGAAGAAATGCGAGTTCTGGCTGGAAGAGGTAGCATTCCTTGGGCACGTAGTATCAAGTCGTGGAATATCGGTTGACCCGACAAAGATTGAAGCTATTCAAAGCTGGGAGCAACCTAAATCAGTGACCGAGGTACGTAGCTTTCTTGGTTTAGCTGGTTATTATCGGAGATTCGTGGAAGGATTTTCTCGAATCGCTACTCCATTAACTCAGCTGACTCGGAAAGATACAAAGTTCGGTTGGAGCGAAGAATGTGAGCAGAGTTTTCAAGAACTCAAGAGGAGACTCATTTCAGCACCTGTTCTAACAATACCATCTGGCTCGGAGGGATTTGTCATCTACAGTGATGCTTCGAGCAAAGGGTTGGGATGCGTTCTCATGCAACATGGAAAAGTCATAGCCTATGCATCAAGACAACTCAAGGAATATGAGAGGAATTATCCTACTCATGATCTAGAGTTGGCAGCTGTTGTCTTTGCACTTAAAATTTGGAGGCATTACTTGTATGGGGAGAAGGTGGAGATCTTTACGGATCATAAAAGCCTCAAATATTTCTTCACTCAAAAGGAACTCAACATGCGACAACGACGTTGGCTTGAACTGTTGAAAGATTATGATCATACCATTCAATACCATCCTGGAAAAGCGAACGTGGTAGCTGACGCATTGAGTAGAAGATCATATGCAAGTACGAGTGCAATATTGTCAACACAAGAGCCCATTTTGTGTGACTTGCAAAGGATGGAGATAGAGTTAAAGACTCCAGGGACCCATGTGATGATGGCGAATATACGAGTAGAACCGACTTTAATCGATAAAGTTAAAGCTGCTCAAGCTACAGACCTGGAGCTGATGCGTATGAGGAAGAAAGTGCAAGAAGGTTCTATGCCGGAAGCAAGAATCGATGAAGAAGGAATACTTCGAGTCAACTCCAGACTTTGTGTTCCTAACAACCCTGATTTAAAGTATGAAATCATGATGGAGGCGCACAACACACCGTTTGCAATCCATCCTGGAAGTACCAAAATGTATCATGATCTTCGTCATACATTTTGGTGGAGCAATATGAAGAGAGAGATAGCGTTGTTTATCTCAAGGTGTCTAACTTGTCAACGAGTCAAAGCGGAGCATCAAGTACCAAAAGGTCCATTGCAACCACTTGAAATTCCAGAATGGAAGTGGGAGCACATTACCATGGATTTCGTTACCGGTCTTCCTAAGGTTTCTCAAGGTATAGATGCGATTTGGGTCATTGTTGATAGATTGACCAAGTCTGCTCATTTCTTACCGATACGAGAAACTTATACACTTGAACGTCTTGCTCGTATGTACATAAACGAGATTGTAAGACTGCATGGTATGCCAGTATCCATAGTTTCTGACCGAGACCCAAGATTCACTTCACGATTTTGGGTTAGTTTACAAAAAGCTATGGGCACGGAGTTACGATTTAGTTCAGCATATCATCCTCAGACGGACGGACAATCAGAGAGGACTATTCAAACTCTTGAAGATCTATTAAGACTCTGTGTCTTTGACTTCAAGGGAAGTTGGGACAAGTTCTTACCATTGGTGGAGTTTTCCTACAACAACAGTTATCAAGCAAGTATTGGCATGGCTCCATTCGAAGCATTGTATGGAAGAAAATGTCGTTCTCCAGTATGCTGGGATGAGGTGGGTGAAGCAACGTTGTTGGGACCGGAGTTGGTACGTATGACTACAGAAAAGATTCAAACGATCCGACAACGTATAAAAACCTCACAAGATCGACAAAAGAGTTATGCTGATCTTCATCGAAAGGACGTGGAATTTGATGTAGGAGATCATGTGTTCTTACGTGTTGCTCCATGGAAAGGAGTTACGAGATTTGGAAAGAGAGGAAAGCTCAATCCTCGATTCATCGGTCCATTTTTAATCCTCGATCGAGTAGGAACTGTGGCTTATAGACTCGCTTTACCGCCAAGTATGTCTCGTGTTCATAACGTTTTTCACATATCCATGTTACGCAAATATGTGGAAGACCCGAACCACATTATTGAGTTAGAACCGGACGAAATAGCGGAGGATTTGACGTATGAAGAAGTTCCTGTTCAAATCTTGGATAAGAAGGAACATATTCTACGCTCCAAGGTTATACCTCAAGTCAAAGTTTTGTGGAGAAACCACGATGTTGAGGAAATGACTTGGGAGTTAGAATCTGAAATGAAATCAAGGTATCCTTACCTCTTCGACATACCAGGTACGTACCCTAATTTCGAGGGCAAAATTTCATAAAAGGGGAGGTTGTAAGACCCCAACTTTTATAAATAAAGATGAATTTTCTATAAATATCATTTTTGAATATTATGGAGTTAATTTGATATAATGTTATAGTTGTGGGTAATATTTATAAATTTTGCAAAGTACGCAAGTTGTTATATAATATTCGATTGGTCGGGAAATATTCGTTTTAACAGGGAATATTCGTACAACGACACAATCATTGGTGGACCCCACAACGGAATTATTGTCGGATTGAGAAAACGACAAAAATATTTTATTAAAAATAACGGCAGAAATTTTACCATTGTTACTGTTGAACTACTCGGTAGTAAAAGTACAGTAATACGTGTGGTTGCATAGTAGCACACGGTATTGATTATTAATGCTTATGTGAGAAGTCACTCAGTTTGATTCAATTATTGTCAGTTAATAATATGAATTATTTAGCGATAATGACGTTTTGTTTTATTCGTATTATTAACGTAATAAAATAGAAACATCTTTTTATATAAAACAGAATACTTTATTAAAGTTATTCTATAAATAGAATATATTATATTTTATTTAAAAGATTTTTCTTTAAATATGGACCGTCAGATTAAAGTAATCAATTTGGACCGTTCATGGATTAGTTACTATGCATTCTATTTTTCTATAAATAGCAGCTCATTCCTTCATTATTTCTTACGAATTCACTGAACTCTAGAGAGAGAAACTATAGAGAGAAACTATAGAGAGAGAGAAGAAGAGTATTCTGCTACTTAACTACTTCCTTATTTCAGCTCTTCTTTAAAACGGTAAGGGGTGTTATTCTTTCTTATTCATGAAGAAAACTGTTGTTATTCCATTTCTTATTATTCTGTTGGAATAACCTGTATACGCGGTCTACCCTATACTTGGTGACATTCTTCTATTATTCTGTTGGAACATCCTGTCTGTGTGTTTTACACCGGACCTGGTTCCGTTTTTATTATTATTCTGTTGGAACATCCTTTCTGTGTGTTTTACACCGGACCTGGTTCCGTTTTTATTATTATTCTGTTGGAACATCCTGTCTGTGTGTTTTACACCGGACCTGGTTCCGTCTTGTTATTATTCTGTTGGAACATCCTGTCTGTGTGTTTTACACCGGACCTGGTTCCATTATTTATTATTCTGTCGGAATATCCTGTCTGTGCGTTTACGCCGGACCTGGTTCCATTATTATTATTCTGTTGGAATAACCTGTCTGTGCGGTCTATCGCATGCATGGTGATTTCTTTTGTTATTCCATTCTTTATTATACTCAGTTGGTTAAAACTTTGACTTCTATACTCCATGAAATTAGTGGAATATCCTTGATATTTGCGCTTCATCTAGTATCTATTCATGAAAATATTCTCCTGATCATTCTTGAATTTACTCCACAAAGTAGTATCATGTTGACAATTTGGACGTTGTTAATTCCTGGATAAATTAATTCTTGAACTTGTTTTATTGAATTCTTATATCATTGTCATCATCCTCATGTTTATATTCTGTTGAAAGTCATCTGTGGCCTGTAGTGCATAGATGGACTTGGTATGATTATGACCAGGGATTATTCGGTGTAATCATGACCGTAATATTACAAATGATGTGGTAAAAGTCCTCATTGGCCCGTAGTGCATTGATGGACAGTTGTTGGCATGATCATGACCATTAATGAATACACGCATATCCTTGGCCGTAGTGCAGGGGTGATTCGATGATGTGGATTATTTTATTAAGCTGAGTCTCAGCGATCACAGTGTTGAAAAACTTTATAAATCATAAAAGATAGTAGAGTTTATTTTCTACTTGACTCTTTTAATGGATTGCTTGTTCCGCTGCAGTTAAACTTGATGTCTATTATATTTTATTAGTTTAACAATTGTTGAAGGCTAATGATAATTTATTCTGCATTATCTTAGTCATAATATTTCTTACTGGGCTAGTTGAGCTCATCCTTTCTTTCACTGTTCTCTTCAGGAAATGAGAACGTAGCTGGGGCAAGTCGGAAAACGGAGTGATGGTCCGAATGATTGTATCAGTTAGTAGTCCTCACTATTCTATGTAATGGTGTGTTAATAAATGTAATGAGGACTCCTTTTGAGTATGAAAACTCTCTAGAAGATAATATTTGTATTCAAACTCACAGTTTATGTTTTGTCGTATTGTACACGACAGTTGTATTAGTAAGTTGTATTTGTATTTTGTACTATGTATCTGACGACCCAAGATGGGTGATGTATACCTAATTTTGGGGGCATCACAGCACTACTCAATAATTGTTACAGTAATTACTGTTCAATATTTTATTTTATTGATTCAATAATTGGTACGTTGAAATTTTATATTATTATTGTTCAATAATTGTCACTGCACAGTATTTCCCATTATCAGATCAATAATTCATATTATTTGAATAATATTATTAGATAAAATTATTGGCAATGTCTAGAAAGTTCTGTCTAAGAAGAGGTTTGGTCACCTAATTACGCGCCAGTAAGAAAAAATTCTTATTGGAAAGCCCCCTCTTTCTTGGGAACGGCCTGGTTGTCATAAATGTGATTCTGTAATATCATTTGTGAATAATTAATTATTGATTCATATGATAAGGAAATATTTATTTTATGTGGATATAAACGAGGGATATATTTTTGTAGTTAAAAATGAAGGAGTTAATGTTGAGGTTTTTATCCGTATTTTTGTCGGAATGGAGGTATTAAAAATCAAGGTTTTTGAGATATTTTACGGGGATTATAATTTTTAATCCGACCGTTGGATCGTGGTAATTTTTGGATATGTTATACATATATAAGTTGAGTATATGCCCACAAATTTTGAACCGTTAAAAATGAACGTATGATTTATTATGAATTTTACAAGATGACTGGTTCAGAAATTGTTGAATTTTCGGAGTTTATCATTTTGATGGAAAATTCTAGAATTGGTGGGCCCCACTTGTGGTTGATGAAGAAATGTGCTGAATTTTATTTAAAATGTGGTGGGTGGGAATAGTAGCAGGTAAAACCATCAGGTTGCAGGTCAAGCCTACTAAAATTTTCCTATAAATAGAGGGCTAAGTTAGAATTGAAAATCACACCAGAAACAAGTTTTCTCTCTTTCTCTCTCTATATTATGAAGCATATTTTGTGAGTATTTAGATACTTTGAGAGTTGCTATTCAGTGCAAATTTTCTTCGTCTTTGCATACCGATCAGAAGTACTGCTCTTTTGAGGTAAGGGATAGTAAGGAATTTTAAGGGTTGTTATATTTTTCAGTTTCGTAATTTTTCTTACCTTCAAAAATTCTGGAAAAATTTGAAATAATATTTTGATGAGTTTTCTTGATTTTGTCCAAAAATGGTGATTTTTGGATGTATAGATTGAGAGTTATGAATTTTATGAGAAAAGACTATTTTAAAAGTAACTGCTTATAATTCCTTGTGGTTAACTCCAAAATTGATGAAATTTTTATTGGGAGTACATGTATATGATAGAAGTATACTCTGTAAATTTCAGAATTTTTGGACAAAAGTATAATTTTTGATAAATGTCTAAATATTCGGCTATTTTGGCCATATGAAAAATAGTAAACGACTTTTAAAAATTCTGAGAAAAATATATGTTCACTATGGGACTATATTATGCTAAATCTCAGAAAAGAAATATTTTTGGAACTAATTTGGTATTTTTTCATAAAAATGGTCTAGTTATGAGTAAATGAATTAAATATGTTTTGTGAAGTAAGAAAATTAGAAAATAGGATTTTATGGCTTGAGAATCCTATATGAGGTATATGCAGATTTTTGATGAGTGTTTTTGGTTATTGGTGATGAAATCTTATGAGTTTGGTATTTTAGGATGATTAAATGCATTATTTAGTAAAGTATAAACAATTAAAATAAATTATTTATAAGCTTAAGAAATATTATTCTTTCAATATCATTATACCGAAATATTGGTATGTATTTTATTGTGGAATTTTTACCTTTTTGTGTCAAATTTACTATTCACGAGTTACTATTAACGAGTTACTATTTATGAGTTACTATTCACGAGTTACTATTTATGACAAAATTAATTTTTTTTTCTGACCAAATTATAGTTGAGTTATGAATATTACTCTTGAGATTAAATCTATATATTGATTATATTATTTTTATTATCATATATAACATTTTTATAACCCTGATGTTGAATTTCTCTTTCACTTGAGTGTAAAGATGGGTAAATTATTGGTATGATCGTGACTGAGAAATGTCTTTGGCCTGTAGTGCAAAGATGAATTGTTGACTGGTATGATCATGACCATTGAATTTATAATTGAATATCTTTAGCATAAGTGTAAAGATGAATTGATTAACATGGTTATAATTATTGTTTATATAAATTCTGAAATGATTATATATTTCTTTGAGATATGAATATATTTGGCCTGTAGTGCAAATATGAACTGTTGATGAATATCTTTGGCCTGTAGTGCAAAGATGAATTATTGATGAATATCTTTGGCCTGTAGTGCAAAGATGAATTATTGATGAATATCTTTGGCCTGTAGTACAAAGATGAATTGTTGATGAATATCTTTGGCCCGTAGTGCAAAGATAACATGTTATTGAATATCTTTGGCCAGTAGTGCAAAGATGAACAGGTGTTGAGATGAACATGACCAACTGGTGATACAAATGAATATCTTTGGCCGTGGTGCAAAGATGAAGTTATTAGTATGATTATGAACAGGAAATGTGATTTGGTGTAACCATGATCTTTGATATTTCAGGTAAAGATAGGTGATAAAAATTATCTTCGTCCTGGATGAGAAGAGGAATTTAGAACTACAGTTATGATTATGAGTTATTCATATTATTGTGGACCAGAATTATTGAATGATGTTACAGGGATAAAACATTGTTGATGGATTTTTAAATGGAGAAGATAATAGACTTTATAGTCTATTTGACTCTTCTAATGGATTGCTCGTTCCGCTGCAACTATGGTTGAAATTTTTATCATTTACCATATGTTCTAAATCTCTGATTTATTATTGATGAAGGCTATTGATAATTTAATTATCTTTAGTCATGATATTCTTTACTGAGCTAGTTGTGCTCACCCTTTTGCTTCACAATTCCTTTCAGGTAATAAGAGTGTAGCTGGGTCGAGCGAGGGTAACGGGAAAATAGAACGGTGGTCTCTAGCTGTGGATGTTCTCCCGAAGCAGTATAGAAAAGTTCATTTAGTAGTTTTATTTGGTGAATCCAATAGGTTAAGGTGTACCCAACGTTGAAAGGGTGGTTTGCCACTATCATACAAGATGTCTAACGACATACAACCTCGTGTCATCATAAGGCAGGGATGTGCTCATCCACTTGCTGAGTATATATACGAGCACTACCTATATAATCTTGGTGTCTGTTTGAAGTATAATTCTCAATTAGAGACAGTAGAGATAATTGGTGAGCGGTAAGGGTCGAGCGGGGATAACAGGAGAATAGAACGGTGGTCATCATTTAGTAGTTATATTTGGTGAATCATCTAGGGTGAAGCGAACCCAACGTTGGAAGGGTGTTTTGCCACTATCATACCAGATGTCTAATGACATACAACCTCGTGTCATCATAAGACAGGATTGTGCTCATCCACTTGCTGAGTATTGTGACGCCCCCAAAAATTTGGTATACATCACCCATCTTGGGTCGCCAGATACATGGTACAGAAATCAAATATAACTTACTAATACAACTGTCGTGTACAATACGACAAAACATAAACTGTGAGTTTGAATACAAATATTATCTTCTAGAGAGTATTCATACTTAAAAGGAGTCCTCATTACATTTATTAGCACACTATTACATAGAATAGTGAGGACTACTAACTAATACTATCATTCGGACCATCACTCCGTTCCCCGACTTGCCCCAGCTACGTTCTCATTTCCTGAAGAGAACACTGAAAGAAAGGGTGAGCTCAACTAGCCCAGTAAGAAATATTATGACTAAGATAATGCAGAATAAATTATCATTAGTCTTCAACAATGTTAAACTGATAAAATATAATAGACATCAAGTTTAACTGCAGCGGAACAAGCAATCCATTAAAAGAGTCAAGTAGAAAATAAACTTTACTATCTTTTATGATTTAAAAGGTTTTTCAACACTGTTATCGCTGGGACTCGGCTTAATAAAATAATTCACATCATCGAATCACCCCTGCACTAAGGCCAAGGATATTCGTGTATTCATTAATGGTCACGATCATGCCAACAATTGTCCATCAATGCACTACGGGCCAATGAGGACTTTTACCACATCATTTGTAACATTACGATCATGATTATACCGAATAATCCCTGGTCATAATCATACCAAGTCCATCTATGCACTACAGGCTACAGATGACTTTCAACATTTTATAAACATGAGGATGATGACAATGATACAAGAATTCAATAAAACAAGTTCAAGAATTAATTTATCCAAGAATTAACAACGTCCAAATTGTCAACATGATATTGCTTTGTGGAGTAAAATTCAAGAATACTAAAAAGAATATTTTCATGAAAAGATACTGGATGAAACGTAATTATCAAGGATATTTCACAAATTTCATGGAGTATAGAAGTCAAAACTTAACCAACTGAGTACAATAAAGAATGGAATAACAAAAGAAATCACCATGCAAGCGATAGACCGCACAGACAGGTTATTCCAATAGAATAATAAATAATGGAACCAGGTCCGGCGTAAACGCACAGACAGGATATTCCGACAGAATAATAAATAATGGAACCAGGTCCGGTGTAAAACACACAGACAGGATGTTCCAAGAGAATAATAATAAAAACGGAACCAGGTCTGGTGTAAAATACACAGACAGGATGTTCCAACAGAATAATAGAAGAATATCACCAAGTATAGGGTAGACCGCGTATACAGGTTATTCCAACAGAATAATAAGAAATGGAATAACAACAGTTCTCTTCATGAATAAGAAAGAATAGCACCCCTTACCGTAAAAGAACTGGATATAAGAGTAGTGAAGTAGCAGAAAACTTTTCTTCTATCTCTATATAGTCTCTCTCTATAGTTTCTCTCTCTAGAGTTCAGTGAATTCGTAAAAAAATAATGAAGGAATGAGCTTCTATTTATAGGAAAATGGAATGCATAGTAACTAATCCATGAACGGTCCAGATTGATTTACTTTAATCTGACGGTCCATATTTAAAGAAAAATCTTTTAAATAAAATATAATATATTCTATTTATATAAAAAGATTTTTACTATACAAACACTATGCAACACTATACAAAATACTATGCAACACTATGCATAATAAAATATAATATATTCTATTTATAGAATAACTTTAATAAAGTATTTTGTTTTATATAAAAAGATGTTTTTATTTTATTACGGTAATAATATGAACAAAACAAAACGTCATTATCGTTATAATAACTCATATTATTAATCAACAATAATTGAATCAAACTGAGCGACTTCTCACATAAATATCAATAATCAATACCGTGTGCTACTATGCAACAACGCGTATTACTGTACTTTTACTACCGCGTAGTTCAACAGTATCAACGGTAAAACTTTCGCCGTTATTTTCATAAAGTATTTTTGTCGTTTTCTCAATCCGACAATAATTCCGTTGTGGGGTCCACCAATGATTGTACCGTCGTACGGATATTCCCCGATAAAAAGAATATTCTCCGACCAATCGAATATAATATGACAACTTGCATACTTTGCAAAATTTATAAATACTACCCATAACTATTATATCAAATCCACACCATAATATAAAAAAAATTATTTCGAGAAAAATTAAATATTTATTCATAAAATATGGGGTCTCACAATCTCCGATCCTTATGGAATTTCGCCCTCGAAATTTACGTACGTACTTGGTATGCCGAACATGTGAGGATACCTTGACTTCACTTCAAATTCTAACTCTTGAGGTATAATCTTTAAGCATCGAATATGATCCTTCTTATCCAAGATGTTAACACGTATCTCCTCATACGTTAAATCTTTCACTATCTCGTCCGGTTCTAAATTAATAATGTGGTTCGGGTCGTCCACATATTTACGTAACATCGATACGTAAAAAAATGTTCTGAACATGCAACATACTTGGCGGTAAAACGAGTCTATAGGCCACAGTTCCTACTTCATCGAGGATTTTAAATGGGCGAATTAAATCGAGAGTTGAGATTTCCTCTCTTCGTCGATTCTTGCTTCTAGAATAACGCCCTCTTGAACCTTCTTCTTCACATTTATCAGCTCTGAGTATGTAGCTTGAGCGGCTTTAACTTTATCGATTAAAGTCGATTTTAATCGTATATTCGTTATCTTCACGTGGGTTTGTATATTCGCACTTGTAACCGTATACGATCTTCTACACAACGCGTCAGCTACCACATTCACTTTTCCACGATGTTATTGAATGGTGAGATCGTAATCTTCAACAGCTCGAGCCAACGTCTTTGGCGCATAATACGTTCGTTTTAGTTGAAGAAATATTTGAGGGTTTAAGAAATGGGTTTTGTACCGGGTTCAAGGTCGATACAAAATTCAATTTCACGCTCTGGGGGTAGGTCAGGAAGTTCTTCAGGGAATACGTTAGGGAATTTATTAACAATAGAAATATCATTCAAAACTGTGACCCTCATCCAAAACTTGGATAACACGTCACATTGATACCTATCAACTTGCCATCGTCATTTACAACGTCTCCTACGGAAAGCCTAGCTTCGGAGCATTCCACACCAGGAAGTCAACAACGAAAGGAACGGGGATTTTTACTTATGGCTTGATATGACAATGATTGACTTTAGTGATTTGGTTACTTGAATTCGCATAATAGGTTGGTTAGGAATATGAAAGCTAACAACCTTACGAAAAGCATGATGAGCAGTTAACCAATCGTTTCCAAAAATCATATCAATACAAGTATTTTCAAAGAGATAAGATCAACAGGTAACGTGAAAGTGTTGATTTGAACAAGATTTATAAATAGTGGAGGTAACAAAGGTTTCTCCCAATGGAATTTAAACAGATAAATCAAAGTCTAACTTCTTCGGAGTTAAGTTCAAACATTGAACACAACTAGGTGAAATAAAAGAGTGAGTAGAACCGGTATCTAACACGGTATAGACTTCGCAAGAGTTTATGACTAACATACCCGTGATAATTTTATTCAGGTTCCTCGTCACGAAAAAAACGCTCTCTCTTAAACTACTGGCTTTGGCTTTTCTGGGACAGTCTTTGGTGCCTCCATCCTATCTGAACTTGTCTTCGGTGAACGACAAAATCGGGCTAAGTGACCTTCTCTTCCATAATTATAGCATGCTTTGGATGGCATCACGCAGTTTGGACTGATGTGTCCCTCCCCTCCGCATTTGAAGCATATGATAGGTGGTCATTCTCCTTCCTTAACAACGGGTGCTGGTGCTGACGTCTTTCCATCATTGTTGAATTTCCTCTTCTTGAAATGTCCATTCTTATTGTTTCGACCATGATTACCATTGAAGTGGTTACCATTTCTGGCATGTTGATTCCCTCCATGCTTATTGTCACCGCTTTGATGACTGTTATCACCAGTATTATCATTATTCTGGCTGCTCTCTTTTGGTTGCGTTGACTCGTTATCGCGTTCTACTAATTGAGCCCTATTTACAACATCTGAATACAGACATAGTTTATGAGAAATAAGATATTGACGTATCTCAGGTTTCATACCTCTTAAAAACATCCACGTCATTCTCTCTTTATTATCCACCAAGTGGGATGCAAATCGGGACAACTCGGCAAACTTGGCTTCGTACTGCGACACGGTCATGTTGTTTTGCTCCAACTTGATAAATTCCACCTCCTTCATGTGACGAATACTTTCGGGAAAGTACTTGTCATTGAACAGTTCTTGAAACTTCTCCCAAGACATCTTGAGTGCGTCAAGCTGGGTACGTTTTACAGATTCCCACCAGTAATCTGGCTCTTCACGCAACATAAAGGTGGCAAAGGGAACCTTTTGCTCCTCGGAGCATCCCAAGACATCAAATATCTTGGTGATCAGCTTTAACCACGTCTCCGCCTTAAGTGGTTCTGGCTTTTCCAAAAACTCTGGTGGTCCTAGCTCCTTGAATTGCTTAGCGGTGACCAACCGTGGGTTGTCATTGTTTCCCCCTTCATTTTGGATAGGAGCCACTCTCGCCCGTTGTTGCATGAATTGCTCCTTGAACTGCTTAGCGGTGACCGTCCGAGAGTTATTTTGTTGTTGCATGAATTGCATAAAGTCTCTGACCATCCCATCATTCACCATTTCATCGGTGCTATTATTTTCATGAGGATTATTATCCTCTGGTTGCACATTACCCTGAGCATTGATCGTTGGTGATTCAATGGTCTCATGTGCTTCATTGTTTATCTCAACATTTTCGGATGCCATTTGCAAATACTGCAACAAAACAAGGGTTAATTAACATATAACATATTATCCATATACTTTGACCGACCAATTAAATACCAAATAAATTTAGGTAGGTCATACTAGCGAAGGAATTCCTCGTCTCTCCCCTCCTAGTTCTATTCTCACATCCTAGCCAGGGATCATATCCCTAAGCTCTGATACCAACTGTGACGCCCGCAAAATTTGGTATACATCACCCATCTTGGGTCGCCAGATACATGGTACAGAAATCAAATACAACTTACTAATATAACTGTCGTGTACAATACGACAAAACATAAACTGTGAGTTTGAATACAAATATTATCTTCTAGAGAGTATTCATACTCAAAAGGAGTCCTCATTACATTTATTAGCACACTATTACATAGAATAGTGAGGACTACTAACTAATACTATCATTCGGACCATCACTCCGTTCCCCGACTTGCTCCAGCTACGTTCTCATTTCCTGAAGAGAACAGTGAAAGAAATGGTGAGCTCAACTAGCCCAGTAAGAAATATTATGACAAAGATAATACAGAATAAATTATCATTAGTCTTCAACAATGTTAAACTGATAAAATATAATAGACATCAAGTTTAACTGCAGCGGAACAAGCAATCCATTAAAAGAGTCAAGTAGAAAATAAACTCTACTATCTTTTATGAATTAAAAGGTTTTTCAACACTGTTATCGCTGGGACTCAGCTTAATAAAATAATCCACATCATCGAATCACCCCTGCACTACGGCCAAGGATATTCGTGTATTCATTAATGGTCATGATCATGCCAACAATTGTCCATCAATGCACTACGGGCCAATGAGGACTTTTACCACATCATTTGTAGCAATACGGTCATGATTATACCGAATAATTCATGGTCATAATCATACCAAGTCCATCTATGCACTACAGGCTACAGATGACTTTCAACATTTTATAAACATGAGGATGATGACAATGATATAAGAATTCAATAAAATAAGTTCAAGAATTAATTTATCCAAGAATTAACAACGTCCAAATTGTCAACATGATACTGCTTTGTGGAGTAAAATTCAAGAATACTTAGAAGAATATTTTTATGAAAAGATACTAGATGAAACGCAATTATTAAGGATATTCTACAAATTTCATGGAGTATAGAAGTCAAAACTTAACCAACTAAGTACAATAAAGAATGAAATAACAAAAAAAATCTGTAAGACCCCGAATTTTATGAAATAAAAGTATTCAATTTTTCTTATAATTACTATTCAGTAAATGGTTAAATTGATAAAAGTTTAAAGTTATGAGTGAAATATGAATTTTTTTTCAAAATAAGCAAGTGGTTATAAAATAATCATTGTTGTCGGGGAATATTCGTTTGGTCGTGGAATATTCTTTCTGTCGGAGAATATTCGTACGACGGCGCAGCCATTTGTGGGCCCCATAACAGAATAACTGTCGGATGAAGAAAATGACAAATTTAAGTTTTTACAAATAACGGCGTAGTTGTTACCGTTAACACTGTTAGAATGCCCGGTGGTTAAAATACAGTAATACGCGTTATTACACAGTAACACACGGTATTGCATAGTATTTTTGAAATTATTGATTCTTACGTAAGAAGGCACTACTCAATAATTGTTACAATAATTACTGTTCAATATTTTATTTTATTGATTCAATAATTGCTACGTTGAAATTTTATATTATTATTGTTCAATAATTGTCACTGCACAGTATTTCCCATTATCATATCAATAATTCATATTATTTGAATAATATTATTAGATAACATTATTGGCAATGTCTAGAAAGTTCTGTCTAAGAAGAGGTTTGGTCACCTAATTGCGCGCCAGTAAGGAAAAATTCTTATTGGAAAGCCCCCTCTTTCATGGGAACGGCCTGGTTGTCATAAATGTAATTCTGTAATATCGTTTGTGAATAATTAATTATTGATTCATATGATAAGGAAATATTTATTTTATGTGGATATAAACGAGGGATATATTTTTGTGGTTAAAAATGAAGGAGTTAATGTTGAGGTTTTTATCCGTATTTTTGTCGGAATAGAGGTATTAAAAATCAGGGTTTTTGAGATATTTTGCGGGGGTTATAATTTTTAATCCGACCGTTGGATCGTGGTAATTTTTGGATATGTTATACATATATAAGTTGAGTATATGCCCACAAATTTTGAACCGTTAAAAATGAACGTATGATTTATTATGAATTTTACAAGATGACTGGTTCAGAAATTGTTGAATTTTCGGAGTTTATCATTTTGATGGAAAATTCTAGAATTGGTGGGCCCCACTTGTGGTTGGTGAAGAAATGTGCTGAGATTTTTATTCAAATGTGGTGGGTGGAAATAGTAGCAGGTAAAGCCATCAGGTTGCAGGTCAAGCCTACTAAAATTTTCCTATAAATAGAGGGCTAAGTTAGAATTGAAAATCACACCAGAAACATAAGCTTTCTCTCTTTCTCTCTCTATATTATGAAGCATATTTTGTGAGTATTTAGATACTTTGAGAGTTGCTATTCAGTGCAAGTTTCCTTCGGCTTTGCATACCGATCAGAAGTACTGTTTTTTTGAGGTAAGGGATAGTAAGGAATTTTAAGGGTTGTTATGTTTTTTAGTTTCGTAATTTTTCTTACCTTCAAAAATTCTGGAAAAATTTAAAATAATATTTTAATGAGTTTTCTTGATTGTGTCCAAAAATGATGATTTTTAGATGTATAGATTGAGAGTTATGAATTTTATGAGAAAAGACTATTTTAAAAGTAACCGCTTATAATTCCTTGTGGTTAACTCCAAAATTGATGAAATTTTTATTGGGAGTACATGTATATGATAGAAGTATACTCTGTAAATTTCAGAATTTTTGGACAAAAGTATAATTTTTGATAAATATCTAAATATTCGGCTGTTTTGGCCATATGAAAAATAGTAAATGACTTTTAAAAATTCTGAGAAAAATATATGTTCACTATGGGACTATATTATGCTAAATCTCAGAAAAGAAATATTTTTGGAACTAATTTGGTATTTTTTTCATGAAAATGGTCTAGTTATTAGTAAATGAATTAAATATGTTTTGTGAAGTAAGAAAATTGGAAAATAGGATTCTATGACTTTGAGAATCCTATATGAGGCATATGCAGATTTTTGATAAGGGTTTTGATTATTGGTGATAAAATCTTATGAGTTTGGTATTTTAGAATGATTAAATGCATTATTTAGTAAAGTGTAAACAATTTAAATAAATTGTTTATAAGCTTAAGAAATATTATTCTTTCAATATCATTATACCGAAATACTGGTATGTATTTTATTGTAAAATTTCTACCTTTTTGTGTCGGGTTTACTATTTATGAGTTACTATTCATGAGTTACTATTCACGAGTTACTATTCACGATAAAAATTGGTTTCTTTTTCTAACCAAATTATAGTTGATTTACGAATATTACTCTTGAGATTAAAACTAGATGTTGATCATATTATTTTTATTATCATATATAACATTTTTATAACCCTAATGATGATATTTCTCTTTGACTTGAGTGTAAAGATGGGTAGATTTTTGGTATGATCATGACTATGGGTTCTCTTTGGCCAGTAGTGCAAAGTTGAATCGTTGATTGGTATGATCATGACCATTGAATTTATAAGTGAATATCTTTAGCTTAAGTGCAAAGATGAATTGATCAACATGGTTATAATTATTGTTTATATAAATTCTGAAATGATTATATATTTCTTTGAGATATTAATATCTTTGGCCTGTAGTGCAAAGATGAAATATTGATGAATATCTTTGGCCTGTAGTGCAAAGATGAATTGTTGATTAATATCTTTGGCCCGTAGTGCAAAGATGACATGTTGTTGAATATCTTTGGCCAGTAGTGCAAAGATGAACAGATGTTAAGATAAACATGACCAACTGGTGATACAAATGAATATCTTTGGCCGTAGTGCAAAGATGAAGTTATTAGTATGATTATGAACAGGAAATGTGATTTGGTGTAACCATGATCTTTGATGTTTCAGGTAAAGATAGGTGATGAAAATTATCTTCGTCCTGGATGAGAAGAGGAATTTAGAACTACAGTTATGATTATGAGTTATTTATATGATTGTGGACCAGAACTGTTGATTGATGTTACAGGGATAAAACATTGTTAGTGGATTTTAACGTGGAGAAGATAATAGACTTTATGGTCTATTTGACTCTTCTAATGGATTGCTCGTTCCGCTGCAACTATGGTTGAAATTTTTATCATTTACCATATGTTCTAAATCTCTGATTTATTATTGATGAATGCTATTGATAATTTAATTATCTTTAGTCATGATATTCTTTACTGAGCTAGTTGTGCTCACCCTTTTGCTTCACAATTCCTTTCAGGTAATAAGAGTGTAGCTGGGTCGAGTGAGGGTAACGAGGAAATAGAACGGTGGTCTCTAGCTGTGGATGTTCTCCCGAAGCAGTATAGAAAAGTTCATTTAGTAGTTTTATTTGGTGAATCCAATAGGGTAAGGTGTACCCAACGTTGGAAGGGTGGTTTGCCACTATCATACAAGATGTCTAACGACATACAACCTCGTGTCATCATAAGACAGGGATGTGCTCATCCACTTGCTGAGTATATATACGAGCACTACCTATATAATCTTGGTGTTTGTTTGAAGTATAATTCTCAATTAGAGACAGTATAGATAATGATATGTCAAGAGAAGACTCACAATTGGGAAGAATATGATAGTAATCTTCTCGTTTTTCTTTGGGGTCTATTGGGTCAACCAAGAATAATTCTGTGGCCATATGATATCTATCATAACCTAGACGCATGGCCTCCCATGTACGAAGGTTTCCTTGAGCACTTCTCAAATATTCTAATTTTTAAAATAATTTTTGACTATACCTTTACGTAAGGTATCATTGTGAGGTGCTGTCCACGGTTGGGATATGAGTCACATTTGGTATATATTTGTATCCAAACTCACAGCATATGTGTTGTTGTATTTTGCACGACAATTGTTGTAATAAAGTTATAGTTGTTTTCTGTACCATGTATTTGGCGACTCAAAATGGGTTGGGTGGAATGGGCCTATTTTGGGGTCGTTACAAAATCACCATGCATGCGATAGACCGCACAGACAGGTTATTCCAACAGAATAATAAATAATGGAACCAGGTCCGGCGTAAACGCATAGACAGGATATTCCGACAGAATAATAAATAATGGAACCAGGTCCGGTGTAAAACACACAGACAGGATGTTCCAACAGAATAATAACAAAGACGGAACCAGGTCCGGTGTAAAACACACAGACAGGATGTTCCAATAAAATAATAATAAAAACGGAATCAGGTCCGATGTAAAACACACAGACAGGATGTTCCAACAGAATAATAATAAAAACGGAACCAGGTCCGGTGTAAAACACACAGACAGGATGTTATAACAGAATAATAGAAGAATGTCACCAAGTATAGGGTAGACCGCGTATACAGGTTATTCCAACAGAATAATAAGAAATAGAATAACAACAGTTCTCTTCATGAATAAATAAGAATAACACCCCTTACCGTAAAAGAACTGGATATAAGAGTAGTGAAGTAGCAGAAAAATTTTCTTCTATCTCTATATAGTCTCTCTCTATAGTTTCTCTCTCTAGAGTTCAGTGAATTCGTAAGAAAATAATGAAGGAATGAGCTTCTATTTATAGAAAAATAGAATGCATAGTAACTAATCCATGAACGGTCCAGATTGATTTACTTAAATCTGACGGTCCATATTTAAAGAAAAATCTTTTAAATAAAATAAAATATATTCTATTTATATAAAAAGATTTTTACTATGCAAATACTATGCAACACTATGCAAAACACTATGCAACACTATGCATAATAAAATATAATATATTCTATTTATAGAATAACTTTAATAAAGTATTCTATTTTATATAAAAAGATGTTTCTGTTTTGTTACGTTAATAATACGAACAAAACAAAACGTCATTATCGTTATAATAACTCATATTATTAATCAACAATAATTGAATCAAACTGAGCGACTTCTCACATAATTATCAATAATCAATACCGTGTGCTACTATGCAACAACGCGCATTACTGTACTTTTACTACCGAGTAGTTCAACAGTATCAACGGTAAAACTTCCGCCGTTATTTTCATAAAGTATTTTTGTCGTTTTCTCAATCCGACAATAATTTCGTTGTGGGGTCCACCAATGATTGTACCGTCGTACGGATATTCCCCGACAAAAAGAATATTCCCCGACCAATCGAATATCATATGACAACTTGCATACTTTGCAAAATTTATAAATACTACTCATAACTATTATATCAAATCCACACCATAATATAAAAAAAATTATTTCGAGAAAAATTAAATATTTATTCATAAAATCTGGGGTCTCACAAGTATATCTACGAGCACTACCTATATAATCTTGGTGTTTGTTTGAAGTATAATTTTCAATTAGAAACAGTGGAGATAATGATAAGTCAAGAGAAGACTCACCATTGGGAAGAATATGATAGTAAACTTCTCGTTTTTCTTTGGGGTCTATTGGGTCAACCAAGGATAATTCTGTGGCCATATGATATCTATCATAACCTAGATGCATGGCCTCCCATGTACGACGGTTTCCTTGAGCACTTCCCAAAGATTCTAATTTTTAAAACAGTTTTTGACTATACCTTTATGTAAGGTGTCATTGTGAGGTGCTTTCCACGGTTGGGACATGAGTCACATTTGGTATATATTTATATCCAAACTCACAGCATATGTGTTGTTGTATTTTGCACGACAATTGTTGTAATAAAGTTGTAGTTATTTTCTGCACCATGTATTTGGCGACTCAGAATAGGTTGGATGGAATGGACCTATTTTGGGATCGTTACACCATCAACTAATTAAGGGTATGGTTAATTGACCGAGAGGTGATATCTATTTGCGTGTTAATACTGTATTGGTCAATTGACCAACTTAACATGAAGTTAATTTTATGGTAACCGGATCCACTAATTAGAATTAAACACAATATTTTATACTACCTCTGTTCCTAAAAGATTTTTGTGAGATCCCAAATTTTATAAATAAATATTTAATTTTCTTGAAATATTTTTTTAAATATTATAGTGTGGATTTGAGATAGTGTTATAGTTGTGGGTAGTATTTATAAATTTTACAAAGTATGCAAGTTGTTATATAATATTCGTTTGGTCGGGGAATATTCTTTTTATCGGAGAATATCCGTACGACGGCATAATCATTGGTGGACCCCACAACGGAAGTATTGTCGTAGTAAGAAAACGATAGAATTATCTTTTTATAAAAATAACGGCGAAAGTATTACCGTTAAAACTGTTGAACTACTCGGGTAGTAAAAGTACAGTAATACGTGTGGTTGCATAGTAACACACGGTATTTATTAGTGATGCTTACGTAAGAAGTCACTCAGTTATACTCAATTAGTGCTACAGTAATTGCTACATCATATCTCTCATATTATTGATTCAATTATTATCACGGTAACATCTGTATAATATGTTATGTTATTAAATCAATAATTGAGACGGCAAAGTTATTCATATTATTATTTACAATATTAACGATGTATAGAAGTTCTGTCAAGGAGAGGTTTGGTCACCTAATTGAGCGCCAATAGGGAGAAATCCTTATTGTAAAGCCCCCTCTTTCTTGGAAACGACCTGGTCGATTAATATTGTGAATTATAATAAAGATGATAAGTTTTGTTTTATTATTATTATAAATGTAATAAAGCAGAAAACTTTTTATATTAAACATAATACTTTTATAAAGTTATTTATTTTATTAGACTATAAATAGAATATATGATATTCTATTATGCATAGTATTTGCATTGTGTCTGTATAGTGTTTGCATAGTAAGATCTTTTTATATAAAACATAATACTTTTATAAAGTTATTTATTTTATTAGACTATAAATAGAATATATAATATTCTATTATACATAGTATTTGTATAATGCCTGCATAGTATTTGCATAGTAAAATCTTTTTATATAAAACAGAATACTTTTATAAAGTTATTCGTTTTATTAGATTATAAATAGAATATATTATATTTTATTTAAAAGATTTTGTTTTATTAGAATATTTTATTAATACTGCATAGTAAATCAATATGGACCATCCGTTTAAAAGTAAATCAATCTGGGCCGTTCATAAATTAGTTACTATTTAATCCATTCTCCTATAAATAGAAGCTCATTCCTTCATTATTTCTTAAGAATTCACTGAAATTCTAAAGAGAGAAACTATAGAGAGAAAAAAAAAGTATTCTGCTACTTCACTACTCCTATATCCAGTTTCTTCTAAGGTAAGGGATATTATTTGTCGTACTCGTAAGGAGTATTATTTCTTTCGTATTCATGAAGAGAACTTCTGTTATTCCATTCTTTATTATTATGTTGGAATAACTTGTATACGTGGACTACCCTATACTTGGTGAAATTCTTCTGTTATTCCATTCCGTATTATTATATTGGAATAACTTGTATATGCGAAATACCGCATACATGGTAAAATTTTTCTGTTATTCCATTCTTTATTTTTATGTTGGAATAACCTGTTTATGTGACGCCCCCAAAATAGGTATACAACATGTGAGACCCCAGATTTTATGAATAAATATTTAATATTCTCGAAATATTTTTATTTATTTATATTTTTTATATTATGGTATGGATTTGATATAATGTTATAGTTGTGGGTAGTATTTATAAATTTTGTAAAGTATGCAAGTTGTTATATAATATTCGATTGGTCGGAAAATATTTGTCGGGGAATATCCGTACAACGGTATAATCATTGGTGGACCCCACAACGGAATTATTGTCGGATTGAGAAAACGACAAAAATATTTTATGAAAATAACGGCGGAAGTTTTACCGTTAACTGTTGAAACACCCGGTGTTAAAAGTACAGTAATATGCGTGCTTGCATAGTAGCACACGGTATTGATTATTGATGCTTATGTGAGAAGTCACTCAGTATTGTTCAATCGGGTATTCGGGATACTTTTTGTGTCGAAGTACTATTCACGAGTTACTATTCACGAGTTACTATTCACCCAAATTACTATTCACTCTAGTATTGTTCACTCGGGTATTTGGGACACTTTTCGTGTCGGAGTACTATTCACGAGTTATAATATTAATGATGAATATTGTTCGGAGTTGAATTTGGAGACGCGGACGTGATATTTGAGTCCGGAACGTCGAAATTAGTAAAAATAGTCTATAAACACAAAATTTTCTGAAATTCACTATTTGGTCAAAAAGTCAACAGTTGACTTTTTTAAAAAAAGTCAAACTTCGAAATTTCAAAATTTATATTTTTGATAAAAATAGTTTCATTATGTTGAAATTGTTTGTGTTAGTGAAAATTGACATTTATTTCGATAATAATTGATATCTGGAGGTTATATTGACCAATCGGGTATTTAACCGGATAAATGAGCAATTGATTGCTATTATTTCACATGATTATAACTATTTGTTCACATGTTATACTATTGACTCACATTCTTGTTACTATTAGGGGAGTTGGTGCAAGATTGATAATACTTGCATGACTAAGTTAAAAATAGAGGTATAGAGGGATGTACTATATTGTAATTAATTTTTCACATGTTTAGAACTATTGAGTCACATGATTTTACTATTGATTCACATGATTTACTATTAGGGGAGTTGGTACAAGTTTGATAATACTTGGATGATTGAATTAAAAATGAAAGAAAAGTTGGAGGTATTGTACTATAATATTTCGAGCCCCAAAACGTGCAATTATCGAAACTATGTTTTCCTATAAATAGAAGCTCATTCTTCCTTCATTTCTTACCAATTCACTAAAGCTTTAGAGCCATTATTAAATAGAGAAATTATAGAGAGAAGCTATAGAGAGAAAATCTATAGAAGAAGAGAAGTCTGCTCCCTCACTACTCCTATATCCAGTTTCTTTCAAAGGTAGGGAATATTATTTCTTTCTTTCAACTTTATGAAGAGAACTGCTGTTGTTCCATTCTTTGTTATTATGTTGGAATAACCTATTTATGCGAAGTACCGCATACTTGGTAAAATTCTTCTATTATTCCATTCCTTATTATTCTGCTGAACATCCTGTCGTGCGTTCTACGCCGGACCTGGTTCTATTATTTATTATTCTGTTGGAACATCCTGTCTGTGCGTTCTACGCCGGACCTGGTTCCGTCTTTACTATTCTGTTGGAATATCCTGTCTGTGCTTTACGCCGGACCTGGTTCCGTCTTTATTATTCTGTCTTTATTATTCCGTTGGAACATCCTGTCTGTGCTTTACGTCGGACCTGGTTCCGTCTTTATTATTCTGTCTTTATTATTCCGTTGGAATAACCTGTCTATGCGAAGTACCGCATGCATGGTGATTTCTGTTGTTATTTCATTCTTTATTATTCTCTTGGAACATCCTGTCGGTGTGATTTTCACTAGACCTGGTTCCGTTATTATTATTCTGTTGGAATAACCTGTCTATGCGAAGTACCGCATGCATGGTGATTTCTGTTGTTATTCCATTCCTTATTATTCTCAGTTGGTTAAAACTTTGACTTCTATACTCCATGAAATTAGTGGAATATCTTCGATATTTGCACTTCATCTAATATCTTTTCATGGAAATATTCTTCTAAGAATTCTTGAATTTTACGCCACAAAGCAGTATCATATTGACAATTTGGACGCTGTTACTTCTTGGATAAATTAATTCTTGAACTTGTTTTATTGAATTCTTATATTATTGTCATCATCATCATGTTTATAAAATGTTGAAAGTCATTTGTGGCCTGTAGTGCATAGATGGACTTGGTGTGATTATGACCAGGGATTATTCGGTATAATCATGACCGTAATGTTACAAATGATGTGGAAAAAGTCCTCATTGGCCCGTAGTGCATTGATGGACAGTTTTTGGTATGATTATGGCTATGGATTCTCTTTGGACGTAGTGCAGAGATGAATTGTTTTATGGCATGATCAGGACCGTTGATGAAAACATGATTATCTTTAGTCGTAGTGCATGGATAATTCGTGGTCGTGATACTAAAGAATATCCTTGGCCGTAGTGCAGGGGTGATTCGATGATGTGAATTATTTATTAAGCTGAGTCCTAGCGATAAAAGTCATGAAAAACCTTTTAAATCATAAAAGATAGTAGATTTTATTCTCTACTTGACTCTTTTAATGGATTGTTAGTTTCACTGCAGTTAAACTTGATGTCTATTGTATTTTATTAGTTTAATATTGTTGAAGACTAATGATAATTTATTCTGCATTATCTTAGTCATAATATTTCTTACTGGGCTAGTTGAGCTCACCCTTTCTTTCACTGTTCTCTTCAGGAAATGAGAACGTAGCTGGGACTAGTCGGAGAACAGAGTGATGGTCCTAGATGATAGCATTAGTAGTCCTCACTATTCTGTGTAATAGTGTGTTAATAAATGTAATGAGGACTCCTTTTGAGTATGAATACTCTCTAGAAGATAATATTTGTATTCAAACTCACAGTTTATGTTTTGTCGTATTGTACACGACAGTTGTATTATTAAGTTGTATTTGAATTTTGTACCATGTAAGTGGCGACCTAAGATGGGTGACGTATACCTAATTTTGTGGGCGTCACACAACACTCATTCTGAGTCGCCAAATACATGGTACAGAAAGCAAACTACAACTTCAATAATACAATTGTCGTGCAAAATACGACAACACATACTGTGAGTTTAAATACAAATATTGTCTTCTAGACAATATCCACACTCAAATAAGTCCTCATTACAATTATTCAAACACTATTTTACAGAAATAGTGAGGACTGCTAAAACATCTTTCTAGAACCATCACTCCATACCCCGACTAGATCCTGCTATGTTCTCACCTCCTGAGAAGAATAATGGAAGAAAAATGAAAAGGGTGAGCTCAACTAGCCCAGTAAAGAATATTATGACTAAGATAAAATACAACAAATTATCGTTAGTCTTCAACAGGGAAAAATCTGATAGAATATAATCGACAACAAGTTTTAGATCAACAACTGCAGCGAAAACAGCAAACCATTAGAAGAGTCAAGTAGAGAAAGAATTCTACTATCTTCTAAGATTTAAAAGTCTATCATCAATATTTTATCCCTGTAACATCAATTAATAATCATCTTTAACCAAATATTCATCTTTGCACTACAGGCCAAAGATATTCATTTGTATCATCAGTCGGTCATGTTCATCTCAACACCTGTTCATCTTTGCACTACAGGCCAAAGATATTCATCAAGTAATCATACATCTTTGTACTACAGGCCAAAGATATTCAGTAATATCATCATTTAGGACTGAGGATGATGAAAAATATCTTAAAGAGAACGAATCCAGTGAGACAGAAGGACAAATAGTAGGGATTCGTATAACAGTTTATCCAAGATCAATAATACTTCATAATAATCAATTGTGAAGCAGAATTCAAAAATAAAGATCAAAACATGGATACAATCAAAGATAGTAACCATAATAGACATCTTGGACAAAAAGAGAAAATTTTATTTTTCGGTGAATAGTGTCGTATTCGTGAATAGTACCGTATACGTGAATAGTGCCGCATACGTGAATAGTAACTTCGACACAAAAAGTTTCAAATTTGATAAAAACTCATATCAATATTTCAGCATAATGATATTGAAGAAAATAATATCATTTAAGAAGAAAATAATATCCCTTACCTCAAGATATCAGTACTTCTGGTCGGAATACCGGTATAAGGCTGAAAGAAACTTTCTTTGATGAATAGAAACTCTCAAAGTATCTAAATACTCACAAAATACACTCAATAATCTAGAGAGAGAAAGAGAGAAAACTTGTTTCTGGTGTGATTTTCAATTCTAACTTAGCCCTCTATTTATAGGAAAATTTTAGTAGGCTTGACCTGCAACCTGATGGCTTTACCTGCTACTATTCCCACCCACCACATTTGAAATATAATTCAGCACATTTCTTCACCAACCACAAGTGGGGCCCACCAATTCTAGAATTTTTCATCAAAATGATAAACTCCGAAAATTTAACAATTTCTGAACCAGTCATCTTGTAAAATTCATAATAAATCATACGTTCATTTTTAACGGTTCAAAATTTGTGGGCATATACTCAACTTATATATGTATAACATATCCAAAAATTACCACAATCCAACGGTCGGATTAAAAATTATAACCCCCGCAAAATATCTCAAAAATCCTGATTTTTAATACCTCCATTCCGACAAAAATACGGATAAAAACCTCAACATTAACTCCTTCATTTTTTAACCACAAAAATATATCCCTCATTTATATCCACATAAAATAAATATTTCCTTATCATATGAATCAATAATTAATTATTCACAAATAATATTACAGAATCACATTTATGACAACTAGGCCGTTCCCAGGAAAGAGGGGGCTTTCCAATAAGGATTTCTCCTTACTGGCGCGCAATTAGATGACCAAACCTCTCCTTAGACAGAACTTTCTAGACATTATCAATAATGTTATCTAATAAAATTATTCAAATAATATGAATTATTAATCTGATAATGGAAAATACTGTGCAGCAACAATTATTGAAACAACAATAATATAAAATATCAACGTAGTAATTATTGAATCAATAAAATAAAATATTAAATAATAACTACTGTAACAATTATTGAGTAGTGCCTTCTTACGTAAGAATCAATAATTGGTGCAATACCGTGTGCTACTGTATTTTAACCACCGGGTATTCCAACAGTATTAACGGTAACAATTACGCCGTTATTTATAAACAACTTATAATTGTCATTTTCTTCATCCAATCGCTTTCCGTTATGGGGCCCACACAAGGCTGCGATGTCGTACGAATATTCTCCGACAGCAAGAATATTTCACGACCAAACGAATATTCCCCGACAAAATGAATATTTTATAACCACTTGCTTATTTTGTAAAATTTGCACATTTCACCCATAACCAAAGTATTATATCAAATTAAACCCTTATTATTAACAATAATATTTAGAGAAAATTTAATTTTATTCATTAATAAGTTGAGGTCTTACAACCTCCCCTACTTATGAAATTTCGTCCTCGAAATTGACGTACGTACCTGATATTTCAAAAAGGTGAGGATTCCTCGCTTTTATTTCTGATTCCAACTCCCAGGTCATTTCTTCAATAGCATGGTTTCTCCACAAAATCTTAACTTGTGGTATAACCTTCGTGCGTAGGACATGCTCTTTCCTATCCAAGATCTTAACAGGTACCTCCTCGTACGTTAAATCTTCAGCTATCTCGTCTGGTTCTAACTCAATAATGTGGTTCGGGTCTTTAATATATTTACGAAGCATAGATATGTGAAAAATATTATGAACACGAGACATGCTTGGAGGTAATGCGAGTCTATATGCCACATTTTCTATTCGCTCAAGAATCTCAAATGGACCAACAAATCTTGGATTGAGCTTTCCTCTCTTCCCAAATCTTGTAACTCCCTTCCATTGTGCAACACGTAATAATACATGATCCCCAATATTAAATTCCACGTCCTTCCGATGAAGATCCGCATAACTCTTTTGTCGATCTTGTGCCGTTTGTATACGTTGTCGAATCGTTTGGATCTTCTCTGTAGTAATGCGTACCAACTCTGGTCCCAATAATATTGCTTCACCCACCTCGTCCCAGCATACTGGAGAACGACATTTTCTTCCATACAACGCCTCGAATGGAGCCACACCTATGCTCGCCTGATAACTGTTGTTGTAGGAGAATTCCACCAATGGTAGGTACTTATCCCAACTCCCTTTAAGATCTAGGACACAAAGTCTTAATAGATCTTCAAGAGTTTGAATAGTACTCTCTGATTGTCCGTCCGTTTGAGGATGGTATGCCGAACTGAATCGTAAATCCGTGCCCATAGCTTTCTGCAAGCTAACCCAAAATCGTGAAGTGAATCTTGGGTCACGATCCGAAACTATGGATACTGGCATGTCATGCAATCTCACAATCTCGTTCACGTACATACTAGCAAGACGTTCAAGGGAATAAGTCTCACGTATCGGTAAGAAATGAGCAAATTTGTTTAATCTATCAACAATAACCCAAATCGCATCTATGCCTTGAGAAACCTTGGGAAGACCTGTAACAAAATCCATAGTAATGTGTTCCCACTTCCATTTCGGAATCTCAAGTGATTGCAATGGACCCTTTGGTCCTTGATGCTCCGCTTTTACACGTTGACAAGTTAAGCATCTCGAGATAAACTCCACGATCTCTCTTTTCATATTGCTCCACCAAAATGTATGTCAAAGATCGTGATACATTTTGGTACTCCCAGGATGGATTACAAACGGTGTGTTGTGTGCCTCCATCATTATTCTATGCTTCAAGTCAAAATAGTTAGGAACACAAAGTCTGGAGTTGACTCGAAGTATTCCTTCTTCATCGATTCTTGCTTCTGGAATAGCACCTTCTTGCACTTTCTTCTTCATACGCATCAGCTCTATGTCCGTAGCTTGAGCAGCTTTAACTTTATCGATTAAAGTCGGTTCTACTCGTATATTTGATATCATCATGTGGGTACTTGGAGTCTTCATCTCTATCTCCATCCTTTGAAAGTCATACAAAATGGGCCTTTGTGTTAATAACATTGCACTCGTACACGCGTATGATCTTCTACTCAATGCGTTAGCTACTACGTTTGCTTTTCCAGGATGGTATTGGATGGTATGGTCGTAATCTTTCAATAGCTCGAGCCAACGTCGCTGCCGCATGTTGAGTTCTTTTTGGGTGAAGAAATATTTGAGGCTTTTATGATCTGTATAGATCTCCACTTTCTCCCCATACAGGTAGTGTCTCCAGACCTTCAACGCAAAAACGACTGCTGCCAACTCCAAATCATGAGTAGGATAATTCCTCTCATATTCTTTGAGTTGTTGTGAGGCATAGGCTATGACTTTCCCATGTTGCATGAGAACACATCCTAACCCTTTGCCTGAAGCATCGCTGTAGATAACAAATCCATCCGAACCAGATGGTATTGTCAGAACAGGTGCCAAAATGAGTCTCCTCTTGAGTTCTTGAAAACTCTTCTCACAATCCTCGCTCCAACCGAATTTTGTATCTTTACGAGTCAGCTGAGTTAACGGAGTAGCGATTCGAGAAAATCCTTCCACAAATCTCCGATAATAACCAGCTAAGCCCAGAAAGTTACGTACTTCGGTTACCGACTTCGGTTGCTCTTAATTGTGATTCATATCCCAATCTTGGATAGCACGTCACAATGACACCTATTGTTTTACCACCACACAAATATAGAGTCCCTTATGGAGAGTCTGGCTTTGGTACATTCCACAAAGGAAGTCACCAGATAGAGGCTCGGGTACCAACTTCTATAGTTGGGTTTTTAACTCCTGAAATTCAATAGGAGCTATTCAATATGAGATTTTAGAAATGGGTTTTGTATCGGGTTGAAGATCAACACAAAAATTCAATATCACACTTTGGGTTAAGCCAGGAAATTCTTCAGGAAATACGTCAGGAAATTCACTAACAACAGAAATATCATTCAAATCTGACGTATTTTTGTTCAAGTCCATGACATGGGCTAAGAAAGCTTGACATCCGTTTTTCAATAAACGAATGACTTTACGGCTTGATATGAAAAAGTTTGACTTCAATGGTTTGGTTGCTTGAATTCGAATAACAGGTTGCTTAGGAGTATAAAAACTAACAACCTTACGAAAACAATCACTTTTAGCATGATGAGTGGTTAACCAATCAATTCCTAAAATCACATCAAAAGCAAGTTTCTTTAAAGAAATAAGGTCAACAGGTAATGTGATGGTGCCAACTTGGATCAAACAAGATTTATAAACAGTGGATGTAACGAAAGTTTCACCCAACAGAGTTTCAACAGATAAGTCAAAGTCCAATTTCTCCGGAGTCAAGTTTAAACGTTGAGCACAAGCAGGAGAGATAAAAGAATGGGTAGAACCGGTAGCTAATAAGGTATAGACTTCGTAAAAATTTATAATTAACTAACCCGTGCTAACTTCGTTCGGGTTCGTCGCATTCTGACCAGTCACGAAAAACGCTCTTCCAGGAACCGTTAACTTTGACTTTTTTAGGACAGCTTTTTGAGTCACCATCCCCGCTGAACTTGATTTTTCTACAGAACACTCTCGAGCTATATGACCCTCCTTTCCACAGTTATAACATACCTTAGATTGTTGTGGGCAGTTTGGGCTGATATGTCCCTCTTTCCCACATTTGTAACATACGACCGGTGGTCGTTCTCCTCCCCCAGAAACAGTTGATGTTTGTTCTGACGCCTTCACGTTATCATTGTTGTACCTTCTCTTCTTGAAATCTCCTCCCGACTCGCTCCTTCTATTATCACGACCACGATTACCACCAGAGTGGTTACCGCTTTTATCCGAATGTTTTCCTCCCTGCTGGTCCCTCGGTTGCACATACTCATTATCTCGCTCTAATAATTGAGCCCTGTTTACAACATCTGAATATAAAAAAAATTTATGAGATATAAGATATTGCCGAATCTCGGGTTTTAGACCTCTCAGAAACATCCTTGTCATTCGTTCCTCATTTTCGACCAAATGAAGTGCAAACCTGGACAACTCTGCAAACTTAGCCTCGTACTGGGACACCGTCATGTTGTTTTGTTCCAGTCTGATAAACTCCACCTCCTTCATATGACGAATACTTTCAGGAAAGTACTTGTCATTGAACAGTTTTTGAAATGTTTTCCAGGACATGTTGAGTGCGTCAGGCTGGGTACGCTTCATAGACTCCCACCAGTAGTCTGCCTCACCGCGAAACATAAAGGTGGCGAATGGAACCTTCTGTTCCTCCGTGCATCCCAAGACATCGAATATCTTGGTAATTTGCTTGACCCACGTTTCCGCCATGATCGGATCCGACTTTCCCTTAAATTCTGGTGGTCCCAACTCTTTGAACTGCTTAGCTGTGACAAACCGTGCGTTGTTATCATTTCCACCCGTATTCTGCACACGAGTCTCCCTCGTCTGACTTTGTATGAACTGCAAAAAGCTCCTAAACATTCCATCATTCATCGTTTGCTCGGTAACGTTGTTTACAGGAGGAATATTGCCTTCCTGTTGCACGTTCCCCTAGGTGGTGATTAAAGGTATCTCCACGGTCTGATTTACTCCATTATTAACGTTCTCAGCTGCCATTCTTAAATATTGCCATAAAACAAGGGTTAATAGTCATGTCATATATTATCCCTATACTCTGACCGACCAAATAAACACCAAATAAACTTAGTCAGGTCATACTAGCGAAGAAATTCCCCGTCTCTCCCCTCCTAGTTCTTGTCTCATATCTCAGCCAGGGATCATATCCCTAAGCTCTGATACCAACTGTGACGCCCCCAAAATCGGTATACAACACTCATTATGAGTCGCCAAACACATGGTACAGAAAGCAAACTACAACTTCAATAATACAATTGTCGTGCAAAATACGACAACACATACTGTGAGTTTAAATACAAATATTGTCTTCTAGACAATATCCACACTCAAATAAGTCCTCATTACAATTATTCAAACACTATTTTACAGAAATAGTGAGGACTGCTAAAATATCTTTCTCGAACCATCACTCCATACCCCGACTAAATCCTGTTATGTTCTCACCTCCTGAGAAGAAAAATGGAACAAAAAGGAAAAGGGTGAGCTCAACTAGCCCAGTAAAGAATATTATGACTAAGATAATATACAATAAATTATCGTTAGTCTTCAACAGGGAAAAATCTGATAGAATATAATCGACAACAAGTTTTAGATCAACAACTGCAGCGGAAACAGCAAACCATTAGAAGAGTCAAGTAGAGAAAGAATTCTACTATCTTCTAAGATTTAAAAGTCCATAATCAATATTTTATCCCAGTAACATCAATTAATAATCATCTTTATCCAAATATTCATCTTTGCACTACAGGCCAAAGATGTAAGACCCCGAATTTTATGAAATAAAAGTATTCAATTTTTCTTATAATTACAATTCAGTAAATGGTTAAATTGATAAAAAGTTTAAAGTTTTGGGTGAAATATGATTTTTTTTCAAAATAAGCAAGTGGTTATAAAATAATCATTGTTGTCGGGGAATATTCGTTTGGTCGTGGAATATTCTTTCTGTCGGAGAATATTCGTACGACGGCGCAGCCATTTGTGGGCCCCATAACAGAATAACTGTCGGATGAAGAAAATGACAAATTTAAGTTTTTACAAATAACGGCGTAGTTGTTACCGTTAACACTGTTGGAATACCCGGTGGTTAAAATACAGTAATACGCGTTATTGCACAGTAGCACACGGTATTGCATAGTATTTTTGAAATTATTGATTCTTACGTAAGAAGGCACTACTCAATAATTGTTACAGTAATTACTGTTCAATATTTTATTTTATTGATTCAATAATTGCTACGTTGAAATTTTATATTATTGTTGTTCAATAATTTTCACTGCACAGTATTTCCCATTATCAGATCAATAATTCATATTATTTGAATAGTATTATTAGATAACATTATTGGCAATGTCTAGAAAGTTCTGTCTAAGGAGAGGTTTGGCCATCTAATTGCGCGCCAGTAAGGAGAAATCCTTATTGGAAAGCCCTCTCTTTCCTGGGAACGGCCTGGTTGTCATAAATGTGATTCTGTAATATTATTTGTGAATAATTAATTATTGATTCATATGATAAGAAAATATTTATTTTATGTGGATATAAATGAGGGATATATTTTTGTGGTTAAAAAATGAAGGAGTTAATGTTGAGATTTTTATCCGTATTTTTGTCGAAATGGAGGTATTAAAAATTAGGGTTTTTGAGATATTTTGCGGGGGTTATAATTTTTAATCCGACCGTTGGATCGTGGTAATTTTTGGATATGTTATACATATATAAGTTGAGTATATGCCCACAAATTTTGAACCATTAAAAATGAACGTATGATTTGTTATGAATTTTACGAGATGACTGGTTCAGAAATTGTTGAATTTTCGGAGTTTATCATTTTGGTGGAAAATTCTAGAATTGGTGGGCCCCACTTGTGGTTGGTGAAGAAATGTGCTGAATTATATTTCAAATGTGGTGGGTGGGAATAGTAGCAGGTAAAGCCATCAGGTTGCAGGTCAAACCTACCAAAATTTTCCTATAAATAGATGGTTAAGTTAGAATTGAAAATCACACCAGAAACATAAGCTTTCTCTCTTTCTCTCTCTAGATTATTGAGTGTATTTTGTGAGTATTTAGATACTTGGTGAGTTGCTATTCATCAGTGCGAGTTTCCTTCAGCGTCATATCCGATATCCAATCTGAAGTGCTGCTCTTTGAGGTAAGGGATAGTAAGGGATAGTAAGGGATTTTAAGGGTTGTTATGTTTTTCAGTTTCGTAATTTTTCTGAACTTCAAAAATTCTGAAAAAATTTGAAATGATATTTTGATGAGTTTTATTGATTGTGTCCAAAAATGGTGATTTTTGGATGTATAGATTGAGAGTTATGAATTTTATGAGAAAAGACTATTTTAAAAGTAACTGCTTATAATTTCTTGTGGTTAACTCCAAAATTGATGAAATTTTTATTGGGAGTACATGTATATGATGGAAGTATACTCTGTTAATTTCAGAATTTTTAGACAAAAGTACAATTTTTGATAAATGTCTAAATATTCGACTATTTTGGCCATATGAAAAATAGTAAATGACTTTTAAAAATTCTGAGAAAAATATATGTTCACTATGGGACTATATTATGCTAAATCTCAGAAAAAAATATTTTTGGAACTGATTTGGTATTTTTCATGAAAATAGTCTAGTTATGAGTAAATGAATTAAATATGTTTTGTGAAGAAAGAAAATTGGAAAATAGGATTTTATGGCTTGAGAATCCTATATGAGGTATATGCAGATTTTTTATGAGGGTTTTGGTTATTGATGATGAAATTGTAAGAGTTGGCATTTTATGATGATTAAATGCATTAATTAGTAAAGTGTAAACAATTAAAATAAATTGTTTATAAATTTAAGTAATGTTATTCTTTCAATATCATTATACCGAAATATTGGTATGAATTTTATTGTGGAATTTCTATCTTTTGTGTCGGGGTTACTATTCATGAGTTACTATTCACGATTTACTATTCATGAGTTACGAATATTACTCTTGAGATTAAAGCTATATGTTGATCATATTATTTTTATCATCATATATAATATTTTTATAACCCTGATGTTGAAATTCTCTTTCACTGGAGTGTAAAGATGGGTAGATTATTGGTATGATCATGACTAGGGTTCTCTTTGGCCTGTAGTGCAAAGTTGAATTGTGACTGGTATGATCATGACCATTGAATTTATAATTGAATATCTTAAGCTTAAGTGCAAAGGTGAATTGATCAACATGGTTATAATTATTGTTTATATAAATTCTGAAATGATTATATATTTCTTTGAGATATGAATATATTTGGCCTGTAGTGCAAATATGAATTGTTGATGAATATCTTTGGCATGTAGTGCAAAGATGGCCTGTTGATGAATATCTTTGGCCTGTAGTGCAAAGATGAACTGTTGTTGAATATCTTTGGCCCGTAGTGCAAAGATGGTTTGTTGATGAATATCTTTGGCCCGTAGTGCAAAGATGGATTTGTTAGTATGATTATAAACAGGAACTGTGATTTGGTATAACCATGATCTTTGATGTTTCAGGTAAAGACAGGTGATGAAAATATTCTTCGTCCTGGGTGCGAAGAAAAATTTATAGTCACAATTATGATTATGAGTTATTCATATGATTGTGGAAAGGAACTGTTGAGTGATGTTACATGGATAAAATATTGTTGGTGGATTTTTAACATGGAGAAGATAATAGACTTTATAGTCTATTTGACTCTTCTAATGGATTGCTCGTTCCGCTGCAACTATGGTTGAAATTTTTATCATTTACCATATGTTCTAAATCTCTGATTTATTGTTGATGAAGGCTATTGATAATTGAATTATCTTTAGTCATGATATTCTTTACTGAGCTAGTTGTGCTCACCCTTTTGCTTCACAATTCCTTTCAGGTAATAAGAGTGTAGCTGGGTCGAGCGGGGGTAACAAGGGAATAGAACGGTGGTCATCATTTAGTAGTTATATTTGGTGAAGAAAATAGGGTGAGGCGAACCCAACGTTGGAAGGGTGGTTTGCCACTATCATACAAGATGTCTAACGACATACAACCTCGTGTCATCATAAGACAGGGATGTGCTCATCCACTTGCTGAGTATATATACGAGCACTACCTATATAATCTTGGTGTTTGTTTGAAGTATAATTCTCAATTAGAGACAGTGGAGATAATGATAAGTCAAGAGAAGACTCACCATTGGGAAGAATATGATAGTAATCTTCTCGTTTTTCTTTGGGGTCTATTGGGTCAACCAAGGATAATTCTGTGGCCATATGATATCTATCATAACCTAGATGCGTGGCCTCCCATGTACGAAGGTTTCCTTGAGCACTTCCCAAAGATTCTAGTTTTTAAAACAGTTTTTGACTGTACCTTTATGTAAGGTACCTTTGTGAGGTGCTGATACATGATGGTGTCCAATGTCACATTTGGTATATATTTGTATCCAAACTCACAGCATATGTGTTGTTGTATTTTGCACGATAATTGTTGTAATAAAGTTGTAGTTGTTTTCTGTACCATGTATTTGGCGACTCAGAATAGGTTGGATGGACTGGACCTATTTTGGGGGCGTTACATTTGGTATCAGAGCTATAAGTAAAGAGCCCCGAGCCTCTCGCTGGTGACTTCCTGTTGATGGGGGATGCACCGAAGCCAGACTCTCCGTAGGGGACGCCGTTCTGCGGTGGCAAACTGATAGGTATCAATGTAAGGTGCTGACATAGGTTGGTGTCCAGAGTTACATTTGGTATCAGAGCTTAGGGATATGGTTTCTGGCGGAGATCGAGGAATATAACTAGGAGGGGAGAGATGAGTAAATCCTTCGCTAGTGTGTCCTACCTAAGCTTATTTGTTGGTCAGTCATAATATCGGGATATTATGTGATATGTTAATTTGTTAAATTAACCCTTGTTTTGAAGTTGTATTCTAGAATGATATTTGAAATACAGGAGATGAGTAATGGAGAAATTATGATGGCAGGGAAGATGGAATCTAAAATGAAAGGAAGGTATTCTCAATTCTTTGAATTACCAGGTACGTAAATTTCGAGGACGAAATTTCATAAGGAGGGGAGATTGTAAGACCCCGAATTTTATGAAATAAAAGTATTCAATTTTTCTTATAATTACAATTCAGTAAATGGTTAAATTGATAAAAAGTTTAAAGTTATGGGTGAAATATGATTTTTTTTCAAAATAAGCAAGTGGTTATAAAATAATCATTGTTGTCGGGGAATATTCGTTTGGTCGTGGAATATTCTTTCTGTCGGAGAATATTCGTACGACGGCGCAGCCATTTGTGGGCCCCATAACAGAATAACTGTCGGATGAAGAAAATGACAAATTTAAGTTTTTACAAATAACGGCGTAGTTGTTACCGTTAACACTGTTGGAATACCCGGTGGTTAAAATACAGTAATACGCGTTATTGCACAGTAGCACACGGTATTGCATAGTATTTTTGAAATTATTGATTCTTACGTAAGAAGGCACTACTCAATAATTGTTACAGTAATTACTGTTCAATATTTTATTTTATTGATTCAATAATTGCTACGTTGAAATTTTATATTATTGTTGTTCAATAATTTTCACTGCACAGTATTTCCCATTATCAGATCAATAATTCATATTATTTGAATAGTATTATTAGATAACATTATTGGCAATGTCTAGAAAGTTCTGTCTAAGGAGAGGTTTGGTCATCTAATTGCGCGCCAGTAAGGAGAAATCCTTATTGGAAAGCCCCCTCTTTCTTGGGAACGGCCTGGTTGTCATAAATGTGATTCTGTAATATTATTTGTGAATAATTAATTATTGATTCATATGATAAGAAAATATTTATTTTATGTGGATATAAATGAGGGATATATTTTTGTGGTTAAAAAATGAAGGAGTTAATGTTGAGATTTTTATCCGTATTTTTGTCGAAATGGAGGTATTAAAAATTAGGGTTTTTGAGATATTTTGCGGGGGTTATAATTTTTAATCCGACCGTTGGATCGTGGTAATTTTTGGATATGTTATACATATATAAGTTGAGTATATGCCCACAAATTTTGAACCGTTAAAAATGAACGTATGATTTGTTATGAATTTTACGAGATGACTGGTTCAGAAATTGTTGAATTTTCGGAGTTTATCATTTTGGTGGAAAATTCTAGAATTGGTGGGCCCCACTTGTGGTTGGTGAAGAAATGTGCTGAATTATATTTCAAATGTGGTGGGTGGGAATAGTAGCAGGTAAAGCCATCAGGTTGCAGGTCAAACCTACCAAAATTTTCCTATAAATAGAGGGCTAAGTTAGAATTGAAAATCACACCAGAAACATAAGCTTTCTCTCTTTCTCTCTCTAGATTATTGAGTGTATTTTGTGAGTATTTAGATACTTGGTGAGTTGCTATTCATCAGTGCAAGTTTCCTTCAGCGTCATATCCGATATCCAATCTGAAGTGCTGCTCTTTGAGGTAAGGGATAGTAAGGGATAGTAAGGGATTTTAAGGGTTGTTATGTTTTTCAGTTTCGTAATTTTTCTGAACTTCAAAAATTCTGGAAAAATTTGAAATGATATTTTGATGAGTTTTATTGATTGTGTCCAGAAATGGTGATTTTTGGATGTATAGATTGAGAGTTATGAATTTTATGAGAAAAGACTATTTTAAAAGTAACTGCTTATAATTTCTTGTGGTTAACTCCAAAATTGATGAAATTTTTATTGGGAGTACATGTATATGATGGAAGTATACTCTGTTAATTTCAGAATTTTTAGACAAAAGTACAATTTTTGATAAATGTCTAAATATTCGACTATTTTGGCCATATGAAAAATAGTAAATGACTTTTAAAAATTCTGAGAAAAATATATGTTCACTATGGGACTATATTATGCTAAATCTCAGAAAAAAAATATTTTTGGAACTGATTTGGTATTTTTCATGAAAATAGTCTAGTTATGAGTAAATGAATTAAATATGTTTTGTGAAGAAAGAAAATTGGAAAATAGGATTTTATGGCTTGAGAATCCTATATGAGGTATATGCAGATTTTTTATGAGGGTTTTGGTTATTGATGATGAAATTGTAAGAGTTGGCATTTTATGATGATTAAATGCATTAATTAGTAAAGTGTAAACAATTAAAATAAATTGTTTATAAATTTAAGTAATGTTATTCTTTCAATATCATTATACCGAAATATTGGTATGAATTTTATTGTGAAATTTCTATCTTTTGTGTCGGGATTACTATTCATGAGTTACTATTCACGATTTACTATTCATGAGTTACGAATATTACTCTTGAGATTAAAACTATATGTTGATCATATTATTTTTATCATCATATATAACATTTTTATAACCCTGATGTTGAAATTCTCTTTCACTGGAGTGTAAAGATGGGTAGATTATTGGTATGATCATGACTAGGGTTCTCTTTGGCCTGTAGTGCAAAGTTGAATTGTGACTGGTATGATCATGACCATTGAATTTATAATTGAATATCTTAAGCTTAAGTGCAAAGGTGAATTGATCAACATGGTTATAATTATTGTTTATATAAATTCTGAAATGATTATATATTTCTTTGAGATATGAATATATTTGGCCTGTAGTGCTAATATGAATTGTTGATGAATATCTTTGGCATGTAGTGCAAAGATGGCCTGTTGATGAATATCTTTGGCATGTAGTGCAAAGATGAACTGTTGTTGAATATCTTTGGTCCGTAGTGCAAAGATGGTTTGTTGATGAATATCTTTGGCCCGTAGTGCAAAGATGGATTTGTTAGTATGATTATAAACAGGAACTGTGATTTGGTATAACCATGATCTTTGATGTTTCAGGTAAAGACAGGTGATGAAAATATTCTTCGTCCTGGGTGCGAAGAAAAATTTATAGTCACAATTATGATTATGAGTTATTCATATGATTGTGGAAAGGAACTGTTGAGTGATGTTACATGGATAAAATATTGTTGGTGGATTTCTAACATGGAGAAGATAATAGACTTTATAGTCTATTTGACTCTTCTAATGGATTGCTCGTTCCGCTGCAACTATGGTTGAAATTTTTATCATTTACCATATGTTCTAAATCTCTGATTTATTGTTGATAAAGGCTATTGATAATTGAATTATCTTTAGTCATGATATTCTTTACTGAGCTAGTTGTGCTCACCCTTTTGCTTCACAATTCATTTCAGGTAATAAGAGTGTAGCTGGGTCGAGCGGGGGTAACAAGGGAATAGAACGGTGGTCATCATTTAGTAGTTATATTTGGTGAAGAAAATAGGGTGAGGCAAACCCAACGTTAGAAGGGTGGTTTGCCACTATCATACAAGATGTCTAACGACATACAACCTCGTGTCATCATAAGACAGGGATGTGCTCATCCACTTGCTGAGTATATATACGAGCACTACCTATATAATCTTGGTGTTTGTTTGAAGTATAATTCTCAATTAGAGACAGTGGAGATAATGATAAGTCAAGAGAAGACTCACCATTGGGAAGAATATGATAGTAATCTTCTCGTTTTTCTTTGGGGTCTATTGGGTCAACCAAGGATAATTCTGTGGCCATATGATATCTATCATAACCTAGATGCGTGGCCTCCCATGTACGAAGGTTTCCTTGAGCACTTCCCAAAGATTCTAGTTTTTAAAACAGTTTTTGACTGTACCTTTATGTAAGGTACCTTTGTGAGGTGCTGATACATGATGGTGTCCAATGTCACATTTGGTATATATTTGTATCCAAACTCACAGCATATGTGTTGTTGTATTTTGCACGACAATTGTTGTAATAAAGTTGTAGTTGTTTTCTGTACCATGTATTTGGCGACTCAGAATAGGTTGGATGGAATGGACCTATTTTGGGGGCGTTACAAAAGATATTCATTTGTATCACCTGTCAGTCATGTTCATCTCAACACCTGTTCATCTTTGCACTACAGGCCAAAGATATTCATCAAGTAATCATACATCTTTGCACTACAGGCCAAAGATATTCAGTAATATCATCATTTAGGACTGAGGATGATGAAAAATATCTTAAAGAGATTGAATCCAGTGAGACAGAATGACAAATAGTAGGGATTCGTATAACAGTTTATCCAAGATCAATAATACTTCATAATAATTAATTGTAAAGCATAATTCAAAAATAAAGATCAAAACATGGATTCAATCAAAGATAGTAACCATAATAGACATCTTGGACAAAAAGAGAAAATTTTATTTTTCGGTGAATAGTGCCGCATTCGTGAGTAGTACCGTATACGTGAATAGTAACTCCGACACAAAAAGTTTTAAATTTGATAAAAACTAATATCAATATTTCAGTATAATGATATTGAAGAAAATAATATCATTTAAGAAGAAAATAATATCCCTTACCTCAAGATATCAGTACTTCTGGTAGGAATACCGGTATAAGGCTGAAAGAAACTTGTTCTGATGAATAGAAACTCTCAAAGTATCTAAATTCTCAAAAAATACACTCAATAATCTAGAGAGAGAAAGAGAGAAAATTTGTTTCTGGTGTAATTTTCAATTCTAACTTAGCCCTCTATTTATAGGAAAATTTTAGTAGGCTTGACCTGCAACCTGATGGCTTTACCTGCTACTATTCCCACCCACCACATTTGAAATATAATTCAGCACATTTCTTCACCATCCACAAGTGGGGCCCACCAATTCTAAAATTTTCTATCAAAATGATAAACTCCGAAAATTCAACAATTTCTGAACCAGTCATATTGTAAAATTCATAATAAATCATACGTTCATTTTTAACGGTTCAAAATTTGTGGGCATATACTCAACTTATATATGTATAACATATCCAAAAATTACCACGATCCAACGGTCGGATTAAAAATTATAACCCCCGCAAAATATCTCAAAAACCTTAATTTTTAATACCTCCATTCCGACAAAAATACGGATAAAAACCTCAACACTTCATTTTTTAACCACAAAAATATATCCCTCATTTATATCCACATAAAATAAATATTTCCTTATCATATGAATCAATAATTAATTATTCACAAATAATATTACAGAATCACATTTATGACAACCAGGCCGTTCCCAGGAAAGAGGGAGCTTTCCAATAAGGATTTCTCCTTACTGGCGCGTAATTAGATGACCAAACCTCTCCTTAGACAGAACTTTCTAGACATTGTCAATAATGTTATCTAATAATATTATTCAAATAATATGAATTATTGATCTGATAATGGAAAATACTGTGCAGCAACAATTATTGAAACAACAATAATATAAAATATCAACGCAGCAATTATTGAATCAATAAAATAAAATATTAAATAATAACTACTGTAACAATTATTGAGTAGTGCCTTCTTACGTAAGAATCAATAATTGGTGCAATACCGTGTGCTACTGTATTTTAACCACCGGGTATTCCAACAGTATTAACGGTAACAATTACGCCGTTATTTATAAACAACTTATACTTGTCGTTTTCTTCATCCAATCGCTTTCCGTTATGGGGCCCACACAAAGCTGCGCCGTCGTACGAATATTCCCCGACAGCAAGAATATTCTACGACCAAACGAATATTCCCCGACAAAATGAATATTTTATAATCACTTGCTTATTTTGTAAAATTTACACATTTCACCCATAACCAAAGTATTATATCAAATTAAACCCTTATTATTCACAATAATATTTAGAGAAAACTTGATTTTATTCATTAATAAGTTGGGGTCTTACAGTATATGCGAAATACCGCATACATGGTGAAATTCTTCTGTTATTCCATTTATTATTATTCTGTTGGAATAACCTGTATATGCGAAGTACCGCATGCATGGTAATTCTTCTGTTATTCCATTTATTATTATTCTGTTGGAATATCCTGTCTGTGCGTATTACGCATGACATGGTTCCATTATTTATTATTCTGTTGGAATAACTTGTCTGTGCGGTCTATCGCATGCATGGTGAATTCTGTTGTGGTTCTATTTTTTATTATTCTGTCGGAATATCATGTCTGTGCGTTTACGCATGACCTGGTTCTATTATTTATTATTCTGTTGTAATAACCTGTCTGTGCGGTCTATCGCATGCATGATGAATTCTTTTATTATTCCATTCTTTAGTATTCTGTTGGAATAACCTGTCTATGTGGATTACCACATGCATGGTGAATGATCCTTTGTATTCATTCCTTATTAAATTGTGGAAATGATCTGTCTACGTGGATTACCGCATGGCGGGCGAAAATCTATTTGCAGTTTCATATATTCTATTATACTCAGTTGGTTAAAGCTTTGGCTTCTATACTCCATGAAATTAGTAGAATATCCTTGATATTTGCGTTTCATTCAGTATATTTTCATGAAAATATTCTTCTGAGCATTCTTGAGTTTTACCCCACAAAGCAGTATCATGTTGACAATTTGAACGTTATTGGTTCTTAGATAAATTAATTCTTGAACTTATTTTATTGAATTCTTATATCATTGTCATCATCCTCATGTTTATATTATGTTGAAAGTCATCTGTGGCCTGTAGTGCATAGATGGACTTGGAATGATTATGACCAGGAATTATTCGGTATAATCATGACCGTAATGTTACAAATGATGTGGTAAAAGTCTTCATTGGCTCGTAGTGCATTGATGGACAGTTGTTGGCATGATCATGACCATTGATGAATACACGAATATCCTTGGCCCGTAGTGCATGGATAATTTGTGGTCGTGATACTAATGAATATCCTTGGCCGTAGTGCAGGGATGATGTGGATTATTTATTAAGCTGAGTCACAGCGATAAAAATGACGAAAACCCTTTTTAAAATCATAAAAGATAGTAGATTTTTTTCTCTACTTGACTCTTTTAATGGATTGCTTATTCCGCTGCAGTTAAACTTGATGTTTGTTATATTGTATCAGTTTAACACTGTTGAAGGCTAACAATAATTTATTCTGCATTATCTTAGTCATAATATTTCTTACTGGGCTAGTTGAGCTCACCCTTTTGCTTTCATTGTTCTTTTCAGGAAATGAGAACGTAGCGGGGACTAGTCGGGGAACGGAGTGACGGTTCAGATGATAGCATTAGTAGTTCTCACTATTATATGAAATAGTGTGATAATAAATGTATTGAGAACTTATTTTGAGTTTGAATACTGTCTAGAAAACAATATTTATATTAAAACTCACAACTCATGTTGTATATTTAAGATTGTATTTGTATTCTGTACCTTGTATCTGGCGACCCAAGATAGGTGATGTATACCTATTTTGGGGGCGTCACAATTTTCGTTTAAGATTTTTACACATGGATTAAGAAAGTCATTTAATACTATTATTTAACAATTAAAATTTATTTAAAATTTCATCACTACCCATTTATGGGAAGTTAAAAACTATTAAAATTATTGAGAGAATTTCTTAGGACAATGAAAGAAAGTAGGGGTGATATAAAAAAGTAAATAATTTATTTTACTAGAAAGTTATAAACGATAAATAACTTGAAATAAATTTTTTCTTTAAAAATAATAATCTTTTAGAAACGGAAGGAGTATCTAATTTTTTGTAACTATCTATTGCTACTATAACATTACTCCTAAAATGATTGTTTAGCACACTTTTCTTGATTAATAATTTGTGTATACCATTTTTAATATTTAAACAAGCCTTTTAAAGGCCAACAATATCACGTGTGAGCTACCTAAGTGAGCCTGCTTATTTCTATGGATCCACTATCCATCCTTAAATCAATTGAATCTCGTGATTCACGTGAAGTGTTGCGGAATATAAATCCATTAAATTGTGATATTTATTTTAAAAGAGGAAAAATAAAATATATTACAAATATTTACATTGATATTTTAATTATAAATTACGTAGATATATATTAATGGTAAAATTTTTGAAAAAATATTAATAATTGGGGCTCTATATAATTTTTATCAATCTCGTGTATTAATAAATTTCGCAATTATAATTCGAAATACTTGCATGGTTCTTAAAAGAGTTTACCATATTGCGAAAAATTTGTACCGAATTACAAATTATATCAATACATAGAATTTGTTAGAATTATAAAGGGTCTCACAGATTACATATATCCTCATAACGATTATCACTAATATTTATTTACAAAATTGATAATTAAATAATCGACGTAAACTTTTACAATATATATATTATTTTTTAATTTAAATTTGTAATTTTATATTTAGTCATATTTCTTAAGTATTTCATGATATTAATTTTAATTAAATAAATTTATATTAGTCTTAAAATTTAAAAGTCCACAAAATTATATCCTGATTGGGCTTTTAGCGCCGCCTATGGGCTGGGGTCCGAAACATCATTCTTACCCGAAGTAAAATTTAGAAAATTGGGGAAACAGCCTCGAATCTTCGACAGGGTCTTCTCCTCACTCCAACAACTGGTCAATATTGCTAGGGGTTATTCGACAATTTGCTTCTTCATCGTTTCCTTTTTCATCCGTAGATAAGGTAAGCTTAAGAATTTTATTTCTTTTTTGTGGATATATTTGGATAATTTCGGCTACATATTTTATTTATCTGCCTTTGATTTTTGCATCATGTTTTGGATTCAATTTGACAAATATATCATCAAAATTCGTAGCTTTGCTGTTTGTTGTTTCGTTTTAACATTGTCGATTACGTGATTTGATCGATCACCTAGAGATGATAATAGTCTAGGGTTTGATTGAGGATTAGATTCTTACAACTAAGTTGATGGAATGGAGTTGATTTTACTATTAAAACGTGTTATATAATAATCTAGGCTTCTGGTATTTTACCTGTCTTCTATTCTTTTCTGTTGTACTCACGTAGTTCCCCTAACAGAATTCCCAAAAAAGAACTCACGTAGTTCCCCTAACAGAATTCCCAAAAAAGAACGAAAAAGAATCTCTTTATTATTGTAGTTTCGAGATATTCAAGTTTTCAGATATAAGAGATATTCAAGTTTTCAGATATAACTATGGTTGCTATTTTCTTAAATTTTATGTTGGTATACTTTTGCTTTTTAAATTCTTTGGAGATTGGTGATTGTAATGCCAAAGGTTAATCTTTAAAGAATCTTGTGTTTGACATGAAATCTAGGATAAATTATTAATTTTGCTCCCGTGGAAACTCAGGAGACATTGATTAGTTAAGTGCTTAATGCTTATAGGAGCAAAAGATCTTTGTCAGCAGTTTGTGGAAATCATAAATATTTAGTCTGTTTATATAGTTGGTCTTTTTAGTAATCTTCGGGTTTATAAACATTTGTATTTGCAAAATGTTAATTTGTTATGCAATTAATTATTAATGACTAGTGAATTCGCTAACTCAGGTCTCTGTAAAAACACTACCAGGAATATCAATTTTTAGTAATACACTAAATGGAAAACGACATTGAGGAATCGAGTAGCAGGCCTCCCCAAAGCCCGTCTTTTGCTGATAATGGCAACAATGATAGTGGTGATTTCGAATGCAATATATGTTTTGATTTAGCTCAAGACCCAATTGTCACTCTTTGTGGCCACCTATTTTGTTGGTCGTGTCTTTATAGGTGGCTTCACCTTCATTCGCATTGCCAAGAGTGCCCAGTTTGTAAGGCCCTTGTAGAGGAGGACAAGTTGGTTCCTCTCTATGGTAGGGGGAAGATCCAAACAGACCCAAGATCCAAACCAATTCCTGGAATTCAAATACCGAGACGTCCGATGGGTCAAAGGCTCCAAACTGCGCCTACTCGAGAAGCAAATAATTTCACTAATTTTGGTTTGGGCATCATGGGGGGTTTTGTACCCATGGCAACTGCAAGGTTTGGTAACTTTGCATTTTCTGCTGGTTTTGGTGGATTATTCCCATCTATATTCAATATCCAGGTTCATGGATACCCGGATGCTACTGTGTATGGTACAACTTCAGGCTATCCCCATGGGTTTTCTGGTGCATATCAGGGGGCTCATGTTCCTAGGACTCAACAGGCAAGTCAGGGAAACCGGGAGAATAATGTCCTGAAGAATCTTCTTATTGTTATTGGTGTTCTCCTGATATTCTCATGTATTTGGGGGTAAATATAAACTGTCCTCAACATCAAAGGGTTTGTGTGATGACGTTGTGTGCTTAGAAGAATTTGTTTATATCAACACTTTGTCCATGATCTGCCTGTTCTTTCTTTATTAAATGAGTATTGAAATAAACTGTTTGCACAAGTTGGTTGTGCAATTTGTTTTATTCCCGTTCTTCTCATCAGGTATATATTTCTTCTGCGAAGGAGGGTGTGTATGTCTTTGCTTTTATGTGTAGTTTCACTTTCGGAGAATTTTTTTATTATAGGAATAAAAAAAATTTAGGTGCAAAAAATTGGTAACGTGATTGTTTGTTAGGGTATTATTTCTGTGGACTTAAGTCCAAAGTAATGTCTGCCCAACTTAAACTTCGTACTATATCAAATATGACCAAAATGGACCTTTAATGAGAAAGAATAGGACACGAGTGTAGTGAATTAATTTTGTAAAGAGATGATTTAATTAAAGTATAACAATTTAAACTTATCCGTAAAACAGATAAATAAAGGCTGAGAAACCAAGTTCCCCCCTCCAGCTAGATGAACAATTGTTAACAATATCAATAAGCGGTTTAGAAGAGGTGAAGACTAAAAACCATGCTCATTGATAAAATATATTATTAATCCAAATTTAAACATCAAAAACAACATGTTCAATCTAACTAAATAAATTACACATGATTCTCATTCTGATCCTTCTCGATGAACCTAAGAAACTTCACTAAATAAAGGTACTAGTACTACATTTGATTGTGTGGGTTGGAACTTGGAATGATGAGAATTTGGAAGGAGAAGGTGGTCTACGTTTTGGGGTTGGTGCAGCAGCTAGCGGAACATGGAAGTGTACATCTGTATATATAATAGTAATTGTTCGTGACTGAAGGCACGACATAACGAAATTTTTCCTATCTCAATTTCAACAATTCCACTTCTTCTTCCGCTTTCTCCTCCTTCCACTCCCATCACAATTTCCCATCCAAATCAATTAGAATGAATTTGGACCGTCCTTGTGTTTTCCCGTTCAAATCAATTAGAATTCCTAAAACACTATCTTTTATAAAAATTCCTGTTAAAATAAATACTATACGTTTTTTGAGAGTCGCAACTTAAAAAAAAAAAAAAACCCTGTCCCATTTTTCTGTCCATCGCCTGTACGTGTAGAACTACTCTTGAATATATTCTTATTGAGTCAGTATATGACTTTCTACTTGTTCTATTTGAATTGAACTTGCAATTAATTTTGTGTCGGAATGAAAAGTGCTTATTGGCTTTTATTGCTGCTGCTACTGCTTCTTCGTTATCCTCCACTTGAAATCGGCTACTTACTTGTTACGTGGAGCTTCTACTTCTACTTCTTTTTTCATTAGACAACTAATTTTTTTAATATTTTAATATGAAATAGATCTTATAATAGCGATTTTTATTGTTACTATATATTTATAGTGATATTTTTATATAAAAATATTAATAATTTATATAAAAATATCAAAAATTCATATAAAAATATTAAATTTCTTTTCATTATTATTGTTTGCGCTAAATGTACGTACGTGGCAGCTTTCTTTTAAGTTAATTTATGGTATCTGATCTCCTTCAATTACGTACGTCTTTCTCAGCAGTAGATTGAATAAATATGAAAGGTAAAAGTGGTGGCGTAGATTATGGACTACACTCACTAGGTAATTAAAAAAAAAAAAAATATTACACTCTAAAGTGCATGTCCATCATTAATTAATTAAGAGACAAGTGTGGGTGATCACTGCATTTAATGTTCCACTCTATATCTGGAACCTTTATACTAGTAGTATTTGACAAAAGGCTATTTATAAATTTAAAAATATTACTCTCTTTAAGACATAATAACACAATATATTAAGAAATCTCACTAATTTTAATGTTAGGTAATTAATATTAGTTTAAAATTTCGTTAGTATTCATGTAATAATTAATTATTCTTCTCCCTCTCTTAATTACTCTATTTTTAGGGATGAAATAAAAAATGATTAGTTTGTTCTTATAAATATATGTAAGACTGACTAGGATCCTCTTTATTTCAAATAAAATGAAGAGTCTTCGTTCTTTGTATATTTTTCACCATCTCTCTCTCCCAACATCATCATCTCTCACATTATTATAATGTCACATTTCAACATATTTTAAATTTAGACAATGAAGTAGAGAATATCCTAATTCATGTAAAACGTCTTATATTATTAGAAAAAAAATTCTTTTTAAACGACTTATATAATAGAAAGGAATGAGTAATTTACTCTATAAATATCAGCTCTCATTCTCTTTTAGTTCAGTTCCAAAACTGTAAGTAACATAAAATTCATAATGACAAAATTAATGATTTTACCGCTGTAGTTTACACCTTTTATTTATTAACCCATTACACTTTAAATAATTAAAGTTACCCAATTGAACTAATAAAAATTTAAATTACACCATTCTGTTAAAGTAAGTTAAGTTCCATCAAATTGACTTGAGTATTTTTCTACGTGGCATTTGAAAAAAAGAGAGGAAAGAAATCAAGAAAAAGTAAAATAAAATAAAATAATGCGCATGACTAAAAAAATAAGAATACATAACGGAACTTTGTGACAGTTTTTAAAAACAATCACAAAATATAGTAATTTGTGATGAATTTTTTAAGCAATCACAAAATAATACTATATATGATGGCTCTTAGTGATGACTAATCTTGTTATCAATGTATTATAATTGTGATGATCATGTCAATCACACAATTTTTAACACAAAATAAATTCTCTTTTTGTGACGCACTAAGTAGTCACTTATAGATATACCATTTTCGCGATTGTATTTAAGTTATCACCAATATTTTAATATAAGAAATCATCAAAACAATATTTTATGACGATCATGACAATTATTAAAAAAGATAGATTTTTGTGATAACTTTTATTTGCAATTATAAAAATATGGTATTTTGTGATGAAATTTTGAAGCCATCACAAAATAATAAAATATATAATGACTCTCAGTGATGACTAATTTTACCATCATTATAGAGTATTTGTCACCAAATCTTACGTGGAAGTAATTTTGTTTAGCAAGTCAACTCACATATATTTTTTCTATATTTTGTTTTAAAATTATAATCATGATCTGGGCTTTGGTGTAGTGGTAATACTCATTATTTAGTTTGCTAATTGGGGGAGAGATCGAATCCTGCAATTATCATTTGATACAATTAATGCAAAAAAATAAATTATACATAAATAGATATTAACATTCTTACATTTGTTTCCTAAAATCTTATTTTTTTGTGATGACTTTAACAATTACAATAGATTATGTGTTAATGTGATCGTATTAATAATCACAAAAGCAGTAAGTGTTTGCGTGATTGTCAAAACCATCACGTAAAACCTTTCATGATAGGCGTATACAACACGACTATTGTAATGCTTAAAGCCATCAAGTAAACCTTTTGTGATGATTTTTTTACTTTTTATGATGAATTTTGGCCATCACAAATGACCATTTTTTTAGTGGTGGTGTTTTCACACAATTCTCTTTCCTCTCACCTCTCACATCTCTCTATCCTGCTTGCAAGTACTAAAATTAGAGTTAGGGTTTGAATTTTTTGAGCAAAACCTAGTTTTCCCCAATTGGTCCTGAAGGGAGACGGACAGAAAAAGATTTGATTTTGATTGTATTTCTTGGACCGTTTAAGGTTTTCAGTGATTGATCATTATTCCTATGTGATTAGTTAAAAATGGTATAGTGTAAGACCCCGAATTTTATGAAATAAAAGTATTCAATTTTTCTTATAATTACTAGTCAGTAAATGGTTAAATTGATAAAAGTTTAAAGTTATGGGTGAAATATGAATTTTTTTTCAAAATAAGCAAGTGGTTATAAAATAATCATTGTTGTCGGGGAATATTCGTTTGGTCGTGGAATATTTTTTCTGTCGGGGAATATTCGTACGACGGCGCAGCTATTTGTGGGCCCCATAACGAATAACTGTCGGGTGAAGAAAACGACAAATTTAAGTTTTTACAAATAACGGCGTAGTTGTTACCGTTAACACTGTTGGAATACCCGGTGGTTAAAATACAGTAATACGCGTTATTGCACAGTAGCACACGGTATTGCATAGTATTTTTGAAATTATTGATTCTTACGTAAGAAGGCACTACTCAATAATTGTTACAGTAGTTACTGTTCAATATTTTATTTTATTGATTCAATAATTGTTGCGTTGATATTTTATATTATTGTTGTTTCAATAATTGTTGCTGCACAGTATTTTCCTTTATCAGATCAATAATTCATATTATTTGAATAATATTATTAGATAACATTATTGTCAATGTCTAGAAAGTTCTGTCTAAGGAGAGGTTTGGTCATCTAATTGCGCGCCAGTAAGGAGAAATTCTTATTGGAAAGCCCCCTCTTTCCTGGGAACGGCCTGGTTGTCATAAATGTGATTCTGTAATATTATTTGTGAATAATTAATTATTGATTCATATGATAAGAAAATATTTATTTTATGTGGATATAAATGAGGGATATATTTTTGTGGTTAAAAAATGAAGGAGTTAATGTTGAGGTTTTTATCCGTATTTTTGTCGGAATGGAGGTATTAAAAATCAGGGTTTTTGAGATATTTTGCGGGGGTTATAATTTTTAATCCGACCGTTGGATCGTGGTAATTTTTGGATATGTTATACATATATAAGTTGAGTATATTCCCACAAATTTTGAACCGTTAAAAATGAACGTATGATTTATTATGAATTTTACGAGATGACTGGTTCAGAAATTGTTGAATTTTCAGAGTTTATCATTTTGGTGGAAAATTCTAGAATTGGTGGGCCCCACTTGTGGTTGGTGAAGAAATGTGCTGAATTATATTTCAAATGTGGTGGGTGGGAATAGTAGCAGGTAAAGCCATCAGGTTGCAGGTCAAACCTACCAAAATTTTCCTATAAATAGAGGGCTAAGTTAGAATTGAAAATCACACCAGAAACATAAGCTTTCTCTCTTTCTCTCTCTATATTATGAAGCATATTTTGTGAGTATTTAGATACTTTGAGAGTTGCTATTCAGTGCAAGTTTCCTTCGGCTTTGCATTCCAGTCAGAAGTGCTGCTCTTTTGAGGTAAGGGATAGTAAGGGATAGTAAGGGATTTTAAGGGTTGTTATGTTTTTCAGTTTCGTAATTTTTCTGAACTTCAAAAATTCTGGAAAAATTTGAAATGATATTTTGATGAGTTTTATTGATTGTGTCCAAAAATGGTGATTTTTGGATGTATAGATTAAGAGTTATGAATTTTATGAGAAAAGACTATTTTAAAAGTAACTGCTTATAATTTCTTGTGGTTAACTCCAAAATTGATGAAATTTTTATTGGGAGTACATGTATATGATGGAAGTAAACTCTGTTAATTTCAGAATTTTTGGACAAAAGTATAATTTTTGATAAATGTCTAAATATTCGGATGTTTTGGCCATATGAAAAATAGTAAATGACTTTTAAAAATTCTGAGAAAAATATATGTTCACTATGGAACTATATTATGCTAAATTCCAGAAAAGAAATATTTTTGGAACTGATTTGGTATTTTTCATGAAAATGGTCTAGTTATGAGTAAATGAATTAAATATGTTTTGTGAAGAAAGAAAATTGGAAAATAGGATTTTATGGCTTGAGAATCCTATATGAGGTATATGCAGATTTTTTATGAAGGTTTTGGTTATTGATGATGAAATTGTAAGAGTTGACATTTTATGATGATTAAATGCATTAATTAGTAAAGTGTAAACAATTAAAATAAATTGTTTATAAATTTAAGTAATGTTATTCTTTCAATATCATTATACCGAAATATTGGTATAGATTTTATTGTGGAATTTCTACCTTTTTGAGTCGGTGTTACTATTCATGAGTTACTATTCACTAGTTATTATTCATGAGTTACTATTCACGAGTTATTATTCACGACAAAATTGGTTTCTTTTACTAACCAAATTATAGTTGATTTATGAATATTACTCTTGAGATTAAATCTATATGTTGATTATATTGATTTTATTATCATATATAACATTTTTATAACCCTGATGTTGAATTTCTCTTTCACTGGAGTGTAAAGATGGGTAGATTATTGGTATGATCATGACAAAGGTTCTCTTTGGCCTGTAGTGCAAAGTTGAATTGTGACTGGTATGATCATGACCATTGAATTTACAATTGAATATCTTTAGCTTAAGTGTAAAGATGAATTGATTAACATGGTTATAATTATGGTGTATATAAATTCTGAAATGATTATATATTTCTTTGAAATATGAATATATTTGGCCTGTAGTGCAAATATTAATTGTTGAGGAATATCTTTGGCCTGTAGTGCAAAGATGAATTGTAGATGAATATCTTTGGCCAGTAATGCAAAGATGAACTGTTGATGAATATCTTTGGCCTGTAGTGCAAAGATGACTTGTTGATGAATATCTTTGGCCCGTAGTGCAAAGATGAAGTTATTAGTATGATTATGAACAGGAATTGTGATTTGGTATAACCATGATCTTTGATGTTTCAGGTAAAGACAGGTGATGAAAATATTCTTCGTCCTGGGTGCGAAGAAAAATTTATAGTCACAATTATGATTATGAGTTATTCATATGATTGTGGAAAGGAACTATTGAGTGATGTTACATGGATAAAACATTGTTGGTGGATTTTTAACATGGAAGAGATAATGGACTTTATGGTCTATTTGACTCTTCTAATGGATTGCTCGTTCCGCTGCAACTATGGTTGAAATTTTTATCATTTACCATATGTTCTAAATCTCTGATTTATTGTTGATGAAGGCTATTGATAATTGAATTATCTTTAGTCATGATATTCTTTACTGAGCTAGTTGTGCTCACCCTTTTGCTTCACAATTCCTTTCAGGTAATAAGAGTGTAGCTGGGTCGAGCGGGGGTAACAAGGGAATAGAACGGTGGTCATCATTTAGTAGTTATGTTTGGTGAAGAAAATAGGGTGAGGCGAACCCAACGTTGGAAGGGTGTTTTGTTACTATCATACAAGATGTCTAATGACATACAACCTCGTGTCATCATAAGACAGGGTTGTGCTCATCCACTTGCTGAGTATATCTATGGGCACTACCTATATAATCTTGGTGTTTGTTTAAAGTATAATTCTCAATTAGAGACAGTGGAGATAATGATAAGTCAAGAGAAGACTCACCATTGGGAAGAATATGATAGTAATCTTCTTGTTTTTCTTTGGGGTCTATTGGGTCAACCAAGGATAATTCTGTGGCCATATGATATCTATCATAACCTAGAAGCATGGCCTCCCATGTACGAAGGTTTCCTTGAGCACTTCCCAAAGATTCTAATTTCTAAAACAGTTTTTGACTATACCTTTATGTAAGGTGTTATTGTGAGGTGATGTCCACGGTTGGAACATGAGTCACATTTGGTATATATTTGTATCCAAACTCACAGCATATGTGTTGTTGTATTTTACACGATAATTGTTGTAATAAAGTTGTAGTTATTTTCTGTACCATGTATTTGACGACTCAGAATGAGTTGGGTGGAATGGACCTATTTTGGGGGCGTCACAGGTGGTATCAGAGCTATAAGTAAAGAGCCCCGAGCCTCTCGCTGGTGACTTCCTGTTGATGGGGGATGCACCGAAGCCAGACTCTCCGTAGGGGACGCCGTTCTGCGGTGGCAAACTGATAGGTACCATTGTGAGGTGCTGTGGTTGAAGCACCACGAGAGTTACATTTGGTATCAGAGCTTAGGGATATGATCTCTGGCGGAGATCGGGAAATATAACTAGGAGGGGAGAGATGAGTAAATCCTTCGCTAGTGTGTCCTACCTAAGCTTATTTGTTGGTCAGTCATAATATCGAGATATTATGTGATATGTTAATTTGTTAAATTAACCCTTGTTTTGAAGCTGTATTCTAGAAAGATATCTGAAATACAGGAGATGAGCAATGGAGAAATCATGATGATAAGGAAGATGGAATCTGAAATGAAAGCAAGGTATTCTCAACTCTTTGAAATACCAGGTACGTAAATTTCGGGGACGAAATTTCATAAGGAGGGGAGATTGTAAGACCCCGAATTTTATGAAATAAAAGTATTCAATTTTTCTTATAATTACTAGTCAGTAAATGGTTAAATTGATAAAAGTTTAAAGTTATGGGTGAAATATGAATTTTTTTTCAAAATAAGCAAGTGGTTATAAAATAATCATTGTTGTCGGGGAATATTCGTTTGGTCGTGGAATATTTTTTCTGTCGGGGAATATTCGTACGACGGCGCAGCTATTTGTGGGCCCCATAACGAATAACTGTCGGGTGAAGAAAACGACAAATTTAAGTTTTTACAAATAACGGCGTAGTTGTTACCGTTAACACTGTTGGAATACCCGGTGGTTAAAATACAGTAATACGCGTTATTGCACAGTAGCACACGATATTGCATAGTATTTTTGAAATTATTGATTCTTACGTAAGAAGGCACTACTCAATAATTGTTACAGTAATTACTGTTCAATATTTTATTTTATTGATTCAATAATTGTTGCGTTGATATTTTATATTATTGTTGTTTCAATAATTGTTGCTGCACAGTATTTTCCTTTATCAGATCAATAATTCATATTATTTGAATAATATTATTAGATAACATTATTGTCAATGTCTAGAAAGTTCTGTCTAAGGAGAGGTTTGGTCATCTAATTGCGCGCCAGTAAGGAGAAATTCTTATTGGAAAGCCCCCTCTTTCCTGGGAACGGCCTGGTTGTCATAAATGTGATTCTGTAATATTATTTGTGAATAATTAATTATTGATTCATATGATAAGAAAATATTTATTTTATGTGGATATAAATGAGGGATATATTTTTGTGGTTAAAAAATGAAGGAGTTAATGTTGAGGTTTTTATCCGTATTTTTGTCGGAATGGAGGTATTAAAAATCAGGGTTTTTGAGATATTTTGCGGGGGTTATAATTTTTAATCCGACCGTTGGATCGTGGTAATTTTTGGATATGTTATACATATATAAGTTGAGTATATTCCCACAAATTTTGAACCGTTAAAAATGAACGTATGATTTATTATGAATTTTACGAGATGACTGGTTCAGAAATTGTTGAATTTTCAGAGTTTATCATTTTGGTGGAAAATTCTAGAATTGGTGGGCCCCACTTGTGGTTGGTGAAGAAATGTGCTGAATTATATTTCAAATGTGGTGGGTGGGAATAGTAGCAGGTAAAGCCATCAGGTTGCAGGTCAAACCTACCAAAATTTTCCTATAAATAGAGGGCTAAGTTAGAATTGAAAATCACACCAGAAACATAAGCTTTCTCTCTTTCTCTCTCTATATTATGAAGCATATTTTGTGAGTATTTAGATACTTTGAGAGTTGCTATTCAGTGCAAGTTTCCTTCGGCTTTGCATTCCAGTCAGAAGTACTGCTCTTTTGAGGTAAGGGATAGTAAGGGATAGTAAGGGATTTTAAGGGTTGTTATGTTTTTCAGTTTCGTAATTTTTCTGAACTTCAAAAATTCTGGAAAAATTTGAAATGATATTTTGATGAGTTTTATTGATTGTGTCCAAAAATGGTGATTTTTGGATGTATAGATTAAGAGTTATGAATTTTATGAGAAAAGACTATTTTAAAAGTAACTGCTTATAATTTCTTGTGGTTAACTCCAAAATTGATGAAATTTTTATTGGGAGTACATGTATATGATGGAAGTAAACTCTGTTAATTTCAGAATTTTTGGACAAAAGTATAATTTTTGATAAATGTCTAAATATTCGGATGTTTTGGCCATATGAAAAATAGTAAATGACTTTTAAAAATTCTGAGAAAAATATATGTTCACTATGGAACTATATTATGCTAAATTTCAGAAAAGAAATATTTTTGGAACTGATTTGGTATTTTTCATGAAAATGGTCTAGTTATGAGTAAATGAATTAAATATGTTTTGTGAAGAAAGAAAATTGGAAAATAGAATTTTATGGCTTGAGAATCCTATATGAGGTATATGCAGATTTTTTATGAAGGTTTTGGTTATTGATGATGAAATTGTAAGAGTTGGCATTTTATGATGATTAAATGCATTAATTAGTAAAGTGTAAACAATTAAAATAAATTGTTTATAAATTTAAGTAATGTTATTCTTTCAATATCATTATACCGAAATATTGGTATAGATTTTATTGTGGAATTTCTACCTTTTTGAGTCGGTGTTACTATTCATGAGTTACTATTCACGAGTTATTATTCATGAGTTACTATTCACGAGTTATTATTCACGACAAAATTGGTTTATTTTACTAACCAAATTATAGTTGATTTATGAATATTACTCTTGAGATTAAATCTATATGTTGATTATATTGATTTTATTATCATATATAACATTTTTATAACCCTGATGTTGAATTTCTCTTTCACTGGAGTGTAAAGATGGGTAGATTATTGGTATGATCATGACAAAGGTTCTCTTTGGCCTGTAGTGCAAAGTTGAATTGTGACTGGTATGATCATGACCATTGAATTTACAATTGAATATCTTTAGCTTAAGTGTAAAGATGAATTGATTAACATGGTTATAATTATGGTGTATATAAATTCTGAAATGATTATATATTTCTTTGAGATATGAATATATTTGGCCTGTAGTGCAAATATTAATTGTTGAGGAATATCTTTGGCCTGTAGTGCAAAGATGAATTGTAGATGAATATCTTTGGCCAGTAATGCAAAGATGAACTGTTGATGAATATCTTTGGTCTGTAGTGCAAAGATGACTTGTTGATGAATATCTTTGGCCCGTAGAGCAAAGATGAAGTTATTAGTATGATTATGAACAGGAATTGTGATTTGGTATAACCATGATCTTTGATGTTTCAGGTAAAGACAGGCGATGAAAATATTCTTCGTCCTGGGTGCGAAGAAAAATTTATAGTCACAATTATGATTATGAGTTATTCATATGATTGTGGAAAGGAACTATTGAGTGATGTTACATGGATAAAACATTGTTGGTGGATTTTTAACATGGAAGAGATAATGGACTTTATGGTCTATTTGACTCTTCTAATGGATTGCTCGTTCCGCTGCAACTATGGTTGAAATTTTTATCATTTACCATATGTTCTAAATCTCTGATTTATTGTTGATGAAGGCTATTGATAATTGAATTATCTTTAGTCATGATATTCTTTACTGAGCTAGTTGTGCTCACCCTTTTGCTTCACAATTCCTTTCAGGTAATAAGAGTGTAGCTGGGTCGAGCGGGGGTAACAAGGGAATAGAACGGTGGTCATCATTTAGTAGTTATGTTTGGTGAAGAAAATAGGGTGAGGCGAACCCAACGTTGGAAGGGTGTTTTGTTACTATCATACAAGATGTCTAATGACATACAACCTCGTGTCATCATAAGACAGGGTTGTGCTCATCCACTTGCTGAGTATATCTATGGGCACTACCTATATAATCTTGGTGTTTGTTTGAAGTATAATTCTCAATTAGAGACAGTGGAGATAATGATAAGTCAAGAGAAGACTCACCATTGGGAAGAATATGATAGTAATCTTCTTGTTTTTCTTTGGGGTCTATTGGGTCAACCAAGGATAATTCTGTGGCCATATGATATCTATCATAACCTAGAAGCATGGCCTCCCATGTACGAAGGTTTCCTTGAGCACTTCCCAAAGATTCTAATTTCTAAAACAGTTTTTGACTATACCTTTATGTAAGGTGTTATTGTGAGGTGATGTCCACGGTTGGAACATGAGTCACATTTGGTATATATTTGTATCCAAACTCACAGCATATGTGTTGTTGTATTTTACACGACAATTGTTGTAATAAAGTTGTAGTTATTTTCTGTACCATGTATTTGACGACTCAGAATGGGTTGGGTGGAATGGACCTATTTTGGGGGCGTCACATATAGTCTTCACAAATTCTTGAAGTTGTTGATTATCTTTTGGGTTCTAACTTTAGCATGTGGCGACGTCTTTTTTGCCTTACAACTCAACTCTGTTGGAGTTCAAGAGCTTAATTTCAGACCCTTCAGGAATGCTCGTGAGATGGATCTCGACCACAATTTGCATCACTGTTCATGGTTCGGCGTGACATATAATTCAAATTCTAAGGTTGTGGCCCATAAATTCACTAGCAGCGGTAGAGGAGGTAATTTAGGTTATTTTTCTTGTGCCAAGTATGCTCAATTTCCATTGTGTGGATTTGGGATTAGAAAGGTTTGTTTGGGTAGTAATGTACTTTATTTTATATTTTATAAATCAAATCTGAACAAATCAATACTCGGCTAGACTCAATTCATTTAAACCATTAGTTGTGCTAGAGCTAGAGCTAGAGCTAGAGCTAGAGCTATTCGCTATCCTGGATGTGGATAGCACAACCGGAGAGATCTGTAAGAGGCTAAGGCCCAAGAGCACATACGGACAACATTTGATATGTGGGTCCCGTTCCTTTGACAACTACGGATTCGGTTACCATGAAGTTAATTTCATGATAAGTTGGTCAATTGACCAATACAGTGCTAACACACAAGGAGAGAGATCGCCTCCTGACCTGCGTATCGACACTGTATTAATCAATTGACCAAAATTAACTTCATCCTAACAACTCCCGACAACTACTACGTGCTAACCAACACCAACAGGTAGCCCAGCCCTCCCATTCCCATTCCCATTCCCATTCCCATTCCCATTCCCATATAAGCCGCCTATGATTGTTTGGGGCCATTTTTTTCACCACTAAAACTAGTTTGTTACAAAATAAGTAACATGCTCCCATTCTACGCTATTTAATTTACTCCTCCTCCAATTACTCCTTTCCTTTGCAATCTACCTCCCCATTGTTAAAAATATTAAATTACCTTTAATTATATTTTTTTTTGACAAATCCTGGTGCAAATTAATTAGGGGAAAGTAATTAAAATTGACGTGTTTCCACAGTTTCAAAATAAATTACGGACGATTACATGAAATCATAAATTAGTCAAGCTTTTTTAATCAAGTCATAGAAAAGAAATTATAATTATATTCATATTTCAAAAAAGAGAGTCATATCTTCATAGTAGTAACGTATATAAAATACTACTACTATAATTCTATTATAAAGATGTAATAATAATAAAAAAATTGACCATTTTGTAACTTGATTGAATCGGAATAAGTTTGAAAATATAATTAATATAGTTACAGTAATATTAACAAAAACGTACAACATCTAGATCACCGAACCTTCTTCTCCTTCTCACTAACACTGTTTCTGAGTTTTCAATAGAAAAGAAAAAAATAGAAAACTTAAATTAGAACAGAAAAAAAAAAAAAAAAACTTGAAGTTTTTCTTTACGTTGTTTCTGAGTTTTTAATAGATTAGGATAGAAAATTTAAAATTGAGGACATGAGTTGTAATTTAAAATTTATTATATTAAAAGTTGAAGATAATATGGGAATTATAAAAATATTATTTATTTCAATTTTTTTTCGTCCAAATCAGACCAATTTTGGACAGAAAACATTGGCAGGAAATGTGGCCAAGTTTTCTATCCATTTTTTTTTTTCCGTTTATTAAAAAACTCAGAAACATAAGAATTGGAAAGAAAACATAAATGCGAGTGAATGTGAAGAAATCTAGACACATATCCCTCGTCTTCATGGAATCGTAACCCACTTTTGCAGCAATCATGATACCTCCTCCATCGTCACTCCCATTTTCTTCATGGAACTTCTTCAAAATTACATCCTTCCTCTTAATCCTCTACTCCACCGCACTCGCACCAACCGAATCCAAACCTATCCTCCAATTCAAACAAGCCCCAAAATTCTACAACTCCCAAACATGCCCTTCCATTCCCCACAACAATAATAACAATGAATTCAACACCAAAATATGCTCCCCCAATGCTGTCCACGTAGCAATGACCCTCGACGCCGCCTACCTCCGCGGTTCAATGGCCGCCATTCTCTCCGTCCTCCAACACTCCTCCTGTCCCGAAAACATCCTCTTCCATTTCGTGGCTGCCACCGACACCCTTAATCTCACCATTCTTAAATCATTCCCTTACCTAAAATTCCAAGTCTACCTTTTTGACGACTCTCCCGTATTAGGCCTAATTTCCACCTCCATCCGCGCAGCACTGGATTGCCCACTAAACTACGCCCGTAACTACCTCGCTGATCTCCTCCCGACGTGCGTCCGTAAAGTCGTTTACCTCGACTCCGACCTCGTACTAGTCGACGACATTGCCAAGCTCGAAGCAACTCCGCTAGGCGATCAAGCTGTTCTGGCGGCGCCCGAGTATTGCAATGCAAATTTCACCTTCTACTTTACGCCCACGTTTTGGTCTAATCCTTCTCTTTCTTTAACTTTCGCGGGGCGTAATGCTTGTTACTTTAATACGGGTGTAATGGTAATTGATCTTGAACGATGGAGAAAAGGGGATTATACAACAAAGATTGTGGAATGGATGGAACTTCAGAAAAGAATGAGAATTTATGAATTGGGTTCGTTGCCGCCTTTTTTGCTGGTGTTTGCTGGGAATATAGCTCCTGTGGATCATAAGTGGAACCAACATGGGCTGGGCGGAGATAATTTTAGGGGATTATGCCGGGATTTGCATCCGGGGCCAGTGAGCCTTTTACATTGGAGTGGAAAGGGGAAGCCATGGGCTAGGCTCGACGCGAACCGGCCGTGTCCGTTGGATGCTTTGTGGGAACCTTATGATTTGTTACAAACAAAATATGTTCTTGATTCTTGATCAGGTATATATATATATATATATTCATGTATAGGAATGCATCACAACTCATTTTGCACATATTGATTACTTATTTTGGTTTTTTAGTTTCTCGTATTTAACTTTGTTTTAATTATTCAATTGTTTAGGTTTTTGAGATTTGATACAAAAAATGGGAGAGCGCTAGCAGAGAATTGAACCAATTCTTCAAAATCTCTCTCTTTGTTTCCATGCTCGGAAATAGTGGTGATAGTCAAAGCATGGCAAGGTGAGTTCGGGGTTTAGTTGTACATTAATTATACAGATAAAAGTGAGATTTTTACACTGTCACTTCCCCCCTCCCCTCTCCCCTCTCCCCTCTCTCTCTCTCTCACTATATGTACCAGAGACCGTTAATTACAGTTAAAATTACTAAAGGAGGAAAAGGTAAACATGTTACTTTCTTCTTTTGTTGCACTGACTTCTTTCCGTTTCTTTGGTTTCTTCGATTATTATCCAACAACTATCTTTAAAGTTTGTTAGAGTGATGACGAATCAATTAATAGTCGGCCGCCGAGATTTTCGGAATTAATAGTACTAGTACTATTTTCGGAGCCATGTAAAACTGAATAGTGTCAATCCCTCTCGCTCTAGTTTTTCGTAGGAGGAATTAGTTCTTCTCTCTTTTATGATTTGGTTTTCCAAATTTAGTTATTTGGCTAACCATGCATTTTTGGTCAGTTTGTTCTTTTGCACATGAACTCCATACAAATTGTGTAGCTAGGACAAAAAAAATTGCTTAATTTAAAAGCTAAATATGCAAAATAAGTTAGTGGCCATCTTCATTAATTATAGTCTATATATGGTAAGCCATCGAATTATAACTTGGTGTGACCGGCCGCTAACTTTGATCACACATAGTTTTATATATATATATATATATATATATATATATATATATATATATATATGAATTAAAATTTGATAACATATAATTTTATCTATTTAGTCAATCCTAAAAACTTGGAGGAATACTAACTGTTACTTAAAAAACTAGAGGGGATGTGAGTATTATTATGGTTATCTAGACGGGGTGTCACTGTATTTTACTATATATATATATCCCTTAAAGCTATTAAATCGATCAGTGAATATTATTTATACATAAAATTAATATGAGGTCCCAATTAAATTAATGTCGAGAAGATAAATTCGTTTCTAATAAATATGAATAAGCATAAAACTGGGCCGACTTTAATTATAAGTAATACCTATAATTTGGCCCTTACCTCAAAGTCAGAGGTTATATTTCTTTTATTTTTCATGAAGTTTCTATTATTTTTATTTCTTAAAACTTTATTCTAAATGAAAAATTGGTTGTCCAAATCTACCACAGTTTTAAAGCTATTATTAGTATTAGTTGTAATTTACCTAATTAAGTGATCAGTAGCTGCTAGCATATATAGCTGAAATCTGAATGCCATGTTTAATGCCAATATTTTCATATGCACGGCCTGAAGGTATTATGATCTTCATCGCCAAATAGATCGATATAGAGATGTAGAGACAACATTCTAGCTACGCACATGCATGCATTAATATTGTTGTTGCTCCTAGCTTAATTAGTAGTATTAATTTAGGGTTTGGTTTTGGAGGGAAAATTACTTTTCTCTAAAGCTTGAATAGTAGTAGTACGTACCTTTTACTATTACTTTTGTGTGATCAGAGACGAAAATGAGTGTCGGCGAGTGTGTGAGAGAAATTGTTTGAAAATGGGGAGGAGAGAGAGAGGCATGAACGACAGAAATAAGAATGGAATTAAGGATCAGGGTATCAATTCACCATTGTGTGTTTGACCCGAAGCTAATTCTCCCTTGATTTAATGGATCGGTTTACCGTGGTAAGTTAGACACGCAAACAGAAATTATTTTTTAATTTGCTTGTTAATATCGTATTAATTAATTAATTAAAATTAACTTTATATTAATCACTCTCTATAATTTCATCTATATTATTTTAAATTTGAAGAATTAAAAGCCTCTCTGATCAATCTCTTTGTTGAACATGTGGGGTTCCTTGGACTGCATGCAGAATATACATATATATTATATTATTACTTTCCACGGTTCCACCTCCTTACTTCTATATATATATATATATATATATATATATATATATATATATATATATATATGCTCATGTAAACTGTAACCGTACACTGTAAAAAGAGTTTTATAGATTAAATTTATAGAGTAGTCGATAAATATATTTTTAGAAACTTGGAAAATTCGATAAAATAATAATTAAATTGCATGTATATATGCATCATGGAGTTGTATTATAATTTTAATAACTTCAAGTAAGTTTGAATTATATAAATAAATTGCATCAGAAAATCTTTTGTCCTATATATATACATGTATATTTATGTGTTTTCATGTATTTTTTTTCCTCTCGATTTCAAACATTATTCCTCGATCAATTATATTGATTAAAAGAGTTCATTTATTTTTCTAGTTAAATTATTGAAGCGAGATCTAGCTAGGGAAGTAGATCCAAGCAGTTTGTAGTGTCTTGAAAGGGAATCTGCTAAATTGATCACGTGACCAATACAATATTAAAAGTCTTATAAAAAAATTATATTTTATCTGTGTGTCGATACTATATTGATACACTTTAAAAGGGTAGTAATAATATTCCCTCCGTTCACGATAATCTTTTAATAACAGATTTAGACCATAAAGATGTGATAATTAATTAATGAACGAGAAATCTAGGAGAAATCTAAGGCGATCATTTTGAAAAACAAATCAATCAATACAATGCAATTAATTTTTAGTAGTCAACTGATCAATCAGATCTCTGAAAGTAAAGTCATTGGGATTCTTTAAATACTACTCCTACACTCCCACTAGTAGGTGTGAATGGACCCCTCATTACTTTTATTATGGAATTGATATTTATGCGCTCCACAATATCATTTAATATGAAAATTAGATATAAAAATTAAATATGAATATATTTAAATTTTATTTATTTATGTTTTTATTTATTATTTGAGGTTAAAATATAAATAAATAAAATTTAAAAATACCCATATTCAATTTTTATGTCTAATTTCTATGTACACAGAGTTTTTGTTAATATAAATAGTAAATAAGTATCACACTTATGTAAAAAAAATCTTGTAAAAATATTAATTTTTACTCTTAAAAATAATAATTCTCAACTTTTACATATATTAAATTTACATTTATATAAATAAATAAATAAACATATCACTGCCCTTTTATAAAAAGTTATAAAGGGTTACATTGATTTATACAGCCCCTCCACCCACACCGTACATGACAATTGACACATGCGTATATGTATGCAGTATCTTGTCGGCAACACATGAAAATCTATGTATAAATCCATGTACCATCCCTATACGTAAGATGGAAGCCCACGTTCACTAATTACCTCTTCTCTCGGTAACATTTAAAAATAATTTATGAAATCCTACATTTAAATAAGACATACTTTGCCTTTTAAATGACAATTTAGAAAATCCTAAAAACAACAAATACTATAATACGAGTAGTACATTTTGAGAACAGGTTAGTATAAAGTTTATTTTTAAATAAGTTAATCAATTAATCAATAGAGTATTGACACGTAGACGAGATTTTATGTATGTCAATATTCTATTGATCAATTGTCTAACATACCAAAAAATAAACTTCATGTTATTTAGGTTGTTTATAACAAATATAGGTATTTATACTTAAATCAAATAAAGCTATATATATATATATATATATATATATATATATATATATATATATATATATATATATATATATTGTGACGTCCCCAAAATTAGGTATACATCACCCATCTTGAGTCGCCAGATACATGGTACAGAATTCAAATACAACTTAATAATATAACTGTCGTGCACAATGCGACAAAACATAAACTGTGAGATTAAATACAAATATTATCTTCTAGAGAGTATCCATACTCAAAAGGAGTCCTCATTACAATTATTATCACACTATTACATAGAATAGTGAGGACTACTAATGCTATTGTGACGCCCCCAAAATAGGTATACAACACCCATTCTGAGTCGCCAAATACATGGTACAGAAAGTAAACTACAACTTCAATAATACAATTGTCGTGCAAAATACGACAACACATACTGTGAGTTTAAATACAAATATTGTCTTCTAGACAATATCCACACTCAAATAAATCCTCATTACAATTATTCAAACACTATTTTACAGAAATAGTGAGGACTGCTAAAACATCTTTCTAGAACCATCACTCCATACCCCGACTAGATCCTGCTATGTTCTCACCTCCTGAGAAGAAAAATGGAACAAAAAGGAAAAGGGTGAGCTTAACTAGCCCAGTAAAGAATATTATGACTAAGATAATATACAAACAAATTATCGTTAGTCTTCAACAGGGAAAAATCTGATAGAATATAATCGACAACAAGTTTTAGATCAACAACTGCAGCGAAAACAGCAAACCATTAGAAGAGTCAAGTAGAGAAAGAATTCTACTATCTTCTAAGATTTAAAAGTCCATCATCAATATTTTATCCCTGTAACATCAATTAATAATCATCTTTATCCAAATATTCATCTTTGCACTACAGGCCAAAGATATTCATTTGTATCACCTGTTAGTCATGTTCATCTCAACACCTGTTCATCTTTGCACTACAGGCCAAAGATATTCATCAAGTAATCATACATCTTTGCACTACAGGCCAAAGATATTCAGTAATATCATCATTTAGGACTGAGGATGATGAAAAATATCTTAAAGAGAACGAATCCAGTGAGACAGAAGGACAAATATTACGGATTCGTATAACAGTTTATCCAAGATCAATAATACTTCATAATAATCAATTGTGAAGCAGAATTCAAAAATAAAGATCAAAACATGGATACAATCAAAGATAGTAACCATAATAGACATCTTGGACAAAAAGAGAAAATTTTATTTTTCGGTGAATAGTGTCGTATTCGTGAATAGTGCCGTATACGTGAATAGTACCGTATACGTGAATAGTAACCCCGACACAAAAAGTTCTAAATTTGATAAAAACTCATATCAATATTTCAGCATAATGATATTGAAGAAAATAATATCATTTAAGAAGAAAATAATATCCCTTACCTCAAGATATCAGTACTTATGGTCGGAATACCGGTATAAGGCTGAAAGAAACTTGCTCTGATGAATAGAAACTCTCAAAGTATCTAAATACTCACAAAATACACTCAATAATCTAGAGAGAGAAAGAGAGAAAACTTGTTTCTGGTGTGATTTTTAATTCTAACTTAGCCCTCTATTTATAGGAAAATTTTAGTAGGTTTGACCTGCAACCTGATGGCTTTACCTGCTACTATTCCCACCTACCACATTTGAAATATAATTCAGCACATTTCTTCACCAACCACAAGTGGGGCCCACCAATTCTAGAATTTTCCATCAAAATGATAAACTCCGAAAATTCAACAATTTCTGAACCAGTCATCTCGTAAAATTCATAATAAATCATACGTTCATTTTTAACGGTTCAAAATTTGTGGGCATATACTCAACTTATATATGTATAACATATCCAAAAATTACCACGATCCAACGGTCGGATTAAAAATTATAACCCCCGTAAAATATCTCAAAAACCCTGATTTTTAATACCTCCATTCCGACAAAAATACTGATAAAAACTTCAACATTAACTCATTCATTTTTAACCACAAAAATATATCCCTCATTTATATCCACATAAAATAAATATTTCCTTATCATATGAATCAATAATTAATTATTCACAAATAATATTACAGAATCACATTTATGACAACCAGGCCGTTCCCAGGAAAGAGGGGGCTTTCCAATAAGGATTTCTCCTTACTGGCGCGCAATTAGATGACCAAACCTCTCCTTAGACAGAACTTTCTAGACATTGCCAATAATGTTATCTAATAATATTATTCAAATAATATGAATTATTGATCTGATAATGGAAAATACTGTGCAGCAACAATTATTGAAACAACAATAATATAAAATATCAATGCAGCAATTATTGAATCAATAAAATAAAATATTGAACAATAACTACTGTAACAATTATTGAGTAGTGCCTTCTTACGTAAGAATCAATAATTGGTGCAATACCGTGTGCTACTGTATTTTAATCACCGGGTATTCCAACAGTATTAACGGTAACAACTACGCCGTTATTTATAAATAACTTATACTTGTCATTTTCTTCATCCAATCGCTTTCCGTTATGGGGCCCACACAAGGCTGCGCCGTCGTACGAATATTCCCCGACAGCAAGAATATTCCACGACCAAACGAATATTCCCCGACAAAATGAATATTTTATAACCACTTGCTTATTTTGCAAAATTTGCACATTTCACCCATAACCAAAGTATTATATCAAATTAGCCCCTTATTATTCACAATAATATTTAGAGAAAATTTGATTTTATTCATTAATAAGTTGGGGTCTTACAACCTCCCCTCCTTATGAAATTTCGTCCTCGAAATTGACGTACGTACCTGATGTTTCAAAAAGGTGAGGATACCTCGCTTTCATTTCTGATTCCAACTCCCAGGTCATTTCTTCAATAGCATGGTTTCTCCACAAAATCTTAACTTGTGGTATAACCTTCGTGCGTAGGACATGCTCTTTCCTATCCAAGATCTTAACAGGTACCTCCTCGTACGTTAAATCTTCAGCTATCTCGTCTGGTTCTAACTCAATAATGTGGTTCGGGTCTTTAACATATTTACGAAGCATAGATATGTGAAAAACATTATGAACACGAGACATGCTTGGAGGTAATGCGAGTCTATATGCCACATTTCCTATTCGCTCAAGAATCTCAAATGGACCAACAAATCTTGGATTGAGCTTTCCTCTCTTCCCAAATCTTGTAACTCCCTTCCATGGTGCAACACGTAATAATACATGATCCCCAATATTAAATTCCACGTCCTTCCGATGAAGATCCGCATAACTCTTTTGTCGATCCTGTGCCGTTTGTATACGTTGTCGAATCGTTTGGATCTTCTCTGTAGTAATGCGTACCAACTCTGGTCCCAACAATGTTGCTTCACCCACCTCGTCCCAGCATACTGGAGAACGACATTTTCTTCCATACAACGCCTCGAATGGAGCCACACCTATGCTCGCCTGATAACTGTTGTTGTAGGAGAATTCCACCAATGGTAGGTACTTATCCCAACTCCCTTTGAGATCTAGGACACAAAGTCTTAATAGATCTTCAAGAGTTTGAATAGTCCTCTCTGATTGTCCGTCCGTTTGAGGATGGTATGCCGAACTGAATCGTAAATCCGTGCCCATAGCTTTCTGCAAGCTAACCCAAAATCGTGAAGTGAATCTTGGGTCACGATCCAAAACTATGGATACTGGCATGCCATGCAATCTCACAATCTCGTTCACGTACATACTAGCAAGACGTTCAAGGGAATAAGTCTCACGTTTCGACAAGAAATGAGCGGACTTGGTTAATCTATCAACAATAACCCAAATCGCATCTATGCCTTGAGAAACCTTGGGAAGACCCGTAACAAAATCCATAGTAATGTGTTCCCACTTCCATTTCGGGATCTCAAGTGGTTGCAATGGACCCTTTGGCACTTGATGCTCCGCCTTTACACGTTGACAAGTTAAACACCTCGAGATAAACTCTGCGATCTCTCTTTTCATATTGCTCCACCAAAATGTATGTCGAAGATCGTGATACATTTTGGTACTCCCAGGATGGATTGCAAACGGTGTGTTGTGTGCCTCCATCATTATTCTATGCTTCAAGTCAAAATCGTTAGGAACACAAAGTCTGGAGTTGACTCGAAGTATTCCTTCTTCATCGATTCTTGCTTCTGGAATAGCACCTTTTTGCACTTTCTTCTTCATACGCATCAGCTCCATGTCCGTAGCTTGAGCAGCTTTAACTTTATCGATTAAAGTCGGTTCTACTCGTATATTTGATATCATCATGTGGGTACTTGGAGCCTTCATCTCTATCTCCATCCTTTGTAAGTCATACAAAATGGGCCTTTGTGTTAACAATATTGCACTCGTACCCGCATATGATCTTCTACTCAATGCGTCAGCTACTACGTTTGCTTTTCCAGGATGATATTGGATGATATGATCGTAATCTTTCAACAGCTCGAGCCAACGTCGCTGCCGCATGTTGAGTTCCTTTTGGGTGAAGAAATATTTGAGGCTTTTATGATCTGTATAGATCTCCACTTTCTCCCCATACAGGTAGTGTCTCCAGATCTTCAACGCAAAAACGACTGCTGCCAACTCCAAATCATGAGTAGGATAATTCCTCTCATATTCTTTGAGTTGTCGCGAGGCATAGGCTATGACTTTCCCATGTTACATGAGAACACATCCTAACCCTTTGCCTGAAGCATCGCTGTAGATAACAAATCTATCCGAACCAGATGGTATTGTCAGAACAGGTGCCGAAATGAGTCTCCTCTTGAGTTCTTGGAAACTCTTCTCGCATTCCTCACTCCATACGAATTTTGTATCTTTCCAAGTCAGCTGAGTTAACGGAGTAGCGATTCGAGAAAATCCTTCCACAAATCTCCGATAATAACCAGCTAAGCCTAGAAAGCTACGTACTTCGATTACTGACTTAGGTTGCTCTCAACTGTGACTCATATCCCAATCTTGGATAGTACGTCACAATGGCACCTATCAGTTTACTACCGCACGAATATGGCGTCCCCTACGGAGAGTTTGGCTTTAGTGCATTCCGCAAAGGAAGTCACCAGATATAGGCTCGGGTACAAACTTCTTACAGTTAGGTTTTTAACTCCTGAAGTTCAATAGGAGCCATTCGATATGAGATTTTAGAAGTGGGTTTTGTACCGGATTCAAATATGATACAAAATTCAATATCACGCTCTGGAGGTAGGCCAAGAAATTCTTCAAGAAATACGTCAGGAAATTCTCTAACAACAGAAATATTATTCAAATCTGACGTATTTTTGTTCAAGTCCATGACATGGGCTAAGAAAGCTTGACATCCGTTTTTCAATAAACGAATAGCTTTGTGGCTTGATATGACAGTGACTGATTTTAGTGGTTTAGTAGTTTGAATTCGTATGACAGGTTGGTTAGGAATATGAAAACTAACAACCTTACGAAAACAATCAATTTTAGCATGATGAGTGGTTAACCAATCAATTCCTAAAATCACATCAAAAGCAAGTATCTTTAAAGAGATAAGATCAACAGGTAATGTGATAGTGCCAACTTGGATCATGCAAGATTTATAAACTGTAGATGTAACGAAGGTTTCACCCAACGGAGTTTCAACAGATAAGTTAAAGTCCAATTTCTCCGGAGTCAAGTTTAAACGTTGAGCACAAGCAGGAGAGATAAAAGAATGGGTAGAACCGGTATCTAGTAAAGTATAAACTTCGCAAGAATTCAAGATTAGCTTACCCGTGATCACCTCGTTCGGGTTTCTCGCGTTTTGGCCAGTAACGACAAACGCCCTTCCAGGAACCGCTGATTTCGACTTATCCGGGACAGCTTTTGGAGTCACCATCCCCGCTGAACTTGGTTTTGCTACAGAACACTCTCGAGCTATATGACCCTCCTTTCCACAGTTATAACATACCTTGGATTGTTGTGGGCAGTTTGGGCTGATATGTCCCTCTTTCCCATATTTGTAACATACGACCGGTGGTCGTTCTCCTCCCCTAGAAACAGTTGATGTTTGTGCTGACGTCTTCACATTATCATTGTTGTACCTTCTCTTCTTGAAATCTCCTCCCGACTCGCTCCTTCTATTATCACGACCACGATTACCACTAGAGTGGTTACCGCTTTTGTCCGAATGTTTTCCTCCCTGCTGGTTTTCATTGCTTCGATGACTGCCGCCACCGGTATGACCCTGGTTGTGGTCCCTCGGTTGCACATACTCATTATCTCGCTCTAATAATTGAGCCCTATTTACAACATCTGAAAATAAAGAAAATTTATGAGAGATAAGATATTGTCGAATCTCGGGTTTTAAACCTCTCAGAAACATCCTTGTCATTCGTTCCTCATTTTCGACCAAATGAGGTGCAAACCTGGATAACTCTGCAAACTTCACCTCGTACTGGGACACCGTCATGTTGTTTTGTTCCAGTCTGATAAACTCTACCTCCTTCATATGACGAATACTTTCAGGAAAGTACTTGTCATTGAACAGTTTTTGAAATGTTTCCCAGGACATGTTGAGTGCGTCAGGCTGGGTACGCTTCACAGACTCCCACCAGTAGTCTGCCTCACCGCGGAACATAAAGGTGGCGAATGGAACCTTCTGTTCCTCCGTGCATCCCAAGACATCGAATATCTTGGTAATTTGCTTGACCCACGTTTCCGCCATGATCGGATCCGGCTTTCCCTTAAATTCTGGTGGTCCCAATTCTTTGAACTGCTTAGCTGTGACAAACCGCGCGTTATCATTTCCACCTGTATTCTGCACACGAGTCTCCCTCGTCTGATTTTGCATGAACTGCAAAAAGCTCCTAAACATTCCATCATTCATCGTTTGCTCGGTAACGTTGTTTACAGGAGGAATATTGCCTTCCTGTTGCACGTTCCCCTGGGTGGTGATCAAAGGTGTCTCCACGGTCTGATTTACTCCATTATTAACGTTCTCAGCTGTCATTCTTAAATACTGCCATAAAACAAGGGTTAATAGTCATGTCATATATTATCCCTATACTCTGACCGACCAAATAAACACCAAATAAACTTAGTCAAGTCATACTAGTGAAGGAATTCCCCGTCTCTCTCCTCCTAGTTCTTGTCTCACATCTCAGCCAGGGATCATATCCCTAAGCTCTGATACCAACTGTGACGCCCCCAAAATAGGTATACAACACCCATTCTGAGTCGCCAAATACATGGTACAGAAAGCAAACTACAACTTCAATAATACAATTGTCGTGCAAAATACGACAACACATACTGTGAGTTTAAATACAAATATTGTCTTCTAGACAATATCCACACTCAAATAAATCCTCATTACAATTATTCAAACACTATTTTACAGAAATAGTGAGGACTGCTAAAACATCTTTCTAGAACCATCACTCCATACCCCGACTAGATCCTGCTATGTTCTCACCTCCTGAGAAGAAAAATGGAACAAAAAAGAAAAGGGTGAGCTCAACTAGCCCAGTAAAGAATATTATGACTAAGATAATATACAAACAAATTATCGTTAGTCTTCAACAGGAAAAAATCTGATAGAATATAATCGACAACAAGTTTTAGATCAACAACTGCAGCGGAAACAGAAAACCATTAGAAGAGTCAAGTAGAGAAAGAATTCTACTATCTTCTAAGATTTAAAAGTCCATCATCAATATTTTATCCCTGTAACATCAATTAATAATCATCTTTATCCAAATATTCATCTTTGCACTACAGGCCAAAGATATTCATTTGTATCACCTGTTAGTCATGTTCATCTCAACACCTGTTCATCTTTGCACTACAGGCCAAAGATATTCATCAAGTAATCATACATCTTTGCACTACAGGCCAAAGATATTCAGTAATATCATCATTTAGGACTGAGGATGATGAAAAATATCTTAAAGAGAACGAATCCAGTGAGACAGAAGGACAAATATTACGGATTCGTATAACAGTTTATCCAAGATCAATAATACTTCATAATAATCAATTGTGAAGCAGAATTCAAAAATAAAGATCAAAACATGGATACAATCAAAGATAGTAACCATAATAGACATCTTGGACAAAAAGAGAAAATTTTATTTTTCGGTGAATAGTGTCGTATTCGTGAATAGTGCCGTATACGTGAATAGTACCGTATACGTGAATAGTAACCCCGACACAAAAAGTTCTAAATTTGATAAAAACTCATATCAATATTTCAGCATAATGATATTGAAGAAAATAATATCATTTAAGAAGAAAATAATATCCCTTACCTCAAGATATCAGTACTTCTGGTCGGAATACCGGTATAAGGCTGAAAGAAACTTGCTCTGATGAATAGAAACTCTCAAAGTATCTAAATACTCACAAAATACACTCAATAATCTAGAGAGAGAAAGAGAGAAAACTTGTTTCTGGTGTGATTTTTAATTCTAACTTAGCCCTCTATTTATAGGAAAATTTTAGTAGGTTTGACCTGCAACCTGATGGCTTTACCTGCTACTATTCCCACCTACCACATTTGAAATATAATTCAGCACATTTCTTCACCAACCACAAGTGGGGCCCACCAATTCTAGAATTTTCCATCAAAATGATAAACTCCGAAAATTCAACAATTTCTGAACCAGTCATCTCGTAAAATTCATAATAAATCATACGTTCATTTTTAACGGTTCAAAATTTGTGGGCATATACTCAACTTATATATGTATAACATATCCAAAAATTACCATGATCCAACGGTCAGATTAAAAATTATAACCCCCGCAAAATATCTCAAAAACCCTGATTTTTAATACCTCCATTCCGACAAAAATACTGATAAAAACTTCAACATTAACTCATTCATTTTTAACCACAAAAATATATCCCTCATTTATATCCACATAAAATAAATATTTCCCTATCATATGAATCAATAATTAATTATTCACAAATAATATTACAGAATCACATTTATGACAACCAGGCCGTTCCCAGGAAAGAGGGGGCTTTCCAATAAGGATTTCTCCTTACTGGCGCGCAATTAGATGACCAAACCTCTCCTTAGACAGAACTTTCTAGACATTGCCAATAATGTTATCTAATAATATTATTCAAATAATATGAATTATTGATCTGATAATGAAAAATATTGTGCAGCAATAATTATTGAAACAACAATAATATAAAATATCAACGCAGCAATTATTGAATCAATAAAATAAAATATTGAACAATAACTACTATAACAATTATTGAGTAGTGCCTTCTTACGTAAGAATCAATAATTGGTGCAATACCGTGTGCTACTGTATTTTAATCACCGGGTATTCCAACAGTATTAACGGTAACAACTACGCCGTTATTTATAAATAACTTATACTTGTCATTTTCTTCATCCAATCGCTTTCCGTTATGGGGCCCACACAAGGCTGCGCCGTCGTACAAATATTCCCCGACAGCAAGAATATTCCACGACCAAACGAATATTCCCCGACAAAATGAATATTTTATAACCACTTGCTTATTTTGCAAAATTTGCACATTTCACCCATAACCAAAGTATTATATCAAATTAGCCCCTTATTATTCACAATAATATTTAGAGAAAATTTGATTTTATTCATTAGTAATTTGGGGTCTTACAGCTATCATCTGGTCCATCACTCCGTTTCTCGACTCGTCCCAACTATATTCTCATTTCCTGAAGAGAACAGTGAAAGAAAGGATGAACTCAACTAGCCCAAAAAGAAATATTATGACTAAGATAATGCAGAATAAATTATCATTAGTTTTCAACAATGTTAAACTGATAAAATACAATAGACATCAAGTTTAACTGCAGTGGAACCAACAATCCATTAAAAGAGTCAAGTAGAGAATAAAATATACTATCTTTTATGATTTAAAAGGTTTTTCATGACTTTTATCGCTGAGACTCAGCTAAAAAAATAATTCACATCATCGAATCACCCCTGCACTATGGCCAATGATATTCTTTAGTATCACGACCACGAATTATCCATGCACTACGGGCCAAAGATAATCGTGTTTTCATCAACGGTCCTGATCATGCCATAAAATAATTCATCTTTGCACTACGGTTAAAGAGAATTCATAGTCATAATCATACCAAAAACTGTCCATTAATGCACTACGGGCCAATGAAGATTTTTTTCACATCATTTGTAACATTACGGTCATGATTACACTGAATAATCCCTGGTCATAATCATACCAAGTCCATCTATGCACTACAGGCCACAGATGACTTTTAATATAATATAAACATGAGTATGATGACAATGATATAAGAATTCAATAAAACAAATTCAAGAATTAATTTGTCCAGGAACTGATAACGTTCAAATTGTCAACATCATACTGCTTTGTAGAGTAAAATTCAAAAATGCTCGGAAGAATATTTCTATAAAAAGATACTGGATGAAGCGCAAATATCAAGGATATTCCACTAATTTCATGGAGTATAGAAGTCAAAGTTTTAACCAACTGAGTATAATAAAGAATGGAATAACAAAAGAAATCACCATGCATGCGATAGACCGCACAGACATGTTATTCCAACAGAATAATAAATAATGGAACCAGGTCCGGCGTAAAACGCACAGACAGGATATTCTAACAGAATAATAATAAAGACGGAATCAGGTCCGGTGTAAAACACACAGACAGGATGTTCCAACAGAATAATAGAAGAATGTCACTGTAAGACCCCAACTTATTATAAATAAAATTGAATTTTCTTTATTTATTATTTTAAAATAGTAAGGGTAAATTTGATTAATGTAGTTAGTTATGGGTAAAATGCGCAAATATTTCAAATAAGCAGGTGGTTATAAAATATTCATTATTGTCGGGGAATATTCATATGGTCGTGGAATATTCTTCCTGTCGGAGAATATTCGTACGACGGCGCAGTCTTTTGTGGGCCCCATAACGGAAAGCGATTGGATGAAGAAAACGACAAAAACAAGTTGTTTATAAATAACGGCGTAGTTGTTACCGTTAATACTGTTGGAATACCCGGTGGTTAAAACACGGTAATACGCGTTGTTGCACAGTAGCACACGGTATTGCACCAATTATTGATTCTTACGTAAGAAGGCACTATTCAATAATGGTTACAGTAATTACTGTTCAATATTTTATTGATTCAATAATTGTTGCGTTGATATTTTATATTACTGTTGTTTTAATAATTGTCACTACACAGTATTTTCTATTATCGAAGCAATAATTCATATTATCTGAATAATATTATTAGATAACATTATTGGCAATGTCTAGAAAGTTCTGTCTAAGGAGAGGTTTGGTCATCTAATTGCGCGCCAGTAAGGAGAAATCCTTATTGAAAAGCCCCCTCTTTCCTGGGAACGGTCTGGTTGCCAGTACTGTGATTCTGTAATATTATTTGTGTATAATTAATTAATAATTTATATGATGAGGAAAATATTGATTTTATGTGGATATAGATGGAGAAATTTTTTAATGTGACAATTGTTGAAAATTAATATTTTATCTTTTTCTGATAAAATAATTCATTTAAATATATTATTTTAATAATATATTGATGGTGATATTTTTACAATGAATGTGGGATATATGAGTATATGAGGAGGAAGAGTATTTTTGTGGCATTAAATGATTAACACATATTTTGTGTGTTGGTGGACACAATTCTTGACCGAAAATTTATTATTGACTGTAAAATTGCCCGTTTATGGATTTCGGTCAATTTCTGTTTAGAATTTGGAAAAACTTTCTTCTGCAAAGTTGTAGAGAATTGAATTTCCTATAAAAACTCGCGAAATTCGAATTTTCTGATAAAAGGACTATTTATTATGAATTATTGAAGTTCTAAAATTCCGAAATAATTGATTTTTGGGAGTTTTAGTTAATTATTTTGAGAAAAATATTTTTTGTATTTTTTTGGACATCATTAACATGTGTGGCTAGTGATTTTGACCAAAAGGTGGGCTAAAGAGAATTTGTATAATTATATTAATATTTTATTAAATTTTATACTTTGGTGTTCTAAGCATTTTCCTATAAATAGGGTGCTTAGGTTAGAATTGAAAATCACACCAGAAACACAAGTTTCTCTCTATTTCTCTCTCTATATTGAGCGTATTCTTGTGAGTATTTGATACTTTGAGTGTTGCTATACGGTGCAAGTTTCCTTCAGCACTATATCTAGTATTCCAGTCAGAAGTACCGTCTTTCCGAGGTAAGGGATGTTATTTCTTCTTAAATGATATTATTTTCTTCAATATCATTATGCCGAAGTATTGATCTGAACTTTTTATCAAATTTAGAACTTTTCATGTCGGAGTTACTATTCACGAGTTACTATTCACCGAAAAATGAAATTTTCTTCTTTTTGTCCAAAATATCTATTTTGGATACTAGTTTTGATTGTATCCATGTTTTGATCATTCTTGAATTTTAATCCACCATGATTATTTATGAGGTATTTTTGGACATGGAATAGCTGAAATACGAATCCTTAATATTTACTCTTTTGTTTCACTGGATTCGTTTTTTTTAAAATATTTTTCATCATCCTCAGTCCTAACTGATGATATTAATGAATATCTTTGGCCTGTAGTGCAAAGATGAATGATTTCTGATGAATATCTTTGGCCTGTAGTGCAAAGATGAACAGGTGTTGAGATGAACATGACCAACTGATGAATATCTTTAGCTTGTAGTGCAAAGATGATTATTGATTGATGTTACAGGGATAAAATATTGATGATGGACTTTTAAATTCATAGATAATCGTAGATTTCATTCTCTACGTAACTCTTCTATGAATTATTATTTTTCGCTGCGAATATTGATTTAAAACATGTTGTCTATTGTATTCTATTAGATTTTTCCCTGTTGAAGACTAAGGATAATTTGTTGTATATTATCTTAGTCATAATATTCTTTACTGGGCTAGTTGAGCTCACCCTTTTCCTTGTTGTTCCATTTTTCTTCTCAGGAGGCGAGAATGTAGCGAGTACTAGTCGGGGTGTGGAATGATGGTTCAAGACAGTTGTTTTAGTAGTCCTCACTATTTTGTAAAATAGTGTATCAATAAGTATAATGGGGACTTAATTGAGTATGAATACTGTCTAGATGACAATATTTGTATTTAAACTTACAGTATATGTGTTATCGTATTTTGCACGACAATTGTAATAATAAAGTTGTAGTTGTTTCTGTACCATGTATTTTGGCGACTCAGAATGGGTTGTGGATTGGACCTGTTTTCGGGGCGTCACAGTCACCAAGTATAGGGTAGACCGCGTATACAGGTTATTCCAACAGAATAATAAAGAATGGAATAATAGAAGTTCTCTTCATGAAAAAGAAAAAAAGAATACCCTTTACGAGTACAACAAATAATATCCCTTACCGTTTTAAAGAAGAACTGAAATAAAGAAGTAGTTAAGTAGCAGAATACTTTTCTTCTTTCTCTCTATAGTTTCTCTCTCTAGAGTTCAGTGAATTCGTAAGAAAATAATGAAGGAATGAACTTCTATTTATAGGAAAATGGAATGCATAGAACTAATCCATGAACGGTCTAGATTGATTTACTTTAATCTGACGATCCATATTTAAAGAAAAATCTTTTAAATAAAATATAATATATTCTATTTATAGAATAACTTTAATAAAGTATTCTGTTTTATATAAAAAGATGTTTCTGTTTTATTACGTTAATAATACGAATAAAACAAAACTTCATTATCGCTAAATAATTCATATTATTAATTGATAATAATTGAATTAAACTGAGTGACTTCTCACATAAGCATTAATAATCAATACCGTGTGCTGCTATGCAACCATACATATTATTGTATTTTTACTACCGAGTAGTTCAACAGTATTAACGGTAAAACTTCCGCCGTTATTTTTATAAAATATTTTTGTCGTTTTTTCAATCCGACAATAATTCCGTTGTGGGGTCCACCAATCATTGTGCCGTCGTACGAATATTTCTCGACAAAAATAATATTCTCCGACCAATCGAATATAATACAATAACTTGCATACTTTGCAAAATTTATAAATACTACCCACAACTATAATATTATCTCAAATTCACACCATAATATTTAAAAAATATTTCAAAAAATTAAATCTTTATTCATAAAATCTGGGGTTTCACATATATTATATATATATGTATATATATATATATATATATATATATATATATATATATATATTACTTATAAATTTTAAGATTTTACAAAGTAACTAATTAAAAAACTTAAAATGTTCTCTAATTTTGGCTTATACAATAACCAGAATGAAGGATATTCAATATATCATCTGCCTTACAAAAAGAGTTGAATTCGTAGTGATGCTTCATATATTTTACAAACAGAGTAATATGTGTTAGTAAATTTAGTCTAAAACTCAGAATTTGTTCCAGCAGGCAGACTAAATATAGTTTAGGATATTTTCTGACAAAACAAAGAGACTACATCTAGGAATTTGGTTTGGTGAACTATAAAATTTTAATATATTTAAATGGGAGTGTGGAAGAATGATTAGTGCACAATAATTCATTAAATAGAATATTTTTTTAAATATTATAGTACATGAGATAGTCCATCTGCTGGAATGATTGAAAGACTATCTCATGGATTGATGTCATATAGACTAAATATAGTTCATGATATAGTCCACTTTGCTGGAGATACTATTATAAAAGTAAAATTACTCATTACTTTTAGGGAATTGATATTTCCATAAACTCTCAATCACATGAGTGTCGTGTCCATGTACTATTCATGTGAGAGGGACCTTGTGGAAGTATCATTTTTACTTGTGAAAATATCAATTCCCTATTTTTTATCTTTGTTATCATAATTTTATTATTATGACGTTATTACTAAACTAGTAACTTATTACCTCTAAGGTTAAATATGAAACAAAATAGTACATCTATAATATAATTATAAATTTTAAAAATGTGGCTATTTTTGGAACAGATGGGAATAGCATTTTTTTATAATTTATTTTTAAAATAATTTATGAAATCCACTATTTAAATAAGATATTATACTTTGCCTTTTAAAAATCAATTTATAAAATCCTAAAAATTTATCAATGTACCATCACTAGATTTTAAATTTTGAAAAAGAAAAAAAAACATCCACACGAGTTCTTTTTAAAAAGTAAAAAAACTATTATCTCTCCTTGCAATGTATACTCGTGTAGGCAAGCAGTTTTGAAGAGTAACAAAACCTTGTTTACATTCAGTAGAAACATTTCACAAACGCGACATATATCCTTCTTGGTTCAAAAAAACAAAATGAACTCTCTTGATTTGTCCAAGATAAGGATCGGACTCTACAGAAACAACTTGCAGCTAATAGTACAGCTTTAATGGCTCTTCGAATCGTCGTCTTCTTCGTCGTGATCATCATCTTAATTCTCTCCTACTCGCAATCCGCTTCGCAAGGTATCTGTAGTAGATATACTGCAATATGATCTATATTATCATCTTTGTTAAGGTACAACAAATTCCATTCAACACTAGCAAATGAATGCATGAAAGATAGAAATGACATTTAATTTGAAACTAGTAGAAGATGGTCAAGAGGATACAAATAAATCAAGTCCCACGCATGCTGCTGCGTCTAGTAACCATGGCATATTGGCTTTTATTCTGTCCCATTCCGTGCTTCTTATAAGAATGCTGCAATTACTTGCACAAGAACATGAGAGCGAGAAAGACGAGTCAAAAAAACAAAGAAATAGACTATAGATAGAGAATGCACCTTCCCACATAAGTGACATTGGCAATGAGTGCAAATATGAACATGAGAGGATTTAATCCCTACAAGTTTTCAACAAGTTCTTAGCTTCGAGTATTAACGCTATAAAGTATATTTACAATTTCCTTTTTTGGACTAGGATAAGGAATTCACCTCAACACTCCCTCTTTTAATCTGTCCGCAATGAATTCAAAAGTTGCATTAGCTACGGCCAATATTATAAAAGAATAACTAGAAAAAGGGTAAAAAAGTATAAACATGTAAACATATGATTTGAACTTTAATTTTAGTTCTCTACTTACATTCAAGTAAATTTGAGGGATTCGACCACCCATGTAGATAGCGGCCATCATCCAGCCTAACCACTGGCCAACCACATAGTTGGTTGTGCCATGTTCCTGCTTTAAGCATTTTTACCCCAAGTATGTAAGCATCACGGAAGCAAGATAGCTCTGCCAAATGTCAAATTTGAATATGCAAATCACTATCTTACTTGTAATAGTCTCCTCGCACTAAATGCAACGGATACTTGCACTAAAGCTTTGGTCCTTTGAGGCATGTCGATTGAAGTAGCTAGAAATGCTGCATAACCAGCCTGAAAATGTATGAATAAGTTAATTAACACTACTAGTATAATTAGATGAAATACATCAACTGCTCTAATAATTATGCTATTTATTTGAAAATGACTTGATTAGAAACTGAAATTTGTTACGGCTAAAAAGAAAGCAATGCTCTCTTTAGCTTTTGGTTTTATTAGAATTCAATCACAAGGAGGTTCAGGTATAAATTCATTCTACATGTAAGGTATATAATTGATCAATCAAGAGTTTGAATCGAGTATGAACAACTAGATACATAAGTTTCTCTACTCCATCTCAGTACTATGAATCTTAAAACAAGAAAAAATAACATTACAGTAACTAAACAAGTAATGGCAGTCTTGCTAGTATGCAAGTGGTTCAAATAATCAGTCACGTTCAGAATACGTCAAAAAGAAGTTAATTCATATGAGAATAATTCATATAACTCACAGAACGTGGGATTGGCTTAGGCTGGCTAATAGATTTCTTGTTCGACGTTGCAGCATTATCAGCCTCATCATCTGAAGACGAGTCATTGTCAAGTCCAACAGCTGAAGGGCCACTTCTTGTGCTCCACAGATAAGATCGAATAGGCGGAGTTGCACTGCCGGCCAATGATCTTGCTGACCTGCAAAATTTTATCATATTTCTTGTATTCAGGCCATAGAGAAAACAAATAATTATAGTAAATTTTAAATTATATAAAATAGTGGAGGTATTAGGAAAAGACAAATGTATGGAGAACATAAACGTACGTGAAATAGAAGTCCCTACGGACAGGGACTGAGGGTGTGACTGATTCTCCTCCAGGTATTGGAATGGCTGAATTATTATCTGCCTTGGGTGGTCGCAGAGGTTTCTTTGCTTCTTCAATCTAACACAATATAATTCATGTTCCCAAGTATTAACAAAACAAGCTAAAGAAAATATTACTCCTTCCCTTCCACAAAAGTCCCGTTTGCAAAAAAAATGTTCCACAAAAAGAATTTATTTTTTTTTAAAGAAGAATTTCTATTTTCTACCGGACTATATTTCTTCTCCCATAACAAGGCTTTCAATAAAAATTTAATTTACAATTGAACCAAATTCTTTAATTCTTAAACCACTTAAGCAAGAGACGGGGTTGTTCATCTTTTTTTTTTTACCGATAGTAGCATTAAATGAGGTAATATCTTCAAATTTATCATTCTAACTTTATTGTCGTGCCACGACTTCTAAACCAACAAGTTATCATTATCTAGGGTTAACATGGGACAAACATACATCATTTATATTTATAAAATAAATGTAAACAGATTCTTTATCGTGGAACAGAGGGAGTACTATTAGTTAAAAGAAAGAAAAAGGGGAGAGAAAAGTAATTGTACCGGTTGATTAGCATCAGCTTTTTTGGTTTTCCACCAAGTACAATTATATATGTGATCGTAGTAGAGGCTCTGTAATACAAGTAATACAGTACTTGTTGTGTATAGCTGCTCAACAAATACCCAATAAAACATAAATTATGATTTTATAATTAATTTAAATGAAAAATTAGATTACACGTATGCATAAATTTAACAGTTATTGATGTATATATGCATAGATTCCAATGTATGCATAAATTAAAGAGTAATTAATAATTAATTAAATTTTTGAGTAAAGGTAGGGGGAAGGAACTGAATGTAGATTACCAGGGCTGTGTAGTATTGGGTTGGCAACTGCATCCAAAATACAGATTGATATGAGACTGATAAAAATCAAATTTTTAAGAAAAAAACAGAGAGAGAGAGAGAGAAGAAGAAGAAGAAGAAGAGGAGTAATCACCGTAGCAGGTTCAAGAAGGCAACCAACTAGATTGAAGATATCACTGTACCATGGAAAAACAATAATCTTGAAATTATTATAATTAAAATAGAGGAGGTTGTTTGGAAATTAAGCTATAAATAATGTTAAGTGTGTATAATATTGTATATGGATGGGAGAAAGGAAAAGAGAGAGAGAGAATACCCAATGACCCAAGTGAGGAGGAACAAAAGGGAGACACCATGACTGGATTTGGTGCGGAAGTTGGTGATGATTTGTGGGATTTCAGCAACTCCCCAACTGACAAGGCTTACCAGTCCGGATGCAAAAGAGAGTTTGTCTTTGCCGTTGCATAAGCAGTCCTCGAAGTATTTATCGACCCAGCCCACACATGGCTTCCTCTCCTTTATGCAATACGACGACGACACTACTGTGCTGTGCAGTACTAGTTGTAAGGGCTTCTTCATCTCCCTACTCTTTCTCTCTCTCTCCTCAAATGACTGACTTCACTTGGGGAAGCTTGAAAAGCGGTTTCCAAGGTGGACGACTTCAAATTTCAGTGCTCGATCGGATCAATGTACTACAATTTAAATAAACTGGAGTAATACTACTTATCAATTTACACTTTTATCCTCCACTCTTTATCTAATGCATTTTATCTCTCTCTCTCTCTCTCCTTTTTTTTTTGTAAAAAATCCTTATTTGAGGATTAAGGTCCCACGGCCCACGCTTTTACTTCTTCAACTAACTGTAGTGTAGTGCCATTATACTCCCTCGGTCCGTTACTATTTGTCCTTTTTGAAGTAGTCATTCGTATCAAGAAGAACCATAATATTATTATTTTTACTTAAAAATAATTTTAAATATTAAAATTGTCATTATATTAGAAAAAAAATTATTATTTATTAGATAAAAAAATAGTGAGAGAACCAAAATTATATTTAATACTTGAGATAATATTAAAAATTAAATCGTTAATACTTAATTGAAATTTTCAAACGACAAAATATTAATATGAAAAAAAAACACTTCTCTAAATTAAATGACATTTAAAAGGGGATGGAGGGAATATAAGCAACTTCGATTTCTCACGAGATTTTTGTTAATAATTAAATATTAATTTAATTTTTCTTAAAAATTAAATTAAATTTTAAAAGTACATTATTAATTTTTTTCTGTTTTGTTTTGTTTAGAAAATTAAATTCTTTTAGTAGATAATTTACTAATTGTTTTTATTAAAATTCAAGAGTTCGTTAGAGTTTTCGTAACTCCTATCATTTTCTTGTTATTTTTAAGGAGTAGAGATCTTATTTGTTTAGTTGAATTCCTGAATAGAATTCTCATTCCATTAGAAAAACCATAGTTAATTCGTTCAATGTCGAAATTGAGTGAATTCAAAGTATGTTTCTTCAATTTTTTGTCCTCTACAATTATGAAGAGGAATAGAAGTTATTCGACGTCATCTTCATGCCTTAAATTTTTGAAAATCGCAATCTATCCTTATTCCCGTTGTGACGCCCCCAAAATAGGTATACAACACCCATTCTGAGTCGCCAAAATACATGGTACAGAAACAACTACATCTTTACTGTTACAACATAAGAACTGTGAGTTTAAATACAAATATTGTCATCTAGACAATATCCACACTCAAATAAGTCCTCATCACAATTATTGATACATTATTTCACAAAAATGGTGAGAACTATTAAAATAACTTCTAGAACCATCATTCCATACCCCGACTAGTACTCGCTACATTCTCGCCTCCTGAGAAAAATGGAACAAAAAGGAAAAGGGTGAGCTCAACTAGCTCAGTAAAGAACATTATGACTAAGATAATACAAAATAAATTATCGTTAGTCTTCAACAGGGAAAAATCTAATAGAATACAATAGACAACAAGTTTTAAATCAATAACTGCAGCGGAAACAGCAAACCATTAGAAGAGTCAAGTAGAAAATGAGTTCTACTATCTTCTAAGATTTAAAAGTCCATCATCAATATTTTATCCCTGTAACAACAATCAATAACCATCTTTAATCAAATATTCATCTTTGCACTACAGGCCAAAGATATTCATTTGTATCACCAGTCGGTCATATTCATCTCAACACATGTTCATCTTTGCACTACGGGCCAAAGATATTCATCAGTTAATCATTCATCTTTGCTCTACAGGACAAAGATATTCAGTAATATCATCATTTAGGACTGAGGATGATAAAAAAAATATCTTAAAGAAAACGAATCCAGTGAAACAAAATAACAAATATTAAGGATTCGTATTTCGATTTATCCATGTCCAAAAATACCTTATAATTATTCATAGTGAAGTAAAATTCAAGAATGATCAAAACATGGATACAATCAAAGCTAGTACCTAGAATAGATATTTTGGACGAAAAGAAGAAAATTTCATTTTCGGTGAATAGTAACTCGTGAATAGTAACTCATGAATAGTAACTCGTGAATAGTAACCCCGACGTGAAAAGTTCTAAATTTGATAAAAATTTCTAACCAATGTTTCGGCATAATGATATTGAAGAAATAATATCATTTTCGAATAAAATAACATCCCTTACTTCAAAATATCAGTACTTCTGGTCGGAATACCGGTATAAGGCTGAAAGAAACTTGCTCTGATGAATAGAAACTCTCAAAGTATCTAAATACTCACAAAATACACTCAATAATCTAGAGAGAGAAAGAGAGAAAACTTGTTTCTGGTGTGATTTTCAATTCTAACTTAGCCCTCTATTTATAGAAAAATGTTAGCACGCCGAAGCAGACTTAACCTGCAACCTGATGGCTTTACCTGCTACTATTCCCACCCACCACATTTGAATAAAAATCTCAGCACATTTCTTCACCAACCAAGAGTGGGGCCCACCAATTCTAGAATTTTTCATCAAAATGATAAACTTCGAAAATTCAACAATTTCTGAACCAGTCATCTCGTAAAATTCATAATAAATCATACGTTCTTTTGTAACGGTTCAAAATTTGTGGACATATACTCAACTTATATATGTATAACATATCCAAAAATTACCACGATCCAACGGTCGGATTAAAAATTATAACCCCCGCAAAATATCTCAAAAACCCTGATTTTTAATACCTCCATTCCGAAAAAAATACTGATAAAAACCTCAACATTAACTCCTTCATTTTTAACCACAAAAATATATCCCTCATTTATATCCACATAAAATAAATATTTCCTTATCATATGAATCAATAATTAATTATTCACAAATAATATTACAGAATCACATTTATGACAACCAGGCCGTTCCCAGGAAAGAGGGGGCTTTCCAATAAGGATTTTTCCTTACTGGCGCGCAATTAGATGACCAAACCTCTCCTTAGATAGAACTTTCTAGACATTGCTAATAATATTATCTAATATTATTCAAATAATATGAATTATTGATCTGATAAAGGAAAATACTGTGCAACAACAATAATATAAAATATCAACGCAACAATTATTGAATCAATAAAATAAAATATTGAACAATAACTACTATAACAATTATTGAGTAGTGCCTTCTTACGTAAGAATCAATAATTGGTGCAATACCGTGTGCTACTGTATTTTAACCACCGGGTATTCCAACAGTATTAACGGTAACAACTACGCCGTTATTTATAAACAACTTATATTTGTCGTTTTCTTCATCCAATCGCTTTCCGTTATGGGGCCCATGTAACGACCCCAAAATAGGTCCATTCCATCCAACCCATTCTGAGTCGTCAAATACATGGTACAGAAAACAACTACAACTTTATTACAACAATTGTCGTGCAAAATACAACAACACATATGCTGTGAGTTTGGATACAAATATATATACCAAATGTGACGTTGGACACCATCATGTATCAGCACCTCACAAAGGTACCTTACATAAAGGTACAGTCAAAAAAACTGTTTTAGAAACTAGAATCTTTGGGAAGTGCTCAAGGAAACCTTCGTACATGGAAAGCCATGCGTCTAGGTTATGATAGATATCATATGGCCACAGAATTATCCTTGGTTGACCCAATAGACCCCAAAGAAAAACGAGAAGATTACTATCATATTCTTCCCAATGGTGAGTCTTCTCTTGACTTATCATTATCTCCACTGTCTCTAATTGAGAATTATACTTCAAACAAATACCAAGATTATATAGGTAGTGCCCATAGATATACTCAGCAAGTGGATGAGCACAACCCTGTCTTATGATGACACGAAGTTGTATGTCATTAGACATCTTGTATGATAGTGACAAAACACCCTTCCAACGTTGGGTTCGCCTCACCCTATTTTCTTCACCAAATATAACTACTAAATGATGACCACCGTTCTATTCCCTTGTTACCCCCGCTCGACCCAGCTACACTCTTATTACCTGAAAGGAATTGTGAAGCAAAAGGGTGAGCACAACTAGCTCAGTAAAGAATATCATGACTAAAGATAATTAAATTATCAATAGCCTTCATCAATAATAAATCAGAGATTTAGAACATATGGTAAATGATAAAAATTTCAACCATAGTTGCAGCGGAACGAGCAATCCATTAGAAGAGTCAAATAGACTATAAAGTCTATTATCTTCTCCATGTTAAAAATCTACCAACAATATTTTATCCATGTAACATCACTCAACAGTTCCTTTCCACAATCATATGAATAACTCATAATCATAATTGTGACTATAAATTTTTCTTCGCACCCAGGACGAAGAATATTTTCATCACCTGTCTTTACCTGAAACATCAAAGATCATGGTTATACCAAATCACAATTCCTGTTTATAATCATACTAACAAATCCATCTTTGCACTACGGGCCAAAGATATTCATCAACAAACCATCTTTGCACTACGGGCCAAAGATATTCATCAACAAACCATCTTTGCACTACGGGCCAAAGATATTCAACAACAGTTCATCTTTGCACTACAGGCCAAAGATATTCATCAACAGGCCAACTTTGCACTACATGCCAAAGATATTCATCAACAATTCATATTTGCACTACAGGCCAAATATATTCATATCTCAAAGAAATATATAATCATTTCAGAATTTATATAAACAATAATTATAACCATGTTGATCAATTCACCTTTGCACTTAAGCTTAAGATATTCAATTATAAATTCAATGGTCATGATCATACCAGTCACAATTCAACTTTGCACTACAGGCCAAAGAGAACCCTAGTCATGATCATACCAATAATCTATCCATCTTTACACTCCAGTGAAAGAGAATTTCAACATCAGGGTTATAAAAATGTTATATATGATGATAAAAATAATATGATCAACATATAATTTTAATCTCAAGAGTAATATTCGTAACTCATGAATAGTAACCCCGACACAAAAGATAGAAATTCTACAATAAAATTCATACCAATATTTTGGTATAATGATATTGAAAGAATAACATTACTTAAATTTATAAACAATTTATTTTAATTATTTACACTTTACTAATTAATGCATTTAATCATCATAAAATGTCAACTCTTACAATTTCATCATCAATAACCAAAACCCTCATCAAAAATCTGCATATACCTCATATAGGATTCTCAAGCCATAAAATCCTATTTTCATATTTAATTCATTTACTCATAACTAGACCATTTTCATAAAAAATACCAAATCAGTTCCAAAAATATTTCTTTTCTGGGATTTAGCATAATATAGTCCCATAGTGAACATATATTTTTCTCAGAATTTTTAAAAGTCATTTACTATTTTTCATATGGCCAAAATAGCCGAATATTTAGACATTTATCAAAAATTATACTTTTATCCAAAAATTCTGAAATTTACAGAGTATACTTCTATCATATACATGTACTCCCAATAAAAATTTCATCAATTTTGGAGTTAACCACAAGGAATTATAAGCTGTTACTTCTAAAATAGTCTTTTCTCATAAAATTCATAACTCTCAATCTATACATCCAAAGATCACCATTTTTTGACACAATCAAGAAAATTCATCAAAATATCATTTCAAATTTTTCCAGAATTTTTGAAGATCAGAAAAATTACGAAACTGAAAATCATAACAACCCTTAAAATCCATTACTATCCCTTACAATCCCTTACCTCAAAAGAGCAGTACTTCTGACTGGATATCGGATATGATGCTGAAGGAAACTTGCACTAATGAATAGCAACTCACCAAGTATCTAAAAATTCACAAAATATGCTTCATAATATAGAGAGAGAAAGAGAGAAAACTTATGTTTCTGGTGTGATTTTCAATTCTAACTTAGCCCTCTATTTATAGGAAAATTTTGGTAGGTTTGACCTGCAGCCTGATGGCTTTACCTGCTACTATTCCCACCCACCACATTTGAAATATAATTCAGCACATTTCTTCACCAACCACAAGTGGGGCCCACCAATTCTAGAATTTTCCACCAAAATGATAAACTCCGAAAATTCAACAATTTCTGAACCAGTCATCTCGTAAAATTCGTAATAAATCATACGTTCATTTTTAACGGTTCAAAATTTGTGGACATATACTCAACTTATATATGTATAACATATCCAAAACTTACCACAATCCAACGGTCGGATTAAAAATTATAACCCCCACAAACTATCTCAAAAACCCTGATTTTTAATACCTCCATTCCGACAAAAATACTGATAAAAACCTCAACATTAACTCCTTCATTTTTAACCACAAAAATATATCCCTCATTTATATCCACATAAAATAAATATTTCCTTATCATATGAATCAATAATTAATTATTCACAAATAATATTACAGAATCACATTTATGACAACCAGGCCGTTCCCAGGAAAGAGGGGGCTTTCCAATAAGGATTTCTCCTTACTGGCGCGCAATTAGATGACCAAACCTCTCCTTAGACAGAACTTTCTAGACATTGCCAATAATGTTATCTAATAATATTATTCAAATAATATGAATTATTGATCTGATAAATGAAAATACTGTGCAGCAACAATTATTGAAACAACAATAATATAAAATATCAACGCAGCAATTATTGAATCAATAAAATAAAATATTGAATAATAACTACTGTAACAATTATTGAGTAGTGCCTTCTTACGTAAGAATCAATAATTTCAAAAATACTATACAATACCGTGTGCTACTGTGCAATAACGCGTATTATTGTATTTTAACCACCGGGTATTCCAACAGTGTTAACGGTAACAACTACGCCGTTAATTATAAAACCTCAATTTTTGTCGTTATCTTCATCCGACAGTTATTGTAAGACCCCAACTTATTAATGAATAAAATCAAATTTTCTCTAAATATTATTGTGAATAATAAGGGGTTAATTTGATATAATACTTTGGTTATGGGTGAAATGTGCAAATTTTGCAAAATAAGCAAGTGGTTATAAAATATTTATTTTTGGTCGGTGAATATTCGGTTGGTCGTGGAATATTCTTGCTGTCGGGGAATATTCGTACGACGACGAAGCCTTGTGTGGGCCCCATAACGGAAAGCGATTGGATGAAGAAAACGACAAGTATAAGTTGTTTATAAATAACGGCGTAGTTGTTACCGTTAATACTGTTGGAATACCCGGTGGTTAAAATACAGTAGCACACGGTATTGCACCAATTATTGATTCTTACGTAAGAAGGCACTACTCAATAATTGTTACAGTAGTTATTATTCAATATTTTATTTTATTGATTCAATAATTGCTGCGTTGATATTTTATATTATTGTTGTTTCAATAATTGTTGCTGCACAGTATTTTCATTTATCAGATCAATAATTCATATTATTTGAATAATATTATTAGATAACATTATTGGCAATGTCTAGAAAGTTCTGTCTAAGGAGAGGTTTGGTCATCTAATTGCGCGCCAGTAAGGAGAAATCCTTATTGGAAAGCCCCCTCTTTCCTGGGAACGGCCTGGTTGTCATAAATGTGATTCTGTAATATTATTTGTGAATAATTAATTATTGATTCATATGATAAGGAAATATTTATTTTATGTGGATATAAATGAGGGATATATTTTTGTGGTTAAAAATGAAGGAGTTAATGTTGAGGTTTTTGTCAGTATTTTTGTCGGAATGGAGGTATTAAAAATCAGGGTTTTTGAGATAGTTTGTGGGGGTTATAATTTTTAATCCGACCGTTGGATCGTGGTAATTTTTGGATATGTTATACATATATAAGTTGAGTATATGTCCACAAATTTTGAACCGTTAAAAATGAACGTATGATTTATTACGAATTTTACAAGATGACTGGTTCAGAAATTATTGAATTTTCGGAGTTTATCATTTTGGTGGAAAATTCTAGAATTGGTGGGCCCCACTTGTGGTTGGTGAAGAAATGTGCTGAATTATATTTCAAATGTGGTGGGTGGGAATAGTAGCAGGTAAAGCCATCAGGTTGCAGGTCAAACCTACCAAAATTTTCCTATAAATAGAGGGCTAAGTTAGAATTGAAAATCACACCAGAAACAAGTTTTCTCTCTTTCTCTCTCTAGATTATTGAGTGTATTTTGTGAGTATTTAGATACTTTGAGAGTTTCTATTCATCAGAGCAAGTTTCTTTCAGCCTTATACCGGTATTCCGACCAGAAGTACTGATATTTTGAGGTAAGGGATATTATTTTCTTCTTAATGATATTATTTTCTTCAATATCATTATGCTGAAATATTGATATGAGTTTTTATCAAATTTGGAACTTTTTGTGTCGGGGGTTACTATTCACGTATACGGCACTATTCACGTATACGGCACTATTCACGAATACGGCACTATTCACCGAAAAATAAAATTTTCTCTTTTTGTCCAAGATGTCTATTATGGTTACTATCTTTGATTGTATCCATGTTTTGATCTTTATTTTTGAATTCTGCTTCACAATTGATTATTATGAAGTATTATTGATCTTGGATAAACTGTTATACGAATCCCTACTATTTGTCCTTCTGTCTCATTGGATTCGTTCTCTTTAAGATATTTTTCATCATCCTCAGTCCTAAATGATGATATTACTGAATATCTTTGGCCTGTAGTGCAAAGATGTATAATTACTTGATGAATATCTTTGGCCTGTAGTGCAAAGATGAACAGGTGTTGAGATGAACATGACCGACTGATGATACAAATGAATATCTTTGGCCTGTAGTGCAAAGATGAATATTTGGTTAAAGATGATTATTAATTGATGTTACAGGGATAAAATATTGATGATGGACTTTTAAATCTTAGAAGATAGTAGAATTCTTTCTCTACTTGACTCTTCTAATGGTTTGCTGTTTCCGCTGCAGTTGTTGATCTAAAACTTGTTGTCGATTATATTTTATCAGATTTTTCCCTGTTGAAGACTAACGATAATTTGTTGTATATTATCTTAGTCATAATATTCTTTACTGGGCTAGTTGAGCTCACCTTTTTTCTTTTTGTTCCATTTTTCTTCTCAGGAGGTGAGAACATAGCAGGATCTAGTCGGGGTATGGAGTGATGGTTCTAGAAAGATGTATTAGCAGTCCTCACTATTTCTGTAAAATAGTGTTTGAATAATTGTAATGAGGATTTATTTGAGTGTGGATATTGTCTAGAAGACAATATTTGTATTTAAACTCACAGTATGTGTTGTCGTATTTTGCACGACAATTGTATTATTGAAGTTGTAGTTTGCTTTCTGTACCATGTATTTGGCGACTCAGAATGGGTGTTGTATACCTATTCTGGGGGCGTCACAGTTGGTATCAGAGCTTAGGGATATGATCCCTGGCTGAGATGTGAGACAAGAACTAGGAGGGGAGAGACGGGGAATTCCTTCGCTAGTATGACCTGACTAAGTTTATTTGGTGTTTATTTGGTCGGTCAGAGTATAGGGATAATATATGACATGACTATTAACCCTTGTTTTATGGCAGTATTTAAGAATGGCAGCTGAGAACGTTAATAATGGAGTAAATCAGACCGTGGAGACACCTTTGATCACTACCCAGGGGAACGTGCAACAGGAAGGCAATATTCCTCCTGTAAACAACGTTACCGAGCAAACGATGAATGATGGAATGTTTAGGAGCTTTTTGCAGTTCATGCAAAATCAGACGAGGGAGACTCGTGTGCAGAATACGGGTGGAAATGATAACAACGCGCGGTTTGTCACAGCTAAGCAGTTCAAAGAATTGGGACCACCAGAATTTAAGGGAAAGCCGGATCCGATCATGGCGGAAACGTGGGTCAAGCAAATTACCAAGATATTTGATGTCTTGGGATGCACGGAGGAACAGAAGGTTCCATTCGCCACATTTATGTTCCGCGGTGAGGCAGACTACTGGTGGGAGTCTGTGAAGCGTACCCAGCCTGACGCACTCAACATGTCCTGGGAAACATTTCAAAAACTGTTCAATGACAAGTACTTTCCTGAAAGTATTCGTCATATGAAGGAGGTTGAGTTTATTAGACTGGAACAAAACAACATGACGGTGTCCCAGTACGAGGCGAAGTTTGCAGAGTTATCCAGGTTTGCACCTCATTTGGTCGAAAATGAGGAACGAATGACAAGGATGTTTCTGAGAGGTCTAAAACCCGAGATTCGACAATATCTTATCTCTCATAAATTTTCTTTATATTCAGATGTTGTAAACAGGGCTCAATTATTAGAGCGAGATAATGAGTATGTGCAACCGAGGGACCACAACCAGGGTCATACCGGTGGCAGCAGTCATCGAAGCAATGAAAACCAGCAGGGAGGAAAACATTCGGACAAAAGCGGTAACCACTCTGGTGGTAATCGTGGTCGTGATAATAGAAGGAGCGAGTCGGGAGGAGATTTCAAGAAGAGAAGGTACAACAATGATAACGTGAAGACGTCAGCACAAACATCAACTGTTTCTAGGGGAGGAGAACGACCACCGGTCGTATGTTACAAATGTGGGAAAGAGGGACATATCAGCCCAAACTGCCCACAACAATCCAAGGTATGTTATAACTGTGGAAAGGAAGGTCATATAGCTCGAGAGTGTTCTGTAGCAAAACCAAGTTCAGCGGGGATGGTGACTCCAAAAGTTATCCCGGATAAGTCGAAATCAGCGGTTCCTGGAAGGGCGTTTGTCGTTACTGGCCAAAACGCGAGAAACCCGAACGAGGTGATCACGGGTAAGCTAATCTTGAATTCTTGCGAAGTTTATACTTTACTAGATACCGGTTCTACCCATTCTTTTATCTCTCCTGCTTGTGCTCAACGTTTAAACTTGACTCCGGAGAAATTGGACTTTAACTTATCTGTTGAAACTCCGTTGGGTGAAACCTTCGTTACATCTACAGTTTATAAATCTTGCATGATCCAAGTTGGCACTATCACATTACCTGTTGATCTTATCTCTTTAAAGATACTTGCTTTTGATGTGATTTTAGGAATTGATTGGTTAACCACTCATCATGCTAAAATTGATTGTTTTCGTAAGGTTGTTAGTTTTCATATTCCTAACCAACCTGTCATACGAATTCAAACTACTAAACCACTAAAATCAGTCACTGTCATATCAAGCCACAAAGCTATTCGTTTATTGAAAAACGGATGTCAAGCTTTCTTAGCCCATGTTATGGATTTGAACAAAGACAAGTCAGATTTGAATAATATTTCTATTGTTAGAGAATTTTCCGATGTATTTCCTGAAGAACTTCCCGGTCTACCCCCGGAACGAGAAATTGAATTCTTTATTGACCTTGAACCCGGTACAAAGCCCATTTCTAAAACCCCATATCGAATGGCTCCTATTGAACTTCAGGAGTTAAAAGTCCAACTACAGGAGTTGTTGGACATCGGTTTTATTCGTCCTAGTACGTCTCCTTGGGGTGCTCCTGTTTTATTCGTAAAGAAGAAAGACGGGAGTATGCGACTTTGTATTGACTATCGAGAATTGAACCATGTCACCATCAAGAATAGGTATCCGCTACCTCGCATTGATGACCTGTTTGACCAGTTACAAGGAGCACAATTCTTTTCAAAGATCGATCTTCGTTCTGGATATCATCAGCTGAAGATTAAAACTGAGGATATTCCAAAGACTGCCTTCAGAACTCGGTACGGGCATTATGAATTTTTAGTAATGTCTTTTGGATTGACTAATGCTCCTGCTGCCTTCATGGATATGATGAACCGTGTATTCAAAGAATATTTGGATCAGTTCGTTGTTGTCTTTATTGATGACATCCTCATCTATTCCAAAAGCCGTGAAGATCATGAGCGCCATTTGAAGCTGGTACTGCAAAGGCTTCGTGAAAACAAGCTATATGCCAAACTGAAGAAATGCGAGTTCTGGCTTGAGGAAGTAGCATTCCTTGGGCACGTGGTGTCAAAACATGGAGTATCTGTCGACCCGGCGAAGATTGAAGCCATACAAAGTTGGGAGCAACCGAAGTCGGTAACCGAAGTACGTAGCTTTCTGGGCTTAGCTGGTTATTATCGGAGATTTGTGGAAGGATTTTCTCGAATCGCTACTCCGTTAACTCAGCTGACTCGGAAAGATACAAAATTCGTATGGAGTGAGGAATGCGAGAAGAGTTTCCAAGAACTCAAGAGGAGACTCATTTCGGCACCTGTTTTGACAATACCATCTGGTTCGGATGGATTTGTTATCTACAGCGATGCTTCAGGCAAAGGGTTAGGATGTGTTCTCATGCAACATGGGAAAGTCATAGCCTATGCCTCACGACAACTCAAAGAATATGAGAGGAATTATCCTACTCATGATTTGGAGTTGGCAGCAGTCGTTTTTGCGTTGAAGATCTGGAGACACTACCTGTATGGGGAGAAAGTGGAGATCTATACAGATCATAAAAGCCTCAAATATTTCTTCACCCAAAAGGAACTCAACATGCGGCAACGACGTTGGCTTGAGCTGTTGAAAGATTACGATCATACCATCCAATACCATCCTGGAAAAGCAAACGTAGTAGCTGACGCATTGAGTAGAAGATCATATGCGGGTACGAGTGCAATGTTTTTAACACAAAGGCCCATTTTGTATGACTTGCAAAGGATGGAGATAGAGATGAAGGCTCCAAGTACCCACATGATGATATCAAATATACGAGTAGAACCGACTTTAATCGATAAAGTTAAAGCTGCTCAAGCTACGGATATAGAGCTGATGCGTATGAAGAAGAAAGTGCAAGAAGGTGCTATTCCAGAAGCAAGAATCGATGAAGAAGGAATACTTCGAGTCAACTCCAGACTTTGTGTTCCTAACGATTTTGACTTGAAGCATAGAATAATGATGGAGGCACACAACACACCGTTTGCAATCCATCCTGGGAGTACCAAAATGTATCACGATCTTCGACATACATTTTGGTGGAGCAATATGAAAAGAGAGATCGCGGAGTTTATCTCGAGATGTTTAACTTGTCAACGTGTAAAAGCGGAGCATCAAGTACCAAAGGGTCCATTGCAACCACTTGAGATTCCGAAATGGAAGTGGGAACACATTACTATGGATTTTGTTACAGGTCTTCCCAAGGTTTCTCAAGGCATAGATGCGATTTGGGTTATTGTTGATAGATTAACCAAGTCCGCTCATTTCTTGCCGATACGTGAGACTTATTCCCTTGAACGTCTTGCTAGTATGTACGTGAACGAGATTGTGAGATTGCATGGCATGCCAGTATCCATAGTTTCGGATCGTGACCCAAGATTCACTTCACGATTTTGGGTTAGCTTGCAGAAAGCTATGGGCACGGATTTACGATTCAGTTCAGCATACCATCCTCAAACGGACGGACAATCAGAGAGGACTATTCAAACTCTTGAAGATCTATTAAGACTTTGTGTCTTAGATCTCAAAGGGAGTTGGGATAAGTACCTACCATTGGTGGAATTCTCCTACAACAACAGTTATCAGGCGAGCATAGGTATGGCTCCATTTGAGGCGTTGTATGGAAGAAAATGTCGTTCTCCAGTATGCTGGGACGAGGTGGGTGAAGCAACATTGTTGGGACCAGAATTGGTACGCATTACTACAGAGAAGATCCAAACGATTCGACAACGTATACAAACGGCACAGGATCGACAAAAGAGTTATGCGGATCTTCATCGGAAGGACGTGGAATTTAATATTGGGGATCATGTATTGTTACGTGTTGCACCATGGAAGGGAGTTACAAGATTTGGGAAGAGAGGAAAGCTCAATCCAAGATTTGTTGGTCCATTTGAGATTCTTGAGCGAATAGGAAATGTGGCATATAGACTCGCATTACCTCCAAGCATGTCTCGTGTTCATAATGTTTTTCACATATCTATGCTTCGTAAATATGTTAAAGACCCGAACCACATTATTGAGTTAGAACCAGACGAGATAGCTGAAGATTTAACGTACGAGGAGGTACCTGTTAAGATCTTGGATAGGAAAGAGCATGTCCTACGCACGAAGGTTATACCACAAGTTAAGGTTTTGTGGAGAAACCATGCTATTGAAGAAATGACCTGGGAGTTGGAATCAGAAATGAAAGCAAGGTATCCTCACCTTTTTGAAACATCAGGTACGTACGTCAATTTCGAGGACGAAATTTCATAAGGAGGGGAGGTTGTAAGACCCCAACTTATTAATGAATAAAATCAAATTTTCTCTAAATATTATTGTGAATAATAAGGGGTTAATTTGATATAATACTTTGGTTATGGGTGAAATGTGCAAATTTTGCAAAATAAGCAAGTGGTTATAAAATATTTATTTTTGGTCGGTGAATATTCGGTTGGTCGTGGAATATTCTTGCTGTCGGGGAATATTCGTACGACGACAAAGCCTTGTGTGGGCCCCATAACGGAAAGCGATTGGATGAAAAAAACGACAAGTATAAGTTGTTTATAAATAACGGCGTAGTTGTTACCGTTAATACTGTTGGAATACCCGGTGGTTAAAATACAGTAGCACACGGTATTGCACCAATTATTGATTCTTACGTAAGAAGGCACTACTCAATAATTGTTACAGTAGTTATTATTCAATATTTTATTTTATTGATTCAATAATTGCTGCGTTGATATTTTATATTATTGTTGTTTCAATAATTATTGCTGCACAGTATTTTCATTTATCAGATCAATAATTCATATTATTTGAATAATATTATTAGATAACATTATTGGCAATGTCTAGAAAGTTCTGTCTAAGGAGAGGTTTGGTCATCTAATTGCGCGCCAGTAAGGAGAAATCCTTATTGGAAAGCCCCCTCTTTCCTGGGAACGGCCTGGTTGTCATAAATGTGATTCTGTAATATTATTTGTGAATAATTAATTATTGATTCATATGATAAGGAAATATTTATTTTATGTGGATATAAATGAGGGATATATTTTTGTGGTTAAAAATGAAGGAGTTAATGTTGAGGTTTTTGTCAGTATTTTTGTCGGAATGGAGGTATTAAAAATCAGGGTTTTTGAGATAGTTTGTGGGGGTTATAATTTTTAATCCGACCGTTGGATTGTGGTAAGTTTTGGATATGTTATACATATATAAGTTGAGTATATGTCCACAAATTTTGAACCGTTAAAAATGAACGTATGATTTATTACGAATTTTACAAGATGACTGGTTCAGAAATTGTTGAATTTTCGGAGTTTATCATTTTGGTGGAAAATTCTAGAATTGGTGGGCCCCACTTGTGGTTGGTGAAGAAATGTGCTGAATTATATTTCAAATGTGGTGGGTGGGAATAGTAGCAGGTAAAGCCATCAGGTTGCAGGTCAAACCTACCAAAATTTTCCTATAAATAGAGGGCTAAGTTAGAATTGAAAATCACACCAGAAACAAGTTTTCTCTCTTTCTCTCTCTAGATTATTGAGTGTATTTTGTGAGTATTTAGATACTTTGAGAGTTTCTATTCATCAGAGCAAGTTTCTTTCAGCCTTATACCGGTATTCCGACCAGAAGTACTGATATTTTGAGGTAAGGGATATTATTTTCTTCTTAATGATATTATTTTCTTCAATATCATTATGCTGAAATATTGATATGAGTTTTTATCAAATTTGGAACTTTTTGTGTCGGGGGTTACTATTCACGTATACGGCACTATTCACGTATACGGCACTATTCACGAATACGGCACTATTCACCGAAAAATAAAATTTTCCCTTTTTGTCCAAGATGTCTATTATGGTTACTATCTTTGATTGTATCCATGTTTTGATCTTTATTTTTGAATTCTGCTTCACAATTGATTATTATGAAGTATTATTGATCTTGGATAAACTGTTATACGAATCCCTACTATTTGTCCTTCTGTCTCATTGGATTCGTTCTCTTTAAGATATTTTTCATCATCCTCAGTCCTAAATGATGATATTACTGAATATCTTTGGCCTGCAGTGCAAAGATGTATAATTACTTGATGAATATCTTTGGCCTGTAGTGCAAAGATGAACAGGTGGTGAGATGAACATGACCGACTGATGATACAAATGAATATCTTTGGCCTGTAGTGCAAAGATGAATATTTGGTTAAAGATGATTATTAATTGATGTTACAGGGATAAAATAATGATAATGGACTTTTAAATCTTAGAAGATAGTAGAATTCTTTCTCTACTTGACTCTTCTAATGGTTTGCTGTTTCCGCTGCAGTTGTTGATCTAAAACTTGTTGTCGATTATATTTTATCAGATTTTTCCCTGTTGAAGACTAACGATAATTTGTTGTATATTATCTTAGTCATAATATTCTTTACTGGGCTAGTTGAGCTCACCTTTTTTCTTTTTGTTCCATTTTTCTTCTCAGGAGGTGAGAACATAGCAGGATCTAGTCGGGGTATGGAGTGATGGTTCTAGAAAGATGTATTAGCAGTCATCACTATTTCTGTAAAATAGTGTTTGAATAATTGTAATGAGGATTTATTTGAGTGTGGATATTGTCTAGAAGACAATATTTGTATTTAAACTCACAGTATGTGTTGTCGTATTTTGCAAGACAATTGTATTATTGAAGTTGTAGTTTGCTTTCTGTACCATGTATTTGGCGACTCAGAATGGGTGTTGTATACCTATTCTGGGGGCGTCACAGTTATTCTGTTATGGGGCCCACAAATAGCTGCGCCGTCGTACGAATATTCCCCGACAGAAATAATATTCCACGACCAAACGAATATTCCCCGACAACAATGATTATTTTATAACCACTTGCTTATTTTGAAAAAAAATTTATATTTCACCCATAACTTTAAACTTTTATCAATTTAACCATTTACTGAATAGTAATTATAAGAAATATTGAATACTTTTATTTCATAAAATTCGGGGTCTTACAGCCCACAAAAGACTGCGCCGTCGTACGAATATTCCCCGACAGAAAGAATATTCCACGACCAAACGAATATTCCCCGACAACAATGAATATTTTATAACCACCTGCTTATTTGAAATATTTGCGCATTTTACCCATAACTAACCTCGTTAATCAATTTAACCCTTACTATTTCAAAATAATAAATAGAGGGAATTTAAATTTCATTTATTAATAATTTGGGGTCTTACAACCGTCCCGATTTTCTAGTCCTAATTTGGAAAATTCGTATCTCAGTCATATTAATTTCAAATTGAGCGATTCTTGAGCCTATTACATGTACCTTTTCGAGAGTTACAATTTTTGTGAAACACATGAAGAGATTTTGAAGAGTTTAGAAGACCCGAAGTTAGATTATTTATTGTTGCGTGTTGAAAAAAAATATGAGCAAAGACGACAAATATTATTTTGATTTTAAGTTTAGTTATGAAATTTTTTAAATTATAGTTATTTTTAATTAAAATAGAGGCATGGAATAAGAAGTCTTGATAATCAGAAATAAGAGATATATTTATAAAAGAAGATAAGTTGATTGAATATAAACATTAAAATATGAAAATCAATTTCTATATTTTAAGATCTATTGTTTGGGTTATATCTCCTAATTCGACCGTTGGATCGTTATAATTTTGGGATATGTTATAAATATATAAGTTGATCAGGATATGTTTACCAATTTTGAACATTTAAATATAAACATATGATTTATTATGAATTTTAAAAAATATCTTATCTGAAATTTTGTAGCAAGATTTTCAACAAGTTCTAATATTTAAAAATGTATAACTTAGGTATTTTAAATCTGATTTGGGTGATTCTTGAGGCTAAATTGAAGTATTTGAAATCTAGCTTCTGTTAAAATTATTTAATTTGTAAAATAATTATAAAATCGAACTAATATGATCAATACAATGGACTGAGATCTTAAGAATAATTGTGATATTAGGGTTTTAAGATTTCTTAAATTTTGTTATTGACTTGTAAGTTCAAGAGTATTAATAGAAATCTAAAGCGAATAATTAAAGTCACCTTGAATAGGTTAAAAGTGCTTTAGAATTATTAGTTTTATATATTTAATTTGAGGTGAATATGTTTAGGTGGTGATTAAAATTTCGTATTTCATATCGTTGATGTTGGAGGTTAAGATTTTGCAAAGTGTGCTATATGTGACTTTGAATATCATGTACGGATTTTGTACTTCGTATCATAATCGTTGGTTTATTTCCTATATCCGTTTTGGTAATCTTTCGTCATTTGGACAAATTGTGTTTTGAGAAATTGTTCGTTTGTAACCTTCTTCATATATTCTCGTTGACATTCGAGAGTTATTTTTGATATTGATATCTTAAGACAGTTGAGTTGTTTGTATTTCTTATAATTCGATATCATTTGAAAATAGCTATGTAAGTCTTGTGATTTTAACTCCTTTCGACTTATATTTTGTAATTGATCAATAGGGTATACATGAGCTAACTATTTGTGGGCCAGGGTACCACATGCATGTCCTTTTGACACCGAGATATGACATTATTTGTGGTGGTGTGATCGGTCAACGACGTATCCTTTTGTTTATTGTTCTAGATGTGAACTTTGGCCATTTGATATGTTTGATGAGTTGACCTAGTAATTGGTTTGATTTGATTTAATAGGTTGATTAGTGATGTATATGTCGTGCATACTATCTATTTTGATTCAGATACATTATGTTATCGATATATTTTGTTAGTCTTAGACTATTTGTATTTTAGTTCAGTATGAAATTATCACCTTATAAATATTTGATTTAACCTTCTTCTTGTATGGGATTCTTTTGATTATAATTGTCTGTTTGACAGTGTTCATCGTTTGTATCTAGCCTCCCTAATTTTGGTACGTTTGTAATTTGTTCGTAGCTCGTATTTGTTTATTCATTTGACTCTTTTGGTTTCATTACATATTGTGGTATATTTGTGCATCCCTATATTCATATTGGACAATTGGTTCATACTGTATTTTTTTTCAGGCAAGTTTGCAGGGCGGTTTAAGATTTTATATGAAGAGTTTCCTTTGACCTAGTGTGTTTATTTAATTTTAGATTTTGATTATTGTGTAAAATTTGGAGTATTGTATTTAATTCAATATTTATGTATAATTAATCAACTATTAAATATTTTTAAGCTATTAGTGTTTTGTTTATTTATTTTGAAATTTGTTGTCATTTGTACGTGATCTCCCTTTCATTTTTCGAGAAGGGTGTTACAATTTATTTATTTATTTTTATAGATGCTAAGGTTGAACGTGTGTGGTGTACTGCAAACAAGTAATACTGTAAATCGAATCAAACGGTTCAGACTCGATTTGAGCTCAACTCGAAAAAATATGAATGAGACTCGGATTCGTTAATAATATGATCTAAATTTAAGCACAAAAAAAATAGTTTAAATAAAAATACGAGTAAAATCTTAGTAAGATTATATTCGACTCGTTTAATATTCAGACTACTCGAATTATAGATTGTGACTCGATACGTATGTACTTGCACGCTGATACTTATTCGAGTAAATACTCAATATATTCTTTTATAATATGTATAAAATTAAATAAAATTAGGATAATTAGTTATTTTATTTTTATTTTTAATTTTTATTGTGATTTTATGTTTGTGTGGTGTAATTGTAAATTTATTTTTTCATTCCTAAATAAAATAATAAGTTCATTTTAAAATTATATGTATTACAAAGTTAGTCACAATGTAAAAACTCGAATTTTAGCTTAAATTCGAAGTTTAAGAATATAATTCAATCTGAGTCAGATTGAATTCGAGTAATAAATATTTGAATTGAGTGAATTTTTTCAAATTCAATCCGAATCCGAATTGAATATAAATATAAATTTAATTTTTTGAGTCGAATTCAAGTAACTATATGTAGTTCAATTCTTCTCATTTACCCACTACCACTGCAGGAAACTATCCTACTAAAACATCCTTGTGCATGTTATAATATGTATATTATTTCCGGAATTTTGGGCTCTGTTACGCAGGCTGTAAATCTTTTATATTATGTACCGCCACTCCAGTGGCGTGCTTACTGATTGTTGAAATAGCTATATATATATTCTTAGCCAAAAAAGAAGAAATAAAAACAGAGGAAAAATAAAAAAAATTGAGGAGCAGGTCGGTCAGTATACGGACATCATCAATATCTGTCTCAAAGCAGCTGAATGAACAATGTATCATATAAGGGCCAAGTTCATGTATACTTATTAACAAGTTGTGACAGTCCTGCTTTTCCAATGGCGCCAATCCATGCATGTAACTTGAGTGATCATCGATCATCGATCAGGTTATCTTGTTATGCCTAAATCTATGCTAGATGAACTTGGCTAAAAGAATCATCCACGTTCAATCTACCTAGTTCCAAACTAAAATCTTCAATTTTTTCGGGTTATATATATGGGTTGGGGGTCCGGTGGCCTTAACGACCGGTAATGACCTGTGCACTTTAATTTTTTTTATTTTTTTTTACCACAATTATGAGAATAATAAATAAAAAATAATAGAACAAGTTTGAACAAAAAACTGTAAAAGAAAGTATATTTTTTATTGAAAAAACAGTGTAAAAATATACTTTCTTTTATAATTTTTTGTTCAAACTTGCTCTATTATTTTTTATTTATTATTCTCAGAATTGTGGTAAAACAAAAAACAAAAAAACAAAGGTACCGGTCATTAGCACCAGTCCTAAGTACCGGACGCCCCCCAATTTTATATATATAACTCGGCTCTCTTCAGCGAATTGGAATGAACGAACTGACTATAGCGACGATTTTAATTATAACATAAAAAATCGATTTTTTATATTATAACGACGGAAAAAATTATCGCTACAGTCAGTCATGAAAAAGCGAACTATATATATATATTATGGTAAAAGTGTTGCGCGCGGTCCCTCTCTCTGTAATTAACCAAAATGAAGTGAATTTTTTGTCTGATAATTACTTGCGGCTTATTTTATTTACATTTGGGTAACTTACAATAGAAACTGAGAATAATTTAATATAATATAATCGTAGACCTATGAGTTTAGTGATAAGGAGGTTATTAGTTTGAGTTTGAGTTTGACTTCAATTGTGTGCTCATTTAATCTTTGATTATGACTACTCCCTCAGTACGTTCCCAATATTATAATATTTTTAAAAAAAATTCGTTCAAAGAAAGTGTATTTTTATTTTTAAATTATAAATAAAGTAACATTCCTAATTTGCAATTACTTTATTATTATTATTTATAACATTACAATATTATTAAATTCTTAATTATTAAGAGGACTTTTAAATACTTCATTCGTTATAAAATTAGAGATACATTTATAAAAGGGACTTTTAAATATAATTCTACGTTATCAAATACAATTACTTTAATTTGATATTAAAAATAATACTAGTAATAAAGAAATAATAACAAATTAAAGCCAGTGATTTAACACAAAAATAAAAGGAAGAATTTAAATGAAAAGTAAGTTTTGATGGTTTGATTGATGGATGGAAATTAAAGGAGTACAAATACCGACAAACATGTGCATAGCGAGAGAGGGGAAGCGGCAGCACGACGCTGCATGGTGGAAGACCATGCGACCGCACACGTGTTCATATGGTTACCTTACACTTGTAATACGTGTTCATGCGACGCTGCAAGTAGTATTGTTTATCTAACTAGCCGGTGGAGGTTGATATTTATTACCACCATTGCTGTCTCCATCACCTCCGCTTATGATAAATATATATATATATATATATATATATATATATATATATATATACTAACCGTATCTCGTGTCTTCGATATTACATTAACGGTAGAATTTATCTCAAATTTTAAACGGTCTAAATGATTTATTAAGGTGAGCGAAAAATTCAAAATCAGTTGTATTTTGTTATATATATATGTTACGTTTGGATTGAAGGAATAGAATGGAGGGTGGAATGATTCATTTTATTTTAGTTAGAATGAGTTTTTACATAATCTCCTTCCCAATGAATAAAATTTATAAATTTGAGAGGAATAAAAATTGTTCAATCCATTTTAATCGCAATCAAACACAATTTTTTTTCATTCCATATAAATGAGTCATTCCATTCTTTCTTTCATTACTTCAATCTAAACGTAGAGTAACGTTACGTTTAGATTGGAGTAATAAAAGTGGGAATTAATGAAATGACTCATTTATATAAAATGAAAAAAATTGTGTTTGGTTACAATTGGAATGAAATAAATTGTCGACGGAAGAGAACATATGGAATATATATATATAACTCTAAATCATTCTATTTTTTATTTCATTCCTTCAATCTAAACGTAGCATAAGAATTTTATTATAAACTTTTAAGGTGTATCTTTTTATACGCTTTATTACATTATTATAATTTTAAATTTGAGTGTATTACGTTATTTTATATTATTATGAGATGGAAAAAGTACTATATATTAGCATATATGACACTGAAATAATGGGAATATATCTCAACTGCCACCCAAAAAAATTTTTTTACTAGAAAATAATGAAGTGTAAAAAGACAGTGACGATAAATGGCTTAAAAAACATACAAGGACAAAATGAGGAGGGACAGCACCAACGTTGCGCCGCGGACTGAACAACAGAATAATTAATTGAAAGGCAGGCGAAGTCTAAAATGGAGTAGTACTATATGATAAAGTGTTTTTATAAGAGATGAGATAATATTGGAGTATTACAATAGCAGCAACTAGCAACTAGTGACTGGTGTAACAACCTTCACGGGTTCTCATGCCTATCCCAAATGCCTAAAAGGCTAAAGGTGATGATGAATGATGATTATCCTTTTAAAAACCATCCCATCCTATCCTCCCTGTTTCTCCACTTACCATTATTGTGGTCCCATGCATGAGATTTCACTAGTTAGTTATTACCATCCCATCCTCCCTTGTCCACTTACCATTATTGTGGTCCCATGCATGAAATTTCACTTTTTTCTGGTTGGTGGTGTCTTTCCCCCATGCAGGCCTATTATTTCTGCAACAAATTTCATCCGTCTATTTAACAACGGTAAAATCGACTTCAGTATAATACAAAGAAATTTATAATTTAATTTGCAGACCAAAAAATTATTCAAAATATCCTTTTAAATTCAATTTTTTAAGTTTTTTGAACAATATTAAATTGCAAATGTCAAATTTTTATTTAATTTTTAATTTTTCGGGCTCCGTAATATTAGTTATTATTATTATTATTATTTTTTAAATTTTACGATTTTTTTAAGTTTTCGAGTATTAAGTTGACGGTATTAAATTACGGATGACAAATTCAATTTAATTTTTTTGCCTTGCATTTTCTCATATCTGGCGTCAAAGAGTTTAGATATCTGAGCTTGAGTAGTCGATTAAGCGTAAGTTTGTTTATAGTAGCATATATTAGTATTATTATAATCGTCAAATTTCTCTTCTTTTGATATTTACAGTATATACACTGGACGTTTATGGGTCAAATCAGCAGGTGAATTGACGATTCCTTTTTACTTTTACCCTTTGGTCAGTCACATCATCGCTTGGCCTGCACAGTTTTTTGGCTCTCTGCAGTTTAATGAACATTCTACCTGTCTTTCTTTTCATGTTAAAATGATACTCCACTTTGAAGAAATGACCAAACTTTTTCTTTTTAAATATTAGTAACAAAGTATAAAGAAAGGTAAACAATCAATTATTAAAAGAATTCTGATGAAAAGATACAAGTTTAAGGTTGGAAGAGTCAAGTATTTGGCAGAAGTTGGTTGAAATCATATCATTCCACCTCCTGGATCCTCAACTCCTGCATGTGCAGAGTAGTAAGAAATTTATTACCAAGTAGATAGAAAAAAACCTTGAGCACTTTAGAGAAAGAGTCCTCTTCGCTCAAATCCGACTTCTTTTAGCCAGGTTACACAAATTCTGAAAATAATCTGTAAGCAATAGATGGATTGCTATTACATTTCATATTTGTTGTGAAATGCGAGTCAACAATATTCAAAAACATATTAATCTCATCCGTACAAGAGAGGAAGAACCGATAGACATACACAGTATTAATTAATACATTGAGAATGACCAAGATTCTATTAATGCAGCAGACTACAGATCATATTACTACATATATTTTTCTCCTTGGTCTCTAATAATATTTCATTCTACAAAACGAACTAGCCCTTGGGTCCTTGTGAATAACATCCTGACGAGACGTTCCCTCACGTTAACCTTACTGAGTATATAGGGGTGGGTCCATATGCTCGAGAATGCTTTGCAATCCAGACCTGTAACTGGGATGTTGCAGCTGCACTCCCAGTTTTTTCTTCATACGAGTATTCAAGACTCGCTTTTCGCCTCTTGAACTTGCCTTAGGAATCGATGATTGTAGATTATCGGGATAGGCGAGTTGTCTTGTTTGACTAGGCCATTTCTTCTCAACCAACTTTTGAGCAAAAGAAAATACTTCTTCCCTTGGGGCAGGGTCATCATCAACTATGTTGTATATATTCCTGAAACAGAAGAAAAGAATGAACGTCGTAACTGCAGATGCTTCAGGCATGGAAACGCTTATATGAAGTACTAGGGTTTAAGAATAGAAGGAGAAAATAATGGCAGTTTTATAAACATGTGGAAGAGTCCTGAATGAACAAATGACAGACTGAGAATGTCAACTCAGATGCACTATCACATAGAAGCATGATGTTATAACAGCAACATAAGAAACACAGACGCGTGAGCCTTTTCTCATCTCCATACAAGAACCCTTATGCATCTGCCCATCTGATTGAATGTACATACAATTGATTCAGAAAAAGGGTAATTCATATATTGCATTCATACATGAGTTTGTCAAGACCAAGTCTCTGTTTTGTTTGCCCAACTTTAGAAAATGAAGCATTTACCCTGTGGAAGGCTTGTGAATACTGGCAGAAAGTGCTTGACAAATGTCAGAAACATGAACTCGGGAAGTATATTGCCTGGACGACCTCATCCTCTGAACTTCAGACAAAGGCTCCCTTTTAATTATAGTATCAATAGCACTGTAAAGGAAAATCAACTTTAGGTGTAATAATAGGTAATTGTAAACCAAACAAACAGTTTCCAACAGACCATTGGCTCCAAGGAAAAGTCTCTTTCTAATGACCATCACGGTACAAAAGATGCAATACTTGTACATGAAATGCCATTCACTCTAGATTATGAATGCAGCTGATTACCAAATGTAACGACTGCGGGATGACATTTAAATTATTATCTTTTTATTTGTATCCAAGCCTCAACCAAGATTGTATCATTCTGATAAGGTTTCAGCAAGAAACCTTGTAAATTTCTCAGTAATAATTCAGTTAAAATACTTATAACAACCTTCTGCCAGGGCCATAGATACCTCCTAGTCGAAATACTTGTGTTGCAAGACCAAGTTCACGACCGAAATTTAACCACCACTCCTCAGCAGCTAATCTTGCTTTGCCTGATTCGCTTGTGCAGCTTATTGGATAACTGCAAAGCTTATGCATATTTTAGTGAAAATGCCAGCAGAAACCAATTCTTAAAACAGCATGTAATTAGGAACACTCACTCCTCATCTACCCATGCACCACCACAATTTCCATATACACCTACAGGTCAAAAAGAGAGATTCCAAATTATAAACCCCACTCAGGAGATTTACATATAAGCCCAAGATATGAAAGCATAGTTATGATAATGAAATAGTAGAAGGCGTGGCGCTTCTGAATTTAGATTTCTAGTTATCCAATATGTAGTGTTGTGTGCCTTGAACGCATGAATCAATTCGATCCATGACGAGGTCTGACAAAATATTTCCGCAACCAGAAGGAAATGAAAACTTGAGCTTTCTGATGGTAGCAACTTGGGACTCGTAACGCCCCCAAATTGGCCGCCCGAACAAGGGTCAACGTTAACTCAACATCTTTCATAACTTAACCAATGATCCCATAATCATATTGGTTGAATTAGTCTATTACAGATTATAAAATTATAAATTTCCTTAACTTCATTCCTGGATCTTAACTTGATCTCGATCTCATTCTTTTTACAAGTATCAACTTGTACTTCATTCGTATATATGGATAACACCATATATATATCGGTCAAATTTTTAACCTTATGATTTAAACATTCTATACTTCAATATATCAAGTTTCACAGTATTAATGATAAAGATCGTTCTTGGCAACAGAGGGGTGCATTCCCGCAATTTTAGCATCTTACCGGCGCTCATTAGTGTAACCTCAATGCTTATAAAACTCCCAATATCATTCAATACTCTCACTTAGACATATATCTTTATAGATATATCTCTTCATATCAATATTTTCTATTTATCTGAATTTCACAATATTAATAACACACTTGTACTTGGAACAGAGGAACCTTGCGATGAATTTGGTTTTTTCATCGGTGCTAAATCTCTGTTCTTACAACACTCGCAATGTTATTTAATATCCTCATTGAGATATATAATTCTTTATCAACATTGTATTAATATTTTACTATCTATTTGAAGTTCAGAGTTTCAGCATAACATGATCATTCCATATTATCAATACCCTTACTCAGATTAATAGATCTTTAACAATTCTAAGTTATATCAAATTAAAGACATAATACCATTCTGATGATAATAACAAGATATTATTAATATAATCCTCGATTACATGGTTTGCTTGTTCGTATTACAGAAGTTATTATGACTTAATACAAATACAAGTAAATAAAACATGAAACCTAATCTACGTTTCTTCTTTACGTTCATGATTTTCTTATCATTCTTCTTTAACTGCAAATAAAGTTTTATTCGTAAGAATGTCTAGCTAATAACACATAGTTTATGCTTTCATATAAACTTTAACACGCTTGATTTAACATATTTTTCAATTAACGATTACGTTAACTCATGCTCACATTACATATCAATTAACACTTAACATTTAATAAATATTTAACACACGCTTCTTAATATCACATAACACTTCTACATATCATCTTCACATACAACTATCACATAATAACATTAACAAGACTAAAAATACTGGCACATAGATAGAAGCCTTACCTCGAATGCAAACTAGTTTTTTCGGTAAACGCTTAAAAGCCTACATAAAGGGATTCGCGTACCCGACTGTTAGTTTATCGAGTTTTACTTCTTAATAAGTGTTTTTATAACTTAACTAGACTATCTTCATTAGTGGTTATGCTTACAAAATTCTCACTCAAAAACTCATTTTTAAGGGGCTTTTCAAAAAGTGGACAGCAAGGTTGACAGCCCGACCCCGGCTCGGTAAAACGGCCATAACTTATTCGTTTTAAAATATTTTTGAGTCGTTCAAAATCCCACGCGTTCGTAACTTCCGTCTCTACAACTTTCTTTTACATTTCAGAAGCAGATTCTGACTTTAAATCTTCGGAAAATGGACAGAAAGGTTAGAATGAAAATTTGTTCACAATTTTTTCCATTCCACTTGGTAAAACATGATACCACAAGCATAATAAAGCTAAGTTATCATATTCTAACACTAAATAACCTTCAATAACATAAAAATAACAAAATTATAAACCTATATATGTACGATTCATGACTTTTGCTCAAGAACACACGAATAACGAAAAATCGTACATAGTAACAACTTATGTTTTTGAGCTTTTGGATTTCATTCTTGAATAATTTGGGTATTATAACGACTTACATATGTGATTTATGGTACTTTAAACTTGAAATATCATAAACTTAAATAATAATAGATTTGCTCAAGAACACCTGAAGAAACACTGAGTTGAAAACCAAACATGGTAATGACTTGTGTTCTTGAGATTTCTACTATACTATTGCATAAAATTGAACATAACAACTACTTGCTCAAGAACTTATGAAGGACATGGAGAACGACAAGCGTACATGGCCACGACTTATGTTCTTGAGCTTATAAACTATAATATGAACAAAAATGAACATAATAACGACTAGGGATTTTACCTCTTGAAGTTGCAAGCTTTAATTAATCCTTTGCAATTTAAAATTAATCTAACTCACAAGAGTTCTCTCTTTCAAATTCTAGATTATAACTTTGAATACTTAATTTTTTCTTTGTAAATTGATAAGAAATGAATGAACTTAGCTTGCTATTTATAAGAAAAAATAATTTCGCTAATTGCACGTTATGGGCTCGGCTTATTACACTTTCGACTTATTACACTTTGGTACCTAGGTTAATTACAATTACTACCTTGAAAATATCTTCCACCAAATGACATTATCATGACATCATCTTTGTGCTTCATTGAGGATGATGTCATGCTTACATCATGCTTGCATAATTTATTCTCTGATTTGGTCGATTCAAGTTCACATGGATTGGTTTTATTTAGTTAGGTTGTTACTTAGTTTGAATCCTAATTTGATCACATCAACTTAGTTACACATAACCTAGCTTGATTATAACTAGTTACCTTTCAACTTAGTTCATTTCCAAGTACAAATTAGTTTGATTTCAACTAATTAGTTTCAACTTAGTTCATTTTTAAGTCTTCCGGTTAAATTGACCTTTACTGATTTAAAAGTTTGACATTACTGAGTTTTGTTCCGTATAAACACTATTCTGTGAAGTGACAAATCCAACAGACTTGACACGTTTTTTGGTGAATATTGTTTTAGACGACCATTTCTCAAAAAATGGTTAAACGATCAAAAAGTTAAAAAAAAAAATCTTTTCGTTTTATTCCCGTGAATAGTGATTTGTACGTTTTTCGATAAAAACTTTTATGGGTTATTACGTGACTTCATTTCGTATTACCAGTAGATCTTAAAACAAAAAGTCAATACGACGGACTCGTTTCACTCTTGAAAGTTTTCTGCAAATTTTTTTTTATTGGTTCATTGGTCTCTAAATCACGTATAAACACTATGTCGTGAAATATAACATGCCGAAACGACGAAAAGAACTTATCAAAAAGACGAAAGGCGTTTTCTCAAAAATTGTGAATTTGTCTCTTTCTCGGAAAACTTTTTATTGTTTCCCTGGGTTCTATGACTCATATAAACACTATATCGTGAAATGAGAAAAATCCTAAAAGGATGCAAGACTAATTTCATGGACGTATCTGATTTATAAGTTTTAACTCTTAGGGTTTAAGTTTTAACCTTTTTCCCAATTTTAGGTTTTCTCCTAAAATAACTTCTAAATTTTATTAAAATTGAATAGTTGAACCAAAACACCAAATTCTATACATAACAAAAATCATATAACAAATTTGAAGCTCAATTCAAGCTTATTTATTCATAAATAACACATAGCTTAGGTCATAGTTCTAACATTTAATCATATACGATCGTATCTACGAGTCATTTTTTTAGTCTTTCAGATAGCTCAACATATACTTGAGCAATTGTTCTTAGGTTTTAAATTAACAACCTTTATTAGTTCTAGTCAAATCACATTTGAAATATTTGAGATATTACATTCAACCTAACTTACAAGAATTTCGTCCTCGAAATTAACTTTAATAACATATTTATAAGTTTTATAAATATTCAAGATATTATAGGACTTATACTAGTTATTCCAATTTACTTCGGACTTTTCCTTGGAGAATGGGGATTCCTGATAGTCTATTCACATCTTTTTATTCCTCCTCTTTCTTGTATAATAAATTGTTCTCCTTCTCACCAGTGGACGTAGGCCAAAAGCCAAACCATGTATATGAGTATGTTATTCTCTATCAATCTTAGATTTCATGTGTGGTGTGTGTTCATACCACTCAATGGCACAAAATAAAAATCTATGTTTTGTGCTAGGTCTATTTTGTCCTTGTAATATTTCTTACCCCTTGGCCGGTACACGTCCAGTGATTATTTTAAGACCAAGTTCCATTGAATATAGCAGGGCAAAGTCGCACTTGCAGAGTCCAAGAATAATATTTTCTGCATGTTTCAGGGTATAAACAAAACTTCATAGTAATCTCTCTCTCTCTCTCTCTCTCTTCTTTTTCTTCTTCTTTGGATGGGATGGGGTAAAGTGAGTACATATGCTAAGATATTTAGGAGACCAAAGTTGCATAAGTATATGCCATCATTGACCTGGATAAAACATATACTAGCCGACACAATATGCAAGTATCACTTTACTCATACAATTTCATCTTGTACTTGTATATGTCTATTACTTATACAAGCTCTGCGTCAAGGTCAGAAGTTGTGCACCATCATATGCCACCTAGTTTAGAAGAACAATAAAAGATTAACGAACAAAGATGTAGCACCTAGCCTAATCGTAAATTAAGGGTCAAGGGCTCAAGGCATATTGTCTTATATGATACAGAGACAAGAATAGGTAGATTATGGGGCAAAACCATGAATTTTATAGCATAGTGCATTTTCCATATTAATGTATTCTTTTCATGCATCATGTTCACGTAAAGAAATATTTTCTTTTCTTGTATGCATATATATACAGAAGTAAGAGACACATACTAGTGGACGACAAATAACATAGCCACCGAAGGTTTCCATCTTTTAGTCTACTTTTTAGAAGTTTGCTATGTTGAAGCATCTGCAGAACAGAAAGGGGGCCAAATTAGCATGCAAAAGTTGTCAACACAAGATTATTCTCCGGAAACAGTTCTAGAAATATAAAATCTCGGATTTATTTACCGGCTCACCAATACCCACAACAGGAGGGATGGAGATAAGAAGGTGAGTGTAATACTTCAAGATATTTAGAACTTCAGGTCTGAAAAACAAAGCACAATCCTGGTAATAGAAAATGCAAAATAACTGATCGCTTAAAGGATAGACCCTTTAACATATTATTATGAATATGGAGCATTGGTGTAGAAGGTAAAAAGACATTATTTGTTACTCATGTTTGGGTCCTGATCTGGCTTTTCGGCATGATAGAGTTCAAACTAAATCCAAGTGTCCAAACAAGTCTAATGCCAAAAGTTAAAAGTAATATGACTCATGAATCCAAATAACACAAAGCATCATGAAAATGGCCACATGTAGAGACAGACTACATCCATCAGAGATAATAATTAAACAAAAACTGATCAATCAAAAACTCCCTCCGCAAGCAAGCCCCACCCCAAGAAGTGAGTCCCAATCAAAGGTAAACTTTTAAAATAAAGTGTTACATTTAAATATTGTGTAAGAATGTCTGACGGAAAATTTGGGAGATCATAACTTGAATTTGTTGAAAGGGACTCTTACTTAGGGAGACCACCATAAAAATTGTAATATTGAGATAACATGTGGTTACACAGGTATCCATATAGATAAGATCACGATACAGCTACATGAACTCACTCTGGCTCATTTGAATTAAAAATATGGAGAGTGAATCCCATTTCCTCAAGCTTCTTCTTCTTGGCAGCGCTAGTGCAAGTTCCAGATACAATCCTACATTAAAATACTGATCAATGTCCAAATTGTCAACAGCTCCCACATATTCAGAACTAATGACTTAATTAAAACCCAAAAGTACAATATGGGAGTGACAGTGAGTATATGATTACTTTGAAGAGGAAAGCAGGGGAAAGAGAAACAGCTATACCATCCTTGGTTTGTCAATTCTTGAGCAAAGTACTGTCCGACAAATCCCATGCCAAGTATAAACATCCGATTCCGAGACGATTCCGATTTTACAGAGTCAACGTGGTAACGCAAATTGGTACTAGTCGATGATGCTTCATAGTTGGAGTGAGATGGTACCTGAATAGAGAATCTTCTCCAAACTTGACCGAATCGGAGGGAATTCGCCGGAAAACACCCCGATACGGGACATATTTCCATTTCCGATCACAAATCTAGAATTGTTAATTTTATCTAACGGCCTTATTTTATTTTGTTAGTTTTTGGGATTCCTCCGTGGAGGCTGCACACCTGGCCTAAAGACCAAACATTTTAAAAGGCCCATTCAAATATTATTCGTCATGGAATTATTAAATTTAAATAAAAGGTTTGACCTATTGAAATTAGTGTAATTATATGATGAGTCCGGATCTTAAGTTCACCCCTTATCCAACTCACCTGAGCTCACTACCCTTTAGCGACGGACCCGACGACAGTTCAGTCATACAACCGTCGTCTATACTTTTAGCGACGGACAACATATAGCGTCGCTAAAAGTATAGACGATGGTTGTATGACCGAACCGTCGTCGGGTCCGTCGCTAAATGAGGGGTGAGCTCGGGTGAGTTGGATAAGAGGTGAGCTTAAGATCCGGACAGATTATATGATTATTAAAGTCGATGACTATTATTTATGTGATATATGATTTGCTCTCCTGTAAAAAATAAAAAAACTCATTGATGAATGAGAAATACACTGCATAAAGTTCTACTACAAATTTTTTCCCTTGCATTGTCTTTTAAATTAATTAAGTCCTATAACATGACCCTATTTTAACAATAATTCTATTCGGATAAATAAATTGGACAAGATAATTGGACCAGAAAAACAAAAAAGAATTTGTGACGGCGAACAAATGGATTATATTGTCAAATTGTTCCAGTCCAATTATCGTGTTTAATTTACATGTCCGTATAGAAAGACTCATATTTTAAACTTTTGTGCAGTTTTTCTCTCAGAATCATTTTGCAAATTACAGGTAGAAATATTTATAATTTATTGACCTACACGGCACAAAAAATTGATGCTTAACCTTAAGATAAAAAGAAATAGAAAATATGTGTGCAAGTAAGGCTATAAAATGAACAAATAGTTTGGGCTTAATTCATAGTCGCTGGACTAGAAATTCGATTTGAACTAGGCTCGAAATATAAATTAGTCAAATATAAGCAAATTTTAAAGTTCAATAATTTATTCGAATATCCTCAAATTATAATTTTTTATTGATACTCGAATCATATTCATTTAAAAAATTTAAAAACTTAATTCGAGATCGTATTCCACTCAATAACTAAACAACATTTAATCAAACTTTTATTTTATATTAAATAAATTTAAGGGTTAAGTTCATATGACCACCTGAGGTTTTGTCGGTTTCTCACTTAACCACCTATAGTCCGTAAAGCTACATTTAAACACTCCACCTTTTGAGTTGAAGTGAAAAAGTGATTTCCGTCTTCACTCCGTTATTTGAGTTGGCTAATGAGTTATTTACCCTTCATATATATATTGAAAACGACAGAAGCCATAATGGTTTTGTTTCATTTGATTTCAGTCTGATATCGAGACTCAAAAGTGGCGAGCGATCGTGGATAAAATCTAGGGCTAGAGAGGCGAGAGCAATAGGGTGTGGGTTAGTGTGTTCGTGTTAGATCTGTGGGCAAGGACTGGGTTCCCACCTTCGATTGGGGTCTGTGATACAAGAAGGTGCCGATTAAGGTAAATTTCTCCTTGTCTGATAGATATCATATCTAATTTGTTAATTTTATGAGTTGTTTGTTGTATATGCATGCATGTTTGCCACTGAATTTGGTCCCCTTTTTGTGGAATTATTTAGTATATTCGGTCCCGATAAATTATACTGACTACTATGGTCCCCCCCTTCTTTATTACTATTATTGTCCCCTAGTGTCTGCCACTGAATTTGGTCCCCTTTTTGTGATACTTGTTTTAATGTTTTGTATATTATTCAACCATTTCTCCTTCATTTGTTTAATGCAGAATGTCTGTCAGAATTATTTTTCATTATGGTGGGAAGTTTGTTCAAGATCCAGTACATAAATATGTTGGGGGTAGTGAACAAATAGTAGAGAATGTTGGGTTGGATTACCTTTCTTTGCTTAGTATACATGAATACTACACTACTTTATGCCCAGTTTCAAATTTGAATATTTATTACCTTGTACCGGGATATGAATTTGGGAGGGTGGGGCATTAGTGATGCAAAATGACAAAAATGTCATTGATATGATTGATTTCTTAGTTAATGTAGAGAGTGAGAAGGTGCATATTTATGCACAAGAAATGAAGGGTCCCTTAAAAGTTGTTAGGCCAGAAGAAGTTGAAAATGAACCTATTAGGTATATTTGTGGTTTGACAACTAATAACATGAACCAAAGTGAAAATGAAAAAGACTTTGGTGTTCAAAGTGAAACAACTGATAACATTAAACAAAGTGGGGCTACTGATGAAGTAAAGCAAAACAGATACAGGGCAGCAGAAAGAAACAGACAAAGGAAAATGGAAACAAACTGAAATGCCTAAAAATCAAACAAAACATACAAATGAAAAAAATTAAAAAACAGGCTGATAATGATATTGGGGAAGAAACAGAGCATCCACCATGGATGGATGAGGATCTAGAGGGGCCTGGGGACGATGATATATTCGAAGATGGGAAGAAAAAAATAGATGAACCAAAGGTAAACATGAATGATGTCTTTGTAGAGGATTGGTGGAGTGATGGTGATGATGGAGAAGGGAAAGATGCATTAAAGAAGAAGTTTGTTCTGTCAGATGATGAGGATAATTTAGAAGGGGATGGAAGTATGGAGTTTAATGAGACAACTGATATGGGTAAGATAGAATTTGAGATTGGAATGGAATTTTCAAATCATGAGATTTTTAGACAAGCATTAGTTGAATTTTCTGTTAAAGTGGGGTTTGACATAAAGTATATTCAAAATGACAAAAAAAGAATAACTGCTAAGTGTAAGGGTGAAAACTGTAAATGGAGGATTCATGCATCAGTCAAACAGGGTGAACAAACTTTTAAGATAAAATCTTGGGGGGGGGGACCATACATGTGCTGGACAGGATAAGAGTCATCTTGTTAACAGTAGATACTTGGCCAAAAAATATATGCATGACTTGAGAGATAATCCTAAGTGGTATTTGCAGGCATGGAAGAAGAAGGCACAAAAAGAATGTAACTCTAGTCTAAGTAAATCATCCCTATATAGAGCTAAAAGAAAGGCTTTACAACACATGCAAGGTGATGTAGGAGAGCAGTATAACAGGCTGATGGATTATGTGGAGACTGTCAAACATTTCAACCCTGGAACAGTCTTCAAGCTTTGTAGTGAGGGTCTAGATGAAAGATCTGGTTCACTACCTATTTTTCAGAGGCTTTATATGAGGCTTGCTGCTTCCAGACATGGTTTCCTAGTTGGGTGTAGACCTATTATAGGATTAGATGGGTGTTTTTTAAAGGGAGTTTTTGGAGGGCAGCTACTGAGTGCTATAGGAAGAGATGCTAATGACAACATATTTTCCATTGCAGTTGCTGAATGTAAAGATAGTTGGCAGTGGTTTCTTACACAACTTCTAGATGACATAGGTGAAAATAAGACAAGAAGGTATGTTTTCATTTCTGATAGGCAAAAGGGGCTAGTAGAGGTCTTCAATACAATGCTACCCAACAATGAACATAGATTTTGTTTAAAGCATTTGTACAACAACTTCAAAATTAAGTTTAGGGGGAAGCTGCTTAGGGATTTGTTCTGGAATGCAGCCAGTTGTGGTGACATGTTCTCATTTGAGGCAGCCATGAGTGAGGTGCACAAAGCTGATGCAGAAGCTGCAAAGTGGTTAATGGCTGTTGGGCCAAAATTTTGGGCCAGGTCTCATTTTTCACCCCACTGTAAGTGTGATGTAGTAGTGAACAACTTGAATGAGTCATCGAATAATTACATCCTAGAGGCAAGGGATAAAGGTATAATAAACATGCTAGAGTGGATAAGAAAGAAATTAATAGTTAGGTTTCAAGTAAAAAGGGAAGGCATGGACAAGTATGAAGGGGCACTTGGGCCCAGAATTCAAAAAAAATAGAGATGATTAAGAAATCTTGTAGGGGATGCACTGCTTTGAAGTCTGGGTGTGGAGAATTTGAAGTAGAAGTTGATGACAGAATATGGGTTGTGAATTTGAATGAGTGGACTTGTGGTTGTAAAATGTGGCAGCTTAGTGGAATTCCTTGCAGACATGCTGTATCTGCAATATGGGCAAATAGGGAGCAACCAGAGGCCTATTGCCATCAGTGCTATAGCAAGGATGTGTACTTGAACAAATATAACCACATCATAAAGCCTGTGCCAAGTCACCATGAATGGGTTCACTCCAATTTTGCAAAGATTCAACCTCCAACCTATCATAAGCCCACTGGCAGACCAAGAAAACTCAGAAGAAAGGCTCCAGATGAACCAAAAAACCAACATAAAGCAACATAAAAAGGTGGCACTGTTGTGACGCCCCCAAAATAGGTATACATCACCTATTCTGAGTCGCCAAATACATGGTACAGAAAACAAATACAATCGTTAATACATGACAAGAGAGCTGTGAGTTTTAATACAAATACTGTCTTCTAGACAATATCCACTCTCAGAATTAGTCCTCGTTACATTTATTGTCACACTATTTAACAGAATAGTGAGGACTGCTAATACTATCATCTGGTCCATCACTCCGTTCTCCGACTCGTCCCAGCTATATTCTCATTTTCTGAAGAGAACAATGAAAGAAAGGGTGAGCTCAATTAGCCCAGTCAGAAATATTATAACTAAGATAATGCAGAATAAATTATCATTAGCCTTAAACAGTGTTAAACTGATAAATATAACAAACATCAAGTTTAACTGCAGCGGAACAAGCAATCCATTAGAAGAGTCAAGTAGAGAATAAAATCTACTATCTTCTATGATTTAAAAGGTTTTTCATGACTTTTATCTCTGAGACTTAGCTTAATAAATAATCCACATCATCCCTGCACTACGGTCAAGGATATTCATTAGTATCACAACCATAAATTATCCATGCACCACAGCCAAGGATATTCGTGTATTCATCAATGGTCATTATCATGCCAACAACTGTCCATCAATGCACTACGGGCCAATGAGGACTTTTACCACATAATTTGTAACATTACGGTCATGATTATACCGAATAATCCCTGGTCATAATCATACCAAGTCCATCTATGCACTACAGGCCACAGATAACTTTCAACAAAATATAAACATGAGGATGATGACAATGATATAAGAATTCAGTAAAACAAGTTCAAGAATTAATTTATCTAGGAACAAATAACGTCCAAATTGTCAACATGATATTGAATGAAGCGCAAATATCAAGGATATTCCACTAATTTCATAGAGTATAAAAGCCAAAACTTTAACCAACTGAGTATAATAAAGAATAGAATAACAAAAGAAATCACCAAGCATGCGATAGACCGCTCAGACAGGTTATTCCAACAGAGTAATAAATAACGGAACCAGGTCATGCGTAAACGCACCGACAGGATATTCTGACAGAATAATAGATAATGGAACCAGGTCCGGCGTAAACGCACAGACATGATATTCTGACAGAATAATAAATAATGGAACCAGGTCCGGCGTAAAACGCATAGACAGGATATTCTAACAGAATAATAAATAATGAAATAACAAAAGAATTTCACCAAGTATAGGGTAGCCTACGTATACAAGTTATTCCAACAGAATAATAAATAATGGAATAACAGAAGTTCTCTTCATGAATACAAAAGAAATAATACCCCTTACCGTAAAAGAAACTGAATATAAGAGTAGGGAAGTAGCAGAATACTTTTCTATAGTTTCTTTATAATTTTTCTCTTTAGAGTTTCAGTGAATTCGTAAGAAATAATGAAGGAATGAGCTTCTATTTATAGAAGAATGGACTGTATAGTAACTAATTCATGAACGGTCCAGATTGATTTACTTTTAAACGGACGGTCCATAATTAAAGCAAAAGCTTTTAAATAAAATATAATATATTCTATTTATAATTATATAATAAAACAATATTTATATATATATATATATATATATATATATATATATAAACCATAATACTCCTCCTGTGACAAATTCTGCCCCTTCCCCCAAGCAACCGTCCTTTTTTTTTTCCAAGTAAAACAAATTTATAATATATATATATATATATATATATATATATATGTGTGTGTGTGTGTGTGTGTGTGTGTGTGTGTGTGTGTGTGTGTGTGTAATAATTGTACTCCTCCCCAATTCCCGTAACCAAATTTTTTTCCTCCTAAGACTTTGTAACACACATGGCCCCACTTGTGGGCCCCCACCTTTATTACACTAAAAATTTTTTTACTGATTATTTTAAAAAATTGGTAAATGAGGGTCCATAAAATAAGTAAAACTTCATAAAAACCATCTTAATAATTTTAACAATAATTATCACTTTTATTATAATTCACAATATTAATCGACCATGTAAGACCCCAACTTTTATAAATAAAGATGAATTTTCTATAAATATCATTTTTGAATATTATGGAGTTAATTTGATATAATGTTATAGTTGTGGGTAATATTTATAATTTTACAAAGTACGCAAGTTGTTATATAATATTCGATTGGTCGGGGAATATTCGTTTTAACAGGAAATATTCGTACAACGGCACAATCATTGGTGGACCCCACAACGAAATTATTGTCGGATTGAGAAAATGACAAAAATATTTTATTAAAAATAACGGCGGAAGTTTTGTCATTGATACTGTTGAACTACTCGGTAGTAAAAGTACAGTAATACGTGTGGTTGCATAGTAGCACACTGTATTGATTATTAATGATTATGTGAGAAGTCACTCAGTTTGATTCAATTATTGTCAGTTAATAATATGAATTATTTAGCGATAATGAAGTTTTGTTTTATTCGTATTATTAACGTAATAAAACAAAAACATCTTTTTATATAAAACAGAATACTTTAGTAAAGTTATTCTATAAATAGAATATATTATATTTTATTTAAAAGATTTTTCTTTAAATATGGACCGTCAGATTAAAGTAATCAATCCGGACCGTTCATAGATTAGTTACTATGCATTCTATTTTTCTATAAATAGCAGCTCATTCCTTCATTATTTCTTACGAATTCACTGAACTCTAGAGAGAGAAACTATAGAAAGAGAGAAGAAAAGTATTCTGCTAATTAACTACTTCCTTATTTCAGTTCTTCTTTAAAACGGTAAGGGGCGTTATTCTTTCTTATTCATGAAGAGAACTGTTGTTATTCCATTTCTTATTATTCTGTTGGAATAACCTGTATACGCGGTCTACCCTATACTTGGTGACATTCTTCTATTATTCTGTTGGAACATCATGTCTGTGCGTTTTACGCCGGACCTGGTTCCGTCTTTATTATTATTCTGTTAGAACATCCTGCCTGTGTGTTTTACACCGGACCTGGTTCCGTCTTTATTATTATTCTGTTGAAACATCCTGTCTGTGTGTTTTACACCGGACCTGGTTCCGTCTTTATTATTATTCTGTTGGAATATCCTGTCTGTGTGTTTTACGCCGGACCTGGTTCCATTATTTATTATTCTGTTGGAATAACCTGTCTGTGCGGTCTATGGCATGCATGGTGATTTCTTTTGTTATTCCATTCTTTATTATACTCAGTTGGTTAAGTTTTGACTTCTATACTCCATGAAATTTGTGGGATATCATTGATAATTGCGTTTCATCCAGTATCTTTTCATGAAAATATTCTTCTAAGCATTCTTGAATTTTACTCCACAACGCAGTATCATGTTGACAATTTGGACGTTGCTAATTCTTGGACAAATTAATTCTTGAACTTGTTTTATTGAATTCTTATATCATTGTCATCATCCTCATGTTTATAAAATGTTGAAAGTCATCTGTGGCCTGTAGTGCATAGATGAACTTGGTATGATTATGACCAGGGATTATTCGGTATAATCATGACCGTAATGTTACAAATGATGTGGTAAAAGTCCTCATTGGCCCGTAGTGCATTGATGGACAGTTGTTGGCATGATCATGACCATTAATGAATACACGAATATCCTTGGCCGTAGTGCAGGGGTGATTCGATGATGTGGATTATTTTATTAAGCTGAGTCCCAGCGATAACAGTGTTGAAAAACCTTTTAAATCATAGAAGATAGTAGATTTTATTTTCTACTTGACTCTTTTAATGGATTGCTTGTTCCGCTGCAGTTAAACTTGATGTTCGTTATATTTTATCAGTTTAACACTGTTGAAGGCTAATGATAATTTATTCTGCATTATCTTAGTCATAATATTTCTTACTGGGCTAGTTGAGCTCACCATTTCTTTCACTGTTCTCTTCAGGAAATGAGAATATAGCTGGGACGAGTCGAAAAACGGAGTGATGGACCAGAAGATAGTATTAGTAGTCCTCACTATTCTGTTAAATAGTGTGACAATAATTGTAATGAGGACTCCTTTTAAGTTTGTATAGTCTCTAGTAGACAATAATTGTATTCAAACTCACAGTTATGTTTTGTCGTATTGTACACGACAGTTGTATTAGTAAGTTATATTTGTATTCTGTACCATGTATCTGACGACCCAAGATGGGTGATGTATACTTAATTTTAGGGGCGTCACAGTTGGTATCAGAGCTTAGGGATATGATCCCTGGCTAAGATGTGAGAATATAACTAGGAGGGGAGAGATGGGAAATTCCTTCGCTTGTATGACCTACCTAAGTTTATTTGCATGGTATTTAATTGGTCGGTCAGAATATAAGGATAATATATAACATATCAATTAACTTTTATTTTGTGACAGTATCTGAAAATAGCATCCGAGAATGTTGAGAATAGCAATAGAGCACAAGCGACTGTTGATTCACCACATATCAATAATCGGGATAATGTGCATCAGGAAGGCGATAATCCTCATGCAAACAACAATACTGACCAAATGATGAATGATGGAATGTTCAGAAGCTTTATGCAGTTCATGCAACAGCAGGCGAGAGCGGCTCCTATTTAAAATGTAGGTGGAAACACTGAAAACTCTAGGACGGTCACTGCTAAACAGTTCAAGGAGCTGGGACCACCGGAGTTTAAGGGAGAGCCAAAACCACTTATAGCGGAAACATGGATAAAGCAGATCACCAAGATATTTGATGTCTTGGGATGCTCCAAGGAGCAAAAGGTTCCCTTTGCCGCCTTTATGTTGCGAGGAGAGGCAGATTACTGGTGGGAATCGATTAAGCGTACTCAACCTGCCGCACTGAAGATGTCTTGGGAGAAGTTCCAAGAGCTGTCGCAGTATGAGGCTAAATTTGCTGAGTTGTCCCGGTTTACGTCCCACTTGGTGGATAATGAAGAGCGAATGACGCGAATGTTTTTGCGAGGTTTGAAACCTGAGATACGTTAACATCTTACTTCTCATAAACTGTGTTTGTATTCAGATGTTGTGAATAGGGCTCAGTTAGTGGAGCGCGATAACGAGTCAACGTAACCAAAAGAGAGTAGTCGACAAAATGATATTACTAGTGAGAGCAGTTATCGAAGCGGTGACAACAAGCGTGGTGGGAATCAACAGGCCAGAAATGGTAACCACTTCGGTGGTAATCAGGGCCAAAACAATAAGAATGGTCATTTCAAGAAGAGGAGATTCAACAATAATGGAAAGACGTTAGCACCAGCACCCGTTGTTAAGGAAGGAGAACGACCACCTATTATATGTTTCAAATGTGGAAGGGAGGGGCACATCAGTCTAAACTGCGTGATGCCGTCTAAAGCATGTTATAATTATGGAAGAGAATGTCATTTAGCTTGATTTTGTCGTTTACCAAAAACAGGTTTAGCCAGGATGGAGGCACCAAAGGCCGTCCCAGAAAAGTCAAAACCGGTAGTGCAAGAGAGAGCGTTTGTTGTGACCTCTCAAAAAGCTAGGAACCCGAATGAGATCATCACGGGTAAGCTTATCATAAACTCTAACGAAGTCTATGCTTTATTTGATACTGGTTCTACCCATTCTTTTATTTCTCCTACTTGCGCTCATCGATTAAATTTGACTCCGGAAAAATTAGACTTTGACTTATCTGTTGAAACTCTATTGGGAGAAACTTTCATTACATCCACGGTTTATAAGTCTTGTTTGGTTTAAGTTGGTACCCACACATTTTCTGTCGATCTGATTTCATTAAAAATACTTGCATTTGACGTGATTCTAGGGATTGATTGGTTAACTACTCATCATGTAAAAATTAATTATTTTCGTAAGGTTGTTAGCTTTCATATTCCTAATCGACCTATTATGCGAATTCAGACAACCAAACCATTAAAATCAATCGCTGTCATCTCAAGCCATAAAGCTATTCGTTTTTTGAAAAATGGATGTCAAACTTTCTTAGCTCATGTCACGGATCTAAACAAAAATATGTCAGTTTTGAATGATATTTCTATTGTTAATAAATTCCCTGACGTATTCCCTGAAGAACTTCATGTCCTACCCCCAGAGCGTGAAATTGAATTTTGTATCGACCTTGAACCCGGTACAAAACCCATTTCCAAAGCCCCATATCGAATGACTCTTATTGAACTTCAGGAGTTAAAGATCCAACTGCAGGAATTGTTAAACATTGGCTTTATTCGTCCTAGTACTTCTCCTTGGGGTGCTCCTGTTTTATTCGTGAAGAAGAAAGATGAAAGTATGCGACTTTGTATTGATTATCGGGAGTTGAATCATGTCACCATCAAAAACAGGTATCCATTGCCACGTATTGATGACATGTTTGACCAGTTGCAAGGAGCACAATTCTTTTCAAAGATCGATCTTCGTTTTGGATATCATTAGCTGAAGGTTAGAACTGAGGATATTCCAAAGACGGCTTTCAGAACTCGGTACGGACATTATGAATTCCTAGTCATGTTATTTGGATTGACTAATGCTCATGCTGCCTTCATGGATATGATGAACCGGGTATTCAAGGAATATTTGGATCACTTTGTGGTCGTCTTTATTGATGACATCCTTATTTATTCCAAAAGCCATGAAGATCATGAGCAACACTTGAGGTTGGTACTCCAAAAGCTTCGTGAATACAAGCTTTATGCCAAGTTGAAGAAATGCGAGTTCTGGCTGGAGGAGGTAGCATTCCTTGGGCACGTAGTATCAAGTCGTGGAATATCTGTTGACCCGGCAAAGATTGAAGCTATTCAAAGCTGGGAGCAACCTAAATCAGTGACCGAAGTACGTAGCTTTCTTGGTTTAGCTGGTTATTATCGGAGATTCGTGAAAGGATTTTCTCGAATCGCTACTCCATTAACTTAGCTGACTCGGAAAGATACAAAGTTCGGTTGGAGCGAAGAATGTGAGAAGAGCTTTCAAGAACTCAAGAGGAGACTCATTTCAGCACCTGTTCTAACAATACCATCTGGCTTGGAGGAATTTGTCATCTACAGTGATGTTTCGAGCAAAGGGTTGTGATGCGTTCTCATGCAACATGGAAAAGTCATAGCCTATGCATCAAGACAACTCAAGGAATATGAGAGGAATTATCCTACTCATGATCTAGAGTTGGCAGCTGTTGTCTTTGCACTTAAAATTTAGAGGCATTACTTGTATGGGGAGAAAGTGGAGATCTTTATGGATCATAAAAGCCTCAAATATTTTTTTACTCAAAAGGAACTCAACATGCGACAATGACGTTGGCTTGAACTGTTGAAAGATTATGATCATACCATTCAATATCATCCTGGAAAAGTGAACGTGGTAGCTGACGCATTAAATAGAAGATCATATGCAAGTACGAGTGCGATATTGTCAACACAAAGGCCCATTTTGTGTGACTTGCAAAGGATGGAGATAGAGTTAAAGACTCTAGGGACCCATGTGATGATGGCGAATATACGAGTAGAACCGACTTTAATCGATAAAGTTAAAGCTGCTCAAACTACAGACCTGAAGCTGATGCGTATGAGGAAGAAAGTGCAAGAAGGTGCTATGCCGGAAGCAAGAATCGATGAAGAAGGAATACTTCGAGTCAACTCCAGACTTTGTGTTCCTAACGACCCTGATTTAAAGTATGAAATCATGATGGAGGCGCACAACACACCGTTTGCAATCCATCTTGGGAGTACCAAAATGTATCATGATCTTCGTCATACATTTTGGTGGAGCAATATGAAGCGAGAGATAGCGCTATTTATCTCAAGGTGTCTAACTTGTCAACGAGTCAAGGCAGAGCATCAAGTACCGAAATGCAACGACCCCAAAATAGGTCCATTCCACCCAACCCATTCTGAGTCGTCAAATACATGGTATAGAAAACAACTACAACTTTATTACAACAATTGTCGTGCAAAATACAACAACACATCTGCTGTGAGTTTGGATACAAATATATACCAAATGTGACTCATGTTCCAACCGTGGACATCACCTCACAATAACACCTTATATAAAGGTATAGTCAAAAATTATTTTAGAAATTAGAATCTTTGGGAAGTGCTCAAGGAAACCTTCGTACATGGGAGGCCACGCGTCTAGGTTATGATAGATATCATATGGCCACAGAATTATCCTTGGTTGACCCAATAGACCCCAAAGAAAAACGAGAAGATTACTATCATATTCTTCCCAATGGTGAGTCTTCTCTTGACTTATCATTATCTCCACTGCCTCTAATTGAGAATTATACTTCAAACAAACACCAAGATTATATAGGTAGTGCTCGTAGATATACTCAGCAAGTGGATGAGCACAACCCTGTCTTATGATGACACGAGGTTGTATGTCATTAGACATCTTGTATGATAGTGACAAAATACCCTTCCAACGTTGGGTTCGCCTCACCCTATTTTCTTCACCAAATATAACTACTAAATGATGACCACCGTTCTATTCCCTTGTTACCCCCGCTCGACCCAGCTACACTCTTATTACCTGAAAGGAATTGTGAAGTAAAAGGGTGAGCACAACTAGCTCAGCAAAGAATATCATGACTAAAGATAATTCAATTATCAATAGCCTTCATCAACAATAAATCAGAGATTTAGAACATATGGTAAATGATAAAAATTTCAACCATAGTTACAGCGGAACGAGCAATCCATTAGAAGAGTCAAATAGACTATAAAGTCTATTATCTTCTCCATGTTAAAAATCCATCAACAATGTTTTATCCCTGTAACATTAATCAACAATTCTGATCTACAATCATATGAATAACTCATAATCATAATTGTGACTCTAAATTTTTCTTCGCACCTAGGACGAAGAATATTATCATCACCTGTCTTTACCTGAAACGTCAAAGATCACGGTTATACCAAATCACAGTTCCTGTTCATAATCATGCTAATAAATCCATCTTCGCACTACGGCCAAAGATATTCAACAACAGTTCATCTTCGCACTACATGCCAAAGATATTCATCAATAATTCATCTTTGCACTACAGGCCAAAGATATTCTACAACATGTCATCTTTGCACTACAGGCCAAAGATATTCATCTACAATTCATCTTTACACTACAGGCCAAAGATATTCATCAACAGTTCATATTTGCACTACAGGCCAAATATATTCATATCTCAAAGAAATATATAATCATTTCAGAATTTATATAAACAATAATTATAACCATGTTGATCAATTCACCTTTGCACTTAAGCTTAAGATATTCACTTATAAATTCAATGGTCATGATCATACCAGTCAATAATTCAACTTTGCACTACTGGCCAAAGAGAACCCATAGTCATGATCATACCAATAATTTATCCATCTTTACACTCAAGCGAAAGAGAATTTCAACATCAAGGTTATAAAAATGTTATATATGATAATAAAAATAATATGATCAACATATAGATTTAATCTCAAGAGTAATATTCATAAATCAACTATAATTTGGTTAGAAAAAGAAACCAATTTTATCGTGAATAGTAACTCATAAATAGTAACTCGTGAATAGTAACCCTGACATGAAAAAGGTAGAAATTCCACAATAATATACATACCAATATTTCGGTATAATGATATTGAAAGAATAATATTCTTAAGCTTATAAACAATTTATTTAAATTGTTTACACTTTACTAATTAATGCATTTAATCATCATAAAATGCCAACTCTTAAGATTTCATCATCAATAACCAAAACCCTCATCAAAAAAATCTGCATATACCTCATATATAGGATTCTCAAGCCATAAAATCCTATTTTCAATTTTCTTACTTCACATAACATATTTAATTCATTTTCTCATAACTAGACTATTTTCATGAAAAATACCAAATTCGTTCCAAAAATATTTCTTTTCTGAGATTTAGCATAATATAGTCCCATAGTGAACATATATTTTTCTCAGAATTTTTAAAAGTCATTTACTATTTTTCATATGGCCAAAACAGCCGAATATTTAGACATTTATCAAAAATTTTACTTTTGTCCAAAAATTCTGAAATTTACAGAGTATACTTCTATCATATACATGTACTCTCAATAAAAATTTCATCAATTTTGGAGTTAACCACAAGGAATTATAAGCTGTTACTTCTAAAATAGTCTTTTCTCATAAAATTCATAACTCTCAATCTATACATCCAAAAATCACCATTTTTGGACACAATCAAGAAAACTCATCAAAATATCATTTCAAATTTTTCCAGAATTTTTGAAGTTCAGAAAAATTACGAAACTGAAAATCATAACAACCCTTAAAATCCCTTACTATCCCTTACAATCCCTTACCTCAAAACAGCAGTACTTCTGACCGGAATGTAAAGCCGAAGGAAACTTGCACTGAATAGAAACTCTCAAAGTATCTAAATACTCACAAAATATGCTTCATAATATAGAGAGAGAAAGAGAGAAAGCTTATGTTTTTGGTGTGATTTTCAATTCTAACTTAGCCCTCTATTTATAGGAAAATTTTGGTAGGTTTGACCTGCAACTTGATGGCTTTACCTGCTACTATTCTCACCCACCACATTTTGAAATATAATTCAGTACATTTCTTCACCAACCACAAGTGGGGCCCACCAATTCTAGAATTTTCCACCAAAATGATAAACTCCGAAAATTCAACAATTTCTAAACCAGTCATCATGTAAAATTCGTAATAAATCATACGTTCATTTTTAACGGTTCAAAATTTGTGGACATATACTCAACTTATATATGTATAACATATCCAAAAATTATCACGATCCAACGGTCGGATTAAAAATTATAACCCCCGCAAAATATCTCAAAAACCCTGATTTTTAATACCTCCATTCCGACAAAAATACTGATAAAAACCTCAACATTAACTCCTTCATTTTTAACCACAAAAATATATCCCTCATTTATATCCACATAATATAAATATTTCCTTATCATATGAATCAATAATTAATTATTCACAAATAATATTACAGAATCACATTTATGACAACCAGGCCGTTCCCAGGAAAGAGGGGGCTTTCTAATAAGGATTTCTCCTTACTAGCGCGCAATTAGATGACCAAACCTCTCCTTAGACAGAACTTTCTAGACATTGTCAATAATGCTATCTAATAATATTCTTTAAATAATATGAATTATTGATCTGATAATAGAAAATACTGTACAGTGATAATTATTGAACAATAATAGTATAAAATATCAACGCAGCAATTATTAAATCAATAAAATAAAATATTGAACAGTAATTACTGTAACAATTATTGATATAAGACCCCGAATTTTATGAAATAAAAGTATTCAATTTTTCTTATAATTACTATTCAGTAAATGGTTAAATTGATAAATGTTAAAGTTAAGGGTGATATATGATTTTTTTCAAAATACACAAGTGGTTATAAAATAATCATTGTTGTCGGGGAATATTCGTTTGGTCGTGGAATATTTTTTCTGTCGGGGAATATTCGTACGACGGCACAGCTATTTGTGAGCCCCATAACGAATAACTGTCGGGTGAAGAAAACGACAAATTTGAGTTTTTACAAATAACGACGTAGTTGTTACTGTTAATACTGTTGAAATATCCGGTGATTAAAATACAGTAATACGCGTTATTGCACAGTAGCACACGGTATTGCACAGTATTTTTGAAATTATTGATTCTTACGTAAGAAGGCACTACTCAATAATTGTTACAGTAATTACTGTTCAATATTTTATTTTATTGATTCAATAATTGCTACGTTGAAATTTTGTATTATTGTTGTTCAATAATTGTTGCTGCACAGTATTTTCCATTATCAGATCAATAATTCATATTATTTGAATAATATTATTAGATAACATTATTGGCAATGTCTAGAAAGTTCTGTCTAAGGAGAGGTTTGGTCATCTAATTGCACGCTAGTAAGGAGAAATCCTTATTGGAAAGCCCCCTCTTTCCTAGGAACGGTCTGGTTGTCATAAATGTGATTCTGTAATATTATTTGTGAATAATTAATTATTGATTCATATGATAAGGAAATATTTATTTTATGTGGATATAAATGAGGGATATATTTTTGTGGTTAAAAAAATGAAGGAGTTAATGTTGAGATTTTTATCCGTATTTTTGTCGGAATGGAGGTATTAAAAATCAGGGTTTTTGAGATATTTTGCGGGGGTTATAATTTTTAATCCGACCGTTGGATCGTGGTAATTTTTGGATATGTTATACATATATAAGTTGAGTATATGCCCACAAATTTTGAACCGTTAAAAATGAACGTATGATTTGTTATGAATTTTAATAGGTGGCTGATTCAGAAATCAGGTTATAAATCATTTTTGGTGGAAAATTCTAGAATTGGTGGGCCCCACTTGTGGTTGGTGAAGAAATGTGCTGAATTATATTTCAAATGTGGTGGGTGGGAATAGTAGCAGGTAAAGCCATCAGGTTGCAGGTCAAACCTACCAAAATTTTCTTATAAATAGAGGACTAAGTTAGAATTGAAAATCACACCAGAAACATAAGCTTTCTCTCTTTCTCTCTCTATATTATGAAGCATATTTTGTGAGTTTTTAGATACTTGGTGAGTTGCTATTCATCAGTACAAGTTTTCTTCAGCATCATATCCGATATCCAGTCAGAAGTACTGCTCTTTTGAGGTAAGGGATAGTAAGGGATTGTAAGGGATAGTAAGGGATTTTAAGGGTTGTTATATTTTCCAGTTTCGTAATTTTTCTGACCTTCAAAAATTCTAGAAAAATTTGAAACGATATTTTGATGAGTTTTCTTGATTGTGTCCAAAAATGGTGATTTTTGGATGTATAGATTGAGAGTTATGAATTTTATGAGAAAAGACTATTTTAAAAGTAACCGCTTATAATTCCTTGTGGTTAACTCCAAAATTGATGAAATTTTTATTGGGAGTACATGTGTATGATAGAAGTATACTCTGTAAATTTCAGAATTTTTAGACAAAAGTACAATTTTTGATAAATGTCTAAATATTCGGCTATTTTGGCCATATGAAAAATAGTAAATGACTTTTAAAAATTCTGAGAAAAATATATGTTCACTATGGGACTATATTATGCTAAATCCCAGAAAAGAAATATTTTTGGAACTGATTTGGTATTTTTCATGAAAATGGTCTAGTTATGAGTAAATGAATTAAATATGTTTTGTGAAGAAAGAAAATTGGAAAATAGGATTTTATGGCTTGAGAATCCTATATGAGGTATATGCAGATTTTTGATGAGGGTTTTGGTTATTGATGATGAAATTGTAATAGTTGGCATTTTATGATGATTAAATGCATTAATTAGTAAAGTGTAAACAATTAAAATAAATTGTTTATAAATTTAAGTAATGTTATTCTTTCAATATCATTATACCGAAATATTGGTATGAATTTTATTGTAGAATTTCTATCTTTTGTGTCGGGGTTACTATTCATGAGTTACGAATATTACTCTTGAGATTAAAACTATGTGTTGATCATATTATTTTTATCATCATATATAACATTTTTATAACCCTGATGTTGAAATTCTCTTTCACTGGAGTGTAAAGATGGGTAGATTATTGGTATGATCATGACTAGGGTTCTCTTTGGCCTGTAGTGCAAAGTTGAATTGTGACTGGTATGATCATGACCATTGAATTTATAAGTGAATATCTTTAGCTTAAGTGCAAAGGTGAATTGATCAACATGGTTATAATTATTGTTTATATAAATTCTGAAATGATTATATATTTCTTTGAGATATGAATATATTTGGCCTGTAGTGCAAATATGAATTGTTGATGAATATCTTTGGCCTGTAGTGTAAAGATGAACTGTTGTTGAATATCTTTGGCCTGTAGTGCAAAGATGAACTGTTGTTGAATATCTTTGGTCAGTAGTGCAAAGATAAACTGTTGACGAATATCTTTAGCCCGTAGTACAAAGATGAAATTATTAGTATGATTATGAACAAGAATTGTGATTTGGTATAACCATGATCTTTGATGTTTCAGGTAAAGACAGGTGATGAAAATATTCTTCGTCCTGGGTGCGAAGAAAAATTTATAGTCACAATTATGATTATGAGTTATTCATATAATTATGGAAAGGAACTGTTGAGTGATGTTACATGGATAAAATATTGTTGGTGGATTTTTAACATGGAGAAGATAATAGACTTTATAGTCTATTTGACTCTTCTAATGAATTGCTCGTTCTGCTGCAACTATGGTTGAAATTTTTATCATTTACCATATGTTCTAAATCTCTGATTTATTGTTGATGAAGGCTATTGATAATTGAATTATCTTTAGTCATGATATTCTTTACTGAGCTAGTTGTGCTCACCCTTTTGCTTCACAATTCCTTTCAGGTAATAAGAGTGTAGCTGGGTCGAGCGGGGGTAACAAGGGAATAGAACGGTGGTCATCATTTAGTAGTTATATTTGGTGAAGAAAATAGGGTGAGGCGAACCCAACGTTGGAAGGGTGTTTTGTCACTATCATACAAGATGTCTAATGACATACAACCTCGTGTCATCATAGGACAGGGTTGTGCTCATCCACTTGCTGAATATATCTACGAGCACTTCCTATATAATCTTGGTGTTTGTTTGAAGTATAATTCTCAATTAGAGACAGTGGAGATAATGATAAGTCAAGAGAAGACTCACCATTGGGAAGAATATGATAGTAATCTTCTAGTTTTTCTTTGGGGTCTATTGGGTCAACCAAGGATAATTCTGTGGCCATATGATATCTATCATAATCTAGACGCATGGCCTCCCATGTACGAAGGTTTCCTTGAGCACTTCCCAAAGATTCTAATTTTTTTAAATAGTTTTTGAATATACCTTTATGTAAGGTGTCATTGTGAGGTGATATCCACGGTTGGAACATGAGTCACATTTGGTATATATTTGTATCCAAACTTATAGCATATGTGTTGTTGTATTTTGCACGACAATTGTTGTAATAAAGTTACAGTTATTTTCTATACCATGTATTTGGCGACTCAGAATAGGTTGGATGGAATGGACCTATTTTGGGGTTGTTACATTTGGTATCAGAGCTATAAGTAAAGAGCCCCGAGCCTCTCGCTGGTGACTTCCTGTTGATGGGGGATGCACCGAAGCCAGACTCTCCGTAGGGGACGCCGTTCTGCGGTGGCAAACTGATAGGTATCAATGTAAGGTGCTGACATAGGTTGGTGTCCAAAGTTACATTTGGTATCAGAGCTTAGGAATATGATCTCTGGCGGAGATCGGGGAATACAACTAGGAGGGAAGAGATGAGTAAATCCTTCGCTAGTGTGTCCTACCTAAGCTTATTTGTTGGTCAGTCATAATATCGGGATATTATGTGATATGTTAATTTGTTAAATTAACACTTATTTTAAAGCTGTATTCTAGAATGTTATTTGAAATACAGGAGATGAGCAATAGAGAAATTATGATGACAGAGAAGATGGAAATTGAAATGAAAGGAAGGTATTCTCAACTCTTTGAAATACCAGGTACGTAAATTTCGGGGACGAAATTTCATAAGGAGGGGAGATTATAAGACCGCGAATTTTATGAAATAAAAGTATTCAATTTTTCTTATAATTACTATTCAGTAAATGGTTAAATTGATAAATGTTAAAGTTAAGGGTGATATATGATTTTTTTCAAAATACACAAGTGGTTATAAAATAATCATTGTTGTCGGGGAATATTCGTTTGGTCGTGGAATATTTTTTCTGTCGGGGAATATTCGTACGACGGCACAGCTATTTGTGAGCCCCATAACGAATAACTGTCGGGTGAAGAAAACGACAAATTTGAGTTTTTACAAATAACGACGTAGTTGTTACTGTTAATACTGTTGAAATATCCGGTGATTAAAATACAGTAATACGCGTTATTGCACAGTAGCACACGGTATTGTACAATATTTTTGAAATTATTGATTCTTACGTAAGAAGGCACTACTCAATAATTGTTACAGTAATTACTGTTCAATATTTTATTTTATTGATTCAATAATTGCTACGTTGAAATTTTGTATTATTGTTGTTCAATAATTGTTGCTGCACAGTATTTTCCATTATCAGATCAATAATTCATATTATTTGAATAATATTATTAGATAACATTATTGACAATGTCTAGAAAGTTCTGTCTAAGGAGAGGTTTGGTCATCTAATTGCACGCTAGTAAGGAGAAATCCTTATTGGAAAGCCCCCTCTTTCCTAGGAACGGTCTGGTTGTCATAAATGTGATTCTGTAATATTATTTGTGAATAATTAATTATTGATTCATATGATAAGGAAATATTTATTTTATGTGGATATAAATGAGGGATATATTTTTGTGGTTAAAAAAAATGAAGGAGTTAATGTTGAGATTTTTATCCGTATTTTTATCGGAATGGAGGTATTAAAAATCAGGGTTTTTGAGATATTTTGCGGGGGTTATAATTTTTAATCCGACCGTTGGATCGTGGTAATTTTTGGATATGTTATACATATATAAGTTGAGTATATGCCCACAAATTTTGAACCGTTAAAAATGAACGTATGATTTGTTATGAATTTTAATAGGTGGCTGATTCAGAAATCAGGTTATAAATCATTTTTGGTGGAAAATTCTAGAATTGGTGGGCCCCACTTGTGGTTGGTGAAGAAATGTGCTGAATTATATTTCAAATGTGGTGGGTGGGAATAGTAGCAGGTAAAGCCATCAGGTTGCAGGTCAAACCTACCAAAATTTTCCTATAAATAGAGGACTAAGTTAGAATTGAAAATCACACCAGAAACATAAGTTTTCTCTCTTTCTCTCTCTATATTATGAAGCATATTTTGTGAGTTTTTAGATACTTGGTGAGTTGCTATTCATCAGTGCAAGTTTCCTTCAGCATCATATCCGATATCCAGTCAGAAGTACTGCTCTTTTGAGGTAAGGGATAGTAAGGGATTGTAAGGGATAGTAAGGGATTTTAAGGGTTGTTATATTTTCCAGTTTCGTAATTTTTCTGACCTTCAAAAATTCTAGAAAAATTTGAAACGATATTTTGATGAGTTTTCTTGATTGTGTCCAAAAATGGTGATTTTTGGATGTATAGATTGAGAGTTATGAATTTTATGAGAAAAGACTATTTTAAAAGTAACCGCTTATAATTCCTTGTGGTTAACTCCAAAATTGATGAAATTTTTATTGGGAGTACATGTGTATGATAGAAGTATACTCTGTAAATTTCAGAATTTTTAGACAAAAGTACAATTTTTGATAAATGTCTAAATATTCGGCTATTTTGGCCATATGTAAAATAGTAAATGACTTTTAAAAATTCTGAAAAAAATATATGTTCACTATGGGACTATATTATGCTAAATCCCAGAAAAGAAATATTTTTGGAACTGATTTGGTATTTTTCATGAAAATGGTCTAGTTATGAGTAAATGAATTAAATATGTTTTGTGAAGAAAGAAAATTGGAAAATAGGATTTTATGGCTTGAGAATCCTATATGAGGTATATGTAGATTTTTGATGAGGGTTTTGGTTATTGATGATGAAATTGTAATAGTTGGCATTTTATGATGATTAAATGCATTAATTAGTAAAGTGTAAACAATTAAAATAAATTGTTTATAAATTTAAGTAATGTTATTCTTTCAATATCATTATACCGAAATATTGGTATGAATTTTATTGTAGAATTTCTATCTTTTGTGTCGGGGTTACTATTCATGAGTTACGAATATTACTCTTGAGATTAAAACTATGTGTTGATCATATTATTTTTATCATCATATATAACATTTTTATAACCCTGATGTTGAAATTCTCTTTCACTGGAGTGTAAAGATGGGTAGATTATTGGTATGATCATGACTAGGGTTCTCTTTGGCCTGTAGTGCAAAGTTGAATTGTGACTGGTATGATCATGACCATTGAATTTATAAGTGAATATCTTTAGCTTAAGTGCAAAGGTGAATTGATCAACATGGTTATAATTATTGTTTATATAAATTCTGAAATGATTATATATTTCTTTGAGATATGAATATATTTGGCCTGTAGTGCAAATATGAATTGTTGATGAATATCTTTGGCCTGTAGTGTAAAGATGAACTGTTGTTGAATATCTTTGGCCTGTAGTGCAAAGATGAACTGTTGTTGAATATCTTTGGTCAGTAGTGCAAAGATAAACTGTTGACGAATATCTTTAGCCCGTAGTACAAAGATGAAATTATTAGTATGATTATGAACAAGAATTGTGATTTGGTATAACCATGATCTTTGATGTTTCAGGTAAAGACAGGTGATGAAAATATTCTTCGTCCTGGGTGCGAAGAAAAATTTATAGTCACAATTATGATTATGAGTTATTCATATGATTATGGAAAGGAACTGTTGAGTGATGTTACATGGATAAAATATTGTTGGTGGATTTTTAACATGGAGAAGATAATAGACTTTATAGTCTATTTGACTCTTCTAATGGATTGCTCGTTCTGCTGCAACTATGGTTGAAATTTTTATCATTTACCATATGTTCTAAATCTCTGATTTATTGTTGATGAAGGCTATTGATAATTGAATTATCTTTAGTCATGATATTCTTTACTGAGCTAGTTGTGCTCACCCTTTTGCTTCACAATTCCTTTCAGGTAATAAGAGTGTAGCTGGGTCGAGCGGGGGTAACAAGGGAATAGAACGGTGGTCATCATTTAGTAGTTATATTTGGTGAAGAAAATAGGGTGAGGCGAACCCAACGTTGGAAGGGTGTTTTGTCACTATCATACAAGATGTCTAATGACATACAACCTCGTGTCATCATAGGACAGGGTTGTGCTCATCCACTTGCTGAATATATCTACGAGCACTTCCTATATAATCTTGGTGTTTGTTTGAAGTATAATTCACGATTAGAGACAGTGGAGATAATGATAAGTCAAGAGAAGACTCACCATTGGGAAGAATATGATAGTAATCTTCTAGTTTTTCTTTGGGGTCTATTGGGTCAACCAAGGATAATTCTGTGGCCATATGATATCTATCATAATCTAGACGCATGGCCTCCCATGTACGAAGGTTTCCTTGAGCACTTCCCAAAGATTCTAATTTTTTTAAATAGTTTTTGAATATACCTTTATGTAAGGTGTCATTGTGAGGTGATATCCACGGTTGGAACATGAGTCACATTTGGTATATATTTGTATCCAAACTTATAGCATATGTGTTGTTGTATTTTGCACGACAATTGTTGTAATAAAGTTACAGTTATTTTCTATACCATGTATTTGGCGACTCAGAATAGGTTGGATGGAATGGACCTATTTTGGGGTTGTTACAATTGAGTAGTGCCTTCTTACGTAAGAATCAATAATTTCAAAAATACTATTCAATACCGTGTGCTACTGTGCAATAACGCGTATTACTGTATTTTAACCACCGGGTATTCCAACAGTGTTAACGGTAACAACTACGCCGTTATTTGTAAAAATTCAAATTTGTCGTTTTCTTCACCCGACAGTTATTCGTTATGGGGCCCACAAATAGCTGCGCCGTCGTACGAATATTCCACGACTAAACGAATATTCCCCGACAACAATGATTATTTTATAACCACTTGCTTATTTTGAAAATTTTGCACATTTCAAAAATAACTTTAAATTTATATCAATTTAACCATTTACTGAATAGTAATTATAAGAAAAATTGAATACTTTTATTTCATAAAATTCGGGGTCTTACACGAAAGGTCCATTGCAACCACTTGAAATTTTAAAATGGAAGTGGGACCACATTACCATGGATTTCGTTATCGATCTTCCTAAGGTTTCTCAAGGTATTGATACGATTTGGGTCATTGTTGATAGATTGACCAAGTCTGCTCATTTTTTACCGATACGAAAACTTATACACTTGAACGTCTTGCTCGTATGTACATAAACGAGATTGTAAAACTGCATGGTATGCCAGTATCCATAGTTTCTGACCGAGACCTAAGATTCACTTCACGATTTTGGGTTAGCTTACAAAAAGCTATGGGCACGGATTTACGATTTAGTTCGGCATATCATCCTCAGACGAACGGACAATCAGAGAGGACTATTCAAACTCTGGAAGATTTATTAAGACTCTGTGTCCTTGACTTCAAGGGAAGTTGGGACAAATTCTTATCATTGGTGGAGTTTTTCTACAACAACAGTTATCAAGCAAGTATTGGCATGGCTCCATTCGAAGCATTGTATGGAAGAAAATGTCATTCTCCAGTATGCTGGGATGAGATGGGTGAAGCAACGTTGTTGGGACCGGAGTTGGTACGTATGACTACAGAAAAGATTCAAACGATCCGACAACGTATAAAAACCTCACAAGATCGACAAAAGAGTTATGTTGATCTTCATCGAAAGGACGTGGAATTTGATATAGGAGATCATGTGTTCTTACGTGTTGCTCCATGGAAAGGAGTTACGAGATTTGGAAAGAGAGGAAAGCTCAATCCTCGATTCATCGGTCCATTTTTAATCCTCGATCGAGTAGGAACTGTGACTTATAGACTCGCTTTACCGCCAAGTATGTCTCGTGTTCATAACGTTTTTCACATATCCATGTTACGTAAATATGTGGAAGACCCGAACCACATTATTGAGTTAGAACCGGACGAAATAGCGGAGGATTTGACGTATGAAGAAGTTCCTGTTCAAATTTTGGATAAGAAGGAACATATTCTACGCTCTAAGGTTATACCTCAAGTCAAAGTTTTGTGGAGAAATCACGATGTTGAGGAAATGACTTGGGAGTTAGAATCTGAAATGAAGTCAAGGTATCCTTACCTCTTCGACATACTAGGTACGTACCCTAATTTCATAAGAAGGGGAGGTTGTAAGACCCCAACTTTTATAAATAAAGATGAATTTTTTATAAATATCATTTTTGAATATTATGGAGTTAATTTGATATAATGTTATAGTTGTGGGTAATATTTATAATTTTACAAAGTACGCAAGTTGTTATATAATATTCGATTGGTCGGGGAATATTCATTTTAACAGGGAATATTCGTACAACGACACAATCATTAGTGGATCCCACAACGGAATTATTGTCGGATTGAGAAAATGACAAAAATATTTTATTAAAAATAACGGTGGAAGTTTTGCCATTGATACTGTTGAATTACTCGGTAGTAAAAGTACAGTAATACGTGTGGTTGCATAGTAGCACACGGTATTGATTATTAATACTTATGTGAGAAGTCACTCAGTTTAATTCAATTATTGTCAGTTAATAATATGAATTATTTAGCGATAATGAAGTTTTGTTTTATTCGTATTATTAACGTAATAAAATAGAAACATCTTTTTATATAAAACAGAATATTTTATTAAAGTTATTCTATAAATAGAATATATTATATTTTATTTAAAAGATTTTTCTTTAAATATGGACCGTCAGATTAAAGTAATCAATCTGGACCGTTCATAGATTAGTTACTATGCATTCCATTTTTCTATAAATAGCAGCTCATTCCTTCATTATTTCTTACGAATTCACTGAACTCTAGAGAGAGAAACTATAGAGAGAAACTATAGAGAGAGAGAAGAAAAGTATTCTGCTATTTAACTACTTCCTTATTTCAGTTCTTCTTTAAAACGGTAAGGGGTGTTATTTTTTTTTATTCATGAAGAGAACTGTTGTTATTTCATTTCTTATTATTCTGTTGGAATAACCTGTATACGCGGTCTACCCTATACTTGGTGACATTCTTCTATTATTCTGTTGGAACATTCTGTCTGTGCGTTTTACGTCGGACCTGGTTCCGTCTTTATTATTATTCTGTTGGAACATCATGTTTGTATGTTTTACACTGGACCTGGTTCCGTCTTTATTATTATTCTGTTGGAACATCCTGTCTGTGTGTTTCACAACGGACCTGGTTCCGTCTTTATTATTATTCTGTTGTAATATCCTGTCTGTGCGTTTTACACCGAACCTGGTTCCATTATTTATTATTCTGTTGGAATAACCTGTCTGTGCGGTCTATCGCATGCATGGTGATTTCTTTTGTTATTCCATTCTTTATTATACTCAGTTGGTTAAGTTTTGACTTCTATACTCCATGAAATTTGTGAAATATCCTTGATAATTGCGTTTCATCCAGTATCTTTTTATGAAAATATTCTTCTAAGCATTCTTGAATTTTACTCCACAAAGCAGTATCATGTTGACAATTTAGACGTTGTTAATTCTTGGATAAATTAATTCTTGAACTTGTTTTATTGAATTCTTATATCATTGTCATCATCCTCATGTTTATAAAATGTTGAAAGTTATCTGTGGCCTGTAGTGCATAGATGGACTTGGTATGATTATGACCAGGGATTATTCGGTATAATCATGACCGTAATGTTACAAATAATGTGGTAAAAGTCCTCATTGGCCCGTAGTACATTGATGGACAGTTGTTGGCATGATCATGACCATTAATGAATACACGAATATCCTTGGCCGTAGTGCAGGGGTGATTCGATGATGTGAATTATTTTATTAAGCTGAGTCACAGCGATAACAGTGTTGAAAAATCTTTTAAATCATAGAAGATAGTAGATTTTATTTTCTACTTGACTCTTTTAATGGATTGCTTATTCCGCTGCAGTTAAACTTGATGCTCGTTATATTTTATCAGTTTAACACTGTTGAAGGCTAATGATAATTTATTCTGCATTATCTTAGTCATAATATTTTTTACCGGGCTAGTTGAGCTAACCCTTTCTTTCACTATTCTCTTCAAGAAATGAGAATATAGCTGGGATGAGTCGGGAAACGGAGTGATGGACCAGAAGATAGTATTAGTAGTCCTCACTATTCTGTTAAATAGTGTGATAATAATTATAATGAGGACTCCTTTTGAGTTTGTATAGTCTCTAGTAGACAATAATTGTATTCAAACTCACAGTTATGTTTTGTCGTATTGTACACGACAGTTGTATTAGTAAGTTATATTTGTATTCTGTACCATGTATCTGACGACCCAAGATGGGTGATGTATACCTAATTTTGGGGGCGTCACAGACCAGGTCGTTCTCAAGAAAGAGGGGGCTTTCCAATAAGAATTTCTCCCTATTGACGCGCAATTAGGTGACCAAACCTCTCCTTGACAGAACTTTTAGACATCGTTAATATTACAAATAATAATATTCATAACTTTGTTATCTCAATTATTGATTTAATAATATATAAAATATTGACAATAATTGAATCAAATAACGTGAGATATTATGCAACAATTACTGTAGCAATAATTGAACAAAACTGAGTGACTTCTCACGTAAGCATCAATAATCAATACCGTGTGCTACTGTGCAACTACGCGTATTACTGTACTTTTAACACCGGGTGTTTCAACAGTTAACGGTAAAACTTCCGCCGTTATTTTCATAAAGTATTTTTGTCGTTTTCTCAATCTGACAATAATTCCGTTGTGGGGTCAACCAATGATTGTGTCATTGTACGCATATTCCCTGTTAAAACGAATATTTCCCGACCAATTGAATATTATATAACAACTTGCGTACTTTACAAAATTTATAAATATTACCCACAACTATAACATTATATCAAATTTACTCCATAATATTCAAAAATGATATTTATAGAAAATTCATCTTTATTTATAAAAGTTGGGGTCTTACAACTGTCACATGTGCAAGATGTTTAACACTAGGGCATAACAGCAGGGCATGTACATTGCCTTTTCATCCTAAATCAAGAATGAACAAGGTATAAGCATTTATGTTTTCATTTCATACTATCAATTGTATTTTTTAACACATAGTTTATAACAGTTTAACATGTTTTCATTTTCAGACAACTAACAAACAACATCAGTCAACTGCACAGTCAACTGAAGGGACTGCACAGTCAGACATTCCTACCAGACCACATCAGTCCACTGGAGGGACTCCAACTAATGTGCAGCAGATTCCTGTTAAGGTACAATATAATAGATTATTGGGCTTAATTGGAATGCATTTGGATAACTGCAATATGGTTGTGTGTGATAACTGGAATGATTACCTCTTCAGCCAAATCCCAGGCCACCAAAGATGAAGACTAGAACACAGTCAAGTCAAGGGACTGCTACTGCTAATGCTACAACAACTTCAAGCTCTTAACCTAATCCCACACCAAGTTTGTCTACTATGTGGAGTAATCAGCCTGCTTTAAGCTCACAGCCTACGAGGAAGAACATAAAGAAGGGAGCCATAAAGAGCAAGTTAGACAAATCACCAAAGAAGGGAGGACTGTGGGGATTAAGGCTTTAGTATATTGAATGGGTAGTTTTTGGATCATGAATGATGTCTTGTAACTGTTTTTGACTATGTTGATTGTGTAGACTTTGTCTACTATAGTTTTTGGACAATGTTTTATAGTTGGTATAATTAATAGTAGTTACTGTAATTTTGGAATGGGCAAAGCATGTACAGATGTTTAACAATTGCAATATAATTAGAAAAGTATATTGTGTAGTTATCGTATATGGGTTCCAAAATTTGCTGACAACAGCAAGTATTCTTATTTCTCCAAAATCTTTGTATTAATAATATTAGTTACTATTTTTCTTATCTAATTAATAGTAGTTACTGTAATTTTGGAATGGGCAAAGCATGTACAGATGTTTAACAATTGCAATATAATTAGAAAAGTATGTCTTATAATTAATTAGCTTGCAATATTTTACAGTTGAGTATGTTTTATATTTTGGAATGGACAAGGTTTTATAGTTGGTATAATGTTGTATCTGTCCAGTTGAGTATGTGCTACATTTAATGTTGAATGAAATCTAACATAAATCTAACAAGTTATGTTCAAAGAAGATATATACAAAAAAATTTGCAATCCATCCTTTTTATAGATAAAGAACTAATTCCAGCAATCCATAACATAAAGTTTAACGCAGACAAAAGCTTGCTACCATTGGTCTCTTAAAATACTTTCATTTAGTTTGTACATTCATTTGTTACTAATAAAATACATCATGACTATTTCGAAATACAACAATTATCATTTTAATATTACTTTCAACAACTCTCATCCTACTTGGTATATCTTTTTGCTCACACGAACAGTTGCATTTTGTTCCACTCACCAATGTCCCCATTCTGTCATTGTCTTCATTGGGGCCACTGACTATTCCACTTGAGCTTGTTGTAGAAGACAAGCACCATGCCCAAAACTCACACTCATCGCATACAAAATATAACCTCCCCTTCGATGGTTTGTTCGAGTCAACAATTCTTACACTTGCTTTTTTCCACATTTACATCGCCTAGGTATGTAGCGCAAGTCACCATTCATCCTTCCTACATCATTGCTTGACGAAGACATGACTCCTGTTCACATAAACAACACGAAGAATAATATCAAAGAGTAGATAACACCACATATGATCAACAAGTCAAGCCCAAGCTTTACTTTAGTCTAATATATAGTTTTCAGTCAACATAGTTCTTTTAGAACTTTTATCAAACAACTGATAGGCATAGTTTTAGGTTAATAATTTCATAGCCATTGTTTACAATAACAACCCATAACAACATCCTTATTACTCCACAGCCCAACCTATCTCCTTGTGCCTAATTTCCATACATAACATAAGCATACCAGTGAACTAAATCTACTCGCAGCAACATAGCAACTAACCCAACTAAAAAGACAAACAGTGTAGCTACTGAAAGTCATTTTCTTAACAAGGATGGAATGAAAATGGAATGGAAGGGGATTGAAAAATTTACATTCAGAAATTGCAAATGGTTGTTGCAAAATTCAATTTCGTAGAAGATGGAGCTTTAGTAGTTCAAAAATTTCGTGGAAGATGGAGTTTTGCAAAGTAGGTTTTTGAAGTTTTAGTCAAGAAGTAACTTTCAGTTTCGTAGAGGATGGAGCTGAAATAGCTAGAAATTGAGTAGATCTACTCTCTTAACAATAGCGAGAAAGAAGAGACCTATTTTAAACATTTAACCTTTGTTTCTGACCGCTACAGGCCCCTCCTCACGCGTTTTAGGCGACTGACGTACACGTACAGTTAATTTAGATGAAAAATATGACTTTTTCACTTCAACTCAAAAGATAAAGTGCTTAAATATAATTTTACGGACTATAAATGATTAAGTAAGAAATCGACAAAACCTCACGTGCTAATTTGAACTTAACCCTAAATTTAAACATCTCACTGTTTGGCTGGTATACTTATGTGCGAGCCGAAGAAGAATAGTGGCCGGCAGGCAGGCAGGCACGTACTAATAGATATTGGAGGACCCGCTGTAAACCCGAAAAGGCGGATGCTCCAGATCTTCTTCTTCTTCTTACAATAAGTGCTTGTTGGTAGTGCGTGCGTGTGGGACCCTTGTGTCATTTCAGATTACTAGGACTAGGTAAAGGTGGAGTGCGGAGACGGAGAAATTATACTGGGTTACTATTTAAACACTAATCGAATCCTCTGAATTATTTTTTTTTTCATTTGGTTGAATGGAAATGGGATTGTCCCACGTAGCCACTATGATTGCGGCAGCATCAGAAACACCGGAACTTTCCGGTGGTAATAAGAGCCGCACCGCGTTTCAGTGGGGTGGAACCATCTCTGCCATGTTAGTTGATGCCTTTCCCTCTCACTAACTCTTGATTTATCTCTTGGTATTGATTAGTATTTTGATATTCAGATATATTTATTAGTTTGATCATGAAATCTTGCTTCAATTGCTCTTTTTGTTTATTTATGCGACTCTCGATTTGATTACTTGATGTTCCTTGAAGTCATCAACTTCCCCTAAAATAACAATGGGATGAATGAACTTAGGTAACTACTAACCTCTGCAATTTCATGTTTGACTCTTTTGGAGTATCTAAGTTTTTAGATTGATACAATTTCTGCAATTTCATGTTTATTTGTGTTAGATTGTTACAATGAGGTATAATGTCATATCTTTCTTTTTGCTTCACTAAAGCAATTAACTTTGTCAGGTTCTGCTCATTCTGGCATTGCCATTACAATACTTACTTCTTTGTTATTTTAGTCCTGATATTTTTTTTTTTTGATATATAATTTTGGAGTAGATATAATTTTTGAAGTTTTCAAAAACTCTAAAGAGTAAGAAACTTGTGTTTTTTTTTCTTTAGTTAGAGACGGAGTTTGCTATAAACCATGAGAATCTCCTATTAATATACCCCTATTCTATTCAACATATGTTAGGTGAAACGGAAGCCCTAGCATGTTTCCTTCGTTTTGTCAGAAATCTGTATTGAAACTCTAATTATACATACGTTTGGTGTTTGTTTTTTTCCCAGTGTATGCTTTCCGGATTAAATTAGTTTCAAGCTATCTATAGTAATTTGATCACCCGAGCATACATATCGTCAAAAAGGTCTCCATACATGTAAACAATGGAATGATATCCCATATGTCATAATATGTCTTACATATTCAGTTGTAACAAAATGAATCACATTAATTTTGAGTTTGAAAGTATCTCATATTAAATTTGAAAAATCAAATTTGATCTTTTGTTTTGAAACGGAGAGAGTAATATTAACTGCTACTTTCTCATAGTTAACTTTTATTATTAATGGTTATATCAAATTTTGCTTCGAGCTTAATTTAGTGTGACTGGCCAGTTGATATACTTGTCATTGAGTGTCGCCTGCATTATATAACTACATATATATGTTCTTAGAATAGACATCCCAGTATCACAGGCTCATTGGTACTGTCATATTTCTACTAGCTTTGTTCTTTGATATCAGAGTTCTGTTGTACCTCTCGTCTTTTCCACGTGATATGTTGATTTTAGTCACATTTGTGTCTTGGGGGAAAGCTTAGATTCTGTTCTACTTAAATTACAATGACAAAACATTTACAAGTTTTGTTTCTCCATAGTGTTGTCTTACCATGTCTGTGGTCCAAATATTCATGTTGTCATATTTTCCTATCGTAGACTTCTGTTAATCTTGAACCGAACAGGGCAGAGATCATCCAAGCATACTTCACTAGTAGTCTTCTTTCTTTTCACTTGTTTTCCAACGGCGCTGTTCAAGATTCTCCGGTGCATCCTGAAATTCTCAATAAATTTGCTTATGTAAAATTTATCTTCTACCTATGAATTTCTAACATTAGCTGTTTCATGTTACAGAGGGCAATTCGGATGTTGGGTTGCCTTTCTTGCGGTTGCAGCAAACCTCTTCTTTCCTCAAGACTTTCCAGGTTTGAATCTTGTACTTCACTATAATCCAGTTTATTGTTCACTTCTCACTGTTATTATTATTATTATATTACAGATGTGCTGTAACTATACATGTATAATTCATACTTGCAGTTTCTCGTTTTGTCCTATTTGTCATCACACCTGATTGGCTGGCTGATGGACTACGTGATAGCATTGCTGGGGGAGTCTTTTGTCTAGTAATAGGATTATTGCTTGTTATAATGGAGATTGGAGGAGTTGGAATATGTAGCAATTGGGAATGTAATTTACAGTGTGGTAGTTTTTGTTTTGCAATTTTTTTCCTGTTCTTTTACACTATATCGTATCTACGGTTTGGACCATGGTAGGAAGAGAGTTCCTTCAAAGAAATATCACCTTTTTCTATGTCTATATGTTCAGCATAACTAGATGCTCAGTTGTTCGAAATCTGATTTGACCAATTCCTCCGCAAACAAAAGCTGCATAACTTGCCTCCTGTTGTTATCCATGTGATGATGGTTTGAAGATAGGAATATGAAATTCACACATTTTTATCCTCTCGTGAGTTGGTACATTCAGAAAAATTACTGATATCGAATAGGTAGGGAAACAGAGGGCATATGAAGGCAAGATGGTGATCCAAGCTACCAATTTTAGACATTTTTATTAAAGATGGGTGTCTAATGATTAAATGAGCTAGAGTTTGTGTGTAGTATGCAGTTCATGACATGTCTGGTGTAGTGCCAGATTTTTTTTCCCCTTGACAACTGCAGTAGGTCAATTGGGGCAACTCCTTCCAAGAACTTTAGTGCTCCACTGATGGTAACTGCAGCAAGTCAACAAGGATGACTCCTTCCAAGAACTTAGTGCTCCACTGATGGGGGACCTCGGATGATATATTCTGTACCCCATAAAGCACAAACTTGATGCTCACTGTCCAGGAGAAAAGTTAGAAAAGACCTTGGTGGTTATTTTTAGACCTGGAGTACCATTTTTCTTAATTAGGATGTCTGAAATTTCTTTATGAACATTAACAAATTAATAGTCAATCCTATTTAATCAACTCTTCGTAGTTACCAAGAAATATTATGAAACGTCTAAAGTCTAATTTTGAGAAATATAAAAGGTATTATATCAAACAGTTGTCTATTTGTTTATTGATTTTTATTTTTAAAAAATAGTTCTCTCATCTATCTCGCTTCGCTAGTACACAGCTAAATTCTTCTTATTCATCTTTGATCCTGCTAACGATGTTGATCAACTGAGCTGATAATTTTTTTAATAACTGAAACGGTCAACTCAGTAGACAATTCCCCCATTCATTCCAGTGTGTTACATGAATTTTCATTTCAACAAACTGCCTGAATCACATGTTACATAGAATTTCTCTTCCCCGATTTCAGTGTTGCATGAATGTTTATTTCAACAAACTGCCCGAATCACATGTTACATAGAATTTCTCTTCTTAGTTCTGTCCAACTCCCTATAGGCCATATTCATCTTTCCACGACCTTTTTGACTTTTAAAATATACTGCTACTTCTCAAACCTCATCCGAACCAGTTGACACTCCCCCATTTGCTCTCTTTTCTTTTGCTATGGATTATATGCATCTCATCTATGTCTTCTCTATTTATCTCATCTTGTCCTCTGTTTTAATCAAATCCCAACAGCCGTATATTGGATGTGACGCCCCCAAAATTAGGTATACATCACCCATCTTGGGTCGTCAGATACATAGTACAGAATACAAATACAACTTACTAATACAACTGTCGTGTACAATACGACAAAACATAAACTGTGAGTTTGAACACAAATATTATCTTCTAGAGAGTATTCATACTCAAAAGGAGTCCTCATTACATTTATTAACACACTATTATATAGAATAGTGAGGACTACTAACTAATACTATCATTCGAACCATCACTCCGTTCCCCGACTTGCCCCAGCTACGTTCTTATTTTCTGAAGAGAACAGTGAAAGAAAGGGTGAGCTCAACTAGCCCAGTAAAAAATATTATGACTAAGATAATGTAGAATAAATTATCATTAGCCTTCAACAATGTTAAATTGATAAAATATAATAGACATCAAGTTTAACTGCAGTGGAACAAGCAATCCATTAAAAGAGTCAAGTAGAAAATAAACTCTACTATCTTTTATGATTTAAAAGGTTTTTCAACACTGTTATCGTTGTGACTCAGCTTAATAAAATAATCCACATCATCGAATCACCCCTGCACTACGGCCAAGGATATTCGTGTATTCATTAATGGTCATGATCATGCCAACAACTGTCCATCAAACTACGGGCCAATGAGGACTTTTACCACATCATTTGTAACATTACGGTCATGATTATACCGAATAATCCCTGGTCATAATCATACCAAGTCCATCTATGCACTACAGGCCACAGATGACTTTCAACATTTTATGAACATGAGGATGATGACAATGATATAAGAATTCAATAAAACAAGTTCAAGAATTAGTTTATCCAGGAATTAATAACGTCCAAATTGTCAACATGATACTGCTTTGTGGAGTAAAATTCAAGAATGCTTAGAAGAATATTTTCATGAAAAGATACTGGATGAAACGCAATTATCAAGGATATTCCACAAATTTCATGGAGTATAGAAGTCAAAACTTAACCAACTGAGTACAATAAAGAATGAAATAACAAAAGAAATCACCATGCATGCGATAGACCGCACAAACAGGTTATTCCAACAGAATAATAAATAATGGAACCAGGTCCGGCGTAAACGCACAGACAGGATATTCCGACAGAATAATAAATAATGGAACCAGGTCCGGCGTAAACGCACAGACAGGATATTCCGACAGAATAATAACAAGACGGAACCAGGTCCGGTGTAAAACACTCTGACAGGATGTTCCAACAGAATAATAGAAGAATGTCACCAAGTATAGGGTAGACCGCGTATACAGGTTATTCCAACAGAATAATAAGAAATGGAACAACAACAGTTCTCTTCATGAATAAGAAAGAATAACACCCCTTACCGTTTTAAAGAAGAGCTGAAGTAAGGAAGTAGTTAAGTAGCAGAATACTCTTCTTCTCTCTCTCTATAGTTTCTCTCTCTAGAGTTCAGTGAATTTGTAAGAAATAATGAAGGAATGAGCTGCTATTTATAGAAAAATAGAATGCATAGTAACTAATCCATGAACGGTCCAGATTGATTACTTTAATCTGACGGTCCATATTAAAAGAAAAATCTTTTAAATAAAATATAATATATTCTATTTATAGAATAACTTTAATAAAGTATTCTGTTTTATATAAAAAGATGTTTCTGTTTTATTACGTTAATAATACGAATAAAACAAAACGTCATTATCGCTAAATAATTCATATTATTAACTGACAATAATTGAATCAAACTGAGTGACTTCTCACATAAGCATTAATAATCAATACCGTGTGCTACTATGCAACCACACGTATTACTGTACTTTTACTACCGAGTAGTTCAACAGTAACAATGGTAAAACTTTCGTCGTTATTTTTAATAAAATATTTTTGTCGTTTTCTCAATCCGACAATAATTTCGTTGTGGGGTCCACCAATGATTGTGTCGTTGTACGAATATTCCCTGTTAAAACGAATATTTCCCGACCAATCGAATATTATATAACAACTTGCGAACTTTGCAAAATTTATAAATATTACCCACAACTATAACATTATATAAAATTAACTCCATAATATTCAAAAATGATATTTGTAGAAAATTCATCTTTATTTATAAAAGTTGGGGTCTTACAACCTCCCATTCTTATGAAATTTCGCCCTCGAAATTAGGGTACGTACCTGGTATGTCGAAGAGATAAGGATACCTTGATTTCATTTCAGATTCTAACTCCCAAGTCATTTCCTCAACATCGTGGTTTCTCCACAAAACTTTGACTTGAGGTATAACCTTGGAGCGTAGAATATGTTCCTTCTTATCCATGATTTGAACATGAACTTCTTCATACGTCAAATCCTCCGCTATTTCGTCCGGTTCTAACTCAATAATGTGGTTCGGGTCTTCCACATATTTGCGTAACATGGATATGTGAAAAACGTTATGATCACGAGACATACTTGGCGGTAAAGTGAGTCTATAAGCCACAGTTCCTATTCGATCGAGGATTAAAAATGGACCGATGAATCGAGGATTGAGCTTTCCTCTCTTTTCAAATCTCGTAACTTCTTTCCATGGAGCAACACGTAAGAACACATGATCTCCTACATCAAATTCCACGTCCTTTCGATAAAGATCAGCATAACTCTTTTGTCGATCTTGTGAGGTTTTTATACGTTGTCGGATCGTTTGAATCTTTTCTGTAGTCATACGTACCAACTCCGGTCCCAACAACGTTGCTTCACCCACCTCATCCTAGCATACTGGAGAACGACATTTTCTTCCATACAATGCTTCGAATGGAGCTATGCCAATACTTGCTTGATAACTGTTGTTGTAGGAAAACTCCACCAAAGGTAAGAACTTGTCCCAACTTCCTTTGAAGTCAAAGACACAGAGTCTTAATAAATCTTCTAGAGTTTGAATAGTCCTCTCTGATTGTCCGTCCGTCTGAGGATGATATGCCGAACTAAATCGTAAATCTGTGCCCACAACTTTTTGTAAACTAACCCAAAATCGTAAAGTGAATCTTGGGTCTCGGTCAGAAACTATGGATACTGGCATACCATGCAGTCTTACAATCTCGTTTATGTACATACGAGCAAGACGTTCAAGTGTATAAGTTTCTCGTATCGGTAAGAAATGAGCAGACTTGATCAATCTATCAACAATGACCCAAATCGCATCAATACCTTGAGAAACCCTAGGAAGACCGGTAACGAAATCCATGGTAATGTGCTCCCACTTCCATTCTGGAATTTCAAGTGGTTGTAATGGACCTTTTGGTACTTGATGCTCCGCTTTGACTCGTTGACAAGTTAGACACCTTGAGATAAACAACGCTATCTCTCTCTTCATATTGCTCCACCAAAATGTATGACGAAGATCATGATACATTTTGGTACTTCCAGGATGGATTGCAAACGGTGTGTTGTGCGCCTCCATCATGATTTCATACTTTAAATCAGGGTTGTTAAGAACACAAAGTCTGGAGTTGACTCGAAGTATTCCTTCTTCATCGATTCTTGCTTCCGGCATAGCACCTTCTTGCACTTTCTTCCTCATACGCATCAGCTCTAGGTCTGTAGCTTGAGCAGCTTTAACTTTATCGATTAAAGTCGGTTCTACTCGTATATTCGCCATCATCACATGGGTCCCTGGAGTCTTTAACTCTATCTCCATCCTTTGCAAGTCACACAAAATGGGCCTTTGTGTTGACAATATCGCACTCGTACTTGCATATAATCTTCTACTCAATGCGTCAGCTACCACGTTCGCTTTTCCAGGATGGTGTTGAATGGTATGATCATAATCTTTTAACAGTTCAAGCCAACGTCGTTGTCGCATGTTGAGTTCCTTTTGAGTGAAGAAATATTTGAGGCTTTTATGATCCGTAAAGATCTCCACCTTCTCCCCATACAAGTAATGCCTCCAAATTTTAAGTGCAAAGACAACAGCTGCCAACTCTAGATCATGAGTAGGATAATTCCTCTCATATTCCTTGAGTTGTCTTGATGCATAGGCTATGACTTTTCCATGTTGCATGAGAACACATCCCAACCCTTTGCTCGAAGCATCACTGTAGATGACAAATCCCTCCGAGCCAGATGGTATTGTTAGAACAGGTGCTGAAATGAGTCTCCTCTTAAGTTCTTGAAAACTCTGCTCACATTCTTCGCTCCAACCGAACTTTGTATCTTTCCGAGTCAGCTGAGTTAATGGAGTAGCGATTCGAGAAAATCCTTCCACGAATCTCCGATAATAACCAGCCAAACCAAGAAAGCTACGTACTTCGGTCACTGATTTAGGTTGCTCCCAGCTTTGAATAGTTTCAATCTTTGCCGGGTCAACCGATATTCCACGACTTGATACTACGTGCCCAAGGAATGCTACCTCTTCCAGTCAGAACTCGCATTTCTTCAACTTGGCATAAAGTTTGTATTCACGAAGCTTTTGGAGTACCAGTCTCAAGTGTTGCTCATGATCTTCACGGCTTTTGGAATAAATAAGGATGTCATCAATAAAGACGACCACAAAGTGATCCAAATATTCCTTGAATACCCGGTTCATCATATCCATGAAGGCAGCAGGAGCATTAGTCAATCCAAAGGACATGACTAGGAATTCATAATGCCCGTACCGAGTTCTAAAAGCCGTCTTTGAAATATCCTCAGTTCTAACCTTCAGCTGATGATATCCAGAACGAAGATCGATCTTTGAAAAGAATTGTGCTCCTTGCAACTGGTCAAGCAGGTCATCAATACGTGGCAATGGGTACCTGTTTTTGATGGTGACATGATTCAACTCCCGATAATCACTACAAAGTCGCATACTTCCATCTTTCTTCTTCAAGAATAGCACAGGAGCACCCCACGGAGAAGTACTAGGACGAATAAAACCAATGTCTAACAATTCCTGCAGTTGGGTCTTTAACTCCTGAAGTTCAATAGGAGCCATTCGATATGGGGCTTTAGAAATGGATTTTGTACCGGGTTCAAGGTCGATACAAAATTCAATTTCACGCTCTGGGGGTAGGCCAGGAAGTTCTTCAGGGAATACGTCAGGAAATTTACTAACAATAGAAATATCATTCAAAGCTGACGTATTTTTATTTAGATCTGTGACATGAGCTAAGAAAGCTTGACATCCGTTTTTCAATAAACGAATAGATTTATGGCTTGAGATGACAGCGATTGATTTTAATGGTTTAGTTGCTTGAATTCGCATAATAGGTCGATTAGGAATATGAAAGCTAACAACCTTACGAAAATAATCAATTTTTGCATGATGAGTAGTTAACCAATCAATCCCTAGAATCACGTCAAATGCAAGTATTTTTAATGAAATAAGATCGACATGTAATGTGTGGGTACCAACTTGAACCAAACAAGACTTATAAACCGTGGATGTAATGAAGGTTTCTCCCAATGGAGTTTCAACTGCTAAGTCAAAGTCTAATTTCTCCGGAATCAAATTTAATCGATGAGCGCAAGTAGGAGAAATAAAAGAATGGGTAGAACCGGTATCAAATAAAGTATAGACTTCGTTAGAGTTTATGATAAGCTTACCCGTGATAACCTCATTCGGGTTCCTTGCTTTCTAGGAGGTCACAACAAACGCTCTCCCTTGCACTACCGGTTTTGACTTTTCTGGGACGGCCTTTGGTGTCTCCATCTTGGCTGAACTTATTTTTGGTTAACGACAAAATCGAGCTAAATGACCTTCTCTTCCATAATTATAACATGCTTTAGACGGCATCGCGCAGTTTGGACTGATGTGCCCCTCCCCTCCGCATTTGAAACATATGATAGGTGGTCGTTCTCCTTCCTTAACAACGGGTGTTGGTGCTGACGTCTTTCCATCATTGTTGAATCTCCTCTTCTTGAAATGACCATTCTTATTGTTTTGGCCCTGATTACCACCGAAGTGGTTACCATTTCTGGCCTGTTGATTCCCTCCACGCTTGTTGTCACCGCTTCGATGACCGCTCTCACTGGTATTATCATTTTGTCGACTGCTCTCTTTTGGTTGCGTCGACTCGTTATCGCGCTCCACTAACTGAGCCCTATTCACAACATCTGAATACAAACATAGTTTATGAAAAATAAGATGTTGACGTATCTCAGGTTTCAAACCTCGCAAAAACATTTGCGTCATTCGCTCTTCATTATCCACCAAGTGGGACGTAAACCGGGACAACTCAGCAAACTTGGCTTCGTACTGCGACACGGTCATGTTGTTTTGCTCCAACTTGATAAATTCCACCTCCTTCATGTGACGAATACTTTCAGGAAAGTATTTGTCGTTGAACAGCTCTTGGAACTTCTCCCAAGACATCTTCAGTGCGGCAGGTTGAGTACGCTTTATCGATTCTCACCAGTAATCTGCCTCTCCTCGCAACATAAAGGCGGCAAAGGGAACCTTTTGCTCCTTGGAACAACCCAAGACATCAAATATCTTGGTGATCTGTTTTATCCATGTTTCAGCTACAAGTGGTTTGGGTTCTCCCTTAAACTCCAGTGGTCCCAGCTCCTTAAACTGTTTAGCGGTGACTGTGACGCCCCCAGAATAGGTATACAACACCCATTCTGAGTCGCCAAATATATGGTACAGAAAGCAAACTACAACTTCAATAATACAATTGTCGTGCAAAATACGACAACACATACTGTGAGTTTAAATACAAATATTGTCTTTTAGACAATATCCACACTCAAATAAATCCTCATTACAATTATTCAAACACTATTTTACAGAAATAGTGAGGACTGCTAATACATCTTTCTAGAACCATCACTCCATACCCCGACTAGATCCTGCTATGTTCTCACCTCCTGAGAAGAAAAATGGAACAAAAAGGAAAATGGTGAGCTCAACTAGCCCAGTAAAGAATATTATGACTAAGATAATATACAACAAATTATCGTTAGTCTTCAACAGGGAAAAATCTGATAAAATATAATCGACAACAAGTTTTAGATCAACAACTGCAGCGGAAACAACAAACCATTAGAAGAGTCAAGTAGAGAAAGAATTCTACTATCTTCTAAGATTTAAAAGTCCATCATCAATATTTTATCCCTGTAACATCAATTAATAATCATCTTTAACCAAATATTCATCTTTGCACTACAGGCCAAAGATATTCATTTGTATCATCAGTCGGTCATGTTCATCTCAACACCTGTTCATCTTTGCACTACAGGCCAAAGATATTCATCAAGTAATTATACATCTTTGCACTACAGGCCAAAGATATTCAGTAATATCATCATTTAGGACTGAGGATGATGAAAAATATCTTAAAGAGAATGAATCCAATGAGACAGAAGGACAAATAGTAGAGATTCGTATAACAGTTTATCCAAGATCAATAATACTTCATAATAATCAATTGTGAAGCAGAATTCAAAAATAAAGATCAAAACATGGATACAATCAAAGATAGTAACCATAATAGACATCTTGGACAAAAAGGGAAAATTTTATTTTTCGGTGAATAGTGCCGTATACGTGAATAGTGCCGTATACGTGAATAGTAACCCCCGACACAAAAAGTTCCAAATTTGATAAAAACTCATATCAATATTTTAGCATAATGATATTGAAGAAAATAATATCATTAAGAAGAAAATAATATCCCTTACCTCAAAATATCAGTACTTCTGGTCGGAATACCGGTATAAGGCTGAAAGAAACTTGCTCTGATGAATAGAAACTCTCAAAGTATCTAAATACTCACAAAATACACTCAATAATCTAGAGAGAGAAAGAGAGAAAACTTGTTTCTGGTGTAATTTTCAATTCTAACTTAGCCCTCTATTTATAGGAAAATTTTGGTAGGTTTGACCTGCAACCTGATGGCTTTACCTGCTACTATTCCCACCTACCACATTTGAAATATAATTCAACACATTTCTTCACCAACCACAAGTGGGGCCCACCAATTCTAGAATTTTCCACCAAAATGATAAACTCCGAAAATTCAACAATTTCTAAACCAGTCATCATGTAAAATTCGTAATAAATCATACGTTCATTTTTAACGGTTCAAAATTTGTGGACATATACTCAACTTATATATGTATAACATATCCAAAAATTACCACGATCCAACGGTCGGATTAAAAATTATAACACCCGCAAAATATCTCAAAAACCCTGATTTTTAATACCTCCATTCCGACAAAAATATGGATAAAAACCTCAACATTAACTCCTTCATTTTTAACCACAAAAATATATCCCTCATTTATATCCACATAAAATAAATATTTCCTTATCATATGAATCAATAAATAATTATTCATAAATAATATTACAGAATCACATTTATGACAACCAGGCCGTTCCCAGGAAAGAGGGGGCTTTCCAATAAGGATTTCTCCTTACTGGCGCGCAATTAGATGACCAAACCTCTCCTTAGACAGAACTTTCTAGACATTGCCAATAATGTTATCTAATAATATTATTCAAATAATATGAATTATTGATCTGATAAATGAAAATACTGTGCAGCAACAATTATTGAAACAACAATAATATAAAATATCAGCGCAGCAATTATTGAATCAATAAAATAAAATATTGAATAATAACTACTGTAACAATTATTGAGTAGTGCTTTCTTACGTAAGAATCAATAATTGGTGCAATACCGTGTGCTACTGTATTTTAACCACCGGGTATTCCAACAGTATTAACGGTAACAACTACGCCGTTATTTATAAACAACTTATACTTGTCGTTTTCTTCATCCAATCGCTTTCCGTTATGGGGCCCACACAAGGCTGCGTCGTCGTACGAATATTCCCCGACAGCAAGAATATTCCACGACCAACCGAATATTCACCGACCAAAAATAAATATTTTATAACCACTTGCTTATTTTGCAAAATTTGCACATTTCACCCATAACCAAAGTATTATATCAAATTAACCCCTTATTATTCACAATAATATTTAGAGAAAATTTGATTTTATTCATTAATAAGTTGGGGTCTTACAGTGACCGCCTGAGAGTTTTCAGTATTTCCACCTACGTTGTGGACAGGAGCCGCTTTCACATGTTGTTGCATGAATTGCATAAAACCTCTGAACATTCCATCATTCATCATCTGGTCAGTGTTGTTGTTTGCATGAGGATTGTCACCTTCCTGATGAACATTATCCTGATTATTGATATGTGGTGAATCAATAATCGCCTGTGCTCCATTGCTATTCTCAACATTCTCAGATGCCATTTTCAGATACTGCCACAAAATAAAAGTTAATTGATATGTCATATATTATCCTTATATTATAACCGACCAATTAAATACCATGCAAATAAACTTAGGTAGGTCATACTAGCGAAGGAATTCCCCGTCTCTCCCCTCCTAGTTCTATTCTCACATCTTATCCAGAGATCATATCCCTAAGCTCTGATACCAACTGTGACGCCCCCAAAATTAGGTATACATCACCCATCTTGGGTCGTCAGATACATAGTACAGAATACAAATACAACTTACTAATACAACTGTCGTGTACAATACGACAAAACATAAACTGTGAGTTTGAACACAAATATTATCTTCTAGAGAGTATTCATACTCAAAAGGAGTCCTCATTACATTTATTAACACACTATTATATAGAATAGTGAGGACTACTAACTAATACTATCATTCGAACCATCACTCCGTTCCCCGACTTGCCCCAGCTACGTTCTCATTTCCTGAAGAGAACAGTGAAAGAAAGGGTGAGCTCAACTAGCCCAGTAAGAAATATTATGACTAAGATAATGCAGAATAAATTATCATTAGCCTTCAACAATGTTAAACTGATAAAATATAATAGACATCAAGTTTAACTGCAGTGGAACAAGCAATCCATTAAAAGAGTCAAGTAGAAAATAAACTCTACTATCTTTTATGATTTAAAAGGTTTTTCAACACTGTTATCGCTGTGACTCAGCTTAATAAAATAATCCACATCATCGAATCACCCCTGCACTACGGCCAAGGATATTCGTGTATTCATTAATGGTCATGATCATGCCAACAACTGTCCATCAATGCACTACGGGCCAATGAGGACTTTTACCACATCATTTGTAACATTACGGTCATGATTATACCGAATAATTCCTGGTCATAATCATACCAAGTCCATCTATGCACTACAGGCCATAGATGACTTTCAACATTTTATGAACATGAGGATGATGACAATGATATAAGAATTCAATAAAATAAGTTCAAGAATTAGTTTATCCAGGAATTAATAACGTCCAAATTGTCAACATGATACTGCTTTGTGGAGTAAAATTCAAGAATGCTTAGAAGAATATTTTCATGAAAAGATACTGGATGAAACGCAATTATCAAGGATATTCCACAAATTTCATGGAGTATAGAAGTCAAAACTTAACCAACTGAGTACAATAAAGAATGGAATAACAAAAGAAATCACCATGCATGCGATAGACCGCACAAACAGGTTATTCCAACAGAATAATAAATAATGGAACCAGGTCCGGCGTAAACGCACAGACAGGATATTCCGACAGAATAATAAATAATGGAACCAGGTCCGGTGTAAAATACACAGACAGGATGTTCCAACAGAATAATAACAAGACGGAACCAGATCCGGTGTAAAACACACAGACAGGATGTTCCAACAGAATAATAGAAGAATGTCACCAAGTATAGGGTAGACCGCGTATACAAGTTATTCCAACAGAATAATAAGAAATGGAACAACAACAGTTCTCTTCATGAATAAGAAAGAATAACACCCCTTGCTTTCCGTTATGGGGCCCACACAAGGCTGCGTCGTCGTACGAATATTCCCCGACAGCAAGAATATTCCACGACCAACCGAATATTCACCGACCAAAAATAAATATTTTATAACCACTTGCTTATTTTGCAAAATTTGCACATTTCACCCATAACCAAAGTATTATATCAAATTAACCCCTTATTATTCACAATAATATTTAGAGAAAATTTGATTTTATTCATTAATAAGTTGGGGTCTTACAACCTCCCCTCCTTATGAAATTTCGTCCTCGAAATTGACGTACGTACCTGATGTTTCAAAAAGGTGAGGATACCTCGCTTTCATTTCTGATTCCAACTCCCAGGTCATTTCTTCAATAGCATGGTTTCTCCACAAAACCTTAACTTGTGGTATAACCTTCGTGCGTAGGACATGCTCTTTCCTATCCAAGATCTTAACAGGTACCTCCTCGTACGTTAAATCTTCAGCTATCTCGTCTGGTTCTAACTCAATAATGTGGTTCGGGTCTTTAACATATTTACGAAGCATAGATATGTGAAAAACATTATGAACACGAGACATGCTTGGAGGTAATGCGAGTCTATATGCCACATTTTCTATTCGCTCAAGAATCTCAAATGGACCAACAAATCTTGGATTGAGCTTTCCTCTCTTCCCAAATCTTGTAACTCCCTTCCATGGTGCAACACGTAACAATACATGATCCCCAATATTAAATTCCACGTCCTTCCGATGAAGATCCGCATAACTCTTTTGTCGATCCTGTGCCGTTTGTATACGTTGTCGAATCGTTTGGATCTTCTCTGTAGTAATGCGTACCAATTCTGGTCCCAACAATGTTGCTTCACCCACCTCGTCCCAGCATACTGGAGAACGACATTTTCTTCCATACAACGCCTCAAATGGAGCCATACATATGCTCGCCTGATAACTGTTGTTGTAGGAGAATTCCACTAATGGTAGGTACTTATCCCAACTCCCTTTGAGATCTAAGACACAAAGTCTTAATAGATCTTCAAGAGTTTGAATAGTCCTCTCTGATTGTCCGTCCGTTTGAGGATGGTATGCTGAACTGAATCGTAAATCCGTGCCCATAGCTTTCTGCAAGCTAACCCAAAATCGTGAAGTGAATCTTGGGTCACGATCCGAAACTATGGATACTGGCATGCCATGCAATCTCACAATCTCGTTCACGTACATACTAGCAAGACGTTCAAGGGAATAAGTCTCACGTATCGGCAAGAAATGAGCGGACTTGGTTAATCTATCAACAATAACCCAAATCGCATCTATGCCTTGAGAAACCTTGGGAAGACCTATAACAAAATCCATAGTAATGTGTTCCCACTTCCATTTCGGAATCTCAAGTGGTTGCAATGGACCCTTTGGTACTTGATGCTCCGCTTTTACACGTTGACAAGTTAAACATCTCGAGATAAACTCCGCGATCTCTCTTTTCATATTGCTCCACCAAAATGTATGTCGAAGATCGTGATACATTTTGGTACTCCCAGGATGGATTGCAAACGGTGTGTTGTGTGCCTCCATCATTATTCTATGCTTCAAGTCAAAATCGTTAGGAACACAAAGTCTGGAGTTGACTCGAAGTATTCCTTCTTCATCGATTCTTGCTTCTGGAATAGCACCTTCTTGCACTTTCTTCTTCATACGCATCAGCTCTATATCCGTAGCTTGAGCAGCTTTAACTTTATCGATTAAAGTCGGTTCTACTCGTATATTTGATATCATCATGTGGGTACTTGGAGCCTTCATCTCTATCTCCATCCTTTGCAAGTCATACAAAATGGGCCTTTGTGTTAAAAACATTGCACTCGTACCCGCATATGATCTTCTACTCAATGCGTCAGCTACTACGTTTGCTTTTCCAGGATGGTATTGGATGGTATGATCGTAATCTTTCAACAGCTCAAGCCAACGTCGTTGCCGCATGTTGAGTTCCTTTTGGGTGAAGAAATATTTGAGGCTTTTATGATCTGTATAGATCTCCACTTTCTCCCCATACAGGTAGTGTCTCCAGATCTTCAACGCAAAAACGACTGCTGCCAACTCCAAATCATGAGTAGGATAATTCCTCTCATATTCTTTGAGTTGTCGTGAGGCATAGGCTATGACTTTCCCATGTTGCATGAGAACACATCCTAACCCTTTGCCTGAAGCATCGCTGTAGATAACAAATCCATCCGAACCAGATGGTATTGTCAAAACAGGTGCCGAAATGAGTCTCCTCTTGAGTTCTTGGAAACTCTTCTCGCATTCCTCACTCCATACGAATTTTGTATCTTTCCGAGTCAGCTGAGTTAACGGAGTAGCGATTCGAGAAAATCCTTCCACAAATCTCCGATAATAACCAGCTAAGCCCAGAAAGCTACGTACTTCGGTTACCGACTTCGGTTGCTCCCAACTTTGTATGGCTTCAATCTTCGCCGGGTCGACAGATACTCCATGTTTTGACACCACGTGCCCAAGGAATGCTACTTCCTCAAGCCAGAACTCGCATTTCTTCAGTTTGGCATATAGCTTGTTTTCACGAAGCCTTTGCAGTACCAGCTTCAAATGGCGCTCATGATCTTCACGGCTTTTGGAATAGATGAGGATGTCATCAATAAAGACAACAACGAACTGATCCAAATATTCTTTGAATACACGGTTCATCATATCCATGAAGGCAGCAGGAGCATTAGTCAATCCAAAAGACATTACTAAGAATTCATAATGCCCGTACCGAGTTCTGAAGGTAGTCTTTGGAATATCCTCAGTTTTAATCTTCAGCTGATGATATCCAGAACGAAGATCGATCTTTGAAAAGAATTGTGCTCCTTGTAACTGGTCAAACAGGTCATCAATGCGAGGTAGCGGATACCTATTCTTGATGGTGACATGGTTCAATTCTCGATAGTCAATACAAAGTCGCATACTCCCGTCTTTTTTTTTTACGAATAAAACAGGAGCACCCCAAGGAGACGTACTAGGACGAATAAAACCGATGTCCAATAACTCCTGTAGTTGGACTTTTAACTCCTGAAGTTCAATAGGAGCCATTCGATATGGGGTTTTAGAAATGGGCTTTGTACCGGGTTCAAGGTCAATAAAGAATTCAATTTCTCGTTCCGGGGGTAGACCGGGAAGTTCTTCAGGAAATACATCGGAAAATTCTCTAACAATAGAAATATTATTCAAATCTGACTTGTCTTTGTTCAAATCCATAACATGGGCTAAGAAAGCTTGACATCCGTTTTTTAATAAACGAATAGCTTTGTGGCTTGATATGACAGTGACTGATTTTAGTGGTTTAGTAGTTTGAATTCGTATGACAGGTTGGTTAGGAATATGAAAACTAACAACCTTACGAAAACAATCAATTTTAGCATGATGAGTGGTTAACCAATCAATTCCTAAAATCACATCAAAAGCAAGTATCTTTAAAGAGATAAGATCAACAGGTAATGTGATAGCGCCAACTTGGATCATGCAAGATTTATAAACTGTAGATGTAACGAAGGTTTCACCCAACGGAGTTTCAACAGATAAGTTAAAGTCCAATTTCTCCGGAGTCAAGTTTAAACGTTGAGCACAAGCAGGAGAGATAAAAGAATGGGTAGAACCGGTATCTAGTAAAGTATAAACTTCGTAAGAATTCAAGATTAGCTTACCCGTGATCACCTCGTTCGGGTTTCTCGCGTTTTGGCCAGTAACGACAAACGCTCTTCCAGGAACCGCTGATTTCGCCTTATCCGGGACAGCCCTTGGAATCACCACTCCCGCTGAACTTGGTTTCGCTATAGTACAATCTCGAGCGATGTGGCCTTCCTTCCCACAGTTGTAACATACCTTGGATTGTTGTGGACAGTTTGGGCTGATATGTCCCTCTTTCCCGCATTTGTAACATCTAACTGGCGGTCGTTCTCCTCCCCTAAAATTTGTTGTTGGTGCTGGTACTGGTGCTGATGTCTTCCCGTCATTGTTGAATCTCCTCTTTCTGAAATTTCCACTTGACTCACCTCTCCTATTATCATGGCCACGATGACCACCCGAGTGGTTACCGCCTTTGTTCGTATTTTTCCCTCCTCGTTGGTTATCATCGCTCTGATGATTGCTGTCACCGGTATGACCCTGGTTGTGGTCCCTCGGTTGAGTATACTCATTATCTCTCTCTAATAATTGGGCCCTGTTGACAACGTCTGAATACAGAGAAAATTTATGAGAGATAAGGTATTGACGAATCTCAGGTTTTAAACCTCTCAGAAACATCCGCGTCATTCGTTCCTCATTTTCGACCAAATGAGGTGCAAACCTGGATAACTCTGCAAACTTCGCCTCGTACTGGGACACCGTCATGTTATTTTGTTCCAGTCTAATAAACTCAACCTCCTTCATATGACGAATACTTTCGGGAAAGTACTTGTCATTGAACAGTTTTTGAAATGTTTCCCAGGACATGTTGAGTGCGTCAGGCTGGGTACGCTTCACAGACTCCCACCAGTAGTCTGCCTCACCGCGGAACATAAATGTGGCGAATGGAACCTTCTGTTCCTCCGTGCATCCCAAGACATCAAATATCTTGGTAATTTGCTTGACCCACGTTTCCGCCATGATCGGATCCGGCTTTCCCTTAAATTCTGGTGGTCCCAATTCTTTGAACTGCTTAGCTGTGACAAACCGCGCGTTGTTATCATTTCCACCCGTATTCTGCACACGAGTCTCCCTCGTCTGATTTTGCATGAACTGCAAAAAGCTCCTAAACATTCCATCATTCATCGTTTGCTCGGTAACGTTGTTTACAGGAGGAATATTGCCTTCCTGCTGCACGTTCCCTTGGGTAGTGATCAAAGGTGTCTCCACGGTCTGATTTACTCCATTATTAACGTTCTCAGCTGCCATTCTTAAATACTGCCATAAAACAAGGGTTAATAGTCATGTCATATATTATCCCTATACTCTGACCGACCAAATAAACACCAAATAAACTTAGTCAGGTCATACTAGCGAAGGAATTCCCCGTCTCTCCCCTCCTAGTTCTTGTCTCACATCTCAGCCAGGGATCATATCCCTAAGCTCTGATACCAACTGTGACGCCCCCAGAATAGGTATACAACACCCATTCTGAGTCGCCAAATATATGGTACAGAAAGTAAACTACAACTTCAATAATACAATTGTCGTGCAAAATACGACAACACATACTGTGAGTTTAAATACAAATATTGTCTTTTAGACAATATCCACACTCAAATAAATCCTCATTACAATTATTCAAACACTATTTTACAGAAATAGTGAGGACTGCTAATACATCTTTCTAGAACCATCACTCCATACCCCGACTAGATCCTGCTATGTTCTCACCTCCTGAGAAGAAAAATGGAACAAAAAGGAAAAGGGTGAGCTCAACTAGCCCAGTAAAGAATATTATGACTAAGATAATATACAACAAATTATCGTTAGTCTTCAACAGGGAAAAATCTGATAAAATATAATCGACAACAAGTTTTAGATCAACAACTGCAGCGGAAACAACAAACCATTAGAAGAGTCAAGTAGAGAAAGAATTCTACTATCTTCTAAGATTTAAAAGTCCATCATCAATATTTTATCCCTGTAACATCAATTAATAATCATCTTTAACCAAATATTCATCTTTGCACTACAGGCCAAAGATATTCATTTGTATCATCAGTCGGTCATGTTCATCTCAACACCTGTTCATCTTTGCACTACAGGCCAAAGATATTCATCAAGTAATTATACATCTTTGCACTACAGGCCAAAGATATTCAGTAATATCATCATTTAGGACTGAGGATGATGAAAAATATCTTAAAGAGAATGAATCCAATGAGACAGAAGGACAAATAGTAGAGATTCGTATAACAGTTTATCCAAGATCAATAATACTTCATAATAATCAATTGTGAAGCAGAATTCAAAAATAAAGATCAAAACATGGATACAATCAAAGATAGTAACCATAATAGACATCTTGGACAAAAAGGGAAAATTTTATTTTTCGGTGAATAGTGCCGTATACGTGAATAGTGCCGTATACGTGAATAGTAACCCCCGACACAAAAAGTTCCAAATTTGATAAAAACTCATATCAATATTTTAGCATAATGATATTGAAGAAAATAATATCATTAAGAAGAAAATAATATCCCTTACCTCAAAATATCAGTACTTCTGGTCGGAATACCGGTATAAGGCTGAAAGAAACTTGCTCTGATGAATAGAAACTCTCAAAGTATCTAAATACTCACAAAATACACTCAATAATCTAGAGAGAGAAAGAGAGAAAACTTGTTTCTGGTGTAATTTTCAATTCTAACTTAGCCCTCTATTTATAGGAAAATTTTGGTAGGTTTGACCTGCAACCTGATGGCTTTACCTGCTACTATTCCCACCTACCACATTTGAAATATAATTCAGCACATTTCTTCACCAACCACAAGTGGGGCCCACCAATTCTAGAATTTTCCACCAAAATGATAAACTCCGAAAATTCAACAATTTCTAAACCAGTCATCATGTAAAATTCGTAATAAATCATACGTTCATTTTTAACGGTTCAAAATTTGTGGACATATACTCAACTTATATATGTATAACATATCCAAAAATTACCACGATCCAACGGTCGGATTAAAAATTATAACACCCGCAAAATATCTCAAAAACCCTGATTTTTAATACCTCCATTCCGACAAAAATATGGATAAAAACCTCAACATTAACTCCTTCATTTTTAACCACAAAAATATATCCCTCATTTATATCCACATAAAATAAATATTTCCTTATCATATGAATCAATAAATAATTATTCATAAATAATATTACAGAATCACATTTATGACAACCAGGCCGTTCCCAGGAAAGAGGGGGCTTTCCAATAAGGATTTCTCCTTACTGGCGCGCAATTAGATGACCAAACCTCTCCTTAGACAGAACTTTCTAGACATTGCCAATAATGTTATCTAATAATATTATTCAAATAATATGAATTATTGATCTGATAAATGAAAATACTGTGCAGCAACAATTATTGAAACAACAATAATATAAAATATCAGCGCAGCAATTATTGAATCAATAAAATAAAATATTGAATAATAACTACTGTAACAATTATTGAGTAGTGCTTTCTTACGTAAGAATCAATAATTGGTGCAATACCGTGTGCTACTGTATTTTAACCACCGGGTATTCCAACAGTATTAACGGTAACAACTACGCCGTTATTTATAAACAACTTATACTTGTCGTTTTCTTCATCCAATCGCTTTCCGTTATGGGGCCCACACAAGGCTGCGTCGTCGTACGAATATTCCCCGACAGCAAGAATATTCCACGACCAACCGAATATTCACCGACCAAAAATAAATATTTTATAACCACTTGCTTATTTTGCAAAATTTGCACATTTCACCCATAACCAAAGTATTATATCAAATTAACCCCTTATTATTCACAATAATATTTAGAGAAAATTTGATTTTATTCATTAATAAGTTGGGGTCTTACAGTGACCGCCTGAGAGTTTTCAGTATTTCCACCTACGTTGTGGACAGGAGCCGCTTTCACATGTTGTTGCATGAATTGCATAAAACCTCTGAACATTCCATCATTCATCATCTGGTCAGTGTTGTTGTTTGCATGAGGATTGTCACCTTCCTGATGAACATTATCCTGATTATTGATATGTGGTGAATCAATAATCGCCTGTGCTCCATTGCTATTCTCAACATTCTCAGATGTCATTTTCAGATACTGCCACAAAATAAAAGTTAATTGATATGTCATATATTATCCTTATATTATAACCGACCAATTAAATACCATGCAAATAAACTTAGGTAGGTCATACTAGCGAAGGAATTCCCCGTCTCTCCCCTCCTAGTTCTATTCTCACATCTTATCCAGAGATCATATCCCTAAGCTCTGATACCAACTGTGACGCCCCCAAAATTAGGTATACATCACCCATCTTGGGTCGTCAGATACATAGTACAGAATACAAATACAACTTACTAATACAACTGTCGTGTACAATACGACAAAACATAAACTGTGAGTTTGAACACAAATATTATCTTCTAGAGAGTATTCATACTCAAAAGGAGTCCTCATTACATTTATTAACACACTATTATATAGAATAGTGAGGACTACTAACTAATACTATCATTCGAACCATCACTCCGTTCCCCGACTTGCCCCAGCTACGTTCTCATTTCCTGAAGAGAACAGTGAAAGAAAGGGTGAGCTCAACTAGCCCAGTAAGAAATATTATGACTAAGATAATGCAGAATAAATTATCATTAGCCTTCAACAATGTTAAACTGATAAAATATAATAGACATCAAGTTTAACTGCAGTGGAACAAGCAATCCATTAAAAGAGTCAAGTAGAAAATAAACTCTACTATCTTTTATGATTTAAAAGGTTTTTCAACACTGTTATCGCTGTGACTCAGCTTAATAAAATAATCCACATCATCGAATCACCCCTGCACTACGGCCAAGGATATTCGTGTATTCATTAATGGTCATGATCATGCCAACAACTGTCCATCAATGCACTACGGGCCAATGAGGACTTTTACCACATCATTTGTAACATTACGGTCATGATTATACCGAATAATTCCTGGTCATAATCATACCAAGTCCATCTATGCACTACAGGCCACAGATGACTTTCAACATTTTATGAACATGAGGATGATGACAATGATATAAGAATTCAATAAAATAAGTTCAAGAATTAGTTTATCCAGGAATTAATAACGTCCAAATTGTCAACATGATACTGCTTTGTGGAGTAAAATTCAAGAATGCTTAGAAGAATATTTTCATGAAAAGATACTGGATGAAACGCAATTATCAAGGATATTCCACAAATTTCATGGAGTATAGAAGTCAAAACTTAACCAACTGAGTACAATAAAGAATGGAATAACAAAAGAAATCACCATGCATGCGATAGACCGCACAAACAGGTTATTCCAACAGAATAATAAATAATGGAACCAGGTCCGGCGTAAACGCACAGACAGGATATTCCGACAGAATAATAAATAATGGAACCAGGTCCGGTATAAAATACACAGACAGGATGTTCCAACAGAATAATAACAAGACGGAACCAGGTCCGGTGTAAAACACACAGACAGGATGTTCCAACAGAATAATAGAAGAATGTCACCAAGTATAGGGTAGACCGCGTATACAAGTTATTCCAACAGAATAATAAGAAATGGAACAACAACAGTTCTCTTCATGAATAAGAAAGAATAACACCCCTTACCGTTTTAAAGAAGAGCTGAAGTAAGGAAGTAGTTAAGTAGCAGAATACTCTTCTTCTCTCTCTCTATAGTTTCTCTCTCTAGAGTTCAGTGAATTCGTAAGAAATAATGAAGGAATGAACTGCTATTTATAGAAAAATAGAATGCATAGTAACTAATCCATGAACGGTCCAGATTGATTACTTTAATCTGACGGTCCATATTAAAAGAAAAATCTTTTAAATAAAATATAATATATTCTATTTATAGAATAACTTTAATAAAGTATTCTGTTTTATATAAAAAGATGTTTCTGTTTTATTACGTTAATAATACGAATAAAACAAAACGTCATTATCGCTAAATAATTCATATTATTAACTGACAATAATTGAATCAAACTGAGTGACTTCTCACATAAGCATTAATAATCAATACCGTGTGCTACTATGCAACCACACGTATTACTGTACTTTTACTACCGAGTAGTTCAACAGTAACAATGGTAAAACTTCCGCCGTTATTTTTAATAAAATATTTTTGTCGTTTTCTCAATCCGACAATAATTTCGTTATGGGGTCCACCAATGATTGTGCCGTTGTACGAATATTCCCTGTTAAAACGAATATTCCCCGACCAATTGAATATTATATAACAACTTGCGCACTTTGCAAAATTTATAAATATTACCCACAACTATAACATTATATAAAATTAACTCCATAATATTCAAAAATGATATTTGTAGAAAATTATCTTTATTTATAAAAGTTGGGGTCTTACATTGGAAATGCCAGTACACTCTGCGACAGCACGGATAATTCAACTTCTGTCCTTGGATATACCTACAATGGCATTACCCTGAGCTGCCAAGCTTCTCTCTCCTTCAGGTCTCAACCTCCATTCTCCTCGGTTTCTTCCATTTCAAGCTTGTTGGCTGCTGATCCATCTCAGCTGTCTCGGCTCAATTCAGTTCCCGAGGATGCAACATTTGAACCAAACAAGATGGTTCTTGTACTTGTCAACTGCTCTTGCTCAGGTAAGTACCAAGTAAATGCGTCTTATGTAGTTCAGCATCACAATACATTTCTTACCATAGCAAACAACACATTTCAAGGCCTCTCAACATGTCAAGCTCTTCAGGTTCAAAACAATAATCTTACTACTAAGAAATTATATACTGGTATTTTACTTACTGTTCCTTTGAGGTGTGCTTGTCCAACTAAAAGCCAAAGTGATGTTGGTGTGAATTATTTGCTAAGTTAGTTACTTGGGGCCAATATGTTTCGCTTATAAGTAATCTGTTTCGGGCGGATTCTGGGAGGACTCTTGAAGCCAGTCAGTTATCGTAACAAGACTCTGTCATATATCCTTTTGTTGAAACTTGTGACTCGTAACATAGAAGCCACTGGGAAAGGCTAGTGCGTCGCTTCGCTTTGCTCCGCTCCGCTCGGGGCCGTACCCCCCGCGGTACGGTACAGAGTTTCTGCTGTGGTGGTGCGGGACGCGCTGGGTGAAGGCTTGAAGTGGCGCGGGGCGCGCCGGTACTGGAGGAGTCACTGCCCAGGTAGCGCGGGGCGCGCCATTTTGTGCCTGTGAGAGGCGCGGGCCGTGCCGGTCGGCGAACAGAGATTTTCTGGGTTATTATTTGGAAAGGTCATTATGGGTAATTGAACATAATGTGAAGTAGGGTTGGAATAGAATTAGTAGGTATATATACCATCTATTGTAAAGCCCTATGTAACCAAGGAATCATCGTGCCGGTAGGCGAACAGAGATTTTCTGGGTTGTTATTTGTAAAGGTCATTATGTTATTCTTAATTCTCTATCGTTAGTGGGCGTGTGTGTGATCCTATATTCTAACATTCTACCCTTCTAATTCCTCTTAAAAACCCACTGTCAAATTCTCAAATCCCAGCATCACCACCACCTCCACCGCTGTCTTCTGTCCCTTCATCGAAAAACAGCTCAAATAAAACATGGATATATGTTGTAGCTGGAGTTCTTGGAGGTCTCACTCTTTTATCCGTCATTGGAGCCATTATTTTCTGCATATTCTTTCGTAGAAATAAGAAGAAATTGGATCCAATACTTGCCTTGGAAAATTTTGAGGCAGAGGCATGTGAGAAACCAACTGAGAAGTTGGAGGAAGAATCTGGCCTCTTTGACAGTATATCTAGTATAGCTCAATCCCTCAAAATATATACTATTGAGGAACTTCAATCTGCAACAGACAATTTCAGTCCCAATTGTTGGATTAAGGGGTCAGTTTAACCGTGGTACAATCAATGGGGATTTTGCAGCTATTAAGAGAATCAATGGAGATGTGTCCAAGGAAATTAGTTTACTAAACAAGATCAACCATTTCAATCTTATTCGCCTTTCTGGCATTTGTTTCAATGATGGAAACTGGTACCTTGTTTATGATTATGCCGTCAATGAACCCTTGAGCGACTGGATATATAACAATAGTGGTAATCAAATTTTTTTGACATGGACTCGGAGATTACAGATTGCTTTAGATGTGGCCACAGGACTCAACTATTTCCAATGCTATGCTTCCCCTCCATATGTACACAAGGATTTAAAGAGCTGTAATGTTCTTCTTGATAGTGATTATAGGGCCAAGATTGCTAACTTCAATTTTGCCAGGTCAGCTGATGGGGAGGAAGGTCAATTTGTCTTGACACGGCTCATATTCGGAACAAAAGGTTACATGGCTCGAGTATTTGGAGAATGGTCTGATCTCCACAAAGCTCAATGTCTATTCATTTGGAGTGCTCATGCTGGAGCTGCTTACTGGGAAAGAAGTTGCTTTGCTGTACGAAGGAGTAAACACAGATTTAAGCAATTAATCCCCACTCTTCACGAGGAAGATGGGAATGAGAATTTGAGCAACTTCATGGATCCTTCTCTGCAATGGAATTGTCCTGCGGATCTTGCCCTATTCATGGTCAGACTGGTTGATAGTTGCATTAAGAAAAATCCATTAGGTCGCCCGGACATGGATGGGATTGTGCGGAACCTCTCAAGAACGATGAATACTTCATTTTCTTGGGAACTGTCAATTAGCATTTCAGAATATCAAAGTTTGAGCTAGATCTTTTTGTTGCATGCTGTTGTAATTTATTTATTTTTTACTTTTATATTGTCGTGATTCATTATTTTTTGTACGTTAACTCGTAATTTTCCCGTAAAGGCATTCATAGATGGTATGATTCAAGACGTGAACTTGTTTTCCTGTTGATGGTTGTTTCCAGCGATGAAATTAAAGAAGACTTATCATCAAATTACAGAAGATGTAATTGCACTACACATTCATTTTTTGTACATGACTTGAAATCTTTTTAGTAAGAAAATACCTAACTGGACACATTTTATCACTCCACCTCTAAGGAAACTATGCACTGCTTTCTGCACTCTTGGTCTGAAATACAGAAAAAAATAGTACTTATAGAAAGAGTTAGCTAATGACACATGACTTAACGAGCTACAACTGGACTGATATTTCGCAAAGCTTCTTCTTGTTCTAATCCAGAATTCCAAGACCTTTCATACATCTCAGGAGATGATTGAGTGAGAAATGATAGGTTGAAGACTATCTCTGTCATACTTGGTCTAGCTGATGATTTCTCAGATGTGCAAGCTGCTGCTAAAGCTGCCAAGCTTAAAGCACCATCAATGGGGTAAAAGCTTTCTAGGTTTTGGTCCATCCACTTTGCTAACCTCTCCTCTCTCTTCTCTTCAACTTCTAAAACCCCTCTCATTTCCTTCCATACAATCACAATCTCACCGGTTTCACTTGCTTCCATGACTTTCCTTCCTGAAAGTAACTCAAAGAGAACAACACCGAAAGCAAAAACATCTGCTTTCAGCTGTATAGAGCTTGTTGCAGGTCTAGCTGTGGATAAATTGGAAATCTTTGCCTTAAACCTGGAATTGAGAAGTATGTTACTTGTCCGTATATCTCCATGAACTATGCTTGGTTGAGAATGTTCATGCATGTACTGCAGGCCATTGGCGACATCTAATGCTACATTTAACCTCTGAGTCCACGTGAGGAATGCAACAGAGCCTGAAGTAGATGATGATTTGGGGAATAACAACTTTTCTAGTGATCCATTTTCAGCATACTCGTAAACCAAGAAGCAATTCCCGTCATTGTCAGACGATATACCCATTAGCTTCACCAAATTTGCGTGATTTACCCTCTGCAGTATCTTTAATTCCTCGGTAACATCTTTGAATTTCTTCACAGCAAAGAGCTGTCCGGTGATCATAGCTCTGTACACAGATCCTCCAATCCTATACCGATCACTTAGGTTCATCGTTGCATCCATGATCACTTTTTCATCGTAGATTATTGTCTTGTCTAGATATTCAGAAACCCCGGGCAGTAACTTACCCTGATTGATGTTTGGCTCAAAACTTTCATCCTTCGGCGCTTTCTTCATTTGAATAAGATCAGCAAATTCTGAATAAGAAATATTTCGTTTCAAAATCCTCCTTTTTCTGCATAATCGACGAATGAAGACTAACAAGCCTGACAAAATGAAAAGAAAAAAAGCTCCTGTTGTGCCTAAAATAGCGATTAAGATCTGCTGCTGTTTGTGTTTGTGTGTTCCAGCAGGAGAGGGGTAAGTTTGAACAAGGACTGGCACCTGCGACACAGGAATTAAAACCGGAAGACAAACTGCAGCCGTAAAATTTCTGTAGTTATTCTCAGCAAGAATATCAATGGTCGATGCCTTAAACATAGAACTTACAGGCACTATATCGTCACCTGGTTGCCATACATAAGTAATAAGATATCTTATTCCTTTGCCTAAAAGGGCCTTATCTGGACACCTGCAGAGCAAAGGGAATACCACTTCCACGCCAATCTTCAAGCGCGTTGGAGTCAGTGTCGGGTTCATATCTTGAACTACATGATAATTGGTGAGATTCTGGAAAGCAGTGATTGAAACGAAATAAAAGCTATCGTCTTTCCTGATCTGATAGGTGGCATTGGAGAAAAATTGCGTTCCATTGCAGTTACAGGTGATGGGTATCAATAAGAGTTGATTGGGCATCAGCAGGGAATCCTCAGAGGATAGGTTATTCGCCCTGGCAATACTCAACCGGCTGACACCAAACAGGTCAGATATATTCCCTAGGTTCATATAATCAGGTTGCCAGGCTCGGTAACTGAGATATGTTTCACAGGAAACGGGCGAGTCTGAGGAGCATGAGAAGTCTGTGTCAGCATCAGCTGTTAATTGAGCAGAGACATCGGAGGCACAAAAAAAGATTAAAAGGAGAACAGGGAGCGAGGAGAAAAGAGAAGACACCATTTCTTTTGCTTAGCTAGGGCTCTCAGGCATTGTCTATGTTTATGTGCCTAGAGAGAAGAAGGTTGCTTTCAGGGTCGTAGTCGAACGACGTTCATCATTGTTAGCTTTCAGGGTCGTAGTCGAACGACGTTCATCATTGTTAGCGTCGTGTTTTCAATCCCAATAAAATAACTCAGAAGTCTATAAAAGAATCTGAGGGAGGGGCTTTGTCTTTGTCTTTAGCTTTGATTTGTATGATTCTTTAAGTTTTCATCTCCTTGTACTTTATTATTTGAATACATTATTTCATAGTTAAATCCAATTTGTTAAGCACTAAATAATTAATTTTTCTTATCTCAACTGATATTCCCTTTCTATCAGTGTCTTTGACAAACTACAGATATTAATTTAATACAAGAACAAGAACCCTAGTTAGGACGGCAAGAAACTGACGTTAATAGCTCCAACTATCCGTTGTCCCTAAAGAAAAATGTCAAATATGGCTAGAAATATTAAATCTTATTTGCAGTAAACCACTTTATTTGTCAAGATAAACAGGAACATACATTTAAAGATTCTCTTTTCGGTGTTCCTAATGAGCAGTACAAAATGTATGGATGCCACTTTAAAAATTAAAATAAGTTGCAACTTGCAAGTAGTTTAGAGGGTAGCAGCCACAATCTCAACAGCATCATACCATAGGAAGGGTAGTGAGAAGACGACCTGGAAACAAGAGTTAAAATCTAACTGCAGGGTTGATAATGCATAATTAAATGAACAAATATGAGCAAGATGTGATGATCGTTGTCAACGAACAGCAAAAGAAAATTAAAAAACATTTACAAGTAGTTAAGGTACAAATTGCAAGAAGATGGAATTTACAGCCACACAGATTCCTTTAAAAATCTTTAGCAATATAGAGGCCTAATAAAACTGTCAACTTGGAGAATTTTATTTGCTATGACGTTAGTTGTCCCAAGGTATTGAAATATTCTGACAATCTTCACCATCAATATTTTATTCTAGTAAATGTAGGTTACCGATTGCATGAATGTGCCCTTCATTACTTCTAATCATTTAAACGCATATACTTGGGGATCAATTTCACCTAATGACCCAGAAGAATAAAATAAAATAGAATGTAAAGTAGAATTACAACAACGTAATGTAAGAGTGTAACAGAGCATCTGGGTTTGAAATATCATCTTATAGTACCCCATTATAACTAATACAAAAAATAGCATTATTGTGCATGAACTACCGATAGATTAGATGAGAACTCAAAAGGAAACAAAAAATCAAAAAAGAACCTGCTCATGATTTCAAGCTGCCATACTATCAAGAGTATAAGCTATCAATGTTTTGCGGATTGGCCTTAGATTTGCTTTATGACCAGCACATACATAAAATAAATAATAAAAGGAGAAACTTGTTCATCAAAGTCATATCTATGAGAACAAATTAAAGAATCCCATGGAAAAATGTCAATGGAATTATGAAGTCTAGATATTAAGGGATAGATGATATTGTATCATGTCACCTGTACACAATGTGCTGCACAAGAGGTACATAATTGCTTAACTTCTATCAAGTCATCATCTTAGCAATTAGATGGTAAGCTCTCGGAATAAATCTTATAAACTCTAGTGAGATCTTCGGAACTCACAGTATATAAATGACCAGGCAATGCAAGTGGAAGAACATCATTGATCTCCTCACTTCTCTCTTCTACTGCAGCTGCCTCTCTGAGCTTGCCTTCCTTCCAGAGACTCTTCACAAGAAATTGCTTTGTCAAAGCATCAGGCATCAAATTGGAATTCCTCATATCCTCAAAAACCATCAAAGCAAGTGCAGCTCTCTCGCACTTGCAGTAAGCACGGATAAGAACCTTGAACATATAAGCGTCAGGCTCTATGCCACTCTGCTTTACCATTCCAAAGAGTCTCTGCACAGTTTTTATATCTCCTTGGAGAGCAAAATGATGCATCAATCCAGAAAACGTTTGGATATCTGGAAGAATTCCACACAGAATCATCTCATCTAGTATATCTAAGGCCTTAGCATGCATCTTACACTTGGCTAATGTTCTCAAGAGAGAGGAATACAGCAGCATTAGACTACTTTTTGATATGGGACCGCATAGTGCTTTAGCAGCATGGAAAACCTTAAGCGCAGCTTCACCAGTCCCTGAAATGCCATAAAAATCAATAATCAATTTGATTGTGCTGAAGGATAGTCTTATCCCCTCCTTTTTTGTCTTGGACATGAGTTGATCAACCAAATCGACTCGTCCATTGCGAGCTAACTTGGCAAGCATCCTTGATATGGTGTAAATGTCATGACAGAATCCTGGTTGATAAGAAACCCAAGAGAAAAACTGCCATGCTGTTTCAGCTGAACTGAAATTCCTGATCATCTTGGAAACCAATCTAGTTGTCCACACAAATTTCGCATCTTCTAGTGCTAATACCTCTTCTGGTCTCCAATAATTCAAGGCACTTGCCAAAGCAGCTGGGTCGAACCAAGGTCTCAACTGAACGCCATTTTCCTCAGCATCACAGAGGGCAGAGTCAAGATCTTCATCGCAATAATCGTCATCATCTTCAGAATTAGTATCATTTGTAGATAATTTTATGTTCTTAATCCTTTGATCTGGTAACATTTCTTTAACCAATTCAGCCGTCTCCTCAACGAATCCTGCCTCCTGCATGCGCTGCAATGATGAGTGCATGGCTCGACCTGGCAATATTCCATCATTCCGCATATTATCCAGTAAAGTTTTAACCATATCAAACTGACCAGTGCCAGAGAATGCCCCAACCAAAACAGAGTACTGCCTCAATGTACGTTTTATCCTCATTGAAGGCAGTGTATGAAAAATCTGCATAGCTGAATTCAACTTCCCTAAATTCACGAGGTGCTCAATCATAACTGTGTATGTCCTAGCATTAGGAAGACCCCCTTCATCAATCATCCTACAGAAAGTCTTCACAGCCTCAAAGTCCTTGTGCGTCTGAGCACAAAGTCCAATGACGATGTTATAAGACTCGGTACACGGACGCTTCTGCAAGGCTCGCCACTCGCTCCAGACACAAAGGACCTCATCAAGGTTCCCAGCAGCAGCATACCAACGCATCCTGTCCATAAAGCTGATGCGTGCAACATTTATGAACTTGCCAGAATTAATGCCGTTAATTAGGGCCTTAAGTTTAGCAGTTTGATGGGATTTTGCAAGAATTTTGGCCAGTGCATGGAGGCTATTTTGGGTATGCAAAAAGTGTGGAATGCTCTTAAGGGTTTCAACCAGGAATAATGCAGAATCCGGAGAGGGAGCTGAACGAAGCGCATTGGTGACCACAAAGGAGTCAAGAGCTGGATCATTTAAAATGGATACAAGTGACTCTGGAGATTTGGATCGGAGACTAAGCCGAATCGAATCAATGAGCCTCGCTCGCTGGAGGTAAAGAGAGAGCTTATTTACACAGGGATTACTAGAAAAATAACTATTTTGTATGGTGAAGGTGTTAAATAGGATTTTACTGTAAGAGAATCCATTCAGATACATAGGCAGCCCCTGCAGACCGCAGTTGGAGTATACTAAGCTAGCCAAAAGAGAAGTAGCTCTAACTCTTATGAGACCTCTGAGTAAACCCATTACACAATATTAGAACCATGCATGTTGAAATTGTAGAATGCCTCTATTAGCATGACACAGGAAATTTCTTTATAGTCTGAACCCATGCACACTAATGAAATGTATAAACAAGACCTTTACGGTGACTAGTGTATTAATTACGTTAATGGCTATAGTGTTCTGAAGGAGCGATGTAGAGAAGTAATGGAAATATGGCTATCTTCTGTTAAAACAAATATCAAACAGCTAGAGTGCATATGAATAGGAATAGCCGAATAGGAATAGGAGAACTAGTACTACGATTCAAGATTACCACAAAAGTATAAGCGTAAGTCGGTGATGGGTTCCGTTGTTGGGTGGCAGTAACCAATACTGGGTTGTATCGGGTTTTTATGAGGGCTTCGGCTCCTCCGGGTGTTTTTATATGATCAGTACTTAAATTTACTGATCCGAGCTGGATCCAGGTTGAGTTGAATGAAGCAAAGCTTGCTAAAACAATTATCGCAAGCTTAAGTGCAACATTTAATTTAATAAAAAATTATACAAAAAAAAATAAAAATTAGCTCCATCCCCTAATGATGGATACTGGGCTCAATTGTGAAATTTAGAAAATCAGAATTTTAGTCTAAGACGTATACGTCCATTTAGGGTACATTACAAATTTAAAATTATTTCACAATTCCTTCTGTGCATGGCACGTGACCATTTTTCAAGAAACTCTATAAATACCCCCTTCATTTCAATAGAAGGGGACTTTTTAAATCTCTCTTAACGGAAGACTTTGAAGAAAGCTCTTGAATCCTAAGAGTTCTGCACGTGTTACTCGAATCACCTAACCCTAATAAAGTACGATTTCCTTACCCACACCTTCATAATAATGTTAATTACGTGATTTAATTAGTAGAAAAAATGTAAGCTTTTATGTTTTGGCTTATTGCCTTTTGTAGTAGATTTCTCATTTCTTTAATTTTTTTTTTTATGTTTTTTTGTCTCAAATAGGGTATCATTTATTTAGTATTTGTTGAGTACGATTAGTCTCAATTGAGCTCTTTTAGGTGAACATAAAAATTGGACACGAATGTATCTAAATTTCACCTATTTATATTTTTACCCTGATTAGGGAAGCCAAAATACAAATACGTAAAATTCAAATACTCATGTCGTTTTTTGTCTCAATTTCACTATAAGATTTATTAGTTATGTGGTGAAGATGAATACCACAAAATTATTATATGAAACACAATTTGACGCTATAATGAGATTCTTTCTCTAGTTGAAAAATCATGGCTTGGCTGCTAAGAGCTTCCAAACATTCTCTTCTCTCCTAGTTTGCAAATTACACTCCCAGTGACGTATAACAAACTATATGTAGTCCACATTTACAAACGCACGTTCACCTGTTACCTTAACACTAATAACTAAATAGCACCACTGTCCTCGGAGAAGAAGACCGTCTTCTATGTTTGTTATAAATAAGAAACCAGAAACAACAGGCAATGTCATGTACAAAAAGTAAAATGCATTTTTCAGCGTATTCATTTTTCTTTTCTCTATATAACACAAGTATAACATGTGGTGCTCAAGGTTACATACAGATTGCATCATTTATTGTTTATCGAGTCTCCTGATGTTTCATTTGTGAAATAAATATTTTGGTCCTGTTGAAGTTATATTATATATCCGAGGAGGAAGGCAAAGCAGATCGCCAATTAATTTACTAAGGGTAACAGCCTGTAAGTCGAATGTGGTCAAGGGTCCTCTTGAGGCCATACTTGAGCACTGCCTTGTTACCTTCTCTGAATCCATCTCCATAAGCTTTTGAGGTATCTGATTCAATCTGGTGTTTAAAAAAGTCCCCAAGTTTCTTTTCAAACTCAGACCGTTTACCCTTCTTCGACGATGTGGTACCAGAGGACGACGATGATGCAGACGACGACGAAGTTGAGGCAACATTACTACCAGAACCTGAACCAGCCATAATCTCAGAATCCAACCACATATGAGCTAGCACTTGGCAAATACCTTCTTCAACATCTGGACTTAGATTGGGATAACCTACAAATTACTCCCGAATGGTAAATTCAGAGCATGTACGATAGGTTGAACAATCAAAAAAATTTATGGCTAAAGCACCTTTAAGCCGCAGCCATGCATGCATCATCTCATGTGCCAGAATAGATCCAGTCAACAACCTGAATTTATGAGCTTTAGGTTGTACTTCAAGAAGCCCAAGCATGAATTATGACTATAGTCAACAGATAGGAATATTATTACCTAGGGAGACTATACAAAATGAGAATAGCTGTCACTTCGCATCTTCGGATGAGCCTATAAGGCTCTGTAAACATGTCTATAATCCGGTACCCTGCCCCAATCTTAGGCCTCCTTGAAATCTATTTTTTTCAGTAAAACATACGTAAAGTCTGAATTTGATAAATAACTATATCTTCAAAAACTAAACCAATCCATAGGCAAGATGTCAAGGAAAATATTCATACACTGCTAACAGTTTGTTCTTCTGACAGGCAAAGACCTCTAGTCTCAGGCATGTGATGATGACCCTGCCACAAAAGGAAATTATGAAAATCACCAAGTAGAAAAGTAAAAACAGAAAAATTAAACTTCTCTGGAAATATGATAAATTTAATGCATCTGCCTCACATTCTTTTCTCCCTCCATGGCCTCATTCAGTGCTTGTCTCTCAACTAAGAGCAACGGAATTTGTTGCTCGACTTTCATATTTAATCCTTCATAAAATTCTTGTATTTCAAGGTAAAGAGGTTGACATTCATGTGTATCCATTACAGCAGAGTCCAGGCACTCTAGACATAGTTTCCGACCATCATCTAGTAAAAGATACCTTGTGTCCCTCGGCTGCAAGGGATGAAAAAGGCTTTGAGTTAACACCAATGCAGGAGATCAAAAAGCTTTTTTCTTATACTGTTTTTTTTATCTGTTTCCATTTGCGAGTTTCAAGGGACATTATGAGTAGTGCTATGGGTTTACTTTTCTCTTGTTTGATTTTATTTTTTGTGTTCAAGTTCCCTTTTGTCTTTTTGGTTTCAGAAGACTGTAGGGGACAGGGAGATATTGGGTGGGTATGAATTTTCAGCAGACCTCCATTCTCTCACAGCTGCAACATCTCGGTGTCCCGTCATGTTCATGTGAGGGGCAGTACTTTTGTTCCCAGAAAGGATGTGCCCTGTACTCAATAAGACCAGCCATATTTGTCGGGATCTGTATGAAATAGAATAAAAGCAAGAAACCCAAGGCACTACATTGTTAGTGCAATAAATAAGAAAATAAAACAACTTATGTTGGATATTTTCTAAATCTGTTGTTATATAATAAATATATTATACTGTTTTAATAACTAACAGATGCATTGGTTCAATGGCAAAAGTGTGATTACTAGTTTGAATAAGTGTAACGTTACACTTTGAACCGGTGCAATGGTTCAACTTGGGTCACTAGTTTGAACCGGTGTGATTGCTAGTTTGAACCGGTGTAACATTAAACCAGTGTAATGGTTTGATTTGGATCACTATTTTGAACCGGTGTGACTCTTAGAAAGGGTGTGTTTGGTTCATATCTTTTCAAATTGAAAATGAGCATTTTCAAAGGGGTGTTTGGAATCCTACAAATGAATTAGAAAACTCTCATTTGGGATAACAATTCATTCACAAGAAATAAATGCATAATTCTTTTAAAAGAATTTTGGTTTTATTATTTTCTTCTCTCTCAAATTATAGTTTTGAATTAAATACTATCTTGCACATAGTATTTAATACAAATTAATTTATGGGTCTGTTTTATATTGAGAGACAGATTCGTTGTAACCCTGTACAATTTATATAGGGGGCGAATTCTGTCTTAAGGAGAGAGTGGCGATACTATTATTATTTTTTTCAAAATTTCGACAACATTGTACGGCGAAAGTTCCAACAATCTTAAGACATTATTCTATGAAGGACATTCTAAAAAATGATGTTAGTCTGAAGGCCACTACATCAAAGAATGATATTTTCTTATAACTACGATCGCGGAAATTATTATTATCCAGGAGGAAGTTTCTCAATCAAAGAAAGAAATATGAAATCATTGTAAGTGAATTAATTTAAATTTGGCATGATAATATATATATTTATTGTTTGATAATACTATATGTGGCTAAAAATGTATATTTATTTTCTTCCAAATATAATATATGTGATTATATTATTTAGGAGGAAACTAAAGTAATACATATTGATTATTATATGTGGGAATTTGAGTTCATAATTTAATAAAGGATTGAAAATATAGTATATGCTTGAAATTGTTCCATAAAAATAATTTTCATATATGTATATTTTAGATTAATCATACCATTAAATTTTGTAATGGGTTATGCGCTTTAAAAATTTATGAATATTAAATTTTACACATATATAGTATTTGGTATGATGTTCAAGTATAAATAATTTTTATTATGGTTAATAACTAATAAGTAGATTTTATATCCACTAATTTGGTATTCTTAACTTAATTATCTTGTTAATTCTTGAATGTTTTTAGCATTATTTTAGAGCATTTTAGTATTTATATGCATATAACAATTTCAGCCTATGATAGTGTAATTCAAGTTATAATTGTCATATGTTTAGCCTTAATATGAAGCTACAAGTAATAAAGTTCATGTGGCGGAAGCTTGGTGAGAGGAAAATAGTACATGGACTTCATGTGGAGAAAAGTGACAAAACAGGTGCATATAAAGGAAAAAGAGAAACGACCAGTGAGTCAGTGACTTGTAAGCCACTGCGCCCTAGAGCATGAGCCGCAGCGCTGGCCCTTTACAATTAGTCAAAGTCACGGCGCTATGCTGCTTTTTCCCATGCGCATGGCCTCATGCGCTCGGCAAGATAGGGAGTTTAATTTGATTATTTTATTCCTGATTTTGTTGGATGCGTGATAATTGAAGTTAGGAGGGTTTCAAACTCCTGAGGCTGAAAACTTTGACATGTTTACGTTATCATACAATGTATTGATTGAATACTTATTATTAGAGATTCACTAGAAGACTAATAATTAATGATTCATTATTATTATTAGTTTTTGGCTTAGGCTTAGAAGTACGTAGAAGAATAAGGAGATTATTCCAGAGGCAGGAAGGAGCTTAGAAAGGAAGATTGGATTCATCAAAGTATATTTCTTTCTTCCCTATTCTTATTTCTTGTACTCTGGAATGACTGTTGATAAACTACAGATGTTTTTAACTTTGATTATTAACTAAATTCTTATTTAAGGATTCAATGGAACCCGATCATGATTTGAGTTTATATTTATTCTTTCTTTTATTTAAATTGATTATGGATGGATTGTTTATTATATCTTGTGTTCAATGTTATAATTGCCCGATCAATAATTATTATATGGATTTGGATGAAATTTGACAATGGATTCTAAATTAAGATTTGGATATAGTAACTTGTGATTAATAATTCTTCCTAAAAGTGAATGCTAATTTGTAGACGGTATAGGAATATACATGTACACCGCAAGCAACGTGTTGAAAATGATTATTAATGCATTTATTATTATTATTTCTCATAGGAATATAGTGAAATTAATAATAATAGATATGCTATATAATTATTTGGAAAATGATTATATAAACTATTAGTGATTTTCTGTCGGCAATTCTAATTAATTAATTTAATAAAAGAAGAATAATATTAATTAAATGATTCATCGAGTGAAATTGATTCCTTAATCTTTGTATTTATTGAATCCGTAGTTCATTAGTTGTTTTGTCTTATTAATTCATTCATTTAAGATTTCAATTGTCTAGATAAAATTAAACTGATGCATGATTAGTAATTAGGTTATTAAGTTTATTATTCACTCTTCGTGAGAACGATACTCTATTTGCCACTATATTGCATAAGTGATCACATATACTTGCGTGTATTTGCTAGAAGTATTTTTAGACAAACACGTTTTTGGCGCCGTTGCCGGAGAGCAAGTTAATATCTTAATTCTTTAATATTAATTTCCATCAAGTAGTTTTAATTTAAACTTTATTTCTGTTTTACGTAATTCGTTTCTTGTCGCATGTGCTTTTGACTCGTGCATGCAAACGCGGTCAAAACAGCCATAATTGTTGTCGTACGAGGACGATATTGAAAAATGGTTTCAACGGTTGCTTAAGTATTGCAAGGACATAAAGGAGAAAATGGCTGCTGAGAAGGAACAAAAATCACTTGAGGACTATGTTATGTCACAAGTGACAGAAATTCATTCGAGTATAAGGAGACCGGTAATCATTGCAAATAATTTTGAGATCAAACCAGGAACAATTCAAATGATACAAAATTCAATTCAATTTAGAGGTCTACCGAATGACGATCTGAATGACCATCTTGAAGATTTTTGATACTTTCAAATATAATGGAGTTACAGATGATGCGGTGAGATCGAGACTCTTTCCTTTCATCCTTTCACACTCTGTGATAAGGCAAAGAGTTGGTTGCATTCGCTACCAGCTAGTTCAATTATTACATGGGATGACTTGGCACAAAAATTCTTGGCAAAGTTCTTTACACCAACAAAAACAGCGAAAATGAGAAATGAAATCACTTCATTCACACAACAGGACTCCGAATCATTATATGAAGCATGGGAAAGGTTCAATGATATGTTAAGAAGATGTCCACATCACGGACTTCCTAAATGGCTGCAAGTTCAGACTTTCTACAATGGATTGTTCAATATCACTCGAACTAGTATCGACACAACTGCAGGAGGGGCATTGATGAGTAAAAATTTTGATGAGGCATACGATTTGTAGTTAGAAACAATGGCTGCAAACAACTATCAGTGGCCAACAGCTTGATTGAATCAACCGAAAACAGGAGGAAAATTGGAGGTTGATGCGTTAACAACTTTAGCTGCTCAAGTTGCAACATTGACAAAGAAATTTGATTAATGGAGTACACCATCAGTTCAACAGTTAGTTGCAGTATGTGAATTATGTGTAGGGAATCATCAAACAAGTTAGTGTGCAATCAATACGGAAACAGTGAATTTCATTGGTAATAAATAAGGCATGTACTATAATATGTACAATCCAGAGTGGAGGAATCATCCGAATTTTTCATAGAGCAATAATCAGAATCAAACTTCAGCTCCAAGACAGGATTTTCAAGGTTAAGCTCAACACCAACAGGAAAGGAAGTCGGGTTTATAAGAGTTGCTGATTAAATGCATTGCTCATAATGACACGAGACTTAACAATGTAGAAGGATCACTTCACAATTTGGAGAATCAGATGGGACAGTTGGTAAGTGTGGTGAATAAAATCGCCCACAAGGTGCTCTCCCAAGTGATACCGAAGTTAATCCGAGAAAAGAAAGTCATGAGTAGTGCAAGGCTATTTCATTGAGGAGTGGTAAGAGTTTGCAAGAAAATGATAACATACCCTCAGGTAAAATGGATAATGAGAAGGAAGAAGAGAGCAAAGTTGATTCAAACAAGAGTGAAGAGATAGAGAATGATGGGGTAAACTTGAAGCATAACGAGGTTAAGCAAGACACAAAGATACCTCCCGTGCTATAGCCCCAACGTTTGAAAACTCACAAACTCGATTATCAATTTTCAAAGTTTTTGGAGGTTTTTAAGAAGTTACAAATCAATATACCTTTTGCAGAAGCATTAGAACAAATTCCGAAGTTCAGAGATTTTGTCAAAGAAAAGGAGGATATGTGAATATGAGATGATCGCTTTAACCAAAGAATGCAGTGCCATTATTCAGAAGAAACTACCAACTAAGCTGCAATACCCGAGAAGCTTTACAATACCATGTACCATTGAGAAACAGTTTGTTGGGAAGTTCTATGTGATCTTGGGGCAAGCATTAATCTCATGTCGCTATCTATTTATGAAAAGCTTGGACTAAAAGGAGTGAAACCGACTAACATAACTCTGCAATTGGCGGATTAATCAATTACACATCCAAGAGGAGTGATTGAAGACGTATTGGTAAAGGTTGATAAGTTTGTATTTCCTGTTGACTTTGTAATTCTTGATTGTGAAGATCAAGAGGACCCACTCATTCTGGGCCGACAGGGAGAATGAGAATCAATGATCAACAGATTAAGTTCAAAGTGTTTGATACCATCAAGTTTCTGAATGAGGTGGAGGAATGATATTTGGCAGAAGAAAGCAAGTTAATGACAGTGATAGGTGATGGGCACTAAGAATAAAGGAAAGCAGGATATGGAAGAAGAAGGGCAAACTATGAAGGACATGGCATGTGCAATCGAAGGCATTCCAACCACTTCAAACGAGCTTGAGTAATGGAAAGGAAAAAGTCAGGCTGATGATTTAAAAACAAGCGCTACTAGGAGGCAACCCATAGGTTAAATTAAGAATTATATTGAATTTTAGTTCAATTATTAGTCATGCAAATTGTTACAATTAATTAATTTAAATCACGATAGCAAATTAATGAATTTTTAATTCCAGGTGACGTGCAATCAAAGAAAAAGCATGCCACAATTTAAATGTGGATGAGTAATGCAATGACGAGGCAAAACATGACATGACAATGAAAAGAATAGCGATGAATGGCTAAGTTAGGGTCGCAGTGCTAGATCCAGAGTCACGGCGCTCCAGTGCGAATAAGCAAACTCGAGTTAGCACATAAGCGCATTTCGCTCAACTTCCCCCACACAGTCGGCCACATACTCCCCAACTCAAACACAAACTTCCCCACAAATCCCTCCTACAAACCCAAATTCATCCCCACTTTCCAAAACCAACTTCAAAGGACTTCCAAGTGCACTCAAACTCAGCATTATAAGTTCTATCAATCAACAATTTAGAGGATTGCAATGACAAATCAAGAGTTATATATTTGGAGAAGGAATTGAAGTCCAAAATCATTAATTTTTCATCTTCTTCAAATCAAAGAGGTAATTGGTACATGCAAACTTTCTTCTTCATCCTTGTGACTGATTTTCACTAGTTGGATATATTGTTTGGGTGTGATACATCAATCAGAGGGATTTGAAGAATTTAAAAGCTTTGAATTTGGGCGCGCCGCAAGGTGTTCGGTAGATTGTCCCAACAAAAAACTTCATCAATTTCCTTGGTTTTCAAGCATTGTTTGGCATCCAAATGGCACCCAAAAAATAACATGTTTCCGGTTCTTCATCTAGAGCTTCAACCATCTATGATCACACGTTTTGTGAGTGAATCCGCATCCGAGCGGTTCCATGCCTACCTCGTCAACAAAAATCTAATTCAAGAGCGTGGCTTGGTGCCACAAGATCACAATAGACGAGGAATATGAGCAATTATCAATGAGTGGATGCGGTGTCTTAACATCACAACCCGAGGTTGTGGTACTTTCAATTGTGAAGGAGTTTTACGCCAATGCGACGGAGGTTAGGGACAAAATTGCTATCATTCGAGGCAAGTCGGTGCCATTTGATAGTGTGGCAATCAACGCATATTACAATCTTGCACCGATCGAGGATGACGAGTACACTTAATAAAGGCAGGAAGAGCTTGACTGGGATGAGGTGATCAAATGTTTATGCAAACCAGGGGCACAATGGACTATCAGGGGTGAGGAAGCGATCTCCTTTTCAAGGAGCGAACTAAGCATATATGGTATAGCTTGGTTTAATTTCATATGTGCAAAATTGATGCCTTCTTCACACGTTTCAAATGTTATCAAGTCTAGAGCATGTCCTCTATTTGCCATTGTCACTGTAAAACGTATTAACGTGGGAAAATTCATCTACGAGTCGATCCTCCATGCATTGAGGGGCGGTTCCATCGATGAATTTCCACACCCATCACTCATATGTGGGTTATATATGAACGCAGGTGTGGTTTGGACCGTAGATGAAATTTTTGAACAACCAAAGGCAGTATTGGACAATAACATCATAGACCGGTTCAAGGAATGGGAAGGAGGCATCCCGAAGCGGAGGGGTGCAAGTTATATTTTAGATGATGATTTTGATGTTGCCGCTGCCGAGGCTACCATTGTTGTTGGACATGTTGGAGGTGCAGGTCCATCTCAGCCTGCTAAGTGTGTTGGTCGAGGTTCGGCTTCTCCATCAAGGGTTTCATCGGATCTTTTGCTGAATGAGGTTAGGGCTTTACGTGGCGCTATAGACAACTTAGGACAGGGCCAAAAACAACTGTTGAGGTTGTCTTGCCAACAAACGCGCTAGGTGGATCAAATAATGGGACGAGTCGATATATTCGTGGATTACACGAACGAGGTCATCACTACCTTTTCCAATCACTTCAATGTTACCGATTCGGATCCTATCCATTTCTAGCCACCACTAGTGTTCCCTGACATTAGAGACGAAGGAGACCAACAGGCGACAGCCTTCCAGAAGAGGATGACTGATGCCTCAGGGAAGTATGATTTGATGTATTACATTAAGGGCAATGTAATACTTAAGTTTGGGGGGATTGATAATTTTGGTTTGGTTTAATTTGGTTAATACTTTTGGTTGGATGGTTTGGTTTGGTTAAGACTTATTTTAATTTGCTAAGATAGTTTGTTTTAATTAGTTGTTAATATGCATGTTAATTAGGATTGATTTATGTTTAATTCGGTATGTTAAGTAGGATTTGATTTTTATTTGCATGCGTTAGTTTAATTATTTTGCATGTTAGTTAGGTTCATTTTGCATGTTTATATTACATGTTTAAATCTGAGTAAAAAAAAGAATAAATGAAATAAGGTAGTGAATTTTGGAATAGTCGATGATAAGAAATGATTATACTTAGTAGGAAGTTAGTGTTAATTTTGAATATCGAGTTAGTAGTCTATCTTGCGTAGTTATGATCCCTACATATATTTAGAGCACTATTATCCCAACGCGAGTAATTGTATCTTAGGTTATGTTTGAAACCTTGGTAGATGTTGTCAAAACGGTAGGATGGTATTTCAGTTTTAATTGAAGTACGGGTAGTCATTTGTTCAAGTTTGGGGGCATTATGGTTGAAAAGAAAAGAAAATTGCATTCTTCCAAGAGTTATGAATATATGGTGGAGTGAAAATGAGCTTAAAGAACACTCCATAAAAACAAGAATGAGATGGAGCACGCACTCGTTCAATTGAATGTGAGAAGGATCGTAAAACACACTCACCATGGAAAATATATAGAACAGTATGTTGAAATGTATCTAGGAAGAAGAGCTAAGCAATAGGAAAACTTAATCTTTCTAAGGTATGATTGATTGAGGTTAAGGTTTCAGACACACACTGTGGGATCATAATTATTGTGAATTGATGGCTAAGATGATTGATAAGCTTATGCGTGGTTTAATTGTTGCCAAGGATTATTAATGTATGTTCTTGGAGGCTATATTCAAAATTTATAATTTAGTTCATTAGTAGATTGCATTTTAGAAATTTTAGGGTTGAATTTTGTTTTTAATTTTGCTTGAAGGCAAGCAAAAGTTTAAGTTTGAGGGTATTTAATAACAAGATTTTATATTTACTAACTTGGTATTCTTAACTTAATTATCTTGCTAATTCTTGAGTGTTTTTAATATTATTTTAGTGCATTTTAGTATTTATATGCATATAATTCAGGTTATAATTGTCATATGTTTAGCCTTAATATGAAGCTATAGGTAATAAAGTTCGTGTGGCGAAAGCTTGGTGAGAAGAAAATACAAGTATATGGACTTCATGTGGAGAAAAGGGACAAAGCAGGCACATAAAGGAAAAGGAGAAACGGCCAGGGACTTATAAGCCGCGGCGCCCTAGAGCATGAGTCGAGGCACTGGCCCTTTACAATTAGAAAGTCGTGACGCTCTTAGTCAAGGTCGCGGCGCTACGCTGCTTTTTCTCAAGCGCGTGGCCTCACGCGCTCGACAAGATAGGAGTTTAATTTGGTTATTTTATTCTTGATTTTGTTAGATGTGTGATTATTGAAGTCAAGAGGGTTTCAAACTCCTAAGGTTGAAAACTTTGACATGTTTACGTTTCATACAATGTATGGGTTGAATACTTATTATTAGATATTCAGTAGAAGACTAATAATTAATGATTCATTATTATTATTAGTTTTTGGCTTAGGCTTAGAAGTACGTAGAAGAATAAGGATTTTATCAGAGATTATTCCAAAGGTCAGAAGGAGCTTAAAAGGAAGATTGGTTTCATCAGAGTTTATTTTTTTCTTCTCTATTCTTATTTCTTGTACTCTAGAATGACTTTTGATAAACTACTGATGTTTTTAGCTTTGATTATTAACTAAATTTTTATTTAAGGATTCAATGGAACCCGATGATGATTTGAGTTAATATTTGTTCCTTCTTTTATTTAAATTGATTATGGATGGATTGTTTATTATACCTTATGTTCAATGTTATAATTGTCTGATCAACAATTATTAGATGAAATTTAACAATGGATTCTAAATTAAGATCTGAATATAATAACTTGTGATTAATAATTTTTCTTAGGAGTGAATTTTAATTTGTAGACGGGATAGGAATATACCTGTAGACCGCAAGCAACGTATTGAAAATGATTCTTAATGAATTTATTATTATTGTTTATCATAGGAATATAGTGAAATTAATAATAATAGATATGCTATATAATTATTTGGAAAATGATTATATAAACTATTATTGATTTTTTGTTGGCAATTCTAATTAATTAATTTAATAAAAGAATAATAATATTAATTAAATGATTCATCGGGGAAAATTGATTCCTTAATCTTTTTATTCATTGAATTCGTAGTTCATTAATTGTTGTCTTATTAATTCATTCATTTAAAATTTCAATTGTCTATATAAAATTAAACTGGTGCATAATTAGTAATTAAGTTATTAAGTTTATTAGTCGCTCTTCGTGGGAACGGTACTTTATTTGTCACTATATTGCATAAATGATCACGTATACTTGCGTGTAATTGTTAGTAGTATTTTTAGATAAACAATAACCATATATTATGATCATGGATTATGGTCAATTTTAAGTTTATCAAGGCAATAAGAGTTTCTCTCAAGGAAAAAGCGATAATGCCTAATTTTAGATTAATGTTTTTAAATTGTATCAAGTCTAGATTAATGTGCATGGTTCACTTTCAAAGTGAGTGATGGTCCAAAGTATTGTAATCTTTACATATAGATTAAGCATTATCTTGGTATTAAAGATAATATGGTTTATAACTTCATGTTAGGACCAGTCAATTTATAAAGTTATTGTCAACATATCTCAGTTTGAGATAGTAATATGTAAATTAACAACGGTACACATGATTTGTGACATTTAATTATGTCGAGTCAATGTAAGTTTGACCAAGTCCTTGCACTAAGTGTCCTAGGCAAGGAGGTTGAATTATGTGTATGTTAAATTAATTTTGAGAGATACGACATGGAATTCAATAATGAAGTTTAAATTTTATCATTTTATGATAATGGAAGTGATTGGCTTAAGTGTCTGGTATTAGAGATATCTCTATAGCACAAGTTAATTGATAGTTATGATAATGTGGTGACTTGTTAAGAAAGTTAAAGCATGTCGATATAAGACATGACTATGTGAATTAACGCTTGATAGTAATAAAGTAATATAGTCATTATCTTTGTTAAAACCAAAGTAATTTGGTGGATCCGGGTTACAAAAGTCCTAGGCAGGGATTGTTATGGAGTAATTCCATGGAGATGGGTTTAAAGCCTTTGAATGAGAGGTAACCTATAAGTGGAACCCAACTAAATACTAGAGTAACATCTAACATATTAGTTCAATGGAAAAAATACTTATAATAATAACCAATTATACACTAGATAAGTATGAAGAATAAATTCTTCGAAATCATCTCAAAGTTGGTGTATGCTTGAATGGAGAACAAAGAGGATGGGATAAACCTTTAATGAATCTATGTCCGGTTTGAAAGATGTAGGTCATACAAGTGCATTTGATTAGATTCACCTATGTAAGTGAAGAAAGTGGAGCCGTTTCTGTGAGACTTAAACGTCTCTAAGTCACTTACAAAACCCAAGAGATAAAACACAATGTCATAAATGTGTTGAGTTTACTTAAACTATAATGGATATAATATGTCTATTGAGCAAGATATCACTTTAAGATTTCCTAGTTCAAAGTTAAGGCTACTAAGAATTCTGATATTATGCGATATAAATTATGTAAAGGTTCAAGTCGAAAGACACTCTTATGTATGATATGCCTAAAGAGAGAGAAGAAGGTTGACAAAATAAAGTTAAAAGATTTTGAAAATGGGGGCAAATTGTTGAATATTTTTAAAATCTGTTGTTGTATAATAAATATATTATATTGTTTTAATAACTAACAGATGTATTAGTTCAATAGTAAAGTTGTGATTACTAGTTTGAATAGGTGTAACGTTACACACGATTCAACTTGGGTCACTAGTTTGAACCGATGTGATTGCTAGTTTGAACGGGTGTAACATTGAACTGATGAAATGATTCGATTTGGGTCACTAGTTTGAACCGATGTGACCCTTAGAAATGGTGTGTTTGGTTCATATCTTTTCAAATTAAAAAGGTGTCTTTTCAAATGGGTGTTTGGAATCCTATAAATGAATTAGAAAACTCTCATTTAGGATAACAATTCATTCACAAGAAATGAATACATAATTCTTTTAAAAGAATTTTGGTGTAATTATTTTCTTCTCTCTCAAATTATAATTTTGAATTAAATATTATCTTGCACATAGTATTTAATACAGATTAAATTTTGGGCATGTCTTATCTAGGGAGACGAATTCGTTGTAATCCTGTGTAGTATATAGAGGGCGAATACTATAGTGGATTTCCATTCGATTCAGGCAGTACTATTATTTTTTTTTTAGAATTTCGACAATGTCTTACGGCGAAAGTTCTAACAACTTATGTGTCTAAGTATCATAGAAATGTAATTATATATATATATATATATATCACAAGTAAAAATACCATAATGTCAATTACTGAGAAAAAAATTTGTGATCTGTTTCGTTTCTTTTTTCTTTCTTTGGAAGTAAAAGGAATCGTGATGTGTAGACCTCAAAATAAGTAAGCACTTCAGACAAGAATGGAAATATGTCAGAGATTATGAGCCTTTCCTGGTAACCAAAGTATTAACGAAGATAAACCTATTATTTAATTCAATGCTTGAATATAACAATGGGCAGTATGAAAATTCTTACCTAAAGTAGCTAAAACAGTCGTGCCTGAGGATCTCAAAATGTCATTAAACATCAGTATGTACTTTAGTTTGTAACCAAACATTTGCATACAATGCTTTGATACTACTGTTTATAGGTGATTCATCAGAGAAGTCGGCCAGAAATTCCTTTATACAAAGGAAAAATGAGTATCTAAAATGTAGCAGGAAATATATTACAGAGAAGTTGATTCTGTAGCTATATATATTAAATTACGATAACAACTGCAACCAAATCAAATGTCTAATTTTTATTTAAAAAATAAAGAAATGTTTGTATCGAGTGCAAAAGGCTCCTACAAATAGCAAGGCATAGTGAGGATCACCTGCCTGATTTGTATATATAACCTGTTATATTTCCATCTTGTATTTTTTTCTTTAGGTCATTGTTGAATGAAAATACTATTTTCACAGACTATTTCTATTCATTTATCAATGGTTAGACAATGTGATGGGACTTCCATTCCAAGTAAAGTAAGACTTGAGAATCCATCAGCATGCAGTGCTTTAAATAGATCATCAGAAATTATTCTAGCAGCCTGAATATACTCTTCTCCAATTTTTGCAAAATATAGTTAATATTCGTCACATAAGATAGACACTTACATAGTTCTTGCAAACATCACATCTTGGATGATGACGCTCCTTGTGGCAGGACTTGTGGAAAGGGCGATTCTCAGACATAGAAAACTGCAGAGATTGACAGTGAATATCATATTAACTACACCATTCAAGCAAACTTATGTTAATATTAGGTTTTATATTTTTAGTCTTATGCATAACAACTCCTACAGCGGCCAACACTAGAAGAAAGCAACAGAAAATTCCAATACTTTGTTAGCCAAATCTGGATCATTTTTGCACCTCATGATCAGATATAGGTCTATTGCAAGCGTGACATCGAAAACATTCTGGATGCCAAACAGCTCCCATGCAACTCAAAAATCGTCCATGACCAATTTCAGTATTGCAACCTGCACAAATCCTACAATCACATATTGTTTAGATAAAAAGGTCTGAGTTCATATGGTCTACAAAATTTAGGAATAATTATTTATTTATTTATTTATTTATTTATTTTTATTATTATTATTGTTATTATTATTATTATTATTATTTTTTTCTTTTATAGAGTATTTTGCCCCAAACAAGCCATTTACACTCCAAATTAAATTCCATATCTATTATTTTATACAAGGTTGGCTTGTCACTCCAGCTTTATTGGTGGTTTAGTGATTTAGTTTACAATGTATGTCCTTTCAAATTACATAAACTACAAGCACAACCAAATTATACTATGTCAACCACAAGTAACCAGTTCTTCTAAAATTATTCTACCAATCACTGTCAGTTTAAGAGATTCCAAGTTCATGGTGACGCCTCATCTTTATTATATTTCTGGAACTATTTGATGTGGCAGAAATCCAAAGAAGCAACTAGTAATAACAGTTTTCAACCTGTGAACATCATGGAGACAAAAGCATGAAAGCAACTTGCAGTTAATATCCTGAATTGTATTTTATCATACTGAGTACTGAGGAAACCTGTTTCCTTATTCAAACATATAACTCCAAACCAAGATACATCAACATGCACCACTTCTAATCATTACTGACTCTAATAGTGCATGTGGCCAAATAAAGTAAATTATGGAAAAAATAGACATCTTGGAAAGTAGAGTTTCATCTAACTTTTAAGAAGTTGCAGCTCCATATGATTGCAAACTCAGGGTTTTAGAAAATCCATAGGCTGTTTCACATCTTTATAGTTCTTAATGCAAATCTAAATAGGTAAATATTTAAGCCATCAGCCATGTACTCACAAATGAAATCAGATGGAAACATGTACACACACACATATATATATATAAAGCAGGAGGGAGATAGATTAAGTTTATGTAATAAAGTCGGCAGGAAGATTAATTTTACCTGTAACCAGATGGATAGAAGTAAGGATAAGGTTGAAACAAGTTTCCATAATCATATTGAGGTGGAGACTCCACGTTCAAACTTTCTTGAAGAGCTTTGGCAAGCTGTTCATCTTCCTCCACGTGTTTGGCAAGCTGTACATCTTCCTCCACATGTTTGGCAAGCTGTTCATCTTCCTCCAAAGCTTTGGCAAGCTGTTCATCTTCCTCCAAAGCTTTGGCAAGCAGTTCATCTTCCTCCACAGATTTGGCAAGCTGTTCATCTTCCTCCACATGTTCAACATCTAATAATTAAGAGATGATTAGAACCAAAGATGACATTACCTTAAAATTTGCCTTATGAGCGTCTAAATGAAAATGAAGTCAACAGTCATACAGAGTTCTCCCATGAGTGAAAAATGTAGATCCAGGCAAAGAATCTGCAGACTTTCATTTGACAAAGTAACTTCAATCTGAGAGTGATACTAAAAAAAATCACGAATTTAGGTTACTCAAAATATCATAAGAGAAGCACCAATACCTAAGAAGGGCATTTGTTGTTTGAATAAATTTTATCTTAAAAAGAGTTTGATAAATTGATACTTCTTGGTCCATGTTAGTATATAATCTAGAGTTATTATTCTAATAGCATGATTAAAGGGAGATTCCATGATCAATGGAACGTACTACAGTTCTAAGCCTATATAAAGGCTCTCTATTGTACATTGTAAGATATATAATAGAAAATATCTTCCCTTTTTTATTTCTCCACATGGTATCAAAGTTTGGTTGATCTTGGAAATCAAATTAAAAAGTTTTGCTTCCACCATCGGCGGCACATAGCTGGCGGCAATTATCGTTTCATTTTATTATTTAACTTCATCTTAAAGAAAAATTAGGTGGTTCAGTTATGGTTTTTTTTGTTAGAGTCGAAGTTTTTTTTATATTTTTTTCTCATTTTATAAAAAGCGACATGTCCAGAGTACGTAGTTAATTTCTTAGGTTGAAATATGTAAATGGGTTGTTGATTAGAGAGCAAGAATTTTCATGGGGCAGAGGTTTGAGGAAGGCGTATGTCCTTCGATTTGTTGGGAGACTTAAGAGTCCTCCGTTATTGAAGAAGGCAATGAGTTCTTTATTGTTTTTGTTGGAGATAAGTGTTCTTCGTTATTACCTGCACATAATATCCTGGAAAGTGGATGTGAAGTTATGTATTGGGGGTGAGAACCAACTTTGGACATACACATCATTTTTTCTTTTTTCTTTCTTTTTTTATTCGTGCAAATTGAAGAGGGCCTCAATTTGAGGCAGGGGCGGATCCAGACCGATAATTCAATGGGGTCAAACTCAAAAAAATAATTCTTACAATCAACTTTGATATTTTTTGTACCAATTCTTATTGAATTTACGAGCAATTCCACTAATTAGTGTATATGGAAATTTGTGAAGTATTGGTTGAGTCGGGCCCCTAAGTAAATAATTTCTTCGAAAATTCTCTCTTTCACTAGCAGGATAAGAACTTATTGGTGGTCTTTTACTGGGATCCCCCTCAATATTAAGGGAAGGAGATACCGATGTATGGGTTTGGAAGTAGATATTTTGGGCAAAAGATTCTGGTACTTAGGTTTGGAGGTTAACACTTTGCGAGTGAGTTTCTTGGTGAATATCAATAGTGACATGTTCGTCACTAGTTCCTTCGGCTTGGACATTTTCATGAATAGATTCAAATTTTGTTTGTTTAGTTGTTGTAACACAGTTACGTATATCCATGCCTGACAATCAATAAATATTTAAAAACTAATTCAACATCAAAATAAATCAATATATAATATGAATAGTCAAATGTAATTAGCAATTAGCACCAACAATAAATGATCTCAATTAAACCACTAACAAGTAACAAGTAACAAGTAACATTACAAAATAAATTACAAAATTTAAAGAATGTAAAAATAAATTAGAAACACATACTTGAAGAACTTTTATTTGATGGAGTTCTCTTCATTGTTGTAGTGTTGCTTTAAGAAGTAAAAAACACTAATTTTATAAAAGTACAAACAAGAAAAATTCATAAACAATTACAAAAATTCCTAAAGAAAATATTAAATTTGTGAAATTAAAAAACTAAAATTAAAATATACTTTGGAATTTTCAAATTCAGATCAAGATTGGTGACTGTTGAGTGCAGAGTGCTCGGCTGATGCCTGATCGCTTACTCTGTTCTGTTGCTCTGATGTTGTTGCGTCGCTTGCCGAATAGAAGAACAGAAAAGGTAGGATAGTGACTTTACTGACTTACTTAGTGGAGAAAAAGGGATTGGAAAAGCCGAAAAGGTGGGATAGTCTAAGTGGAGAAAAAGGCTTGGGTGACTTACTGACTAGGATTGAGCAAGTAATCAAATTGGAATCGAAACCGCACCAAAAGCCGCACGAACCGCACCAATTAAAACCGCACCAACAGTTCCGGCGTATGTGGCGATTTTAGGTGGGTTGAATAACCAAATTTACGGTTCCGGTTTGGTTACTAGCCAAAACCAAACTGCATAAAACCCATGTGTTTGTATGTATGTATGTATTATCTCTAGTAAATTCTAAAGTTACTTTTCACTTGAACACGCTAAAAGAAAACCCCAGTCTTGCATTGTCATTTTTTCACCAATTGAAAGAAGATGTTAGAGGTTAGAGTCAAAAATTAAACAATTGGATTTTGGAATTTTGAATTTGTTTGATGCGTTATTGGAGGGGCTTATAGTTGAGGGGCTCGAGCACTTGATGCATTGGTTAATGTCAATGCTATAATTGTAATAGTCTAATAGATTATTTTTAGTCCTCCCTGCAATATATTTTATTCTATCTTCAGTATATACTTTTAATTTTTGGGGAACTAGATAAACATTCTTGCTTGTTATCGAATAGTCTCCGTTGTTTTATATAGCGCATATTTTAGTTTTAAAGCATGCTTGATATAATTCTCATTGTCGACTTTGTCATTAAGTTAATTGCTCGATGTAAGTTTTATGTTAAATTTTATTGAAGGCTTAAACTTTTTTGTTATTTCAATTGGTTTTGGAACCGAAACCGCACCAATTAAAACCGAACCGCACACTTTAAAACTGAACCGCACCAATCACAAGCGGTTTCGGGTGCGGTTTAGAATTTTTCAAACCGCACCTAAGCGGTTTCGGGTGCGGTTTGAACTTCAAACCGCACCATGCTCACCCCTATTACTGACTTAGTAATTAGCATACATACTATATATGAAATTTCAGTTTAGCACCTCTTATTTTATTTTTTTTCTAATATGCCCCCCTAATTCCCTGAAAATTCAGTGGGGTCAGGTGCCCCCCCTCCCTGCCCCAGGTCCGCGATTTGAGGGGAGTATTGAAAATAAAATATTTTTCTTTTAAGTTTGGTTTGAATCTTTTTAGTTTTGGGATTATGTTTTGTAACAAGTTGCAAGTCATAATATAAGACTTTCAGCTTGAGGGGGTGTCAGTAGATAATCTAGAGAATTCTAGGATATTATTCTAATAGCTAGATTTTGGGAGATTACATGATTAAGAGATGATTAATTTACTTTCCAAATGTACTGCAGTTCTAAGCCTATATAAAGGCTCTCTATTGTACATTGTAAGATATATAATAGAAAACATCTTCTCTTCTTTATTTCTCAGTCCAAAATCTCACCTAATTCTCATTCAGAGGATTTAGTTTAGGGCAAATTATACATGTTTCCATAACAGAGTAAAAAAGAACAACATGAGATAATCAGACAAATGAAAATCAATATTTCCATTATCCTTGATTTACAAACTAAGATATTGAAGTGAAAGAACTTCCATATGTAGAAAAGGAGTCCTGGATGCTGGCAACAAAGAAAATACATTATGTAGGTAGGACTAACAGAGCCTTACTAGGCTTCTAGTAGTATTGTATTTCCTGATAAATTTGTAAGTACCTGGCAATGGAATTCTTTTAAAAGAGTCATAAGAACAAATCTCTTTCGTATTCATAACTAACAGCAAATCAACTTACCAATTACTTTTATTCCTTTCTCATCTTCTTCTGCAAGGGAAAATGCAATAGCAAGATCAATATCTTCTTGCTCAAAATCGGACCATGCATCCTACATCAAGTCCCAGAAGAACAAGAATGCAACACAAGAAGAATATAATGAGAACTACATCATAGTATATGGACAACGCGAAAACTATAGAGCAATATTTCAAATATATGTTTGATCTACTACCAGGAAAGGACCAGCCTAACTATATGAAACATGAGCTAGCAATCAAATGATAAATCTAAGCAGCAGAAGCACTGATTACCACTGAAGTAGATGCATCCCAAATTTTCTCATCTTCATCTTTCCCGTGATATTGCCCTTCTGAGATTTTATGGCTGGATCCTTTCAGAATCTTAGTTAGCCAGCCCATATCACAGTTTCCACTCAGTGGATTGACAAATTATTGCCTGCATGCGAAAATAATTTTATCGGTAAGGAAAAATTAAGAGATCTCCTACTATTTTTTTAATAAGAGATCTCATACTACTACAGATCAATTTAGTAACACGGGCATAAGAACGTGGCAATAGATTCTTCATAAATGTCAATTGGGCATTTTTTTTCTTCTAAAAAACATTCCCAAATTTGTTTTGAACAAAGATGAAGATAAAAGTGGAAGGAGATATATTCAAATAATATTTCGGTTGTCACAACACTCAAACAAGTAAAATCACTTGCGTAGATATTAAAACAGTTGCATCATAATCTGATCAGTTCTGAAAAGAAAAAAGAAATTCATACAGCATACAATTGATCATCCTCTCCAACAGAATGGAAAGGAGAAAGAAGCCAAATAAAAAAAAAAATTAAGGAACGAGGAACTGAAGCCAAGTTCACCACAGGCTAAAAGAAAAACTGTAATCAACTATGCAAGTGATTCAGATGAGTTCACAATAAATATTTGAATATCTGAAGAGTTACATAGTTCTCAATTAAGACCAAACAAATGGTTTCAATAAGAGAATCAAATCGTTGGAAGGATTATGAACAATTATAAAATACCAAGTCAACCCTCATCTTCACTTATCCATCAGATAAGAAATTAGGTCAAGTAAACCAATGTAAAAAAGAAAAGGGGAGGGGGGAAATGGATTCTTTTAGATAGATAGATGGGTCTTAGTCATAGTGCAAAAGTTGCCATAAACTGAAGAATCATGTGCCACAAACTTTACCTCAAAAAATTCAAGAATCTGTTGACCCAATTGAATCTGATAAATCCCGGATCAAATTGAGAGCCCAATTCACTTGGAAGCATAGTCACATAAGAATTTTTTTAATTTTCCCTCATACCCTTTATTTGTACAGTCCTGACAAAATCAAATTACTGTAACTCTATATACCCAGAAAAAGAAATGGTCGGATGAACATTCCAGGGGAAAGAAAGAAAACGATAAAGTACTTAAAACTTACGCAAAAGTACAGGCGAGAAAGCAGAATTAAAAAATGGGGAAAAAGTTGAGATCATATGCTCATCTATACCTTCCTTATAGGATGAAAAAGGGTATCAAAGTTGAGATGGGTATCCATTTTATGACTTTATAGTGGGACCTTACTCCATTTTTTCCACCATTAGTTCACTACAGGTCAAAAATCCCAAACAGTTTTACCATCGCATAGACAAAGCGCCATGACTGAAGAGAAGATAATACATTAATACTATCAGCTTCCACACAGTCATCTGTTGGCTTTATTAGGTGAGAAATCATAATTTATTCATTTATTTTTTATTTATTTCTTCTTTTGTGATTTGTGGCAGATTTTAGAATTGTTGTACTGCATATTACCGACTCAATTTGTTTTGCCAAGTGGGCAAATGACTGGAAACATATAACTGAAAAAGTTCGCATCACTGCTCTACTGTCTCTGGCTTATTTTCTACCATCAGAAGTACTACTTGTTAATGTGTAGTGTAGGTTCCAAATAGACATGCACAGGTCGACCTGCCTGACTTGGGTCTGCCAAGTTCAGGTCATGATTGCTACTGTGGTCTAGTTAGACCTAGGGGTGTTCTTCAATAAAAAATCAAACCGATATCGAAAATATCGAACCGATATCGATCCAAAATTATCGAAAAAGCAAGAATTGAAACCAGTACCGAATTACCGGTTTCGCTACTGATTTTTTCGGTTCAGTTTTTAGTTATATCGACTGGTAATATATATAATTATTAATAATAATTAAATAATTTTGTTTATAGATTAACAATTTTTTTTAAAACTAAGAAATCATTAACTATTAATAATAATTAATATATAAAATAAAACTACAAAACATTATTAATATATATAAAAAAAATTAATAAAACTACTATTATATAGAAATTATTAATATATAAAAAAATTATTTAATATATAAAACTACAAAACATTAACTATTAATTATTATATTATTAAATTTTGATTTTTTCGGTATTTCAATTTTTACCAAATTCAAAAAATTCCTTACCGCTACCGATACCGATACCAAAAAGTGTAAAAAAACTGATACCGAAAAAATTCGTTACCACCGATTTTTATATTAACCGGTTCGGTAAAAAATCGAAAAAAATATACTTTTTTTTAGCACCCCTAGTTAGATCTGCGGACTTGGCAAAGTCTAGGTTGGTGTCCTTTTTTTTTAATGCTAAATATTAAAAATATAAATTAATAAAATTTTATAAAAATGATGCAACATTCTTGAGATTTATTTTATTTTTGACATTTTATTACACATTAATATAAGTTGGATGATTATAACTAAATATATTCCTCCTAAATTAAAGGTAAATATAATTCATATATAACTAAAATATAAAGTAAATTGATTTCTTAAATGTATGTCGACTATGCTCAGTTTACCTTCATAAAAAATATATTTTGAATACAATTTACTGCGATACGCATGACTATAAATGTAAAATAAAATTAACTTAATGTAGATTACACTTTTATATTTTAAATATAAAATTAGTTTCTATTTTTTTTTTAGTATTAAGATCGGTTGGACATATATTTTATAAAATTTAAATACACATATATCTTTTATTATATGGCCACTAAACACTTATGTAGTTATATTTCAAGTATTATTTCAATTTCCATTTAGTTTTTTAATTACTTCGTGGAATTATTTTTTAAATTGTTACAACAGAATACCTGAAAAATAACCAAAAATATAAATCTCATTTAGCATATCCAAATTAATGAAGAACTTGAGTATTTATAAGAAACTAACTTATTGTTAATATTTAATATTAAAAGTTAGTTTATCGTTGTATTACTTAATCTTAATATTTAACATTAAAAGTAACAAGGAATATTAATAAAATTTTAGTGTTAAATATTAGTAATTTAGTATTTACAATAAACTAACGTATTATTAATATTTAATCAACTAAGTTACTAAGTTATTATTAATATTAAATATACTAACTAGTTATATTCATGGAAGATGTATATTAATTAAATGTATTTACAAGAAATCAAGAATAAATAATTAAAACTTTAATCTTTATCTGTGACGCCCCCAAAATAGGTATATATCACCCATTCTGAGTCGCCAAATACATAGTACAGAAATAAATACAACTTTATTAAAACACTTGTAGCGCAAAATACGACAACACAATTGTAACGCCCCCAAAATAGGTCCATTCCATTCAACCTATTATGAGTCGCCAAATATATGGTACAGAAAATAACTACAACTTTATTACAACAATTGTCGTGCAAAATACAACAACACACATGCTGTGAGTTTGGATACAAATATATACCAACTGTGACTCATGTCACAATGACACCTTACATAAAGGTATAGTCAAAAACTGTTTTAGAAATTAAAATTTTTGGGAAGTGCTCAAGGAAACCCTCGTACATGGGAGGCCATGCTTCTAAGTTTTGATAGATATCATATGGCCACAGTGTGAGACCCCGAATTTTATGAAATAAAAGTATTCAATTTTTCTATTTTGGTAAATGGTTAAATTGATAAAAGGTTAAAGTTAAATGTGATATGTGAAAATTTTTCAAAGTAGACAAGTTGTCATAAAATACTCGATTACTATTCACGAGTTACTATTCACGAGTTACTATTTACGGGAAATATTCGATTAGTCGAGGAATATTTGTACGACGGTACAATCATTGGTGGACCCCACAACAGAATTATTGTCGGGTTGAGAAAACGACAAAAATATTTTATTAAAAATGACGGCGGAAGTTTTACCGTTGATACTGTTGAACTACTCGGTAGTAAAAGTACAGTAATATGTGTGGTTGCATAGTAGCACACGGTATTGATTATTAATGCTTATGTGAGAAGTCACTCAGTTTGATTCAATTATTGTCAATTAATAATATGAATTATTTAGCGATAATGAAGTTTTGTTTTATTCGTATTATTAACATAATAAAATAGAAACATCTTTTTATATAAAACAGAATACTTTATTAAAGTTATTCTATAAATAGAATATATTATATTCTATTGTGCATAGTGTTTTGCATAGTAAAATCTTTTTATATAAAACAGAATACTTTATTAAAGTTGTTTGTTTTATTAGGCAATAATTAGAATATATTATATTTTATTTAAAAGATTTTGCTTTAAATATGGACCGTCAGATTAAAGTAAATCAATCTGGACCGTTCATGGATTAGTTACTATGCATTCCATTTTCCTATAAATAAAAGCTCATTCCTTCATTATTTTCTTACGAATTCACTGAACTCTAGAGAGAGAAACTATAGAGAGAAAGAAGAAGGGTATTCTGCTACTTAACTACTTCTTTATTTCAGTTTTTCTTTAAAATGGTAAGGGGTGTTATTCTTTCTTATTCATGAAGAGAACTGTTGTTATTCCATTTCTTATTATTCTGTTGGAATAACCTGCATACGCGGTCTACCCTATACTTTGTGACATTCTTCTATTATTCTGTTGGAACATCCTGTCTGTGTGTTTTACACCGGACCTGGTTCCGTCTTTATTATTATTATGTTGGAACATCCTGTCTGTGTGTTTTACACCGGACCTGGTTCCGTCTTTATTATTATTCTGTTAGAATATCTTGTCTGTGTGTTTTACACCGGACCTGGTTCCGTCTTTATTATTATTCTGTTGGAACATCTTGTCTGTGTGTTTTACACCGGACCTGGTTCCATCTTTATTATTATTCTGTTGGAATATCATATCTATGCGTTTTACGCCGGACCTGGTTTCATTATTTATTACTCTGTTGGAATAACCTGTCTGTGCGGTCTATCGCATGCATGGTGATTTCTTTTGTTATTCCATTCTTTATTATACTCAGTTGGTTAAGTTTTGACTTCTATACTCCATGAAATTGTTGGAATATCCTTGATAATTACGTTTCATCCAGTATCTTTTCATGAAAATATTCTTCTAAGCATTCTTGAATTTTACTCCACAAAGCAATATCATGTTGACAATTTGGACGTTGTTAATTCTTGGATAAATTAATTCTTGAACTTGTTTTATTGAATTCTTATATCATTGTCATCATCCTCATGTTTATAAAATGTTGAAAGTCATCTGTGGCCTGTAGTGCATAGATGGACTTGGTATGATTATGACCAGGGATTATTCGGTATAATCATGACCGTAATGTTACAAATGATGTGGTAAAAGTCCTCATTGGCCCATAGTGCATTGATGGACAGTTGTTGGCATAATCATGACCATTAATGAATACACGAATATCCTTGGCCGTAGTGCAGGGGTGATTCAATGATGTGGATTATTTTATTAAGCTGAGTCCCAACGATAACAGTGTTGAAAAACTTTTTAAATTATAGAAGATAGTAGATTTTATTTTCTACTTGACTCTTTTAATGGATTGCTTGTTCCGTTGCAGTTAAACTTGATGTTCGTTATATTTTATCAGTTTAACACTGTTGAAGGCTAATGATAATTTATTCTGCATTATCTTAGTCATAATATTTCTTACTGGGCTAGTTGAGCTCACCCTTTCTTTCACTGTTCTCTTCAGGAAATGAGAATATAGCTGGTACGAGTCGGGAAACAGAGTGATGGTCGAAAGGATAGCATTAGTAGTCCTCACTATTCTGTGAAATAGTGTGATAATAATTGTAATGAGGACTCCTTTTGAGTATGAATACTCTCTAGAAGACAATATTTGTATTCAAACTCACAGGTTATGTTTGGTCGTATTGTACACGACAGTTGTATTATTAAGTTGTATTTGTATTCAGTTCCATGTATCTGGCGACCCAAGATGGGTGATGTATACCTAATTTTGGGGGCGTCACACACAGAATTATCCTTAGTTGACCCAATAGACTCCAAAGAAAAATGAGAAGATTACTATCATATTCTTCCCAATGGTAAGTCTTCTCTTGACATATCATTATCTCCACTGTCTCTAACTGAGAATTATAATTCAAACAAACACCAAGATTATATAAGTTGTGCTCGTAGATATACTCGGCAAGTGGATGTGCACAACCATGTCTTATGATGACACGAGATTTTATGTCGTTAGACATCTTGTATGATAGTGGCAAAACACCCTTTCAACGTTGGGTACACCTTACCCTATTGGATTCACCAAATAAAACTACTAAATGAACTTTTCTATACTGCTTCGGGAGAACCTCCACAACTAGAGACCACCGTTCTATTTTTCTGTTCCCTTCGCTCGACCCAGCTACACTCTTATTACCTGAAGGAAATATGAAGCAAAAGGGTGAGCACAACTAGCTCAGTAAAGAATATCATGACTAAAGATAATTAAATTATCAATAGCCTTCATCAATAATAAATCAAAGATTTAGAACATATGGTAGATGATAAAAAATTTCAACCATAGTTGCAGCGGAACGAGCAATCCATTAGAAGAGTCAAATAGATCATAAAGTCTATTATCTTCTCCATGTTAAAAATCCACCAGCAATATTTTATCCCTATAACATAAATAAACAGTTCCCATCCACATTCATGTGAATTCACTTATCTTTACCTGAAACATCAAAGATCATGGTTATACCAAATCACAGTTCCTGTTCATAATCATACTAATAATTTTATCTTTACACTACGGCCCAAAGATATTCATTTGTACCAGTTGGTCATGTTCATCTCAACACATGTTCATCTTTGCACTACTGGCCAAAGATATTCAACAGCATGTCATCTTTGCACTACGGGCTAAAGATATTCATCAACAACTCATCTTTGCACTATAGGCCAAAGATATTCCTCAACAGTTCATATTTGCACTACAGGCCAAATATATTATTATCTCAAAGAAATATATAATCATTTCAGAATTTATATAACCAATAATTATAACCATGTTGATCATTTCACCTTTGCACTTAAGCTAAAGATATTCAATTATAAATTCAATGGTTATGATCATACCAGTCAACAATTCAACTTTGCACTACTGGCCAAAGAGAACCCATAGTCATGATCGTACTAAAAATCTACCCATCTTTACACTCAAGTCAAAGAGAAATATCATCATTAGGGTTATAAAAATGTTATATATGATAATAAAAAATAATATGATCAACATATAGTTTTAATCTCAAGAGTAATATTCATAAATCAACTATAATTTGGTTAGAAAAAGAAACCAATTTTGTCATGAATAGTAACTCGTGAATAGTAATCCATGAATAGTAACTCGTGAATAGTAACTCATGAATAGTAACTCGTGAATAGTAACTTATGAATAGTAAATTTTGCAAGTAAGCAAATTGTCATAAAATATTCGTTTGGTCGGAAAATATTCTTTTTGTTGGAGAATATTCGTACGACGGTACAATCATTAGTGGACACAATGGAATGACTGTTGGATATAGAAAGCGATAGAAATAACCTTTTTATAAAAATAATGGCAAAACTTTTACAGTTAACTGTTGAAATACCCGGTGATAAAAACACAGTAACACGCGTGGTTGCACAGTAGCACACGGTATTGTACAGTATCTCTGATTATTGATACTTACTTAAGAAGTCACACAATTTTATTTAATTATTACCACAGTAGTTGTTGCATAGTATCTCATATTATTGATGTAATTATTGTCACAATATCATCTACACAATATTTTATATTATTAAATCAATAATTGAGACGACACAGTTATTCATATTATTATTTGTATTATTGACAATGTCTAAAAAGTTCTGTCGAGAAAAGGGGTTAGGTTATTTAATTGTGTGCCAATAAGGAGAAATTCTTATCGGAAAGCCCCCTCTTTCTTGGGAATGATTTGGTTGTCAATATTGTGAGTTATAATATTAATGATGAATAATTATTAAAAGATTAAAAATGTGTTTATTGAAGATAAATGATTTGTGATAAATATTTATTCAATTTTTGCTATAAATAGAGAGATTTTTCATGAAGTATTTGTTGTAAGTTTGACTTATTACATATACCCTCACTTACTCATTTTTCAAAATCGCCGATAGAAAGTTATCTCAGTTTTGTATTATTATTATTATAATAGTAATAAAACATAATACTTTTTATATTATATATAAAGTTATTCGTTTTATTAGATTATAAATAAAATATATTATATTTTATATAAAGTTTTTATTTTATTAGAATATTTTATTGCATAGTAAAAATTAAATTTCTGTTGATTCAGTCACCCGTGATTTTGTTACTATTCATAAATAGTAACTCGTGAATAGTAACTCATGAATAATAACTCGTGAATAGTAACTCATAAATAGTAAACCCGACACAAAAAGGTAAAAAATTCACAATAAAATCTATACTAATATTTCGGTATAATGATATTGAAATAACATTTCTTAAACTTGTAAACAATTTATTTTAATTGTTTACACTTTATTAAATAATACATTTAATCATCCTAAAATGCCAAACTCATAAGATTTCATCACCAATAACTAAAACCCTCATCAAAAATCTGCATATAACTCATGTATGATTCTCAAGCCATAAAATCACATTTTCTAATTTTTTTACTTTACATAACATATTTAATTCCTTTACTCATAACTAGACCATTTTCATGAAAAATACCAAATCAGTTCCAAAAATATTTCTTTTCTAGAATTTAACATAATATAGTCCCATATTGAACATATATTTTTCTCAAAATTTTTAAAATTCATTTACCATTTTTCATATGGCCAAAACCTCCGAATATTTAGACATTTATCATAAATTGTACTTTTATCTAAAAGTTCCGAAATTCACAGAGTATACTGATATTATATAGATGTACTCCCAATAAAAATTTCATCAATTTTGGAGTTAACCACAAGGAGTTATGAGCGGTTACTTTTAAAATAGTCTTTTCTCATAAAATCCATAACTCCTAATCTATACATCCAAAAATTGTCATTTTTGGACACAATCTACAAAACTAATCAAAATATCATTTCAAATTTTTCCAGAATTTTTGAAGATTCAGAAGAATTTCGAAATTGAAAAACATAATAACCCTTACATACTAACGACAATATCTCTTATCTCAAAAGAGTAGTACTCCTGACTGGAATAACGCTGAACGAACTTGCACCGTATAGCAACACTCAAGATATCAAAATACTCACAAGAATACACTCGATAATATAGAGAGAGAAATAGAGAGAAAACTTCAGTTTCTAGTGTGATTTTTAATTCTAACATAAGCACCCTATTTATAGGAAAATGCTTAGAATACCAAAGTAGAAAATTGAATATAATAATATTTATATTTACAAAATTGTCAAGCCCACCTCTTGAAATTTGATTTCAGCTCATTGCACATGTTTAATGCAGCCCACCAAGAAAAAAAACGATTTTGTAAATAAGAATAATTAAAACTTTCAAAAACCAATTATTTCGGAACTTCGGAACTTCAATAATTCATAATAAATAGCCATTTCATCAGAAAATTCGAATCTCGCGATTTTTTTAGGAAATTCAATTATCTACAACTTTGCAGAAGAAAGTTTTTCTAAATTTCAAACAGAAATTGACCGAAATCCATAAACGGATGATTTTACAGGCTATAATCAAATTTCAGTCAATTACTGGGGTCCACCGACACACAAAATATGTGTTAATCATTTAATGCCACAAAATACTCTTTCTCCTCATATACTCATATATCTCCCATTCATTGTAAAAATATCATCATTATTATATTATTAAAATAATATATTTATATGAATTATTTTATCAGAAAAAGATAAAATATTGATTTACAACAATTGTCACATTTAAAATTTTTTCTCCATCTATATCCATATAAAATCAATATTTTTCTCCACATATAAATCAATAATTAATTATTCACAAATAATATTACAGAATCACATTACTGACAACCAGGCAGTTCCCAGGAAAGAGGGGGCCTTCCGGTAAGGATTTCTCCTTACTGGCGCGCAATTAAATAACCTCTCCTTAGACAGAACTTTCTAGATATTGCCAATAATATTATCTTATAATATTATTCAGATAATATGAATTATTGCTCCGATAAAAGAAAATACCGCGTAGTGATAACTATTGAAACAACAGTAATATAAAATATCCAAGTAGCAAGTATTGAATCAATAAAATAAAATACTGAACAGTAATTACTGTAACCATTATTGAGTAGTGCCTTCTTACGTAAGAATCAATAATTGGTGCAATATCGTGTGCTAATGTGCAACAACGCGTATTACTGTGTTTTAACCACCGGGTATTCTAACAGTGTTAACGGTAACAACTACGCCGTTATTTATAAAAACTCAAATTTGTCGTTTTCTTCATCCGACAGTTATTATGTTATGGGGCCCACAGATAGCTGCGCCGTCGTACGAATATTCCCCAACAGAAAGAATATTCCACGACCAACGAATATTCTCCGACAACAATGAATATTTTATAACCACTTGCGTATTTTGAAAAAAAATTCATATATCACCCTTAACTTTAACTTTTTATCAATTTAACCATTTACTGAATCGTAATTATAAGAAAAATTGAATAATATTTCATAAAATTCGGGGTCTTACAACAATACTGTGAGTTTAAATACAAATATTGTCTTCTAGACAATATCCACACTCAAATAAGTCCTCATTACAATTATTAAAACACTATTTAATAAAATAGTGAGGACTGCTCACTCCACACCCCGACTAGTTCCCGCTATATTCTCGCCTCCCGAGAAAAATAGAACAAAAAGGAAAAGGGTGTGCTCAACTAGCCCAATAAAGAATATTATGACTAAGATAATATACAACAACTTATCATTAGTCTTCAACAGGGAAAAAATCTGATAAAATATAATATACTACAAGTTTTAGATCAACAACTGCAGCGAAAACAGAAAACCATTAGAAGAGTCAAGTAGAGAATGAGTTCTACTATCTTCTAAGATTTAAAAGTCCATCATCAATATTTTATCCCTGTAACAATAATCAATAACCATCTTTAATCATGTGACGCTCCCAAAATAGGTATGCAACACCCATTCTGAGTCACCAAAATATATGGTACAGAAACAACTACATCTTTACTGTTACAACATAAGAACTGTGAGTTTAAATATAAATATTGTCATCTAGACAATATCCACACTCAAATAAGTCTTCATTACAATTATTGATATATTATTTCACAAAAATGGTGAGGATTACTAAAATAACTTCTAGAACCATAATTCCATACCCCGACTAGTACTCGCTACATTCTCGCCTCCTGAGAAAAATGGAACAAAAAGGAAAAGGGTGAGCTCAACTAGCCCAGTAAAGAACATTATGACTAAGATAATACAGAACACATTATCGTTAGTCTTCAACAGGGAAAAATCTAGTAGAATACAATAGACAACAAGTTTTAAATCAATAACTGCAGCGAAAACAGCAAACCATTAGAAGAGTCAAGTAGAGAATGAGTTCTACTATCTTCTAAGATTTAAAAGTCCATCATCAATATTTTATCCCTGTAACAACAATCAATAATCATCTTTAATTAAATATTCATCTTTGCACTACAGACCAAAGATATTCATTTGTATCACCAGTCGGTCATGTTCATCTCAACACCTGTTCATCTTTGTACTACGGGCCAAAGATATTCATCAGTTAATCATTCATCTTTCCACTACAGGCCAAAGATATTCAGTAATATCATCATTTAGGACTGAGGATGATGAAAAATATCTTTAAGAAAATGAATCCAGTGAAACAAAATAACAAATATTAAGGATTCGTATTTCGATTTATCCATGTCCAAAAATACCTTATAATTATTCATAATGAAGTAAAATTCAAGAATGATCAAAACATGGTTACAATCAAAGCTAGTACCCAGAATAGATATTTTGGACGAAAAGAAGAAAATTTTATTTTTCGGTGAATAGTAACTCGTGAATAGTAACTCATGAATAGTAACCCTGACGTGAAAAGTTCTAAATTTGATAAAAATTTCTAACCAATATTTCGGCATAATGATATTGAAGAAATAATATCATTTTTGAATAAAATAACATCCCTTACCTCGTAAAGACAGTACTTCTGGTCGGAATACCGGTATAAAGCTGAAAGAAACTTGCTCTGATGAATAGAAACTCTCAAAGTATCTAAATACTCACAAAATACACTCAATAATCTAGAGAGAGAAAGAGAGAAAACTTGTTTCTGGTGTGATTTTCAATTCTAACTTAGCCCTCTATTTATAGGAAAATGTTAGCACGCCGAAGTAGACTTAACCTGCAACCTGATGGCTTTACCTGCTACTATTCAAGCCTACCACATTTGAATAAAAATCTCAGCACATTTCTTCACCAACCAAGAGTGGGGCCCACCAATTCTAGAATTTTCCACCAAAATAATAAACTCCGAAAATTCAACAATTCCTGAACCAGTCATCTCGTAAAATTCATAATAAATCAAACGTTCATTTTTAACGGTTCAAATTTTGTGGACATATACTCAACTTATATATGTATAACATATCCAAAAATTACCACGATCCAACGGTCGGATTAAAAATTATAGCCCCCGCAAAATATCTCAAAAACCCTGATTTTTAATACCTCCATTTCGACAAAAATACTGATAAAAATCTCAACATTAACTTCTTCATTTTTAATCACAAAAATATATCCCTCATTTATATCCACATAAAATAAATATTTCCTTATCATATGAATCAATAATTAATTATTCACAAATAATATTACAGAATCACATTTATGACAACTAGACCGTTCCCAGGAAAGAAGGGGCTTTCCAATAAGGATTTCTTCTTACTGGCGCATAATTAGATGACCAAACCTCTCCTTAGACAGAACTTTCTAGACATTGCCAATAATGTTATCTAATAATATTATTCAAATAATATGAATTATTAATCTAATAATGAGAAATACTGTGTAGTGATAATTATTGAAACAACAGTAATATAAAATATCAACGCAGCAATTATTGAATCAATTAAATAAAATACTGAACAGTAATTATTGTGACCATTATTGAGTAGTGCCTTCTTACGTAAGAATCAATAATTGGTGTAATACAGTGTGCTACTGTGCAACAACGCGTATTACTGTGTTTTAACCACCGGGTATTCCAACAGTATTAACGGTAAGAACTACGCCGTTATTTATAAACAACGTATACTTGTCATTTTCTTCATCCAATCGCTTTCCGTTATGGGGCCCACAAAAGACTGCGCCGTCGTACGAATATTCCCCGACAGGAAGAATATTCCACGACCAAACGAATATTCCCCGACAACAATGAATATTTTATAACCACCTGTTTATTTGAAATATTTGCGCATTTTACCCATAACTAACCTCATTAATCAATTTAACCCTTACTATTTCAAAATAATAAATAGAGGGAATTTAAATTTCATTTATTAATAATTTGGGGTCTTACAACCTCCCCTCCTTATGAAATTTCGTCCTCGAAATTGACGTACGTACCTGGTGTTTCGAAAAGATGAGGATACCTCGCTTTCATTTCTATTTCCAACTCCAAGGTCATTTCCTCAATAGCATGGTTTCTCAACAAAACTTTAACTTGTGGTATGACCTTCGTGCGTAGGACATGCTCCTTTCTATCCAAGATCTTGACAGGTATCTCTTCGTACGTTAAGTCTTCAGCTATCTCGTCCGGTTCTAACTCAATAACGTGGTCTGGGTCTTTTACATATTTACGTAACACAGATATATGAAAAACATTATGAACACGAGACATACTTGGAGGTAACGCGAGTCTATAGGCCACATTTCCTACTCGGTCAAGAATCTGAAATGGACCAATAAATCGTGGATTGAACTTTCCTCTCTTCCCAAATCTTGTAACTCCTTTCCATGGAGCCACACGCAACAATACATGATTCCCAATGTCAAATTCCACGTCCTTTCGATGAAGATCCGCATAACTCTTTTGTCGATCCTGTGCCGTTTGTATACGTTGTCGAATCGTTTGGATCTTCTCTGTAGTCATTCGTACCAACTCTGGTCCTAGCAACGTTGCTTCTCCCACCTCATCCCAACATACTGGAGAGCGACACTTTCGTCCATATAATGCTTCAAATGGGACCACACCTATACTTGCCTGATAACTGTTATTGTAGGAAAATTCCACCAATGGTAGGTACTTATCCCAACTCCCTTTGAAATCTAGGACACAAAATCTTAATAGATCTTCAAGAGTTTAAATAGTCTTCTCTGATTGTCCGTCCGTTTGAGGATGGTATGCTGAACTAAATCGTAAATCTGTGCCCATAGCTTTTTGCAAGCTAACCCAAAATCTTGAAGTGAATCTTGGGTCACGATCCGAAACTATGGATACTGGCATGCCATGCAGTCTCACAATCTCATCTACGTATATACGAGCAAGACGTTCAAGGGAATAAGTCTCCCGTATCGGCAAGAAATGAGTAGACTTGGTTAATCTATCAACAATAACCCAAATAACATTTATGCCTTGACAAACCGTGGGAAGACCCGTAACGAAATCTATAGTAATGTGTTCCACTTCCATTTCGGAATCTCAAGTGGTTACAATGAACCCTTTGGCACTTGATGTTCCGCCTTTACACGTTGACAAGTTAATCACCTCGAGATAAACTTTGTAATCTCTCTCTTCATATTATTCCACCAAAATGTATGTCGCAGATCACGATACATTTTGGTACTTCCAGGATGGATTGCAAATGGTGTATTGTGTGCTTCCATCATGATCTTGTACTTCAAATCAGAATCGTTAGGAACACAAAGTCTGGAGTGGACTCGAAGTATTCCTTCTTCATTGATTCTTGTTTCTGGAATAGCACCTTCTTGCACTTTCTTCTTCATACGCATCAGCTCCGGGTCTGTGGTTTGAGCAACTTTAACTTTATCAATTAAAGTTGGTTCTATGCGTATACTTGACATCATCGTACTCGTTCCTGCATATGATCTTCTACTCAACGCGTCAGCTACCACGTTTGCTTTTCCAGGATGGTATTGAATAGTGTGGTCGTAATCTTTCAACAGCTCGAGCCAACGTCGTTGCCGCATGTTGAGTTCTTTTTTAGTGAAGAAATATTTGAGGCTTTTATGGTCTGAATAAATCTCCACTTTCTCCCCATATAGATAGTGCCTCCAGATCTTTAGCGCAAAAACGACTGCTGCCAACTCTAGATCATGAGTAGGATAATTTCTCTCATATTCTTTAAGTTGTCGCGAGGCATAGGCTATAACTTTCCCACGTTGCATGAGAACACATCCTAGCCCTTTGCCTGAAGCATCACTGTAGATAACAAATCCATCCGAACCAGATGGTATAGTCAAAATAGGTGCCAAAATGTGTCTCCTCTTAAGCTCTTGAAAACTCTTCTCGCATTCCTCGCTCCATACGAATTTGATATCTTTTCGAGTCAGCTGAGTTAACGGGGTAGCAATTCGAGAAAATCCTTCCACGAATCTCCGATAATAACCAGCTAAGCCCAGAAAGCTACGTACTTCGGTCACCGTCTTTGGTTGCTCCCAACTTTGTATTGCTTCAATCTTCGCCGGGTCAACAGATACTCCATGTTTTGATAGCACGTGCCCTAAGAATGCTACTTCCTCAAGCCAGAACTCGCATTTCTTCAACTTAGCATATAACTTATTTTCACACAGCCTTTGGAGTACCAGCTTCAAATGATGCTCATGATCTTCACGACTTTTGGAATATATGAGGATGTCATCAATAAAGATAACAACGAACTGATCCAAATAATCCTTGAATACTCGATTCATCATATCCATGAAAGCCGCAGTAGCATTAGTCAATCCAAAAGACATGACTAGGAATTCATAATGCCCGTACCGAGTTCTGAAGGCAATCTTTGGAATATCCTCAGTTTTAACCTTCAACTGATGATATGCAGAACGAAGATCGATCTTTAAAAAGAATTGTGCTCCTTGTAACTGGTCAAACAGGTCATCAATACGAGGTAGCGGATACTTATTCTTAATAGTGACATGGTTTAATTCCCGGTAATCAATACAAAGTCGCATACTCCCGTCTTTCTTCTTTACAAATAAAACAGGAGCACCCCAAAGAGATGTACTACGAAGAATGAAACCGATGTCCAACAACTCTTGTAGTTGGACCTTTAACTCCTGAAGTTCAATAGGAGCCATTCGATATGGGGTTTTAAAAATGGGCTTTGTACCAGGTTCAAAATCAATAAATAATTCAATTTCACGTTCCGGGGGTAGACTAGGAAGTTCTTCAGGAAATACGTCAGGAAAGTCAATAACAACAGGAATATTATTTAAATTTGACGTGTCTTTATTCAAATCCATAACATGGGCTAAGAAAGCTTGACATCCGTTTTTTAATAAACGAATGGCTTTATGGCTTGATATAACAGTGATTGATTTTAATGGCTTAGTTGCTTGAATTCGTACAACAGGTTGGTTAGGAATATGAAAACTAACAACCTTACGAAAATAATCAATTTTGGCATGATGAGTAGTTAACCAATCAATCCCTAAAATCACATCAAAAGCAAGTATCTTTAAAGAGATAAGGTCAACAGGTAATGTGATGGTGCCAACTTGGATCAAACAAGATTTATAAACAGTGGATGTGATGAAAGTTTCTCCTAACGGAGTCTCCACAGATAAATCAAAGTCTAACTTCTCCGGAGTCAAGTTTAAACGTTGAGCACAAGCAGGAGAGATAAAAGAATGGGTAGAACTGGTATCTAATAAGGTATAAACTTCGCATAAATTTATGATTAGCTTACCCGTGATCATCTCGTTTGGGTTCCTCGCATGTTGACCAGTCACGACAAACGCTCTTCCAGGAACCGTTGACTTTATCTTTTCTGGGACAGCTTTTTGAGTCACCATCCCCGCTGGACTTGGTTTTGCTACAGTGCAATCTCGAGCGATATGTCCTTTCTTTCCACAATTATAACATACCTTAAACTGTTGTGGGCAGTTTGGGCTGATATGTCCTTCTTTTCCGCACTTATAGCATATAACCGGTGGTCGTTCTCCTCCCTTGGAACCAGTTGCTGCTGGTGCTGACGTCTTCGTATTGTCATTGTTGAATCTTCTCTTTTTAAAATCTCCTCCCGACTCGCTTCTTCTATTTTCATAGCCACGATTACCACCAGAGTGGTTGTCGTTCTTGTCTATATTTTTCTTTCTCCGCTGGTTATCATTGTTCTGATGACTGCTGTCACCGATATGATTCTGGTTGTGGTCCCTCAGTTGACCGTACTAGTTATCTCGCTCTAATAATTGAGCTCTGTTGACAACATCTGAATAGAGAGAAAATTTATGAGAAATGAGATACTGACGTATGCCGGGTTTCAAACCTCTCAGAAACATCCTCGTCATACGTTCCTCATTCTCCACCAAATGAGGTGCAAACCTAGACAACTCTGCAAACTTCGCCTCGTACTGAGACACCGTCATGTTATTCTGCTCCAGTCTAATAAACTCTACTTCCTTCATATGACGAATACTTTCAGGAAAGTACTTGTCATTGAATAGTTTCTGAAATGTCTCCCAAGACATGCTGAGTGCGGCTGGATGGGTACGCTTCACAGACTCCCACCAGTAGTCTGCCTCACCACGGAACATAAAGGTGGCGAATGGAACCTTCTGTTCCTCCTTGCATCCCAAGACATCGAATATCTTGGTAATTTGCTTGACCCACGTTTCTGCCATGATCGGATCTGGTTTTCCCTTAAATTCTGGTGGTCCCAATTCTTTGAACTGTTTGGCTGTGACAAACCGTGAATTGCTATCATTTTCTCCTGTATTTTGAACACGAGTCTCCCTCGTCTGGTTTTGCATGAATTGCAAAAAACTTCTAAACATTCCATCGTTCATCATCTGTTCATTGGTGTTGTTCACAGGAGGAACATTGCCAGCCTGTTGCACTTTCTCCTCGTTGGTAAGCATCGGTGTCTCCACGGTCTCATTTACTCCACTGTTAACATTCTCAGTCGACATTCTCAAATACTGCCATAAAACAAGGATTACATAAATAAATTAACAAATCACATAATACCCCTATATTATGACTGACCAATAAATAAGCTTAGGTAGGACACACTAGCGAAGGATTTATTCGTCTCTCCCCTCCTAGTTCTATTCTCTGATCTCCGCCAGAGATCATATCCCTAAGCTCTGATACCAACTGTGACGTCCCCAAAATAGGTATACAACACCCATTTTGAGTCGCCAAAATACATGGTACAGAAACAACTACATCTTTACTGTTACAACATAAGAACTGTGAGTTTAAATACAAATATTGTCATCTAGACAATATCCACACTCAAATAAGTCCTCATTATAATTATTGATACATTATTTTATAAAAATGGTGAGGACTACTAAAATAACTTCTAGAACCATCATTCCATACCTCGACTAGTATTCGCTACATTCTCACCTCCTGAGAAAAATAGAACAAAAAAGAAAAGGGTGAGCTCAACTAGCCCAATAAAGAACATTATGACTAAGATAATACAGAACAAATTATCGTTAGTCTTCAACAGGGAAAAATCTAATAAAATACAATAGACAACAAGTTTTAAATCAATAACTGCAGCGGAAACAACAAACCATTAGAAGAGTCAAGTAGAGACTGAGTTCTACTATCTTCTAAGATTTAAAAGTCCATCATCAATATTTTATCCCTGTAACAACAATCAATAACCATCTTTAATCAAATATTCATCTTTGCACTACAGGCCAAAGATATTCATTTGTATCACCAGTGTGACGCCCCCAAAATAGGTCCAATCCATCCAACCCATTTTGAGTCGCCAAATACATGGTACAGAAAATAACTACAACTTTATTATTACAATTGTCGTACAAAATACGACAACTTATATACTGTGAATTTAAATACAAATATTGTCATCTAGACAGTATTCATACTCAATTAAGTCCTCATTATACTTATTGATACACTATTTTACAAAATAGTGAGGACTACTAAAATAACTGTCTTGAACCATCATTCCATACCCCGACTAGTACTCGCTACATTCTTGCCTCCTGAGAAGAAAAATAGAACAACAAGGAAAAGAGTGAGCTCAACTAGCCCAGTAAAGAATATTATGACTAAGATAATATACAACAAATTATCGTTAGTCTTCAACAGGGAAAAATTTAATAGAATACAATAGACAACAAGTTTTAAATTAATATTCGCAGCGGAAACAGCAAACCATTAGAAGAGTCAAGTAGAGAATGAGTTCTACTATCTTCTAAGATTTAAAAGTCCATCATCAATATTTTATCCCTGTAACAACAATCAATAACCATCTTTAATCAAATATTCATCTTTGCACTACAGGCCAAAGATATTCATTTGTATCACCAGTCGATCATGTTCATCTCAACACCTGTTCATCTTTGCACTACGGGCCAAAGATATTCATCAGAAATCATCAATCTTTGCACTACAGGCCAAAGATATTCATCATAAAATCATCAATCTTTGCACTACAGGCCAAAGATATTCAGTAACATCATCATTTAGGACTGAGGATGATGAAAAATATTTTAGAGAAAACGAATCCAGTGAAATTTTAAGGATTCGTATTTCAGCTATTCCATGTCCAAAAATACCTCATAAACAATCATAGTGAAGTAAAAATTCAAGAATGATCAAAATATGGATACAATCAAAGCTAGTATCCAGAATAGATATTTTGGACGAAAAGAAGAAAATTTCATTTTTCGGTGAATAGTAACTCGTGAATAGTAACTCATGAATAGTAACCCCGACATGAAAAGTTTCAAATTTGATAAAAAGTTCAGATCAATACTTCGGCATAATGATATTGAAGAAAATAATATCATTTAAGAAGAAATAACATCCCTTACCTCAACAAAAACAGTACTTCTAGTTGAAACACCGGATATAGGTTATGACTTGAACTTGCACCGTATAGCAATACTCAAAGTATTAGAATACTCACAAGAATACGCTCACTAAAATAGAGAGAGAAATAGAGAGAAACTTGTGTTTCTGGTGTGATTTTCAATTCTAACCTAAGCACCCTATTTATAGGAAAATGCTTAGAACACCAAAGCAGAAAATTGAATATAATATTAATATAATTATACAAATTTTCCTTAGCCCACCTTTGGTCAAAAACACCAGCCACACATGTTAATGATGTCCAACAAAATACAAAAAATGTTTTTCTTAACTCTAATAAATAAAACTTCCAAAAATTAATTATTTCGGAACTTCAGAACTTCAATATTTCATAATAAATAGTCCTTTTATCAAAAAATTCAAATCTCGCGAGTTTTTATAGGAAATTCAATTCTCTACAACTTTGCAGAAGAAAGTTTTTCTAAATTCCAAACAGAAATTGACCGAAATTCACAAACGGACGATTTTACAGTCAATAATAAATTTTCGGTCAAGAATTGTATCCACCAACACACAAAACATGTGTTAATCATTTAATGCCACAAAAATACTCTTCCTCCTCATATACTCATATATCCCACATTCATTATAAAAATACCACCATCAATATATTATTAAAATAATATATTTAAATAAATTATTTTATCAGAAAAAGATAAAATATTAATTTTCAACAATTGTCACATTAAAAATTTTCTCCATCTATATCCACATTAATATTTTCCTCATCAATAATTAATTATACACAAATAATATTACAGAGCCACAGTACTGGCAACCAGGCCGTTCCCAGGAAAGAGGGGGCTTTCCAATAAGGATCTCTCCTTACTGGCGCGCAATTAGATGACCAAACCTCTCCTTAGACAGAACTTTCTAGACATTGTCAATAATGTTATCTAATAATATTATTCAGATAATATAAATTATTGTTCCGATAATAGAAAATACTGTGTAGTGACAATTATTAAAACAACAGTAATATAAAATATCAACGCAGTAATTATTGAATCAATAAAATACAATATTGAACAGTAATTACTGTAACAATTATTGAGTAGTGCCTTCTTACGTAAGAATCAATAATTGGTGCAATACCGTGTGCTACTATGCAACAACGCGTATTACCGTGTTTTAACCACCGGGTATTCCAACAGTATTAACGGTAACAACTATGCCGTTATTTATAAACCACTTATTTTTGTCGTTTTCTTCATCCAATCGCTTTCCGTTATGGGGCCCACAAAAGACTGCGCCGTCGTACGAATATTCTCCAACAGTAAGAATATTCTACGACCAAGCGAATATTCCCCGACAACAATGAATATTCTATAACCACTTGCTTATTTAAAATATTTGCGCATTTTACCCATAACTGACCACATTAATCAAATCAACCCTTACTATTTCAGAATAATAAATAGAGGAAATTAAATTTCATTTATTAATAATTTGGGGTCTTATAACCTCTCCTCCTTATAAAATTTCGTCCTCGAAATTGACATACGTACCTGGTGTTTCGAAAAGATGAGGATACCTCGCTTTCATTTCCGTTTCCAACTCCCAGGTCATTTCCTCAATAGCATGGTTTCTCCACAAAACTTTAACTTGTGGTAAGACCTTCGTGCGTAGGACATGCTCCTTCCTATCCAAGATCTTGACAGGTACCTCTTCGTACGTTAAGTCTTCAGCTATCTCGTTCGGTTCTAACTCAATAACGTGGTTCGGGTCGTCCACATATTTACGTAACATCGATACGTAAATAACGTTATGAATGTAAGACCCCGAATTTTATGAAATAAAAGTATTCAATTTTTCTTATAATTACTATTCAGTAAATGGTTAAATTGATAAAAGTTTAAAGTTATGAGTGAAATATGATTTTTTTTCAAAATAAGCAAGTGGTTATAAAATAATCATTGTTGTCAGGGAATATTCGTTTGGTCGTGGAATATTCTTTCTGTCGGGGAATATTCGTACGACGGCACAGCTATTTGTGGGCCCCATAACGAATAACTGTCGGGTGAAGAAAACGAAAAATTTGAGTTTTTACAAATAACGGCGTAGTTGTTACCGTTAACACTGTTGGAATACCCGGTGGTTAAAATACAGTAATACGCGTTATTGCACAGTAGCACACGGTATTGCACAGTATTTTTGAAATTATTGATTCTTACGTAAGAAGGCACTACTCAATAATTGTTACAGCAATTACTGTTCAATATTTTATTTTATTGATTCAATAATTGCTACGTTGAAATTTTATATTATTGTTGTTCAATAATTGTTGCTGCACAGTATTTTCCATTATCAGATCAATAATTCATATTATTTGAATAGTATTATTAGATAGCATTATTGGCAATGTCTAGAAAGTTCTGTCTAAGGAGAGGTTTGGTCATCTAATTGCGCGCCAGTAAGGAGAAATCCTTATTGGAAAGCCCCCTCTTTCCTGGGAACGGCCTGGTTGTCATAATTGTGACTCTGTAATATTATTTGTGAATAATTAATTATTGATTCATATGATAAGGAAATATTTATTTTATGTGGATATAAACGAGGGATATATTTTTGTGGTTAAAAATGAAGGAGTTAATGTTGAGGTTTTTATCAGTATTTTTGTCGGAATGGAGGTATTAAAAATCAGGGTTTTTGAGATATTTTGCGGAGGTTATAATTTTTAATCCGACCGTTGGATCGTGGTAATATTTGGATATGTTATACATATATAAGTTGAGTATATGTCCACAAATTTTGAACCGTTAAAAATGAACGTATGATTTATTATGAATTTTACGAGATGACTGGTTCAGAAATTGTTGAATTTTCGGAGTTTATCATTTTGGTGGAAAATTCTAGAATTGGTGGGCCCCACTTGTGGTTGGTGAAGAAATGTGCTGAATTATATTTCAAATGTGGTAGGTGGGAATAGTAGCAGGTAAAGCCATCAGGTTGCAGGTCAAACCTATCAAAATTTTCCTATAAATAGAGGGCTAAGTTAGAATTGAAAATCACACCAGAAACATAAGCTTTCTCTCTTTCTCTCTCTATATTATGAAGCATATTTTGTGAGTATTTAGATACTTTGAGAGTTACTATTCAGTGCAAGTTTTCTTCGGCTTTGCAATCCAGTCAGAAGTACTGCTCTTTTGAGGTAAGGGATTGTAAGGGATAGTAAGGGATAATAATGGATTTTAAGGGTTGTTATGATTTTCAGTTTCGTAATTTTTCTGAACTTCAAAAATTCTGGAAAAATTTGAAATGATATTTTGATGAGTTTTATTGATTGTGTCCAAAAATGGTGATTTTTGGATGTATAGATTGAGAGTTATGAATTTTATGAGAAAAGACTATTTTAAAAGTAACTGCTTATAATTTCTTGTGGTTAACTGCAAAATTGATGAAATTTTTATTGGGAGTACATGTATATGATAGAAGTATACTCTGTAAATTTCAGAATTTTTAGACAAAAGTACAATTTTTGATAAATGTCTAAATATTCGGCTATTTTGGCCATATGAAAAATAGTAAATGACTTTTAAAAATTCTGAGAAAAATATATGTTCACTATGAGACTATATTATGCTAAATCCCAGAAAAGAAATATTTTTGGAACTGATTTGGTATTTTTCATGAAAATAGTCTAGTTATGAGTAAATGAATTAAATATGTTTTGTGAAGAAAGAAAATTGGAAAATAGGATTTTATGGCTTGAGAATCCTATATGAGGTATATGCAGATTTTTGATGAGGGTTTTGGTTATTGATGATGAAATTGTAACAGTTGGCATTTTATGATGATTAAATGCATTAATTAGTAAAGTGTAAACAATTAAAATAAATTGTTTATAAATTTAAGTAATATTATTCTTTCAATATCATTATACCGAAATATTGGTATGAATTTTATTGTAGAATTTTTATCTTTTGTGTCGGGATTACTATTCATGAGTTACTATTCACGATTTACTATTCATGAGTTACGAATATTACTCTTGAGATTAAAACTATATGTTGATCATATTATTTTTATCATCATATATAACATTTTTATAACCCTGATGTTGAAATTCTCTTTCACTGGAGTGTAAAGATGGGTAGATTATTGGTATGATCATGACTAGGGTTCTCTTTGGCCTGTAGTGCAAAGTTGAATTGTGACTGGTATGATCATGACCATTGAATTTATAATTGAATATCTTAAGCTTAAGTGCAAAGGTGAATTGATCAACATGGTTATAATTATTGTTTATATAAATTCTGAAATGATTATATATTTCTTTGAGATATGAATATATTTGGCCTGTAGTGCAAATATGAATTGTTGACGAATATCTTTGGCATGTAGTGCAAAGATGGCATGTTGATGAATATCTTTGGCCTGTAGTGCAAAGATGAACTGTTGTTGAATATCTTTGGCCCGTAGTGCAAAGATGGTTTGTTGATGAATATCTTTGGCCTGTAGTGCAAAGATGAACTGTTGTTGAATATCTTTGGCCCGTAGTGCAAAGATGGTTTGTTGATGAATATCTTTGGCCCGTAGTGCAAAGATGGATTTGTTAGTATGATTATAAACAGGAACTGTGATTTGGTATAACCATGATCTTTGATGTTTCAGGTAAAGACAGGTGATGAAAATATTCTTCGTCCTGGGTGCGAAGAAAAATTTATAGTCACAATTATGATTATGAGTTATTCATATGATTGTGGAAAGGAACTGTTGAGTGAGGTTACATGGATAAAACATTGTTGATGGATTTTTAACATGGAGAAGATAATAGACTTTATAGTCTATTTGACTCTTCTAATGGATTGCATGTTCCGCTGCAACTATGGTTGAAATTTTTATCATTTACCATATGTTCTAAATCTCTGATTTATTATTGATGAAGGCTATTGATAATTTAATTATCTTTAGTCATGAGATTCTTTACTGAGCTAGTTGTGCTCACCCTTTTGCTTCACAATTCCTTTCAGGTAATAAGAGTGTAGCTGGGTCGAGCGAGGGTAACAAGGGAATAGAACGGTGGCCATCATTTAGTAGTTATATTTGGTGAAGAAAATAGGGTGAGGCGAGCCCAACGTTGGAAGGGTGTTTTGTCACTATCATACAAGATGTCTAATGACATACAACCTCGTGTCATCATAAGACAGGGATGTGCTCATCCACTTGCTGAGTATATATACGAGCACTACCTATATAATCTTGGTGTTTGTTTAAAGTATAATTCTCAGTTAGATACAGTGGAGATAATGATAAGTCAAGAGAAGACTCACCATTGGGAAGAATATGATAGTAATCTTCTCGTTTTTCTTTGGGGTCTATTGGGTCAACCAAGGATAATTCTGTGGCCATATGATATCTATCATAACCTAGACGCGTGGCCTCCCATGTACGAAGGTTTCCTTGAGCACTTCCCAAAGATTCTAATTTCTAAAACAGTTTTTGACTATACCTTTATGTAAGGTGTTATTGTGAGGTGATGTCCACGGTTGGAACATGAGTCATATTTGGTATATATTTGTATCCAAACTCACAGCATATGTGTTGTTGTATTTTGCACGACAATTGTTGTAATAAAGTTGTAGTTATTTTCTGTACCATGTATTTGACGACTCAGAATGGGTTGGGTGGAATGGACCTATTTTGGGGTTGTCACAATGAACACGTGACATACTTAGCGTTAAGGCGAGTCTATAGGCCACAGTTCCTACTCGATCGAGGATTTCAAATAAATTGAAGGCTTGAGCTTTCTTCTCTTCATCGACTCTTACTTCTAGAATAACACATTCTTGCACCTTCTTCTATATATTCATCAGCTCCAGGTCTGTAGCTTGAGTAGCTTTAACGTTATCGATTAAAGTCGATTTTACTCGTATATCATCACGTGGGTTCCTAGAGTCATTAACTCTATCTCTATCATTTATAAATTATACAAAATAGGTCTTTGTGTTCAACAATATCGCACTCGTACTCGCATACGATCAATGCGTCAGCTACCACGTTTACTTTTCTAGGATAGTATTGGATGGTGTGATCGAAATCTTTCAACATCTCGAGCCAACGTCGGTGTCGCATGTTGAATTCTTGGAAGCTCTTCTCGCATTCCTCGGTCCATTCGAAGTTTGTATCTTTTCGAGTCAGCTGAGTTAATGGAGTAGCGATTCGAGAAAATCCTTTTACGAATCTCCGATAATAACTAGAAAGCTACGTATTTCGATTACTGACTTAGGTTGCTCTCAACTGTGACTCATATCCCAATCTTGGATAGCACGTCACAATGACACCTATCAGTTACTACCATACGAATATGGCATCCCCTACGGAGAGTTTGGCTTTAGTGCATTCCACAAAGGAAGTCACCAGATAGAGGCTCGGTTATCAACTTCTATAGTTGGGTTTTTAACTCCTGAAGTTCAATAGGAGCCATTCGATATGAGATTTTAGAAATGGGTTTTGTACCGGGTTCAAAGTCGATACAAAATTCAATATCACGCTCTGGGAGTAAGCCAAGAAATTTTTCAGGAAATACGTCAGGGATTTACTAACAATAGAAATATCATTCAAATCTGACGTATTTTTGTTCAAGTCCATAACATAGCTAAGAAAGCTTGACATCCGTTTTTCAATAAACGAATGACTTTACGGCTTGATATGAAAGAGTTTGACTTCAATGGTTTGGTTACTTGAATTTGAATAATAGGTTGCTTAGGAATATGAAGACTAACAACCTTACGAACGCAATCAATTTTGGCATGATGAGTAGTTAACCAATCAATTTCTAAAATCACATCAAAAGCAAGTATCTTTAAAGAGATAAGGTCAACAGGTAATGTGATGGTGCCAACTTGGATTAAACAAGATTTATAAACAATAGATGTGATGAAAATTTCTCCTAACAGAGTTTCAACAGATAAGTCAAAGTCTAATTTCTCCGGAGTCAAGTTTAAACGTTGAACGCAAGCAGGAGAAATAAATGAATGGGTAGAACCGGTATCTAATAAGGTATATACTTCGCAAAAATTTATAATTAACTAACCCGTGCTAACTTCGTTCGGGTTCCTCGCATTCTGACCAGTCACGAAAAACGCTCTTCCAGGAACCGTTGACTTTGACTTTTCTGAGACAACTTTTTGAGTCACTACCCCCGTTGGACTTGGTTTCGCTACAATGCAATCTCGAGCGATATGTCCTTCCTTTCCACAGTTATAACATACCTTAAACTGTTGTGGGCAGTTTGGGCTGATATGTCCTTCTTTTCCGCATTTATAGCATATGACCGGTGGTCGTTCTCCTCCCTTGGAACCAGTTGCTGCTGGTGCTGGTGATGTTGCCGATGTCTTCCCATTATCGTTAAATCTTCTCTTATTAGATCGGGCATCTCTTTCCACAATATCAACGCGTCGTGCGACTTTTACCCATGCATCACTCATTCTCACTCGTTGGTGAGTATAGGCATCTCCGCCGTCTCATTTACTCCACTGTTAACATTCTCAATCGACATTCTCAAATACTGCCATAAACAAGGGTTAATTTAACAAATTAACATATCACATAATATCCCTATATTATGACCGACCAACAAATAAGCTTAGGTAGGACACACTAGCGAAGGATTTACTCGTCTCTCCCCTCCTAGTTCTATTCCCCGATCTCCGCCAGAGATCATATCCCTAAGCTCTGATACCAACTGTGACTCTCATGGTGCTTCAACCACAGCACCTCACAATGGTACCTATCAGTTTGCCACCGCAGAACGGCGTCCCCTACGGAGAGTCTGGCTTCGGTGCATCCCACATCAACAGGAAGTCACCAGCGAGAGGTTCGGGGCTCTTTACTTATAGCTCTGATACCAACTGTGACGCTCCCAAAATAGGTCCAATCAATCCAACCCATTTTGAGTCGCCAAATACATGGTACAGAAAATAACTACAACTTTATTATTACAATTGTAGTGCAAAATACGACAACACATATACTGTGAGTTTAAATACAAATATTGTCATCTAGACAGTATTCATACTCAATTAAGTCCTCATTATACTTATTGATACACTATTTTACAAAATAGTGAGGACTACTAAAATAACTGTCTTGAACCATCATTCCATACTCCGACTAGTACTCGCTACATTCTCGCCTCCTGAGAAGAAAAATTGAACAACAAGGAAAAGGGTGAGCTCAACTAGCCCAGTAAAGAATATTATGACTAAGATAATATACAACAAATTATCGTTAGTCTTCAACAGGGAAAAATCTGATAGAATACAATAGACAACAAGTTTTAAATCAATATTCGCAGCGGAAACAGCAAACCATTAGAAGAGTCAAGTAGAGAATGAGTTCTACTATCTTCTAAGATTTAAAAGTCCATCATCAATATTTTATCCCTATAACAACAATCAATAACCATCTTTAATCAAATATTCATCTTTGCACTACAGGCCAAAGATATTCATTTGTATCACCAGTCGATCATGTTCATCTCAACACCTGTTCATCTTTGCACTACGGGCCAAAGATATTCATCAGAAATCATCAATCTTTGCACTACAGGCCAAATATATTCATCATAAAATCATCAATCTTTGCACTACAGGCCAAAGATATTCAGTAACATCATCATTTAAGACTGAGGATGATGAAAAATATTTTAGAGAAAATGAATCCAGTGAAATATTAAGGATTCGTATTTCAGCTATTCCATGTCCAAAAATACCTCATAAACAATCATAGTGAAGTAAAAATTCAAGAATGATCAAAACATGAATACAATCAAAGCTAGTATCCAGAATAGATATTTTGGACGAAAAGAAGAAAATTTCATTTTTCGGTGAATAGTAACTCGTGAATAGTAACTCATGAATAGTAACCCCGACATGAAAAGTTTCAAATTTGATAAAAAGTTCAGATCAATACTTCGGCATAATGATATTGAAGAAAATAATATCATTTAAGAAGAAATAACATCCCTTACCTCAACAAAAACAGTACTTCTAGTTGAAACACCGGATATAGGTTATGACTTGAACTTGCACCGTATAGCAATACTCAAAGTATTAGAATACTCACAAGAATACGCTCACTAAAATAGAGAGAGAAATAGAGAGAAACTTGTGTTTCTGGTGTGATTTTCAATTCTAACCTAAGCACCCTATTTATAGGAAAATGCTTAGAACACCAAAGCAGAAAATTGAATATAATATTAATATAATTATACAAATTTTCCTTAGCCCACCTTTGGTCAAAAACACCAGCCACACATGTTAATGATGTCCAACAAAATACAAAAAATGTTTTTCTTAACTCTAATAAATAAAACTTCCAAAAATTAATTATTTCGGAACTTCAGAACTTCAATATTTCATAATAAATAGTCCTTTTATCAAAAAATTCAAATCTCGCGAGTTTTTATAGGAAATTCAATTCTCTACAACTTTGCAGAAGAAAGTTTTTCTAAATTCTAAACAGAAATTGACCGAAATTCACAAACGGACGATTTTACAGTCAATAATAAATTTTCGGTCAAGAATTGTATCCACCAACACACAAAACATGTGTTAATCATTTAATGCCACAAAAATACTCTTCCTCCTCATATACTCATATATCCCACATTCATTATAAAAATACCACCATCAATATATTATTAAAATAATATATTTAAATAAATTATTTTATCAGAAAAAGATAAAATATTAATTTTCAACAATTGTCACATTAAAAATTTTCTCCATCTATATCCACATTAATATTTTCCTCATCAATAATTAATTATACACAAATAATATTACAGAGCCACAGTACTGGCAACCAGGCCGTTCCCAGGAAAGAGGGGGCTTTCCAATAAGGATCTCTCCTTACTGGCGCGCAATTAGATGACCAAACCTCTCCTTAGACAGAATTTTCTAGACATTGTCAATAATGTTATCTAATAATATTATTCAGATAATATAAATTATTGTTCCGATAATAGAAAATACTGTGTAGTGACAATTATTAAAACAACAGTAATATAAAATATCAACGCAGCAATTATTGAATCAATAAAATACAATATTGAACAGTAATTACTGTAACAATTATTGAGTAGTGCCTTCTTACGTAAGAATCAATAATTGGTGCAATACCGTGTGCTACTATGCAACAACGCGTATTACCGTGTTTTAACCACCAGGTATTCCAACAGTATTAACGGTAACAACTATGCCGTTATTTATAAACCACTTATTTTTGTCGTTTTCTTCATCCAATCGCTTTCCGTTATGGGGCCCACAAAAGACTGCGCCGTCGTACGAATATTCTCCAACAGTAAGAATATTCTACGACCAAGCGAATATTCCCCGACAACAATGAATATTCTATAACCACTTGCTTATTTAAAATATTTGCGCATTTTACCCATAACTGACCACATTAATCAAATCAACCCTTACTATTTCAGAATAATAAATAGAGGAAATTAAATTTCATTTATTAATAATTTGGGGTCTTACAACCAGTCGGTCATGTTCATCTCAACACCTGTTCATCTTTGCACTACGGGCCAAAGATATTCATCAGTTAATCATTCATCTTTGCACTACATGCCAAAGATATTCAGTAATAGCATCATTTAGGACTGAGGATGATGAAAAATATCTTAAAGAAAACGAATCCAGTGAAACAAAATAACAAATATTAAGGATTCGTATTTCGATTTATCCATGTCCAAAAATACCTTATAATTATTCATAGTGAAGTAAAATTCAAGAATGATCAAAACATGGATACAATCAAAGCTAGTACCCAGAATAGATATTTTGGACGAAAAGAAGAAAATTTCATTTTTCGGTGAATAGTAACTCATGAATAGTAACCCCAACGTGAAAAGTTCTAAATTTGATAAAAAAAATGTAATCAATATTTCGGCATAATGATATTGAAGAAATAATATCATTTTCGAATAAAATAACATCCCTTACCTCGTAAAGACAGTACTTCTGGTCGGAATACGGGTATAAGGCTGAAAGAAACTTGCTCTGATGAATAGAAACTCTCAAAGTATCTAAATACTCACAAAATACACTCAATAATCTAGAGAGAGAAAGAGAGAAAACTTATTTCTGGTGTGATTTTCAATTCTAACTTAGCTCTCTATTTATAGAAAAATGTTAGCACGCCGAAGCAGACTTAACCTGCAACCTGATGGCTTTAGCTGCTACTATTCAAGCCTACCACATTTGAATAAAAATCTCAGCACATTTCTTCACCAACCAAGAGTGGGGCCCACCAATTCTAGAATTTTTCACCAAAATAATAAACTCCGAAAATTCAACAATTCCTGAACCAGTCATCTCGTAAAATTCATAATAAATCATACGTTCATTTTTAACAGTTCAAATTTTGTGGACATATAGTAAACTTATATATGTATAACATATCCAAAAATTACCACGATCCAACGGTCGGATTAAAAATTATAACCCCCGCAAAATATCTCAAAAATCCTGATTTTTAATACCTCAATTCCAACAAAAATACTGATAAAAATCTCAACAGTAACTCCTTCATTTTTAGCCACAAAAATATATCCCTCATTTATATCCACATAAAATAAATATTTCCTTATCATATGAATCAATAATTAATTATTCACGAATAATATTACAGAATCACATTTATGACAACCAGGTCGTTCCCAGGAAAGATGGGGCTTTCCAATAAGGATTTCTCCTTACTGGCGCGCAATTAGATGACCAAACCTCTTCTTAGACAGAACTTTCTAGACATTGCCAATAATGTTATCTAATAATATTATTCAAATAATATGAATTATTGATCTGATAATGGAAAATATTGTGTAGTGACAATTATTGAAACAACAGTAATATAAAATATCAACGCAGCAATTATTGAATCAATTAAATAACATACTGAACAGTAATTATTGTGACCATTATTGAGTAGTGCCTTCTTACGTAAGAATCAATAATTGGTGCAATACAGTGTGCTACTGTGTAACAACGCGTATTACTGTGTTTTAACCACCGGGTATTTCAACAGTATTAACGGTAACAACTACGCCGTTATTTATAAACAACTTATACTTGTCATTTTCTTCATCCAATCGCTTTCCATTATGGGGCCCACAAAAGACTGCACCGTCGTACGAATATTCCCCGACAGAAAGAATATTCCACGACCAAACGAATATTCCCCGACAACAATGAATATTTTATAACCACCTGCTTATTTGAAATATTTGCGCATTTTACCCATAACTAACCTCATTAATCAATTTAACCCTTACTATTTCAAAATAATAAATAGAGGGAATTTAAATTTCATTTATTAATAATTTGGGGTCTTACAAATCAAATATTCATCTTTGCACTACAGGCCAAAGATATTCATTTGTATCACCAGTCGGTCATATTCATCTCAACACCTGTTCATCTTTGCACTACGGGCCAAAGATATTCACCAGTTAATCATTCATCTTTGCACTACAGGCCAAAGATATTCTGTAATATCATCATTTAGGACTGATGATGATGAAAATATTTTAAAAAAAACGAACCCAATGAGACAGAAGGACAAATATTATGGATTCGTATTACAATTTATCCAAGTGCAATAATACTCCATAACAACTAATTGTGAAATAGAATTCAAAAATAAAGATCAAAACATGGATACAATCAAAGATAGTAACCATAATAGACATCTTGGATAAAAAGAAAATTTTTTATTTTTCGGTGAATAGTGCCGTATGCGTGAATAGTAATCCCGACACAAAAAGTTCTAAATTTGATAAAAAGTTCATATCAATATTTCAGCATAATGATATTGAAGAAAATAATATTATTTAAGAAGAAAATAATATCCCTTACCTCAAGATAACAGTACTTCTGTTCGAAATATCGGTATAAGGCTGAAGGAAACTTGCACTGATAAATAAAAACTCACAAAGTATCTAAATACTCACAAAATACGCTTTATAATATAGAGAGAGAAAGAGAGAAACTTATGAATTCTTGTGTGATTTTTAATTCTAACTTAGCCCTCTATTTATAGGAAAATGTTAGCACGCCGAAGCAGACTTGACCTTCAACCTGATGGCTTTACCTGCTACTATTCCCACCCACCACATTTGAATAAAAATTTCAGCACATTTCTCACCAACCAAAAGTAGGGCCCACTCAATTCTAAAATTTTCCACCAATATTATTTATAAACTTAATTTCCAAATCATTCACCTCTTAAAATTCATAACAAATTATACGTTCATTTTTAATGGTTCAAAATTTGTGGCTCAACTTATATATGTATAACATATCCAAAAATCACAACGATCCAATGGTCAGATTAAAAATTATAACTCACGCAATATATCTCAAAAACAGTGATTTAATTTTTAATACCTCCATTCCGATAAAAACACCTCAACATTAATTCCTTCACATAAAATAATATATCCATCAATTATATCCACATAAAATAAATATTTTCCTATCATATAAATCAATAATTAATTATTTACAAATAATATTACAGAATCACAATTATGATAATCAGGCCGTTCTCAGGAAAGAGAGGGCTTTTCAATAAAGATTTCTCTTTATTAGCGTGCAATTAGATGACCAAACCTCTCCTTAGACATAACTTTTTAGACATTACCAATAATGTTATCTAATAATATTATTTAAATAATATGAATTATTGATCTGATAATGGAAAATACTGTGCAGCAACAATTATTGAAATAACAATAATATAAAATATCAACACAGTAATTATTGAATCAATAAAATAAAATATTGAATATTAACTACTGTAACAATTATTGAGTAGTGCCTTCTTACGTAAGAATCAATAATTGGTGCAATACCGTGTGTTACTGTATTTTAACCACCGGGTATTCCAACAGTATTAACGGTAACAACTACGCCATTATTTATAAACAACTTATACTTGTCGTTTTCTTCATCCAATTGCTTTTCATTATGGGGCCCACACAAGGCTGCGCCGTCGTACGATTATTCCCCGACAGAAAGAATATTCCACGACCAAACGAATATTTCCCGACAACAAATGAATATTTTATAACTACTTGCTTATTTTATAAAATTTGCACATTTCACCCATAATCAAAGTATTATATCAAATTAACACCTTATTATTCACAATAATATTTAGAGAGAATTTAATTTTATTCATTAATAAGTTGGGGTCTTACATTATCGATATATTAATTAAAACTAATGTATTCTAATTTATAAATTACAATAATGAATAAGTAAAAATTTATACTTATTTCATTGATGAATAATTATACCTTTAAATTTAAAAAATTGAAAATAATTGAAAAAAAAATCAAGTCAGGCCTCAACCCGGACTAAGCCTAAGGCCAAGCAAGACTAGGCCCTAGGCCATATCAAGCCAGACCAGACTTTTTTGCAGGTAAGGTTAGTCCAGATTTCTGTCTTAAAAGAATGACATTTTCAAGCTTTCCAGGTCCAACATGACCGGTCCAGGCCGTGACCAAGTCAGGTTTTACCCAGACCGGGCGCAGACCAAACCAAGGCAAGGGCGCGAGCCTTTTGTGCATCCTTAATTCCAAATAAGAATTCAATATGGTCCAAATGGATCCCAAATTATAGTTAAAATGATACTGTTAGTTCCCAGATAACACACAATAGATCTAGAAGGGGGGTTGAATAGATCCTTTTAATTTCAAAAATATTTTCAATTTTAGTTTGCATTGCTGAGTAAATAACAGAGGACAAACTTAGGAATTATTTAAAACACAGCGGAATAAGTTAAGGTTCCCCTTCATAGATGTTATGTAAACCATTTGTCTAGAGTCAATTTAGTTGTAAGTAGTTATCATGTTTGTGACGCCCCCAAAATAGGTATACATCACCCATCTTGAGTCGCCAGATACATGGTACATAAATTCAAATACAACATAATTATACAACAGTCGTGTAAAATACGACAAAACATAGCTGAGAGTTTAAACAAGAATATTGTCATCTATACAATATCCACACTCAATGGTGTCCTCGTTACAATTATTATCACATTATTCCGTAGAATAGTGAGGACTACTAAAGCCATTTATCCTGGACCATCACTACATTCCCCGACTCGTCCCAGCTATATTCTCATTTCTTGAAGAGAACAATGAAAGAAAGGGTGAGCTCAAGTAGCCCGTAAGAAATATTATAACTAAGATAATGCAGAATAAATTATCCTTAGCCTTCAGCAGTATAACAACTGATAGAATACAATAAACAACAAGTTTTAAATCAACAACTGCAGCGAAAATAAGCAATCCATTAGAAGAGTCAAGTAGAGCATAAAATCTACTATCTTTTATGATCTAAAAAGTTTTTCATCAACTTTATCGCTGAGACTCAGCTTAATAAATAAAATTAAATCATCCCTGCACCACGGCCAAGGATATTCATGTAATCATCAATGGTCATGATTATACCGAATAATTCCTGGTCATAATCATACCAACAACTGTCCATCAATAAACTACAGGCCAATGAGGACTTTCACCACATCATTCGTCACATTACGATCATGATTATACCGAATAATCACTGGTCATAATCATACCAAGTCCATCTCTGTACGTAAGTCAAAGATGACTTTCATCACAATATAAGCATGAGGATGATGACAATTACATAATAATTCAATAAAACAAGTTCAAGAATAAATTTTAAAGATTTATAATTTAATTTATCCAGAAATTAATAACGTCCAAATTGTCAACATGATACTGCTTTGTAGAGTAAAATTCAAGAATAATATTCATGTACCAAAAATAATTTGGACAGAAAAAAAATATATTTTTCAGGTAAATAGCACCCCGTGAATAGTACTTCGGGAATAGTACCTCGTGAATAGTATCCCACATAAAAAGTACCCCAAATACCCGAGTGAATAATACTATAGTGAATAGTAACCCGTGAATAGTACTCCGGCATGAAAAGTGCCCCGAATACCCGAGTCAATAATACTAGAGTGAATAGTAACCGGGTGAATAGTAACCCATAAATAGTAACTCGTAAAAGAAAAATACCAAAGAAAATGATATTCCATGACGAGTACAATAGAAATGATATCTCAAACGAGTATAATAGAATATACGAAACTGCAAATGAATTTTCACCCGCTATGCGGTAATCTACGTAGACAGATCATTTTCACAGTTTAATAAAGAATGAATACGAAGGGTCATTCACCATGCATGCGGTAGTCCGCGTAGACAGGTTATTCCAACAGAATAATAAAGAATAGAATAATAGAAGAATTCATCATGCATGCGGTAATCCGCGTAGACAGGTTATTCCAACAGAATAATAAAGGATAGAATAACAGAAGAATTCACCAGGCATACGATAGACCGCATAGAAAGGTTATTCCAACATAATAAAAAATAACGGAACTAGGTCATGCGTAATCCGCACAGACAGGATATTCCAACAGAATAATAAAGAATGGAACCAGGTCATGCGTAATCCGCACAGACAGGATATTTCAACAGATTAATAAATAATGGAATAACAGAAGAATTTCACCATGTATGCGGTACTTCGCATAAACAGGTTATTCCAACATAATAATAAAGAATGGAATAACAGAAGAATTTCACCATGTATGCGGTACTTCGCATAGACAGGTTATTCTAACATAATAATAAAGAATGGAATAACAGAAGCTCTATTCATGAATACGAATGAAATAATACCCCTTACCTCAAAAGAAAACTGGATACTGGAATAGTGAGGTAGCAGACTTCTCTTCTTCTTTCTCTCTATAATTTCTCTATAATAATTGCTCTTGTGAGACTTAGTGAATTGGAGAGAAATGAAGGAAGAATGAGCTTCTATTTATTGAAAAATATAGTTTCAATAATTGCACATTTTGGGGCTCAAAGTATTACAGTATAATACCTTCCTCTTTTTTTATTTTTAATTTAGTCCTGCAAGTATTATCAAACTTGCACCACCTCCCCTAATAGTAAATCATGTGAATTAATAGTTTATTCATGTGACTCAATAGTATAATCATGTAAAAAAATTAATTACAGTATAGTACCTCCATCTATACCTCTATTTTTAACTTAGTCATGCAAATATTATCAATCTTGCACCAACCCTCCTAATAGTAAATCATGTGAATCAATAGTACACACATGTGAATACATAGTTATAAGCATGTAAACTAATAACAATTAATTACTCATTTATCCGGTTAATTACCCGATAACTTCCAGACATCAATTATTATTGAAATAAATGTCAATTTTCACTAACACTAATAATTCCAACATAATGGAACTATCAATTTCATCTTTAATCAACACGAACTTATTCATCATTAATACTATAATTCATAATATTTAACAACCAGGTCGTTCCCAGGAAAGAGGGGCTTTCCGCTAAAGATTTCTCCCTATTGGCGCGCAATTAGATTATCTAACCTCTCCTTGACAGAACTTCTAGACATTGTCAATATTACAAATAATAATATGAATAACTTTGTCGTCTCAATTATTAATTTAATAATATAATATATTATACAGATGATACTGTAACAATAATTGAATCAATAATATGAGAGATATGATGCAGCAATTACTGTAGCAATAAGTGAGTATAACCGAGTGACTTCTTACGTAAGCATCAATAAATATAATCAATACCGTGTGCTACTATGCAACCACGCGTATTACTGTACTTTTACTATCGGGTAGTTCAACAGTTTTAACGGTAACACTTTCACCGTTATTTTTATAAAAAGATAATTCTGTCATTTTTTACTACGACAATACTTCCGTTGTGGGGTCCACTAATGATTGTGTCGTCGTACGGATATTCCCCGACAAAAAGAATATTCCCCGACCAACAAATATTTTATAACAACTTACTTACTTTGTAAAATTTTCACATATCACCCTTAACTTTAACCTTTTATCAATTTAACCATTTACAAAATAAAATAATAATTATAAGAAAATTGAATACTTTTATTTCATAAAATTCGGGGTCTTACAATGTTGATAGTCGTTATAGCAGTTATAATGTAAATGACAGAATGTAAAAGACACAAGAAATTTTAAATGGTTCAGATACTCAAGCTCCTAATCCACTCTTCTGCTTTAACGAGCAGGGATTCCACTAAGGAAGTTTTTACATCATCGAATCACTAAGATTCATTCAAGGCCAACAACCTTAGAACTTTAGTTCACTTAGAACTCTTTAAGTCCAGCAGACTTGGAATTCCAATTCACTAAGAACTCTTCAAGGCCCGCAACCTTGGAACTCAGTTTAGTCCCTTGGACAAGGACCCTTCTGGCCCTGGCTCTTGTTGTTGTTGGTGGTGGTGTTGAGCTGACAATATGACTTCATCCTTGATTCTTGGCAGCTTGTTGTGATCCTCTTTGGATTCTACTTCGAGACTGGATCACTATTGGACATACTGCTAAGTTGTTCATAAAGCTCGATCTCTTTGAGTACTTAGCAGTTTGTCACTTCTTTATTGGTGCAGCTGATCTTGTGGTTGGTCCTTTCCTGATCTTAGCTTGCACTGCTTTACCACATGAGGTTTGCTAAGTCTTTGCATATTTGGTAGGCTTCGTTTGGCACCTAGCATCCCCTGAACCTTGGTTGGCTTGTGTACAAATTTAGTTCTGTATCTGTTCTTCTTTAGCTCTTAGTAGTTCATAGTGATTCGTATACTGGCTCTTTGAATCTTCTTTTTGATCTGCCAATCTCTTGAATGCTTTTATCTTGGCCTTCTCGGCTCTCAGCTTGGCTGACATTCTTAATGGTATTCTCATTATTGTTGAATGAAGTCTTTGTCTATTAAAGCTCTTCTTCTTAGCTTGCTTCACTTCTACTTTCATAGTCTCACTGCCACTGAGACATATTCTGTTTTTACTCTGTAGAACTCGTAGAGTCAACAATATGTCAACAACTCTCTTCTTCTCTTTTAGCTTCTGCTATTAAATAACCCTTCATAAGGTTTTCGTTGGATTACAGCCGTTGGAAGTTATTCAAATTAATTTGTAGATCTCGAGTTATTTGGTGCAGACTGCAGATACGGTCTACTATTTCACCTACCCCATCAGAAATGCCACTTTAGTGTGTCAGGTAGGTAATCACCTTTATTTCTTCTTTTTGATTCCTCGATCAGAACATCAGGAGTAATCCTTCTGCATCGATGCTTTCAATATCCAATGTTTGAATGCCAGTCTTTGCATTGAGACGTTGCCAAGGCTTCAATACTCAGATGACTTTACTCTACGATTCTGATGCAGATGACCTTGAACTTGATCGTAGTTAGTCTGTTAAATATTGTTCGTTGACTGATTGAGACAACACTACGATTCTGAGAGTGTTCCTTGGATTTGCAATATAATATCTCTCTTACTCCATTTATGCAGTGCTTCATCACTTCTGCTTGCCTTGACTTACATTTGATACTGACAACTTGTCTGATTACTCTGGCCCTTCCTTAACTTCAAGACTTAACAGGTTTGTCATGCTCAATCTCTTTCTCCTTGTGATCTCCCGTTCACATATCATCAATGGTCTGACCCATGTTTAGCCTTCTATGTCTATTCTGTATAGGTTGGCCAATGTCTCTGTTATAGACCCTATCAGTTTTTGCTTCTATCCTGGCAAGCATTACGATTATAGTTGTATCCAAGATAGTCATCTTTTGGTTTATCTTGGGCAGCTACTGCATTACGAACTTCCTTTAGTCATTCACATCATCTGAAGTCTTCTTACTATTGCTCGTGGAAGACTTCCCTTTAATGGCTTCACTATTCAATCAGGATGCTGATTGAATTGGTACTTTAATCTTCTGTTTGCTTGTAAGCCATTTGGAAAATGCTCTCTGGCTTCCTTGAGGTAGATTGCATCTTTAGTTTTGTCCAGAGGCTTCATTCTTTAGATGCTTTGGGAGTGCTCATGTGTTGAAAATCGTATTAACACTACGATTCTTCCTTGGCGTTGTGAGCACTAATAGGCTTTGTCGAAGACGTTGTTCTGCAGACTACGATCTAACTTTGGTTCTGCAGACACTACGTGTAAGACCCCAACTTTTATAAATAAAGATGAATTTTCTATAATTATCATTTTTGAATATTATGGAGTTAATTTGATATAATGTTATAGTTGTGGGTAATATTTATAAATTTTGCAAAGTATGCAAGTTGTTATATAATATTCGATTGGTCGGGGAATATTCGTTTTAACAGAAAATATTCGTACAACGGCACAATCATTGGTGGACCCCACAACGGAATTATTGTCGAATTGAGAAAACGATAAAAATATTTTATTAAAAATAACGGCGTAAGTTTTACCATTGATACTGTTGAACTACTCGGTAGTAAAAGTACAGTAATACGTGTGGTTGCATAGTAGCACACGGTATTGATTATTAATGCTTATGTGAGAAGTCACTCAGTTTGATTCAATTATTGTCAGTTAATAATATGAATTATTTAGCGATAATGAAGTTTTGTTTTATTCGTATTATTAACGTAATAAAACAGAAATATCTTTTTATATAAAACAGAATACTTTATTAAAGTTATTCTATAAATAGAATATATTATATTTTATTTAAAAGATTTTTCTTTAAATATGGACCGTCAGATTAAAGTAAATCAATCTGGACCGTTCATGGATTAGTTACTATGCAGTCCATTCTTCTATAAATAGCAGCTCATGCCTTCATTATTTCTTATGAATTCACTGAACTCTAGAGAGAGAAAGTATAGAGAGAGAGAGAAGAAAAGTATTCTGCTACTTAACTACTTCCTTATTTCAGTTCTTCTTTAAAATGGTAAGGGGTGTTATTCTTTCTTATTTATGAAGAGAACTTTTGTTATTCCATTTCTTATTATTCTGTTGGAATAACCTGTATACGCGGTCTACCCTATACTTTGTGACATTCATCTATTATTCTGTTGGAACATCCTGTCTGTGTGTTTTACACCGGTCCTGATTTCGTTTTTATTATTATTCTGTCGGAATATCCTGTCTGTGCATTTACGCCGGACCTGGTTCCATTATTTATTATTCTGTCGGAATATCCTGTCTGTGCGTTTACGCCGGACTTGGTTTCATTATTTATTATTCTGTTAGAATAACCTGTCTGTGCGGTCTATCGCATGCCAGGTGATTTTTTTTGTTATTCCATTCTTTATTATACTCAGTTGGTTAAGTTTTAACTTCTATACTCCATGAAATTAGTGGAATATCCTTGATAATTGCGTTTCATCCAGTATCTTTTCATGAAAATATTATTCTAAGCATTCTTGAATTTTACTCCACAAAGTAGTATCATGTTGACAATTTGGACGTTGTTAATTCTTGGATAAATTAATTCTTGAATTTGTTTTATTGAATTCTTATATCATTGTCATCATTCTCATGTTTATAAAATGTTGAAAGTCATCTGTGGCCTGTAGTGCATAGATGGACTTGGTATGATTATGACCAAGGATTATTCGGTATAATCATGACCGTAATGTTACAAATGATGTGGTAAAAGTCCTCATTGGCCCGTAGTGCACTGATGGACAGTTGTTGGCATGATCATGACCATTAATGAGTGCATAAATATTCTTGGCCCGTAGTGCATGGATAATTGTGGTCGTGATACTAAAGAATATCCTTGGCCGTAGTGCAGGGGTGATTCGATGATGTGGATTATTTTATTCAGCTGAGTCCCAGTGATAACAGTGTTGAAAAACTTTTTAAATCATAGAAGATAGTAGATTTTATTCTCTACTTGACTCTTTTAATGGATTACTTATTCCGCTGCAGTTAAACTTGATGTTCGTTATATTTTAATAGTTTAACACTGTTGAAGGCTAATGATAATTTATTCTGTATTATCTTAGTCAAAATATTTCTTACTGGGCTAGTTGAGCTCACCCTTTCTTTCACTGTTCTCTTCAGTAAATGAGAATATAGCTGGGACGAGTCGGGGAATGGAGTGATAGATTAGATGATAGTATTAGTAGTCCTCACTATTTTGTTAAATAGTGTGACAATAATTGTAATGAGGACTCCTTTTGAGTTTGTATAGTCTCTAGTAGATAATAATTGTATTCAAACTCACAGTTATGTTTTGTCGTATTGTACACGACAGTTGTATTAGTAAGTTGTATTTGTATTCTGTACCATGTATCTGACGACCCAAGATGGGTGACGTATACCTAATTTTGGGGGCGTCACAGTTGGTATCAGAGCTTAGGGATATGATCCCTGGCTAAGATATGAGAATAGAACTAGGAGGGGAGAGACGGGAAATTCCTTCGCTAGTATGACCTACCTAAGTTTATTTGCATGGTATTTAATTGGTCGGTCAGAATATAATGATAATATATTATATATCAATTAACTTTTGTTTTGTGGCAGTATCTGAAAATGGCATCTGAGAATGTTCAGAATAGCACTGGAGCACAGGCGACTGTTGATTCACCACATATCAATAATCAGGATAATGTGCATCAGGAAGGTGACAATCCTCATGCAAACAACAACACTGACCAGATGATGAATGATGGAATGTTCAGAAGCTTTATGCAGTTCATGCAACAGCAGGCGAGAGCGGCTCCTGTCCAAAATGTAGGTGGAAACACTGAAAATTCTCGGACGGTCACCACTAAACATGAATAGCGGAAACATGAATAAAGCAGATCACCAAGATATTTGATGTCTTGGGATGCTCTGAGGAGCAAAAGGTTCCCTTTGCTGCCTTTATGTTGCGAGGAGAGGCAGATTACTGGTGGGAATCGATTAAGCGTACTCAACCTGCCGCACTGAAGATGTCTTGGGAGAAGTTCTAAGAGCTGTTCAATGACAAATACTTTCCTGAAAGTGTTCGTCACATGAAGGAGGTGGAGTTCATCAAATTAGAGCAGAATAATATGACCGTGTCGCAGTATGAGGCTAAATTTGCTTAGTTGTCCCGGTTTGCGTCCCACTTGGTGGATAATGAAGAGCGAATGACGCGAATATTTTTGCGAGGTTTGAAACCTGAGATACGTCAACATCTTATTTCTTATAAACTGTGTTTGTATTCAGATGTTGTGAATAGGGCTCAGTTAGTGGAGCGTGATAATGAGTCAACGCAACCAAAACAGAGTAGTCGGCAAAATGATAATACTAGTGAGAGCAGTCATCGAAGCGGTGACAACAAGCGTGGAGGGAATCAACAGGCCAGAAATGGTAACCACTTCGGTGGTAATCAGGGCCAAAATAATAAGAATGGTCATTTCAAGAAGAGGAGATTCAACAATGATGGAAAGACGTCAGCACCAGCACCCGTTGTTAAGGAAGGAGAACGACCACCTATCATATGTTTCAAATGCGGAGGGGAGGGGTACATCAGTCCAAACTGCGCGATGCCGTTTAAAGCATGTTATAATTGTGGAAGAGAAGGTCATTTAGCTCGATTTTGTCGTTTACCAAAAATAAGTTCAGCTAGGATAGAGACACCAAAGGCTGTCCCAGAAAAGTCAAAACCGGTAGTGCAAGGGAGAGCGTTTGTTGTGACCTCCCAGAAAGCAAGGAACCCGAATGAGGTCATCACGGGTAAGCTTATCATAAACACTAACGAAGTCTATACTTTATTTGATACCGGTTCTACCCATTCTTTTATTTCTCCTACTTGCGCTCATTGATTAAATTTGACTCCGGAGAAATTAGATTTTGACTTATCTGTTGAAACTCCATTGGGAGAAACCTTCATTACATCCACGGTTTATAAGTCTTGTTTGGTTCAAGTTGGTACCCACACATTACCTGTGGATCTTATTTCATTAAAAATACTTGTATTTGACGTGATTCTAGGGATTGATTGGTTAACTACTCATCATGCAAAAATTGATTATTTTCGTAAGGTTGTTAGCTTTCATATTCCTAATCGACCTATTATGCGAATTCAAGCAACCAAACCATTAAAATCAATCGCTGTCATCTCAAGCCATAAAGCTATTCGTTTATTGAAAAATGGATGTCAAGCTTTCTTAGCTCATGTCACGGATCTAAACAAAAATACGTCAGTTTAATAAATTCCCTGACGTATTCCCTAAAGAACTTCCTGGCCTATCCCCAGAGCGTGAAATTGAATTTTGTATCGACCTTGAACCGGTACAAAACCTGTAAGACCCCGAATTTTATGAAATAAAAGTATTCAATTTTTCTTATAATTACTATTTAGTAAATGGTTAAATTGATAAATGTTAAAGTTAAGGGTGATATATGAATTTTTTTGAAATAAGCAAGTGGTTATAAAATATTCATTGTTGTCGGAAAATATTCGTTTGGTCGTGGAATATTTTTACTGTCGGGGAATATTCATACGACGGCGCAGCCTTTTGTGTGCCCCATAACGGAAAGCGATTGGATGAAGAAAACGACAAGTATAAGTTGTTTATAAATAACGGCGTAGTTGTTACCGTTAATACTGTTGGAATACCCGGTGGTTAAAACACAGTAATACGCGTTGTTGCACACTAGCACACGATATTGCATCAATTATTGATTCTTACGTAAGAAGACACTACTCAATAATTGTTACAGTAATTATTGTTCAATATTGTATTTTATTGATTCAATAATTGATGCGTTGATATTTTATATTACTGTTGTTTTAATAATTGTCACTACACAGTATTTTCTATTATCGGAACAATAATTCATATTATCTGAATAATATTATTAGATAACATTATTGGCAATGTCTAGAAAGTTCTGTCTAAGGAGAGGTTTGGTCATCTAATTGCGCGCCAGTAAGGAGATATCATTATTGGAAAGCCCCTCTTTCCTGGGAACGGTCTGGTTGCCAGTACTGTGATTATGTAATATTATTTGTGAATAATTAATTATTGATTTATATGATGAGGAAAATATTGATTTTATGTGGATATAGATGGAGAAAATTTTTAAATATGACAATTGTTGAAAATTAATATTTTATCTTTTTCTGATAAAATAATTCATTTAAATATATTATTTTAATAATATATTAACGGTGATATTTTTATAATGAATGTGGGATATATGAGTATATGAGGAGGAAGAGTATTTTTGTGGCATTAAATGATTAACACATGTTTTGTGTGTTGGTGGACATAATTCTTGACCGAAAATTTATTATTGACTGTAAAATCGTCCGTTTGTGAATTTCGGTCAATTTCTATTTGGAATTTGGAAAAACTTTCTTCTACAAAGTTGTAGAGAATTGAATTTCCTATAAAAACTCGCGAGATTTGAATTTTCTGATAAAAGGGCTATTTATTATGAATTATTGAAGTTCTGAAGTTCTGAAATAATTGATTTTTGGATGTTTTAATTATTTTTGTTTAGAAAAATGTTTTTTTTTGTATTTTGTGGACATCATTAACATGTGTTATGGCTGAATTCAGATGGTCAAGGTGGGCTAAGGAAAATTTGTTAAATATATTATTATTATATTAAATTTTCTGCTTTAGTGTTCTAAGCATTTTCCTATAAATAGGGTGCTTAGGTTAGAATTGAAAAGCACATCAGAAACTAAAGTTTTCTCTCTATTTCTCTCTCCATATTATCGAGTGTATTCTTGTGAGTATTTTGATATCTTGAGTGTTGCTATACGGTGCAAGTTCGTTCAGCGTTATTCCAGTCAGGAGTACTGCTCTTTTGAGGTAAGGGATTGTAAGGGATGGTAAGGGATAGTAAGGGATGTTATTTCTTCTTAAATGATATTATTTTCTTCAATATCATTATATCGAAGTATTGATCTGAACTTTTTATCAAATTTAGAACTTTTCATTGCGGGGTTACTATTCACGAGTTACTATTCACGAGTTACTATTCACGAGTTACTATTCATGAGTTACTATTCATGAGTTATTATTCATGAGTTACTATTCACGAGTTACTATTCACGAGTTACTATTCACGGGTACTATTCACTGCAAAATTGGTTTTTTTTTCCTAACCAAATTATAGTTGATTTGTGAATATTATTCTGGAGATTAAAACTATGTATTGATTATATTGATTTTATTATCATATATAACATTTTTATAACCCTGATGTTGAAATTCTCTTTCACTGGAGTGTAAAGATGTGTAGATTATTGGTATGATCATGACTAGGGTTCTCTTTGTCCAGTAGTGAAAAGTGGAATTGTGACTGGTATGATCATGACCATTGAATTTATAATTGAATATCTTAAGCTTAAGTGCAAAGGTGAATTGATCAACATGGTTATAATTATTGTTTATATAAATTCTGAAATGATTATATATTTCTTTGAGATAATAATATATTTTCTGCTTTGGTGTTCTAAGCATTTTCCTATAAATAGGGTGCTTAGGTTAGAATTGAAAAGCACACCAGAAACTAAAGTTTTCTCTCTATTTCTCTCTCCATATTATCGAGTGTATTCTTGTGAGTATTTTGATATCTTGAGTGTTGCTATACGGTGCAAGTTCGTTCAGCGTTATTCCAGTCAGGAGTACTGCTCTTTTGAGGTAAGGGATTGTAAGGGATGGTAAGGGATAGTAAGGGATGTTATTTCTTCTTAAATGATATTATTTTCTTCAATATCATTATATCGAAGTATTGATCTGAACTTTTTATCAAATTTAGAACTTTTCATGTCGGGGTTACTATTCATGAGTTACAATTCACGAGTTACTATTCATGAGTTACTATTCACGAGTTACTATTCATGAGTTACTATTCACGAGTTACTATTCATGAGTTACTATTCACAAGTTACTATTCACGAGTTACTATTCACGGGTACTATTCACTGCAAAATTGGTTTTTTTTCCTAACCAAATTATAGTTGATTTGTGAATATTATTCTGGAGATTAAAACTATGTATTGATTATATTGATTTTATTATCATATATAACATTTTTATAACCCTGATGTTGAAATTCACTTTCACTGGAGTGTAAAGATGGGTAGATTATTGGTATGATCATGACTAGGGTTCTCTTTGTCCAGTAGTGAAAAGTTGAATTGTGACTGGTATGATCATGACCATTGAATTTATAATTGAATATCTTTAGCTTAAGTGCGAAGGTGAAATGATCAACATGGTTATAATTATTGGTTATATAAATTCTGAAATGATTATATATTTCTTTGAGATAATAATATATTTGGCCTGTAGTGCAAATATGAACTATTGAGGAATATCTTTGGCCTGTAGTGCAAAGATGAGTTGTTGATGAATATCTTTGGCCCGTAGTGCAAAGATGACTTGTTGTTGAATATCTTTGGTATGTAGTGTAAAGATGAACTGTTGATGAATATCTTTGGCCCGTGATGCAAAGATGAATTTATTAGTATGATTATGAACAGGAACTGTGATTTGGTATAACCATGATCTTTGATGTTTCAGGTAAAGACAGGTGATAAAAATTATCTTCGTCTTGGATGCGAAATTTAAAATCACAATTATGATTATGAATTATTCATATGATTGTGGAAAGGAACTATTGATTGATGTTACAGGGATAAAACATTGTTGGTGGACTTTTAACGTGGAGAAGATAATAGACTTTATAGTCTATTTGACTCTTCTAATGGATTGGTCGTTCCGCTGCAACTATGGTTGAAAAGTTTTATCATCTACCATATGTTCTAAATCTCTGATTTAATTCTATTGAAGGCTATTGATAATTTAATTATCTTTAGTTATGATATTCTTTACTGAGCTAGTTGTGCTCACCCTTTTGCTTCACAATTCTTTTCAGGTAATAAGAGTGTAGCTGGGTCGAGCGAGGGTAACAGGAAAATAGAACGGTGGTCTCTAGCTGTGGAGGTTCTCCCGAAGCAGTATAGAAAAGTTCATTTAGTAGTTATATTTGGTGAATCATCTAGGGTGAAGCGAACCCAACGTTGGAAGGATGTTTTGCCACTATCATAAAAGATGTCTAACGACACACAACCTCGTGTCATCATAAGACATGGTTGTGCATATCCACTTGTCGAGTATATCTACGAGCACTACCTATATAATCTTGGTGTTTGTTTGAAGTATAATTCTCAATTAGAGACAGTGGAGATAATGATAAGTCAAGAGAAGACTCACTATTGGGAAGAATACGATAGTAACCTTCTTGTTTTTCTTTGGGGTCTATTGGGTCAACCAAGGATAATTCTGTGGCCATATGATATCTATCATAATCTAGATGCATGGCCTCCCATGTATGAAGGTTTCCTTGAGCACTTCCCAAAGATTCTAATTTTTAAAACAGTTTTTGACTATACTTTTATGTAAGGTGTCATTGTGAGGTGCTGTCCACGGTTGGGACATGAGTCACAGTTGGTATATATTTGTACCCAAACTCATAGCATATGTGTTGTTGTATTTCGCACGACAATTATTGTAATAAAGTTGTAGTTGTTATCTGTACCATGTATTTGGCGACTCAAAATGGGTTGGATGGAATGGACCTATTCTGGGGGCGTCACATTTGGTATCAGAGCTATAAGTAAAGAGCCCCGAGCCTCTCGCTGGTGACTTCCTGTTGATGGGGGATGCACCGAAGCCAGACTCTCCGTAGGGGACGCCGTTCTGCGGTGGCAAACTGATAGGTGCCATTGTGAGGTGCTGTGGTTGAAGCACCATGAGAGTTATATTTGGTATCAGAGCTTAGGGATATGATCTCTGGCGGAGATCGGAGAATAGAACTAGGATGGGAGAGACGAGTAAATCCTTCGCTAGTGTGTCCTACCAAAGCTTATTTGTTGGTCAGTCATAATATCGGGATATTATGTGATATGTTAATTTGTTCAATTAACCTTTGTTTTGAAGTTGTATTCTAGAATGATATCTGAAATACAGGAGATGAGCAATGAAGAAATTATGATGACAGGAAAGATGGAATCTGAAATGAAAGTAAGGTATTCTCAACTCTTTGAAATACCAGATACGTAAATTTCGAGGACGAAATTTCATAAGGAGGGGAGATTGTAAGACCCCGAATTTTATGAAATAAAAGTATTCAATTTTTCTTATAATTACTATTTAGTAAATGGTTAAATTGATAAATGTTAAAGTTAAGGGTGATATATGAATTTTTTTGAAATAAGCAAGTGGTTATAAAATATTCATTGTTGTCGGAAAATATTCGTTTGGTCGTGGAATATTTTTACTGTCGGGAAATATTCATACGACGGCGCAGCCTTTTGTGTGCCCCATAACGGAAAGCGATTGGATGAAGAAAACGACAAGTATAAGTTATTTATAAATAACGGCGTAGTTGTTACCGTTAATACTGTTGGAATACCCGGTGGTTAAAACACAGTAATACGCGTTGTTGCACACTAGCACACGATATTGCATCAATTATTGATTCTTACGTAAGAAGACACTACTCAATAATTGTTACAGTAATTATTGTTCAATATTGTATTTTATTGATTCAATAATTGATGCGTTGATATTTTATATTACTGTTGTTTTAATAATTGTCACTACACAGTATTTTCTATTATCGGAATAATAATTCATATTATCTGAATAATATTATTAGATAACATTATCTGAATAATTCACTAATGCTCCTGCTGCCTTCATGGATATGATGAACCGGGTATTTAAAGAATATTTGGATCACTTTGTGGTCGTCTTTATTGATGACATCCTTATTTATTCCAAAAGCCGTGAGATCATGAGCAACACTTGAGTCTGGTACTCCAAAAGCTTCGTGAATACAAGCTTTATGCCAAGTTGAAGAAATGCGAGTTCTGGCTGGAGGAGGTAGCATTCCTTGGGCACGTAGTATCAAGTTGTGGAATATCTGTTGACCCGGCAAAGATTGAAGCTATTTAAAGCTGGGAGCAACCTAAATCAGTGACCGAAGTACGTAGCTTTCTTGGTTTAGCTAGTTATTATCGGAGATTCGTGGAAGGATTTTTTCGAATCGCTACTCCATTAACTCAACTAACTCGGAAAGATACAAAGTTCGGTTGGAGCGAAGAATGTGAGAAGAGTTTTCAAGAACTCAAGAGGAGACTCATTTCAGCACCTGTTCTAACAATACCATCTGGCTCGGAGGGATTTGTCATCTACAGTGATGCTTTGAGCAAAGGGTTGGGATGCGTTCTCATGCAACATGGAAAAGTCATAGCCTATGCATCAAGACAACTCAAGGAATATGAGAGGAATTATCCTACTCACGATCTAGAGTTGGCAGCTGTTGTCTTTGCACTTAAAATTTAGAGGCATTACTTGTATGGGGAGAAGGTGGAGATCTTTACGGATCATAAAAGCCTCAAATATTTCTTCACTCAAAAGGAACTCAACATGCGACAACGACGTTGGCTTGAACTGTTGAAAGATTATGATCATACCATTCAATACCATCCTAGAAAAGCGAACGTGGTAGATGACGCATTGAGTAGAAGATCATATGCAAGTACGAGTGCGATATTGTCAACACAAAGGCCCATTTTGTGTGACTTGCAAAGGATAGAGATAGAGTTAAAGGCTCCAGGGACCCATGTGATGATGGCTAATATACGAGTAGAACCAACTTTAATCGATAAAGTTAAAGCTGCTCAAGCTACAGACCTAGAGCTGATGCGTACGAGGAAGAAAGTGCAAGAAGGTGCTATGCCGGAAGCAAGAATCGATGAAGAAGGAATACTTCGAGTCAACTCTAGACTTTGTGTTCCTAACAATCCTGATTTAAAGTATAAAATCATAATGGAGGCGCACAACACACCGTTTGCAATCCATCCTGGAAGTACCAAAATGTATCATGATCTTCGTCATACATTTTGGTGGAGCAATATGAAGAGAGAGATAGCGTTGTTTATCTCGAGGTGTCTAACTTGTCAACGAGTCAAAGCGGAGCATCAAGTACCAAAAGGTGCATTGCAACCACTTGAAATTCCACAATGGAAGTGGGAGCACATTACCATAGATTTCGTTACCGGTCTTCTTAAGGTTTCTCAAGGTATAGGTGCGATTTGGGTCATTGTTGATAGATTGACCAAATCTGCTCATTTCTTACCGATACGAGAAACTTATACACTTGAACGTCTTGCTCGTATGTATATAAAAGAGATTGTAAGACTGCATGGTATACCAGCATCCATAGTTTCTGATCGAGACCCAAGATTCACTTCACGATTTTGGGTTAGTTTACAAAAAGCTATGGGCACAGATTTACGATTTAGTTCGGCATATCATCCCCAGACGGACGGACAATCAGAGAGGACTATTCAAATTCTTGAAGATCTATTAAGACTCTGTGTCCTTGATTTCAAGAGAAGTTGGGACAAGTTCTTACCATTGGTGGAGTTTTCCTACAACAACAGTTATCAAGCAAGTATTGGCATGGCTCCATTCGAAGCATTGTATGGAAGAAAATGTCGTTCTCCAGTATGCTGGGATGAGGTGGGTGAAGCAACGTTGTAGGGACCAGAGTTGGTACATATGACTACAGAAAAGATTCAAACGATCCGACAACGTATAAAAACCTCACAAGATCGACAAAAGAGTTATGCTGATCTTCATCGAAAGGACGTGGAATTTGATATAGGAGATCATGTGTTCTTACGTGTTGCTCCATGGAAAGGAGTTATGAGATTTAGAAAGAGAGGAAAGCTCAATCCTCGATTCATCGGTCCATTTTTAATCCTCGATCGAGTAGGAACTGTGGCTTATAGACTCGCTTTACCGCCAAGTATGTCTCATGTTCATAACGTTTTTCACATATCCATGTTACGTAAATATGTGGAAGACCCGAACCACATTATTGAGTTAGAACCGGACGAAATAGCGGAAGATTTGATGTATGGAGAAGTTCCTGTTCAAATCTTGGATAAGAAGGAACATATTCTACGCTCCAAGGTTATACCTCAAGTCAAAATTTTGTGGAGAAACCACAATGTTGAGGAAATGACTTGGGAGTTAGAATCTGAAATGAAATCAAGGTATCCTTACCTCTTCGACATACCAGGTACGTACCCTAATTTTGAGGGCAAAATTTCATAAGAAGGGGAGGTTGTAAGACCCCAACTTTTATAAATAAAGATGAATTTTCTATAATTATCATTTTTGAATATTATGGAGTTAATTTGATATAATGTTATAGTTGTGGGTAATATTTATAAATTTTGCAAAGTACGCAAGTTGTTATATAATATTCGATTGGTCGGGGAATATTCATTTTAACAGGGAATATTCGTACAACGGCACAATCATTGGTGGACCCCACAACGAAATTATTGTCGAATTGAGAAAATGACAAAAATATTTTATTAAAAATAACGGCGAAAGTTTTACCATTGATACTGTTGAACTACTCGGTAGTAAAAGTACAGTAATATGTGTGGTTGCATACTAGCACAGGGTATTGATTATTAATGCTTATGTGAGAAGTCACTCAGTTTGATTCAATTATTGTCAGTTAATAATATGAATTATTTAGCGATAATGAAGTTTTATTTTATTCGTATTATTAACGTAATAAAACAGAAACATCTTTTTATATAAAACAAAATACTTTATTAAAGTTATTCTATAAATAGAATATATTATATTTTATTTAAAAGATTTTTCTTTAAATATGGACCGTTAGATTAAAGTAAATCAATCTGGACCGTTCATGGATTAGTTACTATGCAGTTCATTCTTCTATAAATAGCAGCTCATGCCTTCATTATTTCTTACGAATTCACTGAACTCTAGAAAGAGAAAGTATAGAGAGAGAGAAGAAAAGTATTCTGCTACTTAACTACTTCCTTATTTCAGTTCTTCTTTAAAATGGTAAGGGGTGTTATTCTTTCTTATTTATGAAGAGAACTTTTGTTATTCCATTTCTTATTATTCTATTGGAATAACCTGTATACGCGGTCTACCCTATACTTTGTGACATTCTTCTATTATTCTGTTGGAACATCTTGTCTGTGTGTTTTACACCGGTCCTGATTCCGTTTTTATTATTATTCTGTCAGAATATCCTGTCTGTGCATTTACGCCGGACCTGGTTCCATTATTTATTATTCTGTCGGAATATCCTGTCTGTGCGTTTACGCCGGACTTGGTTTCATTATTTATTATTCTGTTAGAATAACCTGTCTGTGCGGTCAATCGCATGCCAGATGATTTTTTTTTGTTATTCCATTCTTTATTATACTCGGTTGGTTAAGTTTTAACTTCTATGCTCCATGAAATTAGTGGAATATCATTGATAATTGCGTTTCATCCAATATCTTTTCATGAAAATATTATTCTAAGCATTCTTGAATTTTACTCCACAAAGCAGTATCATTTTGACAATTTGGACGTTGTTAATTCTTGGATAAATTAATTCTTGAACTTGTTTTATTGAATTCTTATATCATTGTCATCATCCTCATGTTTATAAAATGTTAAAAGTCATCTGTGGCCTGTAGTACTAGATGGACTTGGTATGATTATGACCAAGGATTATTCGGTATAATCATGACCGTGATGTTACAAATGATATGGTAAAAGTCCTCATTGGCCCGTAGTGCACTCAGAGGCGGAACCAGGGGGTCTAGGGGGGCATATGACCCCCCTGGAAAAAAGACAGCTCCAACTATGGCTTCCGAAATATGATTCACAGCAGCTCCCACAATAGGAATATCAGAAATACTGCACATGGTTGTTTTTTTTATGTGTGTAATTTGGAAAACAAATAAAGATTTAATTGATGAATAAAGAACAACAGATAGTAAAAGTAGATGATATGTAAGACCCCGAATTTTATGAAATAAAAGTATTCAATTTTTCTTATAATTACAATTCAGTAAATAGTTAAATTGATAAAAAGTTAAAGTTATGGGTGAAATGTGAAATTTTTTTAAAATAAACAAGTGGTTATAAAATAATCATTATTGTCGGGGAATATTCGTTGGTCGTGAAATATTCTTTTTATCGGAGAATATTCGTACGACGGCTCAGCTATTTGTGGGCCACATAACGGAAAACGGTCGAATGAAGATAACGACAAAAATTGAGTTTTTATAATTAACGGCGTAGTTGATACCGTTAATACTGTTAGAATACCCGGTGGTTAAAACACAGTAATACGTGTTGTTGCACAGTAGCACACGGTATTGCACCAATTATTGATTCTTACGTAAGAAGGCACTACACAATAATTGTTACAGTAATTAATGTTCAGTATTTTATTTTATTGATTCAATAATTGCTGCGTTGATATTTTATATTACTGTTGTTTTAATAATTGTCACTACACAGTATTTTCTATTATCGGAGCAATAATTCATATTTTCTGAATAATATTATTAGATAATATTATTGGCAATGTCTAGAAAGTTCTGTCTAAGGAGAGGTTTGGTCATCTAATTGCGCGCCAGTAAGGAGAGATCCTTATTGGAAAGCCCCCTCTTTCCTAGGAACGGCCTGATTGCCAGTATTGTGATTCTGTAATATTATTTGTGAATAATTAATTATTGATTTATATGATGAGAAAAATATTAATTTTATGTGGATATAGATGGAGAAATTTTTTAAATGTGACAATTGTTAAAAATTAATATTTTATCTTTTTTTTATAAAATAATTCATTTAAATATATTATTTTAATAATATATTAATGGTGATATTTTTACAATGAATGTGAGATGTATAAATAAATGAGGAGGAAGAGTATTTTTGTTGGATTAAATGTTTAACACATGTTTTGTGTGTTGGTGGACATAATTCTTGACCGAAAATTTATTATAGACTGTAAAATCGCCCGTTTGTGGATTTCGGTCAATTTTTGTTTAGAATTTGAAAAAACTTTCTTTTGCAATGTTGTAGAGAATTGTATTTCCTATAAAAAACGCGAGATTCGAATTTTCTGATAAAAGGACTATTTATTGTGAATTATTGAAGTTTCGGTATATCGGGTGTGAATTGATTTTTGGAGTTTAAATGATTTTTGTTAGAAAAACGTTTTTTGTACTTTGGTGGCCCTCACTTGCACATGTTAATGGCTGAATTCAAGTATCTAGAGGTGAGCTTGAATATTTTGTAATTATATTATTATTATATTCAATTTTCTGCTTTGGTGTTCTAAGCATTTTCCTATAAATAGGGTGTTTAGGTTAGAATTAAAAATCACACCAGAAACTGAAGTTTTCTCTCTATTTCTCTCTCTATATTATCGAGTGTATTCTTGTGAGTATTTTGATATCTTGAGTGTTGCTATACGGTGCAAGTTCGTTCAGCGTTATTCCAGTCAGGAGTACTGCTCTTTTGAGGTAAGTGATAGTAAGGGATAGTAAGAGATTTTAAGGGTTGTTATATTTTCCAGTTTTGTAATTTTTCTGACCTTCTAAAATTTTAGAAAAATTTGAAATGATATTTTGATGAGTTTTCTTGATTGTGTTCAAAAATGATAATTTTTAGATGTATAGATTGAGAGTTATGAATTTTATGAGAAAAGACTATTTTAAAAGTAACCGCTTATAATTCCTTGTGGTTAACTCCAAAATTGATAAAATTTTTATTGGGAGTACATGTATATGATAGGAGTATACTCTGTGAATTTCAGAATTTTTGGATAAAAGTACAATTTTTGATAAATGTCTAAATATTCGGCTGTTTTGGCCATATGAAAAATAGTAAATGACTTTTAAAAATTCTGAGAAAAATATATGTTCACTATGGGACTATATTATACTAAATTCCAGAAAAAAAATATTTTTGGAATTGATTTGGTATTTTTTATGAAAATAGTCTAGTTATGAGTAAATGAATTAAATATGTTTTGTGAAGTAAGAAAATTAGAAAATATGGTTTTATAGCTTGAGAATCATATATGAGTTATATGCAGATTTTTGATGAGGGTTTTGGTTATTGGTGATAAAATCTTAAGAGTTGGCATTTTATGATGATTAAATGTATTAATAAGTAAAGTGTAAATAATTTAAATAAATTGTTTATAAGGTTAAGAAATATTATTCTTTCAATATCATTATGCCGAAATATTGATATGGATTTTATTGTGGAATTTCTACCTTTTTTTATGTCAGAGTTACTATTCATGAGTTACTATTCACGAGCTACTATTCACAGAAAAATTGATTTCTTTTTCTGACCAAATTGTCATTGATTTATGATTGTTGCTCTTGAAAATAAATGCAGTTGTTGATAATATTATTTTTATTATCATATATAACATTTTTATAACCCTGATGTTGAATTTCTCTTTCACTTGAGTGTAAATATGGGTAAATTATTGGTATGATCGTGACTGAGGAATATCTTTGGCCTGTAGTGCAAAGATGAATTGTTAACTGGTATGATCATGACCATTGAATTTATAATTGAATATCTTTAGCTTAAGTGTAAAGATGAATTGATTAACATGGTTATAATTATTGTTTATATAAATTCTGAAATGATTATATATTTCTTTGAGATATTAATATCTTTGGCCTGTAATGCAAAGATGAACTGTTGTTGAATATCTTTGGCTTGTAGTGCAAAGATGGTCTGTTGATGAATATCTTTGGCCTGTAGTGCAAAGATGAACTGTTGTTGAATATCTTTGGCCGTAGTGCAAAGATGGATTTATTAGTATGATTATGAACAGGAACTGTGATTTGGTATAACCATGATCTTTGATATTTCAGGTAAAGACATGTGATGAAAATTATCTTCGTCCTAGATACGAAGAGGAATTTAGAATCACAATTATGATTATGAGGTATTCATATGATTGTGGAAAGGAACTATTGATTGATGTTACAGGGATAAAATATTATTGGTGAATTTTTAACATGGAGAAGATAATGGATTTTATGGTCTATTTGACTCTTCTAATGGATTGCTCGTTCCGCTGCAACTATGGTTGAAAATTTTTATCATCTACCATATGTTCTAAATCTCTGATTTATTTCTGACGAAGGCTATTGATAATTTAATTATCTTTAGTTATGATATTCTTTACTGAGCTAGTTGTGCTCACCCTTTTGCTTCACAATTTCTTTCAGGTAATACGAGTGTAGCTGGGTCGAGCGGGGGTAACAGGAGAATAGAACGGTGGTCATCATTTAGTAGTTATATTTGGTGAATCATCTAGGGTGAAGCGAACCCAACGTTGGAAGGGTGTTTTGCCACTATCATATCAGATGTCTAATGACATAAAATCTCGTGTCATCATAAGACAGGATTGTGCTCATCCACTTGCTGAGTATATTTACGAGCACTACCTATATAATCTTGGTGTTTGTTTGTAGTATAATTCTCAATTAGAGACAGTGGAGATAATGATAAGTCAAGAGAAGACTCACCATTGGGAAGAATATGATAGTAATCTTTTCATTTTTCTTTGGGGTATATTGGGTCAACCAAGGATAATTCTGTGGCCATATGATATCTATCACAATCTAGAAGCATGACCTCCCATGTACAAAGGTTTCCTTGAGCACTTCCCAAAGACTCTAAATTCTAAAACAGTTTTTGACTATACCTTTATGTAAGGTGTCATTGTGACGTGCTATCCAAGGTTGGGACATGAGTCACAGTTGGTATATATTTGTATCCAAACTCACAACGTATGTGTTGTTGTATTTTGCACGACAATTGTTGTAATAAAGTTGTAGTTGTTTTCTGTACCATGTATTTGGCGACTCAGAATAGGTTGGATGGAATGTACCTATTTTGGGGGCGTCACATGATAAGGCAGAGATGTGGATCCATAATATAAACTGAGCAGCAAAGGCTAAAAGAGGAGGGCAAGCAAGTTGATAAATAAATAACTACTCCTCCTTTGTAGTATTAAAAAAATATAAATAAACATGTAATTGTCATTGGACTCTGTATAAATGGCCAAAGCATGACTAACTAAAGTATCAAAAGCATATAATGTTACCAACTACGATAGTCGACCACCATCACATATCTTAAAATATTTAGTTAACTTAAATATTAAAATTTTACTTTAAATTTTAGTTATTTTTTAAGTATGTTATCTAGTATTTTGTTGCCGGTATCTGTTTTCACCGGTGGTAGTGCACGGATGTTTAGGCAGTGAGCTGCTGACTTTTGGCTGACATGGGGCTCACAGGTGTTTTTAAATTTCAAATTGCTGACTTACAGATTTGGTTGCCACTTGTGGGCTGCTCAATGTGGGCTCATTCCGGTTGTTGGGCCAATATGTGGGCCGACTTTTAATGGGCTCACTTATTTTTGATGTAAGTTTATGGTATTTTTATTTGCCTAGCCTTGGGGTGTGCAGTATTATGTAATTAGGCTAGACAATTATAATTGTGCAAAATAAATTTAAAAGAAGCACTTCAAGCGTTAATAAATAATTTTTTTTATTGATGTATTTTGACCCCCCCTATAAAAGTGTTCTGGTTCCGCCACTGAGTGCACTTATGGACAGTTATTGGCATGATCATGACCATTAATGAGTACACAAATATTCTTGGCCCGTAGTGCATGGATAATTGTGGTCGTGATACTAAAAAATATCCTTGGCCGTAGTGCAGGGGTGATTCGATGATGTGGATTATTTTATTAAGATGAGTCCCAGCGATAACAGTGTTGAAAACCCTTTTAAATTATAAAAGATAGTAGATTTTATTCTCTACTTGACTCTTTTAATGGATTGCTTATTCCACTGCAGTTAAACTTGATGTTCGTTATATTTTATCAGTTTAACACTGTTGAAGGCTAATGATAATTTATTTTGCATTATCTTAGTCAAAATATTTCTTACTGGGCTAGTTGAGCTCACCCTTTCTTTCACTGTTCTCTCTTCAGGAAATGAGAATATAGCTGGGACGAGTCGGGGAACGGAGTGATGGACCAGATGATAGTATTAGTAGTCCTCACTATTCTGTTAAATAGTGTGACAATAATTGTAATAAAGATTCCTTTTGAGTTTGTATAGTCTCTAGTAGACAATAATTGTATTCAAACTCACAGTTATGTTTTGTCGTATTGTACACGACAGTTGTATTAGTAAGTTGTATTTGTATTCTGTACCATGTATCTGACGACCCAAGATGGGTGATGTATACCTAATTTTGGGGGCGTCACACTGCGACTCCGAGAGCAAATTATACATCAAACCACTATTTCTGTCTTGACACTTGTTGTCCTTATCTGATATAGCTCGACTACGATCTCTGTCTCTGATGTGATCAGTAGACTCCACGACTTCAAGTGTAGTCTACGATTCTTAACCTGGCTTGGCATGTTCTTAAATCAACTCTACGATTCAGAGTGAGGCCCTCCAAGGCAGACTACGATTTATAGGTATTTTCTCGATACTCTAGGATTCTGTCTTGACTTCTACAATTTCTCAGCTGGCTCGATGCTTTACGATTTTGCCTTGATAGTTTCTGAATAATTTGTTTCTCCTGACAGACTTCTAAGGCTTGTGCAGTACTCTACGATCAAGCAAGCCTATTTATTACATCATATAAGATCAACCTAACAAACTTAATCTTTCTATACTTAGTCCTTTACATCATGTTCTTTTGAAGGACTTTACAAAGCTATTTTATTCATGTAGGATCAATCTAACATATTTGATCATTTCAGTCTAAGTCATTGTACATATATTCTTATTGTCTATTCAAGGACTTTACAGCTTAATTCAATGCAGACATATTTGCTTATTCATTCATTAAGATCATAATCAAATCTTATATAAATAGAAATATCATTCACATGCTTATTCATAACAGATACAATTAGAATGAATGTTAGTACCAATTTTACCGTAATAAGTTACATTAAGTCTATACAGACAGGTTTTTTTGTACAAGTTTTTTGGACCGGTCCAAAATTTTTTTTTTTTTTGCTTTGACTCCTAAAAATTGTATAGTATTTATTATAACTGAATTTTTTACAGAATTCAGTGATTTAAGTATAATTTGGATACATATAAAAAATAATGTTGCACAAATTATACAATATAATTTTTTATATGTATCTAAATTATACCTAAATCACTAAATTCTGTAAAAAATTTAATTAAAATAAATACTATATATTTTTTAAAAATAAAAGCAAAATTAAAATTAAAATTGGACCGGTCCAAAAAACCTATCCAAAAAAATTATGTGTAGAACTACTTAATAAGTTATATAATTTTTTATTGTATGAGTTATAGAAAATGTTGCATTGATAAATTCTATGTTTTTTTATTACATAATTAGTAGGGCGGTGATAGTTGATAACTAGGGCTAGGGCTAGGACTGAGCATTCAGTTATAATCGAACCGAATAGACTATTCAGTTATAACCGAAAACCAAAAGTTGTGTACTTTTGGTATACGAACAAATAACCGAATTATCTATTAACCGAATTACCGAATTTACTATTCGGTTGTTCGGATAATAACCGAAATTAAGAAAATGTTTCTTTACAAACTCCATCTACTGATTCAATCATGACTGAGTCAACACAATTACAGACAACAGCACACACAACAGCAGAAGGAAGGCTTCATACATAATACGACAATAATACATAACTAAAATTAACAATACATAACCCTACTCGAGGCGCTTGGTTTGGCTAGTCTCGGTGGTTCATCGATTCGGTCGACGAGCTCCGCCGAAGTTCGGATCTTCGACTTGAAGACTTGAAGAAACAAACAGAGGGATAGAGGATGATGGCACCATTTGATTAGGGCTGATTGGGGTCCTTTCCTTCACCTGATTTTGGGTTGCTTCATCTGCCGTACAATTACAAACAAACAGAAACAGAAGTTGATTGAAGAAGGAGATTGACAGAGGTTTTGGAGAGAGAGGTGAGAGAAAAGGATATGGCCTCCGTTTGGTTTGCCGGAAAGTTTGAGATCGGGAAAATATTTTAGTCTGACTTTGTGAGATATGAAATAAACGAAAAGGAGGGAGAATGGAGATGGAGATTGAGAAATCGAGATTTAATTTCTGAGATGTGAGTTTTAGATTAGATCTGCTGATCTGGGTTGAGAGTCTGAGTCTGTGACATAACTGATAAGAGTCAAGAGATAAAAGATAGAGACGGGGAGACCGAGAGAGTAAGGGCGAAGAGTTATTCGGTAATGAGATAAGATAGGCTTTATTTAAGAACTTATTCGGTATTCGGGTAAATCGAAAAATACAAAAATGAAGTCCGAACAAATAATCGTAAACCGAAAAAAAATTCGAATATAACCGAATCGTAAAAAATATTTGAAATATTAAAAAAATTCGGTTAAATTGTTTTGGTTTAATTTGGTTATTCAGTTATACCTATTTTTTACTCAATTCTAACTAGGGCGGGTTTATGTGAAATTTTGTACTTCCTCTATTCTAAAATTAGTGATATATTTATAAAATGACGATTTTTTAAAATAATTTTATATTCTCAAATATAACCTTAATATTAAGAATTTGGTTGTGGTGGTGTGTTATTGAAAATGATATTAGAAAAATAATGATAAATTAAAAATATTATGCCACTTTATAATTTTAAAATAATAAAAATATATCTCTAATTTTAAAATGAATTAGTATATATATATATAATTTTAGAATAGACATACTACCATTTTATTATGCTTTTGACACGTGCATTGAATTCAGGCGAGATATTTAAGATATATATATTTACTTCAATACCCTTACAAATATAATATTTAATTATCACATATTTATTCATATATATATATATATATATATATATATTAAATTTAAACTTTAGAAGTACTAGCATTAATATTCTGAAATTTATCATTTATAATAATTATTATAACTAAACTAAAAAGTTAATGAATTTAGCGATAAATATGACAAAGACCTCCTTTCCTCGAATTGTCATGACATCACTTATGAATCACATGAGCTGTTCAATTTCAAATGACATTTTCTCCTTGCTCTATATCTCTCCTCTTAAACATTTTTTTTATTATTATATATAGCCTTGCAAAATGAACATATATAGGATAGTATATAGAAGTTCAATTGAGTTTTACTTTTTTAAATTTAATTTGTTTAAAAACATATTAATTTACGAGCTCTACTCATTTATTATATATAACTTTAAAAAATTCTCATAATAATTGATACCTCACTGAAACTTGAATTCATTTGATCTTATCAAGTTCATTAATTTGGCCTTTAAATTTGGGAGTTTATTTCTTTTTTCTATATGTGAGACTTGATTTCATATTTGATTATGAGATTATATATATTGGAAGAAAAAGAAAAAAAGAAGCTCACTTGATCTTAACAAAGGTAATTAATTAAGATTTGTTTAGACATGAGTTCAATTAATAATAATAATTTACATCAAAAATCACAGTAAATTGCTAAAGCTTAAATGTAATAAATTAATTAATCCAAAACATAACTTAATTTTAAAGAAATAAAGTAACATGTGTATAATCTAATTGAATACTCGTATATAAACTAAATAGTATTTGTAGTAGCCACCCTCTTCCAATCATTTGTTATTTATTTGAAATAATTATTACTTGAATTCTTTAATTCTATTGTAATCGATCTTTTATGACAGATTAATAATATATATATATATATATATATATATATATATATATATATATATATATATATATATATATATATAGTTTTTTGGGCAATATAATTTGTTAAAAAAATACAAAATATGTCGCGGAGTGTGGGCAAGGAAATCGCGCCTTGCTCGCTTAGGGTTTCGTGTTGGCTGAGGAGGAGAGAAATCCACGAAAAATACGGAATTGATTGATTGATTGTAGAGGGGAGAACGACAGGTGGGCGATTACTCTAACGACGCGTGGCAGAACCCCTAAAATCCGAAAACCGTGTTAGGGTTATTGGAATTCCAAGAGCCTTCTTCGATTTTTCGAGTTGAGAGAGTGTTCGAATCTTGTTAGTGCTTTTAGGTGGAATATCCGAGCCTTAAGCCACTAAAAGAGAGTCCCTTCTTTTTAGAATGGAAGGGGTATTTATAGAGTTCCCTGGACTTAAGTCATCACATGTTAGGCACATGTTCTCAATGAAATTCCAAAAATACCCTTCAGTCATTAAAGTAATGCCCATATTGCCCTGTCCTTCTAGCCACTAATCCAATCCCTCAATCAATTCCCAAAAATGAGCCGCCTCCACGAGTCTTCCGCCTCGGGACACGTGGAGGCTTCTCCCGGTCTGGCACATTTATTTCTGACTTTTTCATCTTCATTCCATTAGGTTATGCGAACCCTAAATTGTACATTTAATGAGGTCATAGAACCCTAATTGTGCATTTAATTTAATTAGGTTATGTGAACCCTAATTTTGCACATGGGCCCACATTTGCCCCCTGCGCGAGAGTCGCATTTCCAAATAGACGATCGTGCAAGAATACATCAAACTTTTGAGTATATTTTGCGTGACTCCGCTTCTACGGGTCTTGAAGATCATGGTCCTAGTAAATGGAACTCTTAGGAAGCCAAATCCTTGGATTTGTTTCTTTATTTTTTCCTGAAAATTGAAAACAAGAAAAATAATCAAACAGCATTTAAAAAGAAATCTTTATTTTGGGTGGTCCACAAAATCTTTCTTTTTCATCAAACCAAATTGAATCATAATTTTTTTTGGAAATAAAATAAAATCTCAATTTTATAATAAAATCTCAATTTTATTTTGACAATAAAATCTCAATTTTATTTTGACAATAAAATCTTAATTTTATTTTGAAAATAAAATAAAATCTTAATTTTAGTTTGGAAATTAAATCTCTCTTTATTTTGGAAACTGGCTTCATCTTTCTTTATTTTGGAAACAAAATAAAATCTTTCTTTATTTGGGAAATAAACCAAATCTATCTTTATTTTGGAAATAAAATCTAGATTTATTTTGGAAATAAAATAAAATCTATCTTTATTTGATATATATATATATATATATATATATATATATATATATATATATATATATATATATAAGCTATTTTTCGAAAACTACCTTTTATTATTTTCGAAAATAAGCTATTCTTCCCTATAGGGTTTTACTTATCTTTATTTTGGAGAAGTAAGAAGTCCATATTCATAATCCATTGTCGCATGCCTTCGGATTGAGTAGGTGCTACTTGGGTGCATATTTCTCAGGATTGTCTCATAATCGCTAGGAGCCAACGAACACACGTGTGTTCCTCACCATTGCAGCCACATTAGCAAGTCTCACCATCAAGGACATTCTTGTGGTATCCAACACCAGGTAATTGTAAACCATTAGGGGCACACCTTTATTGGAGTCTTCATTTAGCCAATTTCTCATAATTGTTTCCTCGGAATTCTTCAAAACAAGGCTATAACTTTCGCGGTGAAGGAGCATTTGTCCCAAACCGTGGACTAAGAGAGCAACAAAACCTTAAAGGTATGCGTGGGAACAAACCCCTAGGTGGTGGCCGAACCCTATAGGCGCCGAACCCTATAGGGCGCCGAACCCTAGGGGGGCCGAACCTTTTTATTTTTTTTATTTTTTTTATTTTTAGGAGAGATCCCGTCCTAGGTGGTGGCCGAACCCTATAGGGCGCCGAACCCTAGGGGGGCCGAACCTTTATCATCATTTTTTTTAAGGAGAGATCCCGCCCTAGGTGGTGGCCGAACCCTATAGGAGCCGAACCCTATAGGGCGCCGAACCCTAGGGGGGCCGAACCTTTATTCAATTTTTTTTTTTTAAGGAGAGATCCCGCCCTAGGTGGTGGTCGAACCCTATAGGGCGCCGAACCCTAGGGGGGCCGAACCTTTTTTTTTTTTTGATCTTCCGAGCCCCAATACCTTGAGTACATCTTGATTTTTTCCTCGGATAATGAAGTGTGGCTTAACATTTTTCCTTGACGAAAACGCGAAAAGAGAAAAATTGATATGATTGCATGCTACAAAACCACTCCAGATGACCAGACCCCTAGGGGACGAACCCTAGGAGGCCGAACCCTAGAAAGGCCGAGCCCTAGGGGGGGCCGAACTCTAGGGGGCGAACCCTAGGCAGAAATTCACGTTTCGGACGAAAAAATGAAGTTCGGGCCGACTTGTCTCTACTATTAGGAGCGTCATTTGGAGTTTTTTGGCCCATAATATATCAAAACGACCGTATCGACGAGCCCTTCAAAACTCATCGCTATGCCATGACCTATGCTGTTTTAAGTCCATAAAAGGCTCCGAAGGATGGATTTTGGCCGTCCGAAGTTTTTTCGAAAATTTTTGGGAATTTTTTCTTGCATAAATGTACTCCTTCAATCTTTCTGACATTGTTTCTTCTTGTTTTCAGGTGTTTTGAAGCTCAACTATCGGACGTTCATATACTTTATTTTGCCATGGTGAGTACTTTATGTTCATATACTTTACTCGACATTCTTGATATACTTTCTCTAGGATTGGTATAATGATATCCCCCTTATCTGTAGGCCCTTTCTCCTGAATCCTCTGCAGAACTAAGGACTACCAAGGAGTCCCCATTCATCACTGATTGGGGAAGAGCTCCCTTCTTTGGTCCTTCTGACCTCTTCTGGGATAGAGTTCTTTGGTCCTTCTGACCCAGAGAAAGAAGGCTTGTTTCTATATGCCCCAGCTTCTGGAGGTTGGGATGACTTTCCTCATGCCGATTGCATTCCCCGCCTATGCATAGAGAAGCAAGAGTACCCATTCAGTCCCCTTCGCTTCCTGTCAGATTCATCCGGTCGCCTTCAAGGATGGCAAGATTGGACCGACGAGATCCTTGACAACGCTGAATATGTGGAAATACTGAAGAATGCGAGTATCTTTCGTTGTGTTCAACTGTGTAGAGACCTACGAATTTACCAGGATCATAACGCACTTACTGTGTTGATCTCACGATGGTGTTCCTCTACTTGCACATTCATCACTGCCTGGGGGGAATTCACCCCTACTCTAGAGGATGTTTATGCCCTCTACCAGTAAGTTTTCTTCTTTTATTCCTTTCATTCATTCTCATTTTTTTATATATATTTATATATATATATATATATATATATATATATATTTTGAATCTCGTCTTGTAGCCTTCCCATTGTTGCTTCGAACTCCTGCGGCCCTTCTAACATGTCCACTAGAGATAACGAATGCATTGCCTACTTGATGGAAGCCTTCAGACAATCTTCCCACTTCACTTCCCGCTTCAAGGGTGATACGCTCCTTCCGGATTTCGAGAGTTCAGGTCGGCAAAAGAATTCTTGGTTATCCTGGGTGCGCTATTTCTTCCGTGATTACAAGACCAACCAGTGGAACAGCTCAGTTTACGATAAGTCTGTTCTTGCCTTCCGTGAAGAGACTTGCCCCTTTCCTCTGGCAGCTTATCTAGTTATGTGGCTGTCCCGTTTCATCTTCCCTGGGTCTCCCAAAGACGGTCCTTCTGCCCGTATGTTTAGTTTGGCGGCGTTGTTATACCGAGGCTCGGAGATTCCCCTTGCTCCTCTCTTCCTAGGGACCTTATATCGTCGCCTAGACGAAACAACCCTTGCCATGAAAGAATCTGTTGGGAGGTAATCACTTACATATTTTATATTTAATTGTCATTCAAACTGCCCTTTTTTTCCTTCAACCTTTTCTATAATATATATATATATATATATATATATATATATATATATATATATATATATATATATATATATATATATTTGTTTTTTATTTACTCAGGTATGATGTCAGTTGCTTCATTCCATGCTCCTTCCTTCAGATCTTTCTTTTCGAGCGCTTTCCGGGCTATTCCGATCTTGAACATCTTTCTACAAGAAAGAAAAAGTCTCATTCTCTCCCACCACGCAACATCATTCCTCGCATGCTACGCTGGATTGATCACCGTTCTAGTCCTGACAGTACGGATTTGCGACATTTCCTCGATGATTATTCATGCTTCACTGCTCGTCCCTATACCGTCGTTTCAGGGGGTTGCGGTCATCTACCTCACTTCTACAAGCACAAATTTCGTACCTTCTCCAACCTCAACAGAAATAGTTTGAGTGGCTCCGCACTGTCTTGGTTCGTTTTCCTTCGGTCCACAGAGCTTCCATATTTCCTTGAGAATAATAGTTTTGGTACTGTACTGTATTCTCCTCACAGGGTCATGAGACAATTCGGATATGACCAGGAAAGCCCTTTCGGTCACACCTGCCGGGGGAATTATGAGGATGTTCTTCTCAATTTCGTCTCTAGTTCCTCCTCTTTTACATGGGCATTTCCGAGGCCATCAAGTGATCCCTATAGACCCCTTCCTTTTGTCATACCAGATGACTCCCGAAGCGGGCGATATACCGCTGGAGAACGTAATTACTGGCAAGTCAATCTTAAAAGATGGGAGGATGATACCTTGATTTGTTCATTGCCGGTTTCAATTCCACAACGTCTTCAATGGGGCCGACTGCTATGCTCTCCCAAGCCCAATGTTCGCTCAGCACTTTGGCCAGCCAGTAGCCGCTTGGCTGAGCGTGACATTTTGATGCCTAAGTCGTCTCCCCCTAAGCAGATCATTCCATCACAGGTTCCCACTACTTCCAGGAGTCTTCCACCACGGGCTCCGATTCGGGTGTCCTCTCTAGGTCCTCCCCATGGATCCTCTGATGCGGAGGAGATGAGAGTTACTCGTTCTAAAATGAGAGCGGCTACTGCTACTGATTCTGAGATAGCTCCTCCTATTGTTTCTGCCGAGGTTCCAATCAGTCGTCCTCCTATCAGGCTTATCATAAAGCCATTAGCAAAACGCCCCCTTGATAATGTTGATCCTAGTATCCAGTCAGCCGAGGATCCGATCAAAAAGCGCCGTAAAAATTTGGTAATTTGTCGTACTACTCTCATTTTTTCTTTCATCCCTTGTGTTACTGTTTTCACATATCATTAAGTAATTGTTTCCTATATATATATATATTTATTAATTTTCAGGTAACCGTGGTCGATGAAGATGATGATGATGATGATGTTCCTCTTGGGTTATTATATAGTACTACAAATGAGGCTTCCGCGGCGGCTTCCACTAGTCGTGAGCCCGTCCAACGTGTCCTTGTTGATATTGAGTCATCTACTCCTCGCGACGATTGTGTTAGTCTGGATGCTAAAGATACTTTGTCTGATGTAAGCTCGAGTCCTGCTGTGGGTGATACAGCAATTTCTTCAAACCTTCCTATGCATGCTCCCCATGATGAGTCTGAAGATGTTGATGAGACTCTTACTTCCCCGAGGGAGAATCATTCTGAAACTATTGGTGATGTTCATCCTCCCCAGAAGGATTCTACCGAGGTGGTGATTGCTCGGGAAGGCATTGTTGATAGTACTTTGGATGGGTTGAATGACATTCCCCTTTCTGTGGCATCTCCCGACTCCTTTTCCATTGACTATATTGTGAGTATCCTTCCTTAATCCATGAGTGATTTGTCTTGAGGATGAATTTCATTTGCTCTCTTTTTTTTTTATTTATTCATAATGTATTGTGCTTTGTCATCTTGTTTTCAGAACGAGAGAATGAAAGATTTGCCTTTGCCCGTTGAGGCACTCGCGTTATTTGCTGTTTTTCATTCGGATAGTGACCTTGGTTATCCTCCAGGTGACCAAGGCTTCGAGGAATCCTTAGCTGTACAACATCTTTCTGCTCCTCCATCCCTGGTCTCGACAAATTCTATGGTGGCCTCTAAAGTAGCTCCTGCTAGAGCTTCCTTCAATCCAAGTGGGGATCTTGTTTCTTGGAGGGGTTTCCAGATATCGTCTTCTAGTCAGGAAAGTCTTGAGCGTCTCTTAGCTCGGTTCCCGCAGACTCTTGACCGGTTGATTATTAAGACAACTTCAACCCAAACCCTTTTCCTAGACCAGCTCGCCGGCCTTGTTCTTGGATTGCATACTCTTTCCTTATATTCCTTGCGAGTTGAGGACTTGAAGAAGTTTAGCGATGATGTAGATGACCTTGCAGCCGTAGGTGTTGACATGTCTCCTTTTCGTGATAGGTTGGATCTTCTCAAGTCGAGTTTTAACCTTGTTTCACTACGTTCGGAGGTTGCTGTACGTAAAAGTGAAGATGAATCCTTTTCAGTGCAGCTTTCGGAGCTTGGTGATGCCGCAAACAAATTGAAGAGCCAGTCTCAAGATTTAGGAAGCCAGCGTCGGGATTTACAAGCAAAACTTCATGAGGTAGAGCGTCAGTGCCGGGACTTAGAGGCAAAACTTCAGGAGGTAGAGCGTTAGTGCCGGGACTTAGAGGCGACTACCCAACAGGTTAGGGAGCTGAAAGCTGCAAATCTTAAGATTCGAGATGCTGCCGTTGCTGACTTGGAAGCTTTAGTTATGCCTCCTCTTCATTTTGATATGTCGTGGCCTTTAGATCATAACTTATTGTAGTAGTTTATTTTTTCGATTTCCTGTTTCAGAAACTCATTTACACATATTTCATTTATCAGAACGTGGTTTCTTTAACCTTGTTGATTGCCTTTAATTTGAATGATTCCTTAAAACTCAATATTTATCATTGAGTCTCAAGTTTTTTTTTTAAATTAATATTCCAAGACAACAATAGGTATTATAAGAAAACATCAATTTTGTCAAATTTTGAATTAAAACATTCAAGTATAAGTGAAAGTTTGTCAATTTATTGATAAAAAATTGCTTTTAACGAAAAGCATAACGTTTCACATAGTAAATCTTGCTTTTATCGGAGAAAGCATAACGTTTGCCACTTTTAGAGATAAAGTGTAACTTTTTTGCTTTTATTGAATAAAGCATAACATTCTTCACTTTTAAAGATAAAGCGTAACTTTTGGGTTTGAGGGCTTATACTCAGGTGCCTCAGTCACTTTTGAAGTTGAAAGTGTAACTTGCGAGGTGTGACGCCCCCAAAATTAGGTATACATCACCCATCTTGGGTCGTCAGATACATAGTACAGAATACAAATACAACTGATTAATACATCTGTCGTGTACAATACGACAAAACATAAACTGTGAGTTTGAATACAAATATTATCTTCTAGAGAGTATTCATACTCAAAAGGAGTCCTCATTACATTTATTAACACACCATTACATAGAATAGTGAGGACTACTAACTAATACTATCATTCGGACCATCACTCCGCACCCCGACTTGTCCCAGCTACGTTCTCATTTCCTGAAGAGAACAGTGAAAGAAAGGGTGAGCTCAACTAGCCCAGTAAGAAATATTATGACTAAGATAATGCAGAATAAATTATCATTAGCCTTCAACAATGTTAAACTGATAAAATATAATAGACATCAAGTTTAACTGTAGCGGAACAAGCAATCCATTAAAAGAGTCAAGTAGAAAATAAACTCTACTATCTTTTATGATTTAAGAAGTTTTTCAACACTGTAATCGCTGAGACTCAGCTTAATAAAGTAATCCACATCATCGAATCACCCCTGCACTACGGCCAAGGATATTCGTATATTCATTAATGGTCATGATCATGCCAACAACTGTCCATCAATGCACTACGGGCCAATGAGGACTTTTACCACATCATTTGTAACATTACGGTCATGATTACACCGAATAATCCCTGGTCATAATCATACCAAGTCCATCTATGCACTACAGGCCACAGATGACTTTCAACAGAATATAAACATGAGGATGATGACAATGATATAAGAATTCAATAAAACAAGTTCAAGAATTAATTTATTCAAGAATTAACAACGTCCAAATTGTCAACATGATACTGCTTTGTGGAGTAAAATTCAAGAATGATCAGGAGAATATTTCCATGAATAGATACTGGATGAAACGCAACTATCAAGGATATTCCACAAATTTCATGGAGTATAGAAGTCAAAACTTAACCAACTGAGTATAATAAAGAATGGAATAACAAAAGAAATCACCATGCATGCGATAGACCGCACAGACAGGTTATTCCAACAGAATAATAAATAATGGAACCAGGTCCGGCGTAAACGCACAGACAGGATATTCCGACAGAATAATAAATAATGGAACCAGGTCCGGTGTAAAACACACAGACAGGATATTCCAACAGAATAATAATAAAACGGAACCAGGTCCGGTGTAAAACACACAGACAGGATGTTCCAACAGAATAATAAACGGAACCAGGTCCGGTGTAAAACACACAGACAGGATGTTCCAACAGAATAATAGAAGAATGTCACCAAGTATAGGGTAGACCGCGTATACTGGTTATTCCAACAGAATAATAACGAATGGAATAACAGAAGTTCTCTTCATGAATATAAAAGAAATAATATTCCCTACCTTAAAAGAACTGGATATTGGAAAAGTGATGTAGCAGAATACTTTTATTCTTTCTCTCTTATTCTCTCTATACTTTCTCTCTCTATAGCTTGAATGAATTCGTGAAAAATAATGAAGCCCTAGGCCTCTATTTATAGAAAAACTGAGGGTGGCTCTTGGTCTTAACGAAGGGTCAAATGACTCTTGGTCTTAACGAAGGGTCAAATGACTCTTGGTAATATTGAAGGGACAACTACTATTGACGAAAGTAATTACTATTGACCAAGGTAAATACTATTGACGAAGGTAATTACTATTGACCAAGGTAAATACTATTGACGAAGGTAATTACTATTGACCAAGGTAAATACTATTGACGAAGGTAATTACTATTGACGACGGTAATTACTATTGACGAAGAGACTCTTAGATGATGACATATGGCCCCCCATAAAATAACCAAACTTACCACAACGTCTCAATTATTGATTTAATAATATAACATATTATACAAATGATACTATGACAATAATTTAAGAGATATGATGCAGCTGTAGCAATAATTGAGTATAGCTGAGTGACTTCTCACGTAAGCATCAATAATCAATACCGTGTGCTACTATGCAACCACGCGTATTACTGTACTTTTACTACCGAGTAGTTCAACAGTTTTAACGGTTTTAACGGTAACACCTCAGCCGTTATTTTTATAGAAAGATAATTCTGTCGTTTTCTCAATCCGACAATAATTCCGTTGTGGGGTCCACCAATGATTGTGCCGTCGTACGAATATTCCCCGACAAAAAGAATATTCTCCGACCAAACGAATATTTTATAACAACTTGCTTACTTTGTAAAATTTATAAATATTACCCACAACTATAACATTATATCAAATTAACTCCATAATATTCAAAAATGATATTTATAAAAAATTCATCTTTATTTATAAAAATTGGGGTCTTACAACCTCCCCTTCTTATGAAATTTCGCCCTCGAAATTAGGGTACGTACCTGGTATGTCGAAGAGGTAAGGATACCTTGATTTCATTTCTGATTCTAACTCCCAAGTCATTTCCTCAACATCGTGGTTTCTCCATAAAACTTTGACTTGAGGTATAACCTTGGAGCGTAGAATATGTTCCTTCTTATCCAAGATTTGAACAGGAACTTCTTCATACGTCAAATCCTCCGCTATTTCGTCCGGTTCTAACTCAATAATGTGGTTCGGGTCTTCCACATATTTGCGTAACATGGATATGTGGAAAACGTTATGAACACGAGACATACTTGGCGGTAAAGCGAGTCTATAAGCCACAGTTCCTACTCGATCGAGGATTAAAAATGGACCGATGAATCGAGGATTTAGCTTTCCTCTCTTTTCAAATCTCGTAACACCCTTCCATGGAGCAACACGTAAGAACACATGATCTCCTACATCAAATTCCACGTCCTTTCGATGAAGATCAGCATAACTCTTTTGTCGATCTTGTGAGGTTTTTATACGTTGTCGGATCGTTTGAATCTTTTCTGTAGTCATACGTACCAACTCCGGTCCCAACAACGTTGCTTCGCCCACCTCATCCCAGCATACTGGAGAATGACATTTTCTTCCATACAATGCTTCGAATGGAGCCATGCCAATACTTGCTTGATAACTGTTGTTGTAGGAAAACTCCACTAATGGTAAGAACTTGTCCCAACTTCCCTTGAAGTCAAAGACACAGAGTCTTAATAGATCTTCAAGAGTTTGAATAGTCCTCTCTGATTGTCCGTCCGTCTGAGGATGATATGCTGAACTAAATCGTAACTCCGTGCCCATAGCTTTTTGTAAACTAACCCAAAATCGTGAAGTGAATCTTGGGTCTCGATCAGAAATTATGGATACTGGCATACCATGCAGTCTTACAATCTCGTTTATGTACATACGAGCAAGACGTTCAAGTGTATAAGTTTCTCGTATCGGTAAGAAATGAGCAGACTTGGTCAATCTATCAACAATGACCCAAATCGCATCAATACCTTGAGAAACCCTGGGAAGACCGGTAACGAAATCCATGGTAATGTGCTCCCACTTCCATTCTGGAATTTCAAGTGGTTGCAATGGACCTTTTGGTACTTGATGCTCCGCTTTGACTCGTTGACAAGTTAGACACCTTGAGATAAACAACGCTATCTCTCTCTTCATATTGCTCCACCAAAATGTATGACGAAGATCATGATACATTTTGGTACTTCCAGGATGGATTGCAAACGGTGTGTTGTGCGCCTCCATCATGATTTCATACTTTAAATCAGGGTTGTTAGGAACACAAAGTCTGGAGTTGACTCGAAGTATTCCTTCCTCATCGATTCTTGCTTCCGGCATAGAACCTTCTTGCACTTTCTTCCTCATACGCATCAGCTCCAGGTCTGTAGCTTGAGCAGCTTTAACTTTATCGATTAAAGTCGGTTCTACTCGTATATTCGCCATCATCACATGGGTCCCTGGAGTCTTCAACTCTATCTCCATCCTTTGCAAGTCACACAAAATGGGCCTTTGTGTTGACAATATCGCACTCGTACTTGCATATGATCTTCTACTCAATGCGTCAGCTACCACGTTCGCTTTTCCAGGATGGTATTGAATGGTATGATCATAATCTTTCAACAGTTCAAGCCAACGTCGTTGTCGCATGTTGAGTTCCTTTTGAGTGAAGAAATATTTGAGGCTTTTATGATCCGTAAAGATCTCCACTTTCTCCCCATACAAGTAATGCCTCCAAATTTTAAGTGCAAAGACAACAGCTGCCAACTCTAGATCATGAGTAGGATAATTCCTCTCATATTCCTTGAGTTGTCTTGATGCATAGGCTATGACTTTTCCATGTTGCATGAGAACGCATCCCAACCCTTTGCTCGAAGCATCACTGTAGATGACAAATCCCTCCGAGCCAGATGGTATTGTTAGAACAGGTGCTGAAATGAGTCTCCTCTTGAGTTCTTGAAAACTCTGCTCACATTCTTCGCTCCAACCAAACTTTGTATCTTTCCGAGTCAGCTGAGTTAATGGAGTAGCGATTCGAGAAAATCCTTCCACGAATCTCCGATAATAACCAGCTAAACCAAGAAAGCTACGTACCTCGGTCACTGATTTAGGTTGCTCCCAGCTTTGAATAGCTTCAATCTTTGCCGGGTCAACCGATATTCCACGACTTGATACTACGTGCCCAAGGAATGCTACCTCCTCCAGCCAGAACTCGCATTTCTTCAACTTGGCATAAAGCTTGTATTCACGAAGCTTTTGGAGTACCAGCCTCAAGTGTTGCTCATGATCTTCACGGCTTTTGGAATAAATAAGGATGTCATCAATAAAGACGACCACAAAGTGATCCAAATATTCCTTGAATACCCGGTTCATCATATCCATGAAGGCAGCAGGAGCATTAGTCAATCCAAAGGACATGACTAGGAATTCATAATGCCCGTACCGAGTTCTAAAAGCCGTCTTTGGAATATCCTCAGTTCTAACCTTCAGCTGATGATATCCAGAACGAAGATCGATCTTTGAAAAGAATTGTGCTCCTTGCAACTGGTCAAACAGGTCATCAATACGTGGCAATGGGTACCTGTTTTTGATGGTGACATGATTCAACTCCCGATAATCAATACAAAGTCGCATACTTCCATCTTTCTTCTTCACGAATAGAACAGGAGCACCCCAAGGAGAAGTACTAGGACGAATAAAACCAATGTCTAACAATTCCTGCAGTTGAGTCTTTAACTCCTGAAGTTCAATAGGAGCCATTCGATATGGGGCTTTGGAAATGGGTTTTGTACCGGGTTCAAGGTCGATACAAAATTCAATTTCACGCTCTGGGGGTAGGCCAGGAAGTTCTTCAGGGAATACGTCAGGGAATTTATTAACAATAGAAATATCATTCAAAACTGACGTATTTTTGTTTAGATCTGTGACATGAGCTAAGAAAGCTTGACATCCGTTTTTCAATAAACGAATAGCTTTATGGCTTGAGATGACAGCGATTGATTTTAATGGTTTGGTTGCTTGAATTCGCATAATAGGTCGATTAGGAATATGAAAGCTAACAACCTTACGAAAACAATCAATTTTTGCATAATGAGTAGTTAACCAATCAATCCCTAGAATCACGTCAAATGCAAGTATTTTTAATGAAATCAGATCGATAGGTAATGTGTGGGTACCAACTTGAACCAAACAAGACTTATAAACAGTGGAGGTAATGAAGGTTTCTCCCAACGGAGTTTCCACAGATAAGTCAAAGTCTAATTTCTCCGGAATCAAATTTAATCGATGAGCGCAAGTAGGAGAAATAAAAGAATGGGTTGAACCGGTATCAAATAAAGTATAAACTTCTTTAGAGTTTATAATAAGCTTACCCGTGATGACCTCATTCGGGTTCCTTGCTCTCTGGGAGTTCACAACAAACGCTCTCCCTTGCACAACCGGTTTTGACTTTTCTGGGACGGCTTTTGGTGCCTCCATCCTAGCTGAATTTGTCTTCGGTAAACGACAAAATCGGGCTAAATGACCTTCTCTTCCACAATTATAACATGCTTTGGACGGCATCGCGCAGTTTGGACTGATGTGCCCCTCCCCTCCGCATTTGAAACATATGATAGGTGGTCGTTCTCCTTCCTTAACGACAGGTGCTGGTGCTGACGTCTTTCCATCATTGTTGAATCTCCTCTTCTTGAAATGTCCATTCTTATTGTTTTGGCCCTGATTACCACCGAAGTGGTTACCATTTCTGGCCTGTTGATTCCCTCCACGCTTGTTGTCACCGCTTCGATGACTGCTCTCACTGGTATTATCATTTTGCCGGCTGCTCTCTTTTGGTTGCGTTATCTCGTTATCGCGCTCCACCAACTGAGCCCTATTTACAACATCTGAATACAAACACAGTTTATGAGAAACAAGATGTTGACGTATCTCCGGCTTCAAACCTCTTAAAAACATCCGCGTCATTCTTTCTTCATTATCCACCAGGTGGGACGCAAACCGGGATAACTCCGCAAATTTTGCCTCGTACTGCGACACGGTCATATTATTCTGCTCCAATTTGATGAACTCCACCTCCTTCATGTGACGAATACTCTCGGGAAAGTATTTGTCGTTAAACAGCTCTTGGAACTTCTCCCAGGACATCTTCAGTGCGGCAGGTTGAGTACGCTTTATCGATTCCCACCAGTAATCTGCCTCTCCTCGCAACATAAAGGCGGCAAAGGGAACCTTTTGCTCCTCGGAGCAACCCAAGACATCAAATATCTTGGTGATCTGCTTTATCCATGTTTCAGCTACAAGTGGTTTGGGTTCTCCCTTAAACTCCGGTGGTCCCAGCTCCTTAAACTGTTTAGCGGTGACCGCCAAAGAGTTTCCAGTATTTCCACCTACGTTGTGGACAGGAGCCGCTTTCACCTGTTGTTGCATGAATTGCATAAAGCCTCTGAACATTTGATCATTCATCATTTGGTCAGTGTTGTTGTTTGCATGAGGATTGACACCTTCCTGATGCACATTATCCTGATTATTGATATGTGGTGAATCAACAGTCGTCTGTGCTCCATTGCTATTCTCAACATTCTCAGATGCCATTTTCAGATACTGCCACAAAATAAAAATTAATTGATATGTCATATATTATCCTTATATTATGACCGACCAATTAAATACCATGCAAATAAACTTAGGTATGTCATACTAGCGAAGGAATTCCCCGTCTCTCCCCTCCTAGTTCTATTCTCACATCTTAGCCAGGGATCATATCCCTAAGCTCTGATACCAACTGTGACGCCCCCAAAATTAGGTATACATCACCCATCTTGGGTCGTCAGATACATAGTACAGAATACAAATACAACTGATTAATACAACTGTCGTGTACAATACGACAAAACATAAACTGTGAGTTTGAATACAAATATTATCTTCTAGAGAGTATTCATACTCAAAAGGAGTCCTCATTACATTTATTAACACACCATTACATAGAATAGTGAGGACTACTAACTAATACTATCATTCGGACCATCACTCCGTACCCCGACTTGTCCCAGCTACGTTCTCATTTCCTGAAGAGAACAGTGAAAGAAAGGGTGAGCTCAACTAGCCCAGTAAGAAATATTATGACTAAGATAATGCAGAATAAATTATCATTAGCCTTCAACAATGTTAAACTGATAAAATATAATAGACATCAAGTTTAACTGTAGCGGAACAAGCAATCCATTAAAAGAGTCAAGTAGAAAATAAACTCTACTATCTTTTATGATTTAAAAGTTTTTCAACACTGTAATCGCTGAGACTCAGCTTAATAAAATAATCCACATCATCGAATCACCCCTGCACTACGGCCAAGGATATTCGTATATTCATTAATGGTCATGATCATGCCAACAACTGTCCATCAATGCACTACGGGCCAATGAGGACTTTTACCACATCATTTGTAACATTACGGTCATGATTATACCGAATAATCCCTGGTCATAATCATACCAAGTCCATCTATGCACTACAGGCCACAGATGACTTTCAACATTTTATAAACATGAGGATGATGACAATGATATAAGAATTCAATAAAACAAGTTCAAGAATTAATTTATCCAAGAATTAACAACGTCCAAATTGTCAACATGATACTGCTTTGTGGAGTAAAATTCAAGAATGCTTAGAAGAATATTTTCATGAAAAGATACTGGATGAAACGCAACTATCAAGGATATTCCACAAATTTCATGGAGTATAGAAGTCAAAACTTAACCAACTGAGTATAATAAAGAATGGAATAACAAAAGAAATCACCATGCATGCGATAGACCGCACAGACAGGTTATTCCAACAGAATAATAAATAATGGAACCAGGTCCGGCGTAAACGCACAGACAGGATATTCCGACAGAATAATAAATAATGGAACCAGGTCCGGTGTAAAACACACAGACAGGATATTCCAACAGAATAATAATAAAACGGAACCAGGTCCGGTGTAAAACACACAGACAGGATGTTCCAACAGAATAATAAACGGAACCAGGTCCGGTGTAAAACACACAGACAGGATGTTCCAACAGAATAATAGAAGAATGTCACCAAGTATAGGGTAGACCGCGTATACTGGTTATTCCAACAGAATAATAACGAATGGAATAACAGAAGTTCTCTTCATGAATATAAAAGAAATAATATTCCCTACCTTAAAAGAACTGGATATTGGAAAAGTGATGTAGCAGAATACTTTTATTCTCTCTCTCTTATTCTCTCTATACTTTCTCTCTCTATAGCTTGAATGAATTCGTGAAAAATAATGAAGCCCTAGGCCTCTATTTATAGAAAAACTGAGGGTGGCTCTTGGTCTTAACGAAGGGTCAAATGACTCTTGGTCTTAACGAAGGGTCAAATGACTCTTGGTAATATTGAAGGGACAACTACTATTGACGAAAGTAATTACTATTGACCAAGGTAAATACTATTGACGAAGGTAATTACTATTGACCAAGGTAAATACTATTGACGAAGGTAATTACTATTGACCAAGGTAAATACTATTGACGAAGGTAATTACTATTGACGACGGTAATTACTATTGACGAAGAGACTCTTAGATGATGACATATGGCCCCCCATAAAATAACCAAACTTACCACAACGTCTCAATTATTGATTTAATAATATAACATATTATACAGATGATACTATGACAATAATTTAAGAGATATGATGCAGCTGTAGCAATAATTGAGTATAGCTGAGTGACTTCTCACGTAAGCATCAATAATCAATACCGTGTGCTACTATGCAACCACGCGTATTACTGTACTTTTACTACCGAGTAGTTCAACAGTTTTAACGGTTTTAACGGTAACACCTCAGCCGTTATTTTTATAGAAAGATAATTCTGTCGTTTTCTCAATCCGACAATAATTCCGTTGTGGGGTCCACCAATGATTGTGCCGTCGTACGAATATTCCCCGACAAAAAGAATATTCTCCGACCAAACGAATATTTTATAACAACTTGCTTACTTTGCAAAATTTATAAATATTACCCACAACTATAACATTATATCAAATTAACTCCATAATATTCAAAAATGATATTTATAGAAAATTCATCTTTATTTATAAAAATTGGGGTCTTACAACCTCCCCTTCTTATGAAATTTCGCCCTCGAAATTAGGGTACGTACCTGGTATGTCGAAGAGGTAAGGATACCTTGATTTCATTTCTGATTCTAACTCCCAAGTCATTTCCTCAACATCGTGGTTTCTCCACAAAACTTTGACTTGAGGTATAACCTTGGAGCGTAGAATATGTTCCTTCTTATCCAAGATTTGAACAGGAACTTCTTCATACGTCAAATCCTCCGCTATTTCGTCCGGTTCTAACTCAATAATGTGGTTCGGGTCTTCCACATATTTGCGTAACATGGATATGTGGAAAACGTTATGAACACGAGACATACTTGGCGGTAAAGCGAGTCTATAAGCCACAGTTCCTACTCGATCGAGGATTAAAAATGGACCGATGAATCGAGGATTTAGCTTTCCTCTCTTTCCAAATCTCGTAACTCCTTTCCATGGAGCAACACGTAAGAACACATGATCTCCTACATCAAATTCCACGTCCTTTCGATGAAGATCAGCATAACTCTTTTGTCGATCTTGTGAGGTTTTTATACGTTGTCGGATCGTTTGAATCTTTTCTGTAGTCATACGTACCAACTCCGGTCCCAACAACGTTGCTTCGCCCACCTCATCCCAGCATACTGGAGAACGACATTTTCTTCCATACAATGCTTCGAATGGAGCCATGCCAATACTTGCTTGATAACTGTTGTTGTAGGAAAACTCCACCAATGGTAAGAACTTGTCCCAACTTCCCTTGAAGTCAAAGACACAGAGTCTTAATAGATCTTCAAGAGTTTGAATAGTCCTCTCTGATTGTCCGTCCGTCTGAGGATGATATGCTGAACTAAATCGTAACTCCGTGCCCATAGCTTTTTGTAAACTAACCCAAAATCGTGAAGTGAATCTTGGGTCTCGATCAGAAATTATGGATACTGGCATACCATGCAGTCTTACAATCTCGTTTATGTACATACGAGCAAGACGTTCAAGTGTATAAGTTTCTCGTATCGGTAAGAAATGAGCAGACTTGGTCAATCTATCAACAATGACCCAAATCGCATCAATACCTTGAGAAACCCTAGGAAGACCGGTAACGAAATCCATGGTAATGTGCTCCCACTTCCATTCTGGAATTTCAAGTGGTTGCAATGGACCTTTTGGTACTTGATGCTCCGCTTTGACTCGTTGACAAGTTAGACACCTTGAGATAAACAACGCTATCTCTCTCTTCATATTGCTCCACCAAAATGTATGACGAAGATCATGATACATTTTGGTACTTCCAGGATGGATTGCAAACGGTGTGTTGTGCGCCTCCATCATGATTTCATACTTTAAATCAGGGTTGTTAGGAACACAAAGTCTGGAGTTGACTCGAAGTATTCCTTCTTCATCGATTCTTGCTTCCGGCATAGAACCTTCTTGCACTTTCTTCCTCATACGCATCAGCTCCAGGTCTGTAGCTTGAGCAGCTTTAACTTTATCGATTAAAGTCGGTTCTACTCGTATATTCGCCATCATCACATGGGTCCCTGGAGTCTTCAACTCTATCTCCATCCTTTGCAAGTCACACAAAATGGGCCTTTGTGTTGACAATATCGCACTCGTACTTGCATATGATCTTCTACTCAATGCGTCAGCTACCACGTTCGCTTTTCCAGGATGGTATTGAATGGTATGATCATAATCTTTCAACAGTTCAAGCCAACGTCGTTGTCGCATGTTGAGTTCCTTTTGAGTGAAGAAATATTTGAGGCTTTTATGATCCGTAAAGATCTCCACTTTCTCCCCATACAAGTAATGCCTCCAAATTTTAAGTGCAAAGACAACAGCTGCCAACTCTAGATCATGAGTAGGATAATTCCTCTCATATTCCTTGAGTTGTCTTGATGCATAGGCTATGACTTTTCCATGTTGCATGAGAACGCATCCCAACCCTTTGCTCGAAGCATCACTGTAGATGACAAATCCCTCCGAGCCAGATGGTATTGTTAGAACAGGTGCTGAAATGAGTCTCCTCTTGAGTTCTTGAAAACTCTGCTCACATTCTTCGCTCCAACCAAACTTTGTATCTTTCCGAGTCAGCTGAGTTAATGGAGTAGCGATTCGAGAAAATCCTTCCACGAATCTCCGATAATAACCAGCTAAACCAAGAAAGCTACGTACCTCGGTCACTGATTTAGGTTGCTCCCAGCTTTGAATAGCTTCAATCTTTGCCGGGTCAACCGATATTCCACGACTTGATACTACGTGCCCAAGGAATGCTACCTCCTCCAGCCAGAACTCGCATTTCTTCAACTTGGCATAAAGCTTGTATTCACGAAGCTTTTGGAGTACCAGCCTCAAGTGTTGCTCATGATCTTCACGGCTTTTGGAATAAATAAGGATGTCATCAATAAAGACGACCACAAAGTGATCCAAATATTCCTTGAATACCCGGTTCATCATATCCATGAAGGCAGCAGGAGCATTAGTCAATCCAAAGGACATGACTAGGAATTCATAATGCCCGTACCGAGTTCTAAAAGCCGTCTTTGGAATATCCTCAGTTCTAACCTTCAGCTGATGATATCCAGAACGAAGATCGATCTTTGAAAAGAATTGTGCTCCTTGCAACTGGTCAAACAGGTCATCAATACGTGGCAATGGGTACCTGTTTTTGATGGTGACATGATTCAACTCCCGATAATCAATACAAAGTCGCATACTTCCATCTTTCTTCTTCACGAATAGAACAGGAGCACCCCAAGGAGAAGTACTAGGACGAATAAAACCAATGTCTAACAATTCCTGCAGTTGAGTCTTTAACTCCTGAAGTTCAATAGGAGCCATTCGATATGGGGCTTTGGAAATGGGTTTTGTACCGGGTTCAAGGTCGATACAAAATTCAATTTCACGCTCTGGGGGTAGGCCAGGAAGTTCTTCAGGGAATACGTCAGGGAATTTATTAACAATAGAAATATCATTCAAAACTGACGTATTTTTGTTTAGATCTGTGACATGAGCTAAGAAAGCTTGACATCCGTTTTTCAATAAACGAATAGCTTTATGGCTTGAGATGACAGCGATTGATTTTAATGGTTTGGTTGCTTGAATTCGCATAATAGGTCGATTAGGAATATGAAAGCTAACAACCTTACGAAAACAATCAATTTTTGCATAATGAGTAGTTAACCAATCAATCCCTAGAATCACGTCAAATGCAAGTATTTTTAATGAAATCAGATCGATAGGTAATGTGTGGGTACCAACTTGAACCAAACAAGACTTATAAACAGTGGAGGTAATGAAGGTTTCTCCCAACGGAGTTTCCACAGATAAGTCAAAGTCTAATTTCTCCGGAATCAAATTTAATCGATGAGCGCAAGTAGGAGAAATAAAAGAATGGGTTGAACCGGTATCAAATAAAGTATAAACTTCTTTAGAGTTTATAATAAGCTTACCCGTGATGACCTCATTCGGGTTCCTTGCTCTCTGGGAGTTCACAACAAACGCTCTTCCTTGCACAACCGGTTTTGACTTTTCTGGGACGGCTTTTGGTGCCTCCATCCTAGCTGAATTTGTCTTCGGTAAACGACAAAATCGGGCTAAATGACCTTCTCTTCCACAATTATAACATGCTTTGGACGGCATCGCGCAGTTTGGACTGATGTGCCCCTCCCCTCCGCATTTGAAACATATGATAGGTGGTCGTTCTCCTTCCTTAACGACAGGTGCTGGTGCTGACGTCTTTCCATCATTGTTGAATCTCCTCTTCTTGAAATGTCCATTCTTATTGTTTTGGCCCTGATTACCACCGAAGTGGTTACCATTTCTGGCCTGTTGATTCCCTCCACGCTTGTTGTCACCGCTTCGATGACTGCTCTCACTGGTATTATCATTTTGCCGGCTGCTCTCTTTTGGTTGCGTTATCTCGTTATCGCGCTCCACCAACTGAGCCCTATTTACAACATCTGAATACAAACACAGTTTATGAGAAACAAGATGTTGACGTATCTCCGGCTTCAAACCTCTTAAAAACATCCGCGTCATTCTTTCTTCATTATCCACCAGGTGGGACGCAAACCGGGATAACTCCGCAAATTTTGCCTCGTACTGCGACACGGTCATATTATTCTGCTCCAATTTGATGAACTCCACCTCCTTCATGTGACGAATACTCTCGGGAAAGTATTTGTCGTTAAACAGCTCTTGGAACTTCTCCCAGGACATCTTCAGTGCGGCAGGTTGAGTACGCTTTATCGATTCCCACCAGTAATCTGCCTCTCCTCGCAACATAAAGGCGGCAAAGGGAACCTTTTGCTCCTCGGAGCAACCCAAGACATCAAATATCTTGGTGATCTGCTTTATCCATGTTTCAGCTACAAGTGGTTTGGGTTCTCCCTTAAACTCCGGTGGTCCCAGCTCCTTAAACTGTTTAGCGGTGACCGCCAGAGAGTTTCCAGTATTTCCACCTACGTTGTGGACAGGAGCCGCTTTCACCTGTTGTTGCATGAATTGCATAAAGCCTCTGAACATTTGATCATTCATCATTTGGTCAGTGTTGTTGTTTGCATGAGGATTGACACCTTCCTGATGCACATTATCCTGATTATTGATATGTGGTGAATCAACAGTCGTCTGTGCTCCATTGCTATTCTCAACGTTCTCAGATGCCATTTTCAGATACTGCCACAAAATAAAAATTAATTGATATGTCATATATTATCCTTATATTATGACCGACCAATTAAATACCATGCAAATAAACTTAGGTATGCCATACTAGCGAAGGAATTCCCCGTCTCTCCCCTCCTAGTTCTATTCTCACATCTTAGCCAGGGATCATATCCCTAAGCTCTGATACCAACTGTGACGCCCCCAAAATTAGGTATACATCACCCATCTTGGGTCGTCAGATACATAGTACAGAATACAAATACAACTGATTAATACATATGTCGTGTACAATACGACAAAACATAAACTGTGAGTTTGAATACAAATATTATCTTCTAGAGAGTATTCATACTCAAAAGGAGTCCTCATTACATTTATTAACACACCATTACATAGAATAGTGAGGACTACTAACTAATACTATCATTCGGACCATCACTCCGCACCCCGACTTGTCCCAGCTACGTTCTCATTTCCTGAAGAGAACAGTGAAAGAAAGGGTGAGCTCAACTAGCCCAGTAAGAAATATTATGACTAAGATAATGCAGAATAAATTATCATTAGCCTTCAACAATGTTAAACTGATAAAATATAATAGACATCAAGTTTAACTGTAGCGGAACAAGCAATCCATTAAAAGAGTCAAGTAGAAAATAAACTCTACTATCTTTTATGATTTAAGAAGTTTTTCAACACTGTAATCGCTGAGACTCAGCTTAATAAAATAATCCACATCATCGAATCACCCCTGCACTACGGCCAAGGATATTCGTATATTCATTAATGGTCATGATCATGCCAACAACTGTCCATCAATGCACTACGGGCCAATGAGGACTTTTACCACATCATTTGTAACATTACGGTCATGATTACACCGAATAATCCCTGGTCATAATCATACCAAGTCCATCTATGCACTACAGGCCACAGATGACTTTCAACAGAATATAAACATGAGGATGATGACAATGATATAAGAATTCAATAAAACAAGTTCAAGAATTAATTTATTCAAGAATTAACAACGTCCAAATTGTCAACATGATACTGCTTTGTGGAGTAAAATTCAAGAATGATCAGGAGAATATTTCCATGAATAGATACTGGATGAAACGCAACTATCAAGGATATTCCACAAATTTCATGGAGTATAGAAGTCAAAACTTAACCAACTGAGTATAATAAAGAATGGAATAACAAAAGAAATCACCATGCATGCGATAGACCGCACAGACAGGTTATTCCAACAGAATAATAAATAATGGAACCAGGTCCGGCGTAAACGCACAGACAGGATATTCCGACAGAATAATAAATAATGGAACCAGGTCCGGTGTAAAGCACACAGACAGGATATTCCAACAGAATAATAATAAAACGGAACCAGGTCCGGTGTAAAACACACAGACAGGATGTTCCAACAGAATAATAAACGGAACCAGGTCCGGTGTAAAACACACAGACAGGATGTTCCAACAGAATAATAGAAGAATGTCACCAAGTATAGGGTAGACCGCGTATACTGGTTATTCCAACAGAATAATAACGAATGGAATAACAGAAGTTCTCTTCATGAATATAAAAGAAATAATATTCCCTACCTTAAAAGAACTGGATATTGGAAAAGTGATGTAGCAGAATACTTTTATTCTCTCTCTCTTATTCTCTCTATACTTTCTCTCTCTATAGCTTGAATGAATTCGTGAAAAATAATGAAGCCCTAGGCCTCTATTTATAGAAAAACTGAGGGTGGCTCTTGGTCTTAACGAAGGGTCAAATGACTCTTGGTCTTAACGAAGGGTCAAATGACTCTTGGTAATATTGAAGGGACAACTACTATTGACGAAAGTAATTACTATTGACCAAGGTAAATACTATTGACGAAGGTAATTACTATTGACCAAGGTAAATACTATTGACGAAGGTAATTACTATTGACCAAGGTAAATACTATTGACGAAGGTAATTACTATTGACGACGGTAATTACTATTGACGAAGAGACTCTTAGATGATGACATATGGCCCCCCATAAAATAACCAAACTTACCACAACGTCTCAATTATTGATTTAATAATATAACATATTATACAAATGATACTATGACAATAATTTAAGAGATATGATGCAGCTGTAGCAATAATTGAGTATAGCTGAGTGACTTCTCACGTAAGCATCAATAATCAATATCGTGTGCTACTATGCAACCACGCGTATTACTGTACTTTTACTACCGAGTAGTTCAACAGTTTTAACGGTTTTAACGGTAACACCTCAGCCGTTATTTTTATAGAAAGATAATTCTGTCGTTTTCTCAATCCGACAATAATTCCGTTGTGGGGTCCACCAATGATTGTGCCGTCGTACGAATATTCCCCGACAAAAAGAATATTCTCCGACCAAACGAATATTTTATAACAACTTGCTTACTTTGTAAAATTTATAAATATTACCCACAACTATAACATTATATCAAATTAACTCCATAATATTCAAAAATGATATTTATAGAAAATTCATCTTTATTTATAAAAATTGGGGTCTTACACGAGGGCTGTTAGTCAGGTTCCTCGATCACTTTTGAAGTTGAAAGTGTAACTTCCGAGGGCTGTAAGTCAGGTTCCTCGATTACTTTTGAAGTTGAAAGTATAACTTTTGTGATGCTCTTCTCATGTGTAATATTTCTTTACCCATTTCAAGTTTAATGGGCCTGAGACAGCATCTGATCCCACACGAGATATCTTGCAATACCCGCTTTCGGATATCTCTCGTACCCTGTACGGGCCTTCCCATTTGGGATAAAATTTGGTGGTTGGGGTCCCCCTCATAACTTGAGTTGCCGTTTTGAGCACTAGGTCTCCCACCAGAATTTGTCGTGGTACCACCGCGGTATTGTATTGTCGTCGCAGTCTTTCGTGGTACCGTTCAAGTTTTTCTTTAGCCTTGTCTCGGAAGTCAGCTAAGGCCTCTAGGGCGGCTGGTCAGCTTTCTTCCTCGACTAAGCTTCGAAGTCTCATTCGAGCCGAAGGTATTTCTATTTCGGCGGGCAAGATAGCTTCTTCACCATAAACCAAAGCGTATGGGGTTTCGCCTGTAGGCTTTCTTTTTGAAGTTCGATATGCCCATAACGCTATTGGTAGTTGTTCTGCCCATTTCTTCGGATGATCGTCTAAGGTTTTTGATAAGATTTTTATCAAGGTTTTGTTTGTCGCTTCTGCTTGTCCGTTGCTTTTCGGGTAGTAGGGTGATGATTTATAATGTTTCACCCTGTATCTTTCCATCAGACTTTTGATGTCCCTATTGATGAAGGGGGTTCCATTGTCGGACAAAATGATCTTCGGGATCCCGAAACGGCAAATGATGTGCTCCTTGATAAATTTTGCCACTGCTGGTCCCGTGGCCTTCTTTAGGGGTATGGCTTCCACCCACTTTGTGTACATCTCGGTGGCAGTTAAAATCCATATGTTGCCCTTAGAATTAAGGTGTACAGGACCTATAAGATCCATTCCCCATGTATGAAAGGGCCATGGTGTTGCTAAGGTGCGCAAATCCACGGCGGGAGCATTTATCAGGTTTCCATGTATTTGACAAATGTGACACTTTTTGACAAATTCTAGACAATCTCCTTCCATCTTTGGCCAATAGTAACCATGATCGATAAGTTGTTTGTACAACTTGGCTCCCCCTTGATGTTCATCCTTGTGCATTTGATAGACCAAATCTCTTGCTTCGCCTAGTTCTAGACACCGTAGGGGCTTGCCATTGAAACCTCTTCTGAACAATTCTCCATTTTGTAAGAAGAATCGTTGCGACTTCCTCTTTATTATAATTGCATCCTTCTTTTCGGTTGGAAGAATCTCGTTTTGTAAGAAGTTCACATAAGGAATTCGCCAATCCACTATATCATCAATGAAAGCACATTCATCCTCCCCAGGGTATTCTTGGCATGAAACACAGTGGCGTTGTAGGGCATCTGCTGCCTTCTTCATTTCAGGCCAATAATACCCTTGGCGTTGCAACCTACGATACAGACCTATGTCTGCGAACCCGCAATTCTCTTCATGCACCTGATGCAAGACTTTACTTGCTTCTTGCTTCCCCAAGCATCGTGTCAATACACCATCTGTTTCTTTGTGATACAAGACACCTTTGATGATGCTGTACTTTTGTAGCTCTACAATTGGTATTGTTCCTTCCTTAGTTTACAATTGATGGGAGATGTCATATCTCCAATCGTCTATCATGTCTTTGGGGAACAAGTTTAGCACCGTGGTTGGGAGGGTTCTCTTCATTACCTTCACATCCAAGTCTTCTCCTTGAATATAGACTCGAGATGCTACTGTTGCTAGTGCATCCGGTTGTTTATTCTGTCCTCTTGGCACATATTCAATCACCACCTTCTTGTAAGCTTCCATCACCTTTTGTGCTACAGTTCGATACGGCGCCAAGATGGGTTCTTTCACTCCGAATTGGCCTTTTATGTGCTGCACTATAAGGTTTGAATCTTCTTTTACTTTAAGATATTTGGCTCCCAATTCTTGAGCCGCTAACAATCCTAGTATGAACGCCTTGTATTCTGCTTCATTATTTGTGCAAGGGAAGTCCAATTTATACGACAAGGATATTTCATTTCCTTCTTTGGTGGTCAACACCACTCCTGCTCCACCTTTACCTTCTGCAGATGATCCATCAAAAGCCAAACTCCACCATTCTGGGTCCTCATCCATCAAGTCGATTGATTCCACTTCTCCACCCGGAAGATCCTCAGAAGTGGGCTCATATTCTCCGTTTGGAAATTGAGCTAGCAGGTCTGCCAAGGCTTGACATCGGATTGCCTTTGGTGTTACACACTTGATGTCATATTCTGAAAGAATCATCATCCATCTAGCAGGTCTTCCTACTAATGCTGTCCTAGTCAATAGGTATCTGATCGGATCAGTTTTTGTTGCAATCATTATTTCGTGCGCTAGAAAATAATGTCGCATTTTCTGCGCAATGAACACCAACGCTAGGCAATGCCTCTCAACTTGTGAATACCTGGTTTCCGGTCCTCTGATTATTCGGCTAATGTAATACACAGGTTTCTCTTCTCCATCCACCTCTTGCGTGATCAATCCTCCTATAGACTTCTTGGTAGATGTGATGTACAACTGCAACGGCATTCCTCTTTGTGGAACTACCATCGTTTGTGCCGAAGATAAAATTCTTTTTACTTTCTCAAAGGCCTGTTGTTGGTCTTGCCCCCAGTCCCATTGTGCCTTTCCTTTTAGTAATTTGCCGAAAGGTTCTGCGACTTCGGCTAATGCTGGCATGAATCTTCTCATGTACGAGACCTTCCCTAGAAAGCTCTTCAACTGCTTTTGTGTCTTTGGTGGGGGCATCTCTGTAACTGCTTTCGCCTTGCTTGGGTCCACTTCTAAACCTCTGTTGTGCACCAAGAAGCCCAAGAATTTTCCAGCCGTCATTCCAAAGGCGCACTTCTTCAGATTCATCCTCAACTTATACCTTTGGCATCGCTCAAACACTTTCCTCAGGTCCTCCACATGAGTTGTTGCCTTCTTGGATTTCACTAGCACATCGTCCACATAGTCCTCCACTATATCATGAATCATGTCATGAAATATAGCATGCATTGCCCTCTGATAAGTTGCCCCCGCATTCTTCAATCCGAATGGCATTACTACATAGTAAAAATTCCCAAACGGGGTACGAAAGGCTGTCAACTCTGCATCTTCCATGGACATCTTTATCTGATTGTAGCCCACAAACCCATCCATGAAAGGCATCATCTCATGATTAGCCGTTGCATCTACCAAGGTGTCTATGTTGGGTAATGGGTACATATCCTTCGGGCATGCCTTGTTCAAGTCTCTGAAATCGACACATATTCGTAGCTGTCCATTTGATTTCTTTACCGGTACGATGCTGGAAAGCCATGTTGGATGTTGGATTGGCTTGATGAACCCTACTTCCAGCAACTTTTTGATTTCTTCCTTTATTTGGATTTCGACCTCGGGTGCATAGTTGCGAGGTGCTTGCTTCACTGGCTTCATTCCCGGGCTTATGTTTAGATTGTGCTCCACAAGATCTTTGTCAATTCCGGGCATCTCGTCGTAATTCCAAGCAAAGACGTCCCTATACTCTCGCAATAGTTGTATGAGTTCCTCTTTCTGGTTAGCCTCAAGCTCCTTGTTGATATAAGTCGGTCTTGGCGTTCCTCCATCTGTTGCCAAATCAACTTCTTCTAGTTCATTTTGTTGAGGTTTTGGCATATCCTCGAAGCATTCTGGAGCTGGTTCAACCTTTTGTTATACAACTTTTTCTTCATTGTCACCGGAGTGGGGGACACCTCCTGAGCCGTTGGGTTTGCACGCTTCCTTGGGCTCTTCCCCCTTGCACTGTCACAACCGAAACACCACCTTTCCGTCGGGTTTAACAACCCTCTCCCATTTTGCCTTTTGGCCATCCTCAGACTGTGCTATCCGCTTAGCATTTATTATATTTCTGGCATCTTCAGGATCTGCAGGCCTTTTCTTCTCTTCTCTTCCTTTCTTCTCCAAGTCCACTACTACTGGCTTCATATCTTTGGAACATTCTCCATGTTCCGAGGTCTTCTTCTTTACTTTTTCTGCAGGTACAAACTTATCTTCCTGCACTTCCTTCCAGCTTGCTAGTCTTAAGGAATCAGGCCTCGCGATCTGGTTCTCTCCCTCTTCAGCGACATCATCGAAGAAAGTTACTTCGGTGATGTGTGCCTCCTCTGGTCCAAAGGGATTCCGAGTTGCTGGTACCTTCACTTCTTTCCCTTTCCAGATAGCTTTCAGGCACTGATGAAAGACTGAGGGTACCACCCCATAGTCATTTTGCCAAGCCCTTCCCAGCAAGATATGGTATGCTGCATCTACCTCTGCAACATGGAACATTACAGGCCCTCGAATTTTTCCAACTTGCATGTCTACCTTGATATGTCCCAGGGTTCTCGTGCTCTGGTTAGCGAATCCTGTAATGTTTGTTTGAACATGGTGTAGGGCATAATATTTACAGATGCTCCATTGTCAATGAATGCCCTCCGCACTTCGATGCCATTGATTACCGCTGTCACATACAACGGTCTGTTGTGCGGGTATCTTATCTCTCTATCAGCTTTAGAGAAAGATATCTTATTTGCTTCCTCCTCCATTATTTTCATAAATTCTTTGCTTATGGCCATGCAAGTCTCCTGTGTCTCGGCGGCCTTAATGATTGCCCTGGTTGCCTCAATCCTTACTTCCTTGGCCAACCCTATCTGATCGAAAAAATTTCTGAATTTGGCCCCATTCATCAACGCTGTCACTTGCAGGCCTGGGTCACACTCCTCCTTTTCTTCCACCATCATCTCCACTTCTGGGATTATGTTGTGGATAACAGTGTTGCATGTTTCTTTTCCCTTGTGATTTGGCAGTGGCTTGTCATGAACACTGCTTTCCTTTCCCAGTTCAATCTCCCCATTTGCCAACTTCTCGTGGAATATCCTACGCAGGCTATAACAATCCATAGTTGAGTGTCCCGCGTATTGGTGGAAAACACAGAAGTCTGGCCTTCTCTTCATCTCCTCCGTCACTGCAAATCTAGGCCTTGGGGGTTTCACCACCCCATGTTCAATCCATTGCTCGTATAGGCCCCTGAATGCTTTCTCACTGCATGTGATAGCCTCCGGGACCGACTTTCTTGCATATTTATCTCCAGGCCTTCCTTTGCTTCGCTCAAAATTTTTCTCATGCTTCTCCCTCTTGCCCCCTTGTGGTTTTGACTGAGAGTCAGCCAAAGCCACAGTTGCTGTTCTCTTGCCCCTCCATGTAACCGTCGCATGGCTAGTGGGCAGTGTCATGATTCCTCCCAAGTCTTGTGCGAAAGCTGAGAGGGTCGCGAAGGAATCACAAGCCTTTGTAATGAGGTGGGGCTTGAAGGAATCTAAGGCACCATTGTTGCAAATGCTGACCAGGTTCTTTTCTTCAATCGGCTCTGCACACTTCTGTGCCTGGGCCCTGAACCTGTCAACGTAATCTGATAGCTCCTCATTTGGCTTCTGCTTGAACCGCATGAGTTCTACAATGGTTACCTGTTTCTGCACATAGAAAAATTTCTTAAAAAATTGTAATTTGAGGTCATCCCAATCATGGACTGACCCCTTCTCTAAATTGTAGTACCAACTGAAGGCACTATCTGTCAAAGTTTTGTTGAATTCCTGCATCAACAAGTTGTGGTTGTTCACTTCATCATATCCCAGCCACGGAGACATCGACTCTACAAACCTGGCAATATGTTCCCTGGCATTTCCTTTCTCCCCGTTGTATTTTGGAAATTACGGGGGATGCTCGATATATCCTATCGGGTAAGGTTTCCTCCGAATGTGTGCTGGGTAAGGCGGAGTAAAGTCCAACTCTGAGGGTCGAGATGTCTGCCTACGAAGTTGATTGATTACATCGATCATATCATCCTTCGTCACATACTGGCTCGTGGTGTGAACTCTCTGGGGTGTTGAGATATACTGTGGTATCGGCGGCGTGTATGGTAGAGAGATTGGTTGGTGCACACTTGCGTCATGCAAAGTCGGCACTGGTGGAAGTTGCTGGCTCACTCGCTGGACATCGCATGGAATGGTTGGCATTTGCACCTGTGAAATTGATGGGAGAGCAGTTGGGATGATGTTTGTCTGAGGTTGGCTTGCTTCCAACCTACGTTGTGGCACGTCACCGCTGTGTTGGGCCTCCAAGTTGATTATTGGAACCGATTGACTTTCCGTCAAGGGCGATACCATCTGGTTCTCTTTGTTGTTGCTGCCATTGTTGTTGTCTTCCACTCCTACCTGTCCCCCCTGCGAGCTTCCTGGGAACATGACCTTAAACGTAGGAATCTGCATCAACTGCTGGCGGAAGTTCCCCATCTCCTCTTGCTTCCTTTGCATTTCCAGCATCATGGCCATCATCATCCCTTGTCCTTCTCGTGTTTCCTTCAATGCCTTGAGCATCTCCAGTTGCACAGCATTCGTCTGGTCTCCACCTGCATCCTCGCCTTGCCTTCCTGCGTTGGTTTGTTGTTGATTAGCCATATGTGGTGATGTCGAACTCTCTTCTGAAACGTCTTTAACAAGTGGTTGGTCAAAATCCAGGTTTGCGCCTTGGAATGCTTGAGTTACTTGTCTTGGAACTGGATCCGGCGAGGTAATGCTATCTGTTGGTGAAGCAGCTCTTCCTGTAATTCTCCCACTTCGAGTTGTGGGCATACCCTTCACGAATTCTACACCTCCCCAGCAGAGTCGCCAAAATAAATGTGGGCAAGGAAATCGCGCCTTGCTCGCTTAGGGTTTCGTGTTGGCTGAGGAGGAGAGAAATCCACGAAGAATACGGAATTGATTGATTGATTGTAGAGGGGAGAACGACAGGTGGGCGATTACTCCAACGACGCGTGGCAGAACCCCTAGAATCCGGAAACCGTGTTAGGGTTATTGGAATTCCAAGAGCCTTCTTCGGTTCTTCGAGTTGAGAGAGTGTTCGAATCTTGTTAGTGCTTTTAGGTGGAATATCCGAGCCTTTAGCCACTAAAAGAGAGTCCCTTCTTTCTAGAATGGAAGGGGTATTTATAGAGTTCCCTGGACTTAAGTAATCACATGCTAGGCACATGTTCTCAATGAAATTCCAGAAATACCCTTCAGTCATTAAAGTAATGCCCATATTGTCCTGTCCTTCTAGCCACCAATCCAATCCCTCAATCAATTCCCAAAAATGAGCCGCCTCCACGAGTCTTCCGCCTCGGGACACGTGGAGGCTTCTCCCGGTCTGGTACATTTATTTCTGACTTTTCCATCTTCATTCCATTAGGTTATGCGAACCCTAAATTGCACATTTAATGAGGTCATGGAACCCTAATTGTGTATTTAATTTAATTAGGTTATGTGAACCCTAATTTTGCACATGGGCCCACACGGAGTATATTGTTAAACTAACCAAATTAACTCGAATAGCTCATTGAAATCTCAAGCTCATGACATTTTAATTCTCAAAGACTAAATCAGCTCATTTGCAGGCCAAAAGAAGTACCCTTTCAACTAAAATACAAAATGGGTCGGGTCCAGAAAAGGTCCCGTGCCACTAAATTGAGCGGGTTTGGCAGTCGGCTCCCAAAATTATGATACTCTGTAGTAAAGTAGAGAAGCCCATTAGTAAGTAGCCCTACGACTTGGAATTTTAGGAAACTCTAAAGATCGGACGGACGGACGGACTTACTTCTCCAACCCTCACCAGGGTTGAGTGCTGGGAGTGGACATATCCCAATAAAATAAAGTATGATAACTGTAAGCCCGAAATGACCAAAAATACAAGAACCTCAGGCCCTGAACCTTCAACGAGAAAGAATACGGTTTTTTCTGGATGTCAGCACTGTATTGAACAATCGACATGATAATCGAATCCCTCAAAAGTATTATTTAATTAAAGTAATCATATCGCTACTCTTTAATATATCTTCTGTCTTTTGTTAATTGTTACTACTAGAAGACATGAAGAAGAACACGCAGTTTTACTTTAGAGAGACAGAAAGGAATAGATGGTGATGTTGGCATGGGCACGCAGTGAATCCAAGTCCATGAATTAATATATATATATATATATATATATATATTATATATATATATATATATATATATATATATAGGTGGAGTACTGAAAACAACAGTTAAGTTTTCATATATACTTTATATGCTAGCTAGGTTAGATAGATTGAGTAATATATATTATGCCTTTACTACTTTATGATTCTATTTAATGTTAAGAATACATTTGAAAAATTAAATTATTTTTTTTGCCTAGCTCTTGCCTCCCGGCCCTCTACATGCTTTTATAGCAAAACCATAAAATATATATCTCTTTCTTTCTTGATTTCATGTCTCTCCTAGCCTCCTCCAGATTAAGAAAAAGGCAATGATGATGCATGGTACTCCAGCCATAAAAAATAATATATTTAATTTTTTCTAGTCAATTTATATAATTATAAAATCTTAAATTAATATTATAAATATTATTAGGTACAAAATAATAATTTTGAAAATAAAAATAAATTCACATTGCAAATTTTAGAATTAAGTAAATCAATCAAATTAAAGTCAAATAGAATTCTGTTTATTACAATGTTTAATTTTTTATTTTATTTGTGGAAGGGAGGGAGTTTCATCAGCCCTATCTCAACAATAAAGCTAGCTATCTCCCATGCAATTGCATGCCCCTTCCCTCAACAGCCAGTCAACTTTGTTTTTGTAGCTCCCCATACACGTGTCGCCGTTCCAACATATAAAGACCCATTTGGACCACATTTCCCATGTGTCCCCGGCCACCCTTGCCGGCCGTGCCACCTGGACCACTCAGTGTGCATGGACCACCCTTTGATACGGACGGGTGGGTGGGTAATTATATACCGACTAATGCAACTATAATATAAAATTATTCACATATCGCTAACATACACTCACATACATATTAATATAGTTTATATAATTTACTCTGCATGTGAGCTATACCAATATATATATGAGTATATTTAAACAGTATATGAATAGTTTTTATGTGATAATAAATTTATTGTTAAATCCTCAACAAAATTAAAGTTATATATATATATATATATATATATATTTAAAATGATGATACGTATAACAATTGTTGAATATGACAACCTAGGATATAAGTAATAATATGTTAAGACTATATTTTATGTCGTTTAATAATTAAAAATTAATAAATTATATCTTTAATTTTAAAATATGAAGGAATATGTGATATATATTTCATATTACATATTTTTATTTATTAATTTATTTCTATTGACAACTTTTAGCTAGCTATCACGAATATGTATATAGAATAATGTTAAGAATTTGAATATTTTAATAATAATTTATAGTTAAATTAATTTCTGAGGTGGCTTGGTTAATTAATCCCTCATCAAGTATATATATATATATATATATATATATATATATATATATATATATATATACACATACACACAACAGACGAACATTTAATGCTCTCATCAACCTCTCGTCTTGTAACAGCTGAGAACTAGCTAGTATAGATAGAGGTTTCCATTCCTCGATCATTTATCAGATCCAATATATCAAGATCGATGTTTTGCACTTGTGTAATTAACAATATATTTGTGTGTGTAAATTCAACTTCACGCCTAAAGACATATTTAGATCTAAAAGTGAATTTTCTAATTTAATGATCAAGTGAATATATATATATATATAGAGGCATATAGCTGCTCTGTAATACTAGTAATAGGCATAGCCAGCCTTGTGCAAGAGTTATGCCCCAGAGCCAGCAAAGGCCTCCTTCATCCTGATAATTAAGACCTCAAAACAATTAAATGCATTAATTACTACTTGGATACAATAATCCAGACTTTGACCCATAATTAGAACTGGCAAAATTAATGATTAACCCATTAACCTGTCCAACAACCATGATTTAATGGGTAAAGTTATCCATTTATTTAAATAAATCTTAATTAAGTGGGCTAAGTTAAATGGATAATACAAAAGACAAATGGGTTGGTGGGTAAAATCGTGAGTTATATTACATGGGTAAATGACAAACATATATATATTCTAGCGAGTTATGCAGAGAGACTATCCTCAGCGACACCAGCCATGTTGTCAGCGGTGAGGAACTGCTTTTGGGTTCCTATTATACACACATATACATATACGTATATTATACTCCATATATATATATATATATATATATATATATATATAGAGAGAGAGAGAGAGAGAGAGAGAGAGAGAGAGAGAGTGGATTGTATACAGAATGAATGATTTTTGGTTCATGACTTGAGTTTCGTCTTCTCCTGACTCCTATTAAGCTTTTACTGCTTTACAGCTTTTGGACTTATGCATTATATACATACGAATACCGCTGCTTTTAATTATCAAATACACAAATAGCACAAACATATTGATGACTTGCATTGCCATTTATAGTGATTTATTTATATTCTTTCATTTATTAATAAAAAATTTATACTCATTTGTTCCAAAAAAACAATGTCACTAGCTAAGTGTGGAAAAAATTATAAAACTTAACTTTTGAATTTTACATGGGTTGATCGATGGGTTCAATTTATATTCGTTTTAATTTATCCACATTCAACCTCATTTAAAATTAGGGTCCTTTACATTAATATACAACATTTAAAAAGTAATTACAAAAATAAAACATACACAACATAATTACAAAAATAAAACATAATCCCCTAAAATCACGTGTCATTATCAAGTCAGTTACCCAATTTCATATTTTAAATTAACCGTCTACTTGACGTCGACACAACAGATCAACGACGGAGAAACAAAAATACGAAGCCGAAGCTCCTGTCGCGACTAAACTCGTAATCGGAGAAGACAATTCCAGTTGTCGCGACGCTTCTCTAAGATCGAAAATAGCATACAAAATCAACAAAGCCTTCAAGATCGGTAACCAAATACTGCAATGATTGTTAAACACACGATCAACATCAACTTCGATTAATAAATACTGAGGTATGATATTTTAAAATTTATAATCATATAGTTACCTATTGTTAATACGAATTACTATATTGGTTACCTTTCTTAAGTTTTTTGCACTTAAAATGATCACACGGTAAGAATAATGAATGTTTTGATTGCAATATGAATGTTTTAATTGCAAATTTCATGTAAAAATGCAATTGGTTACTGATTAACATTACATTAGTTACTGTCTAACTATGTCTATTCTACTGTTTAATACTGGATTGGTTAATATATATTGGTACTAACTAATGTTACATTGGTTACTGACTAATAATGATTTGGTTACTGGGATCATTACATTGGTTACTGACTAATACTGAATCGACTACTGTATACCATTGCATTGGTTACTTACTAATAATGACTTTGTTACTGTGTAACATTATAATGGTTTCTGATGAAGACTTGGTTACTGACTAATGCTGAATTGGTTACTGCTTAACATTACATTGGTTACTGTCTGACTATGTCTATAAAACTGTTTAATGCTGGATTAGTTAATGCATAATGGTACTAACTAATGTTGCATTGGTTACTAATTAATAATGATTTGGTTACTGTGTACCATTACATTGGTTATTGACTAATAATGAAATGGCTACTGTGTACCATTGCATTTGTTACTGACTAATAATGACTTTGTTACTGTGTAACATTATAATGGTTACTGAGGAAGAATTGGTTACTGCTTAGCATTACATTGGTTACTGTCCGACTATAATATGTAATTGTTACTGACTTGGTTACTGAATAATGATGGCTTGGTTACTGTGTAACATTATATTGGTTACCAGCTAACATAGATTATTGACTATTAATGAATTGGCTACTGTGTACCATTGCATTGGTTACTGACTAATAATGACTTTGTTACTGTGTAACATTGTAATGGTTACTACTGAAGACTTGGTTACTGACTAATGGTGACTTAATTACTGCTTAACATTATATTGGTTACCGTCCGACTGTATATATTACTGACTAATAATGATTTTGTTACTGTGTAACATTGCACTGGTTACTGACTAATAATTACTTTGTTACTGTTTAACATTGCATTGGTTACTGACTAATAATTACTTTGTTATTGTGTAACATTATAATGGTTACTGATGAATACTTGGTTATTGACTAATGTTAACTTGGTTACTATTTAACATTATATTGGTTACCGGCTAACATTGATTTTGTTACTTACCAATACTTATTCTGTTGACAGACAATGGAGATGATTCCAGTTGTACTTTATTTCAACGGCACATGGGCTGATAGTAACCAATACACCAAATTTGAAGTTACCGGCATACTAGTTCCATCAACTATTTCTTTCAAAGAAATGCTAACCAAAATATACAGTGCATTACGGCTAGACACAAACGCAACAACATTGTCAATCAAATTTCAAATTAGAAGCGACATTTCACCGATCAGTATATCAGACGAAGCAACCTTACAATTCTTTCTGGAAATGAGCAGAAAATCTGATGAACAAGGTAAATTCCCACTGATTGTGGATATTGAACACAGAATGGGACGCACAACGATCTTGCATAACTTGACAAATGTAGAAGAATCTACAATTTACGATGTAATGCCAATCAGATCAACACAAGGAAATTCAGCACTAGTTCGACTAGCAAGCCAATCATGCCAATTTGGAACGCAATATGTTGATCATCTTGCAATGGAAATTATTGAACAACAACTAGACAGACAACATGACAAACCATACGCAAGAGAACAATATGATGATGTAATATCGGATCCGAATGAACGTGAAGTAAAATTACATCAAACCTACACAGACAAAAAAATCCTTTCTCAAGCTATGAGGCTGCATTCAATCAGAAAAAACAGACAACACAAAGTCCAACGAACAAGTTATAGAGACTTTGTGCTAGTGTGTGTATGCGATAAAAATTGCAAATGGAAGATGAGAGCATCAAGTTTCAGAAAAACCAGTATGTTCAAGGTGAGAGAATTCAATGATATACACACTTGTTCGGTCAATGTATTATTGGGAGACCACAGACAGGCAAATAGTGAGTTGGTAAGTGAATGCATAATGCAAAAAATAACAAATTTGAAGAAAATATACACACCAACCGATATTGTTGAAGACATGATGTCAGAATATAATGTGTCTATCTCTTACCAAAAAGCATGGAGATCGAAGGAGAAAGCATTGGAAAAGGTGAGAGGAAATCCACACGACTACTCACTCATCCCATCATGGTTATACATGCTGAAGAAAACAAATCCAGGTAACACTCTAAAAACATTTATTGGTTTTACAGCATTAGACAGTAACCAATATGATGTTCAACAGTAACCAAAATATCATTACACGGTAGAATATTACCAATGTAAATTTTTACTGATTAATATTGTATTGGTTACCTTCAGGCTACATGTTGGTTACTGAATAATGCATTGATTACCAAACATGTGGTTACCAAGCATTATTCATTAATATTATTCAGTAACCAAAATTGCATTAGTTAGTAACCAAATAAGCATTATGCAGTAAACAATAAAATATTACACAGTAACCAATACACCTTTAGACATTATGCGTGTTTAATTATTAAATCTTCAGACCATTTGTATGCAGTTATTATACATGTTTGGTTACCTTAATACGCATGTTTATTTATTAAATATAATATACAAGTTATAATCAATTAACCACATTAACGGTTAACGATTACTAGTGATTTAGATACATTATACTACTTGTAATTCTAATGATATTGCTGATTTTCATATCAGGTTCCGTCACATCCCTTGAGTTGGAAACAAATGGCCGTTTCAAGTATCTATTCTTTGCCATTGGAGCGTCAATTCAAGCATGGCACCATTGTTTTCCAATCATTGTAATCGACGGCACATTCATACAATCAACTTACGGGGGGACACTACTGATAGCAAGCACACAAGATGCAAATCGAAATATTATTCCCATTGCTTTTTCAGTTGTTGACAGCGAAAATGAAATGTCTTGGAGATGGTTTTTCGTAAATTTGAGAATTGCTTGTGGAGTTAGGGAAGGTCAATGTATTGTTTCAGACAGGCATGAAGCCATTATACAAGGACTGAATTTTGTGTTTCCGGATATCATGCATGGTTCCTGCACATATCATATACTGAAAAATATAAAAAACAAATTCAAAAAGAAAGGAGAAGAAGTTAAACAAGCTTACAACGGGGCTTGTAGAGCTTACACTGTCGAACAATTCAACAAACACATGGCTGAACTCGATGCCATTGATCCTCGAATAAGGACATATCTGGAGGAAGAGGTCAGATTAGATAAGTGCACCAGGCTCCATGGGACTGTAAGTAGATACTCAACGATGACTTCAAACACAGCCGAATCTATTAACAATGCAATCAAGTTTATCAGGGATCTTCCAGTTGCGTCAATGATTGAATGCCTACGTTGTCTGGTTCAGAGATGGTATTTCACAAATAAACAATCAGCCATATCAACATTCACAACTCTTTCCACAACGGCTGAGAGAAAGTTGCAATCTAATATCTTAAAATCAAAGATACTTAAGGTAATTAATATTTGATTTAAATTATTGCGTCCTAATTTACATTTGCAACTTACTGATTATTATTAACTTGGTTACTTAATAAGTGTAAATTAGTTACTGTCAAACATTTTATTGGTTACTGACTATTGCTAGCATGATTACTATGTAACCATATAATGGTTGCTGCCTATTGCTAAGTTGGTTACTGTGTAAAATTATACTGACTAACAGTAACTTGAATACTGACTTGGTTACACACTAATGCAAACTTACTTAATGTGCAACATTATATTGGTTACTGACTACTACTGAATTTCTTACTGTGTAATTATAAAATGGTTACTGTATAATTCTTATTTGGTTACTGTTTCACATCATACTGGTTACTAATCAATACTGACTTAGTTAATATGTAACATTATAATGTTAATGGGATTTATAATTGTTTCTTTTATATTGGTGGTTGCTTATTAACTAAAATTCTTGTTCTAGTTATTTGATTATTGTATATTTGGCATGCAACTATTAATCTGATTGTATGCATTGCGTGTTGTAGGTTGAGACATCAAATTTAGTGATTTTCACTGTTTATGACATCTCTAAACAGTATATTGTGGACATCGAACAAAAGACATGCACATGCCGTAAATTTCAGTACCATGAAATGCCTTGTCCACACGCTGCTGCTGTTATAAGCAAGAGAAATTTGAACTGTTACGATTTTTGCTCAAGAAATTACACTAAAGCAACTTTGGTCGAGACATATTCAGCTTCCATCATGCCATTAGCTGACAAAGAAAACTGGGATGTATCAGAAGAAGTAAGAAACATATGTATAAAACCACCCAACACAAGAAGACCAGCAGGAAGACCAAAAAAAGGGAGGTACAAACACGGATCTGAAATCAAAATTCAAAACAAATGCAGCAGGTGCCAAGAAAAAGGACACAACAGAAAAACATGCAATAATCCCCCGATTTTAAGACCACTAAAAAGGATCTGATATAGTGCAGTTATATTAATAGTTTAAATACATGAATGTATTATTGTTTACTTTGAGTAACCATTAAACGATTGGTTTGTACAATTTTTGATTGTGTATAGTAAACAAAATTGTTATTCATTTATATATTGATTTCTGATTTCAATGAAACATTAACAATAACAGTAATCAAATAAATACATAACAGTAACCATGACAGTTTTTAATGGTAACCACATAATTACATAACAGTAACCATAACATTTACCACCTAATAACATAACAGTAACCATACTGGTTTTTAACCAAATAATTACATAACATTAACCATAACAATGTTTAATGGTACCCATATAATTACATAACAGTAACCATCACAGTAACCACATAAATTCTTAACAGTAACAATACCATTTTATAAAGGTAACCACAATATAAACACCCTGTATATCCAGCAACATGTAATTACCATAACATTTACCACCTAATAACATAACAGTAACCATACCAGTTTTTAACCAAATAATTACATAACAGTAACCATAACAATGTTTAATGGTATCCAAATAATTACATAACAGTAACCATCACAGTAACCACCTAATTTTATGACAGTAACCATACCAGTTTATTATGGTAACCACAACATAAACAACCTTAATATCCAGCAACCTGTAATTAAAAGGGTATTGAAGTTTATGAAACCCATGTATACTAACACATGCACACCTAACATATGACATGTCCTGATACAATATTGTAACTCTCTGGATACCATTAAATCATTAACTGGTTACCTATTTATACACGATTGGTTACCAACTTTATATTACAAAATTGTAATTGGTTAAAATTTTATACATGACAGTAACCATAACACTCACCATACCATTTTTTAATGTAAACCAAATAATTACATAGCAGTAACCATAACAATAATTAATGGTACCCAAATAATTACATAAAAGTAACCATCACATTAACCACCTAATTTCATGACAGTATCCATACCAATTTATTATGGTAACCACAACGTAAACAACCTTTATATCCAGCAACCTGTAATTAAAAGGGTATTGAATTTTATGTAATCCATGTATACATAACACATGTACACTTAACATATTATATATGGCATAATACAATCTTGTAACTATCTGGTTACTATCAAATCATTATCTGGTTACCCCTTTATACATGATTGGTTACCAACTGTATGTTTGAAAAAAATTCAACAAACACAACTTAAAAAGAAACAAAATACCAACCAACAAACAATATCTCTTTCATTAATGCTAATAAAATCAAATATGTAATCCCATCTACATAAGATCCAATAAACATCAAAAAATCATAAACCATACACAAATGTTGTGTATAACACCAATACTTAATAAAAAAATACATAACAAAATTAATAAAGACAAAACAACAAAATCCGAACTAATCAAAATCTGGAACAAATCTTCCTGGAAATTCTCTATCAGTATCATAGCCCTCCAACTGCTTGTTCCTTGCATGCATATATAGGTTTGTGCATAACTTTTTTCGATACTGCGCAATGGGAAAAGGAATAGGAATCTGATCAAACTTCTGATGAATGACATGCTCAGCAAAACATATTGTGAACATCCCACAATCACTGTAACAACAAACAACATATAACAAAGATCAAAAATAAACTCCACCTATATATAATAATTAAAAAAATGTACACAAAATAACCCTTACCCCTCTACTTGTTCAGGAACCGTCTCAGCAAATTCCAACTCAATTATATCATCTTCGTCCTTGTTGCGATACGAGTCACTGCTGAAGTCAATGTCAGCCCTATCCTTCCAAAAACCAGACTTGCGCAATAGAATGGGAAGAATGAAGATGTACGGCTCACAAACATCAGATATTTTAGTTTGCATGGATTTCCTTTTTGGTTGTAAAGAGTTGTAAACAGTTAGACACCTACGATGCACATCAAAAGTCAACAACAACCAATGGTCCGGTGATGACATATGAATTGGGAACAACACATAGTCAACGTTCCTCCATGGTGTGTTGACATCCATAAACAGCCCACGTATGTATTCAGCAACATCACCCTCCCCAGACAGAACAATTTTGTCACAATTTTTTTTTGTATACTCATCGAAAAGAGCAGTGATCTTGCTGTGAAACCAACAATCCGTGGTCGTTACCCTTATAGGAACACTTTCGGAATGTCTTGCCATTTTACGGAAATAATACAACGCAACATTGATATGCTGAGCCAAAAAAAAAATAATAGGATATTAACAGTTGTTGGAAAATGCAAGTATGTGATGAATGTAACTAAATAATGTAAACATAACTATAAAAACATAAATTTTTTAAAAAAATACTCACATCGTCGTCTAACCACTGCCCAGGCGTCTTTAATTTATAGAACCACATCTTCGATGATATTGCAATTGATCCAAATACAAAAGAAGGCAAGATAATATCGTTCTTTCCAGGAAATTTGTCCGTCCTTCAGTATAATAACATAATATTAGTATACAGACTAACATTAATAATTACCGTATTAATATACACACTACTACAAATCAAACTTGCACGTTCAATAATTAACATACTAAACAACCAACTTAATTTTAAACAATACCCTGATAACCAACAAATATTAAAATCAAAACCATAATCAAATAGTAACTAACACATAACTAATAGGTAACCAAAACATAAACTAATATTAATCATAATATAAAGTAATAGCAACCATAACATTTATTAAGTAAACACCCCATTTATTTAATATTAACATTTATTTAATATTTAACATTATGCAGTAACCAAAACAAAATTAGTCAGTAACCAATTAAGCATTATACAGTAACCAATGCAATATTACACAGTAAACAATACAGCTTTCTACATTAACCAATGACAGTAACCAAAACAGCATTATATAGCATAATGTTGCCCAGAAACCAATACAGCAAACCAAAATCAGTAAATTAAACAACAATTTAATTTTAAACATTAATCTGGTAACCAAACCATAATCACATAGTAACCGAAACATAACTATTAAGTAACCAAAACTTAATCTAATGGTAACCAGAATATAAAGTAATAGTAACCATAACATTTATTTAATAATAACCATATGTTACTACAATAATACAAACTTATTTGTTTCATAAAAAACTATAGCATTGTTAACAACAAAGAACAAACCTTTTTCTGTTGTTTATTCCAATTTTGAACCATTCTTCAAACAATGCCTCTTCAAATTTTGAGGGCATCTCCATGCATGATTTGGGGAATGCACTTAAACGTGCAAGTGTTTGACTAGCAGCACCCACTACAGTACATGATGAACCAGCCGATCCGAACTCTGCTGTATATGGAGAACGTAAAATGGCACTCTTTACAGATTCACGTACAGGTCTACCACCGGCTTTGTGAATACTCTTCTCCAATTCGTCACACTTTGCTATGTCCTGAGTGGTGAGAACCATAAAATCAAGAGCATACCTGCTTGCTGCCTCACATTTCATCCCCTTTTTCAGTTGACATAAAAAGGTAATATATACGATTAGTAACCTGAATAACGTAAACTATTAACCAACTGACTGTACAACAGCCAACAAACTTAAATGAACATGATATATTAGTAATCTGAATAACATAAACTAGTAACCAAATCATAATATAATAGTATCCAAATTACAATATAATGGTAACCAAAACATAATATCATAGTAACCAATTCAATATATGATGGTAACCAAAGCATAAATAACATTTAAATAAATGATGGCACATAATTATAACACTAACCTTATCAGCATCATACACAACAATCTCTTTCCCAGTACATTGGCTTAATATGTCAAAAGACGGCATGTCATTATAATTGTCAATCTGCGCAAAATAAATAACAATTTAATAATTAAAACAAAAGACATATATCACATAACAAAAACAAACAAATATGTCTAACCTTGACATCTTTTTCATCATCATTATTTTTTTTTTTCATCAGGCTCTTCAACCATAACATCACGTTCAACTTCATTAGCAATCTCAATTACATTCACATCATTATTCTCCACGAGAATTGACACATCATCACCAACTTCATTACCCAATTCAATTTCATTCACACCCTTCTTCTCAACTTCATCCAACACATCATCACCATCATTATTCTTATTCACCTTTGAACCATAATCAACAACCTCATCAACATGGACTTCCTCCACCCTAACATTAGCATCCTCATCAGCAGCATCATCAGCAACTTCACCACCTTCACCGCCTTCATCTCCTTCATCTCCTTCATCTCCTTCATCGTCATCGTGGTCATCGTCATCATCATCATCATCATCATCATCATTATCACCACCATTGTCAGAATCGTCATCATCTGAATCACCATCAAGCTTTTTGCCCCCTACGTCTTTGATAGCACGTAACTCATCTCTAATAATAAACCTAAGATCCCTGCATAACTGAACATGTAAAAGCTGCATTTCATCTTTGATATCAGTTCGCAACTTTCCAAATTCTTTCTTCAATTCATAAACTTCTTTCTTCAATTCAGACACTTTCTTCTCCAACGGCTTAGACCGTACATCAATTGCCTCTTTCACAACAGAAATATCAACGCCAATGTTGTCAGCCTTCACTTTTTTATCTACTTTTTTTTCACCATCCTTCCCATTAAAAAAGTAAAAACCGCCCAAATCAAGCCGATCCTTCTCCTCGGCAGTGGGAATCAAACGGTTTATCCTCAGCTGAAAAATAATAAGTATACTTAAATATATCATCTAACAAACAATGTACAATTACATTGAAATAAACAGTAAAAAAAGAATCATAAACACATAATCAGTAACCAAATACATATATACATGTAACCAAATGTATAATAAGTAGTAACCAACTAAATTTATAAATGTAACCAAATGTGTATATTCGGGTAACCAACAACAATGTTGTTAGTAACCTGAATGTAATCTTATCAGTAACAGTATTTGAATATTCAATCAACCAAAAACATTGTTATTATTAACATGCATAAAAAATAATCAGTAACCAAATGTGTATATAAAGGTAACTAACTACATTGTTGATAGTAAACTTCACATAATATTTTCAATTATCAATTATATAACTAAAGGTAAATCAACATACCTGTCCGGAACAAAACACTAATTCATTCAACTTGTCATTTGAAAGCGACTTCATTAGCTCCTTCCATTTGAATAAACGGAGATCCGACGGATGCTCGTCATTGCATATACCCCGATTTTTGAATGTCGGAATAGTTTCAAACATAAATACTTGGAATACATACGGAAGCCCGTTCAACTTGTACAACTTGGTATAATGATCCATATAAAAATTGTATGTTGAAACACCATTCTTTCCTTTCCTATAACGCCCCTTCAAAGCATTAGACAAAGAGTACTTTGTCATCTCAAAAGCAACTTTCCCCCAAGGAAAACTACTGACATCGCCATAACACAAAAAATTAACCATTGCCTCATCAACGTAATTTTCAGAAAATGTGCACATAATGAAATTAAAGACCAAAAATATCATAGACATCTTAATAGCCTCGTCATCATCGTCAAAAACTGCCTTCCTATATATCCTACCTATACTACTACGTGTCACAGCTTCGTCACCAAAAAACTTACCAATAATCAAATTATCCATACCTTTATATGGAGTTATATCATCCTCACCCTTCCATCTCAACCCAGATATCATACAAAACTCAGGCAAACCGAACCTGACCCTTTTCTCTCCGAACAAAAACCACATTTCATCGTCATCCCTCTGGTGAACCTCCCTAACAAGAGCGTGGTGAATAATCTGGGAATACATTTGGTGCTCGCCAAACTCAAGAAAATACCCAAAACATGTTGCCTTAAATTTATCCAGCTGACTCTTATTCAATTTATTTGCAATGATACTGGGGACTTCCATGTCGCACCAATATATCACTTTTCCGTTGAATTTTCTGTTGCATTCTTCATAATAAAGATCCCATAACTGCAAGTAAACAAAATCAGATTTACAAAGTTAACTAACCAGTCATATGATAGTAACCAAAATAACATAAACAAGTAACCAATATAGCTTTAGTCAGAAAACAAAACATCATTAATCAGTAACCAATCTAGCATTAGACAGTAACCAAGACATCGTTACACAATATAATATTTAGACAACAGCCAACAAATCATTAGACATTAACCAAGACAATAACCAAGACAAAATTATACATTAAACATCAATTTGCAAGAAGGTAAACAATGTAAATTGGTTACTTATTAACGCTATCTTGGTTACCTTCATGCAACATGCTTGTTACTGTCTAATACATTGGTTACCAACCATGTGCTTAGCAATCATTAATCATTAACCATTCAGCATTAATCAGTAACCAATATAATGTTGCACAGTAACCAATACAGCTTTATACAATATACTGGATAGACAGTAACCAATACATCATTAGACAGTAACCAAGACATCATAAGACATTGACCGAGACGTCATTATACAGTAACCAATACACACATAATACAGTAACCAATAAATCATAAGACATTAACCAATACACTCATAAGACAGTAACCAAGACATCATAAGAGTAACCAATACATCATTAGACAGTAACCAAAACATTATAAGACAGTAACCAATACATCATATGACAGTAACCAAGACATCATAAGACAGTAAGCAATACATTAAAAACACAATAACCAAGACATCATTAGACAGTAACCAAGACACACAAGACTGTAACCAATAAATCATAAGACAGTAACCAAGACACTCATAAGACAATAACCAAGACATCATTAGACAGTAACCAAGACATCATAAGACAGTAACCAATACATCATAAGACAATAACAAATACACCATTAGACAGTAACCAAGACATCATAGGACAGTAACCAATACATCCTAAGACAGTAACAAAGATATCATTAAATAGTAACCAAGACATCATAAAACAGTAACCAATTCAGTTTTGGTTACCTACATGCAACATGGTGGTTATTATCTAATGCATTGGTTACCAATCATGTGGTTACCAAACATTAATCATTAATATTATTGAGTAACCAATTAAGCATTGTATAGTAACCAACTAAGCATTATACAATAAACATTAACAACATTTAAATTAACACACCTTTAAAATTCGTTGAGTTGGAATTATCTTCTGGATAAGCACTTGAGCTTCATTCTTCACAGTGACATCAAAATCAGAATCTAATTGCACTTCGGAATGTTTGACATCGCTATGTATCACCAAACTACTCTCATTCTTACTCGATTTATAACATACATCCTTCCCCTTTCCCTTCCCCTTGCTCTCCACAATAAATTTCTTCAATTTCTTAACGGAACTACCCTCCATAATCCTTTTCCTCTTCCCATCCTTCTTCCTTGTATCAACCATTCTATACAAAACATAAAAACAACAAAAACCAAAACAATGAATACTGCATTCTGTTAGTAAACTACTATAATATATAATACATTAAACTATTAAGAAAATACTCACTTGAAGCAATAATAAACACCAGATTCGATCAATGGAGAAGAATAACGAGTAACAACTACAATGAACCAGACGAGTAAGAACGACAACGACAATGAACTAACGAGTAACAACGACAAGGGCAAACAACTCAACGAGTATGCCGAACAACTATGATATAGACGAAGAACGAACGAACAAGTATGAAGAAGTAACAGATGATAGATGATAGAAGCAATGGTTTCAGCAAGGGTTTGGTAACTGCAGAGGGTTTGGTAACTCCGATTACGTTTAGTCGCAACAGATTGATAAAAGCAAGGGTTTCAGCATGCAAAAGAGGTTTGGTAACTGCACAGGTTATCACGCTATTCAAAAAAAATACAAATGACAAGCGGTTATCACGCTAGTTTCAAACCATTAATATTTATCTTTAATCCTAGATATATTACTATTGTAAATATATATGATAAAATATTATATTTTTGTAATTATTTTATTAATGTATGATTTTTGTAATTATTTTTATAAATGTACTATATTGTGTAATTGTTCCTTAAAATTATTTATTAATGACACATTACCCATTAAACTTTATCCGCTAGGCCCATTAAATCAACCCATTTGTCATCTATAGACTAATTAATTAATTTCGTACAAATATTTATGTTACTTTTGAATTGAGAGAATGAAATAGAAAAATTAAGAAATGAAAAGAAAATAATGTATTTGATTCGATGGAATGAAAATTTATTTCATCTATTTGATTTTTAATCCATGTAAAAGGTGGTGAAATTCATTCATTCATTCAAATATAATGGATGCATTTTGCCATCGTATTACACCCTCCACCACCACCACCAGTACCAATAACCAAATATATACATACCTGAAAATCATTGCATTAGTTCCTCTATTCAATTTTTTCAATTCAAATGCATGTTGAGGTTGTACGTGCCCCATCTGAATATATATCTAAACTACAATACTCTTATCTCTTCCCTTATTTGTTTCTTTAATTACTTGTAATTTAATTTTCCTATGATCAATTACCACTCTTACTGGGTAGAAAAAGTAAACAAGGTGAAAAAATGAAATAGAAGAGTAAATAATTACTAGTAAATAAGAATTATGACCTTGGAAATTAAGTCTTGTGGAGCATTCAGCTGCTCCTAGCCATGCTATAAGAATGTTGGGCCCTTCACTTGATGCAATCTTAGAGAGGGAAGTGACCCTAGCTAATATCTAAGCATGGTCCCAAATTATATATATATATACACATAAAGGATCAAGAGTAGAACTCTTAAGTAGTAGAACTCCTTTAAATAATAGAATTGTATCAAAATGACGTAGTTTTGATAAGACGCGGTGACATTTTTGTAAATATCATGCCACCGCGTATTTACAAAAATGCCACCGCGTCTTATCAAAACTACGTCGTTTTGATACAATTCTATTATTTAAGGGAATTCTACTACTTAAGAGTTTCTCTTCATCCTCTCCCTATATATATATATATATATATATATATATATATATATATATATATATAATTAGTAAATGTTAGGAATTTCGATTATGTATTTTGTTTTGTTTTGTTTTTAAGTATTGACATGACACCCAATTAATGGAGGCACAGATATAGTCGTTGAATTCCTAAGCTATCATCAAATACTACTACTGATCGATCCGTAGTAGTAGTAGTAACGAATTGAACAATGACAGTTGGTTGGAGGGCGGAGGTAAAGACATAAACTATTTTCATGCAGAACAATTTATGGTCATTACTCCATTTTTGGTAATCGGCCGGCTAAAGATGACGCAAATATATGAGGCCCACATGAGCAAACCATATAAAATACTCCTACTAGAATAATGGAGAATTTAATTGACAGAGTCTGAGATTACTTGGTGAACCAATCATCGTATCGTTCCGTTCCGTTCCGTTCCAGTTATATAGAATAGAATATCCATATATAACTAATGCCATGAATTATTATTTATAAATATAGAGTTCACTAACCTTAATTGCTATTTAAATATATTTATTTTATACATATATTGACTACTTTAATATAAATAAATTTCTATCAATTATATTAAGTATAATACCATTTATAAAGTCCTTTTCATTTATATATATTATCGTGTAATTTTTGAATTTGCTCAAAAAAAATTTCATTAATAACTAATTATATATATATCAAATTTATTGTTAGTTGGACAATATAGTTCTAAAAGAAATTGATTTAATAAAATTATAGGATCAAAGCTCCAACTTTTATTTTTATTTTTCTGAGCATCTGCTGCCAGTAAGCTAAGGACCCTCCTCTTGATACCCAGGAGGAGAATTAAAGAAATGCTTGATTATCTCATCATTAAGTCATCCTTAAATCATTAGCTAGGATTTGTTCCCTCTCCCTCTCCCTCTCCCTCTCCCTCTCCCGCATACAATTAATTAGTACTATATGGATAGAATATAACACTCCCTCCGAACCAAATATTAATTAAATCATTATTGATATTTTTAAAATATTTTAAATTTAAATTTGACATGATTTTTTTTTAATTTTAATTAATACGATGATAAATATTATAAATTATCTAAAAAATACTACTCATTATAAAATAAATTTATTGTTGGGTAATTTATAAAAAATCAAAAATCGACAATGACCTTCACAACAAGGCCTTATTCGATCGGCCTGACCTAGATAAGCAAGCATGGAAACTGCCACTCCAGTGAGTTGATGCAACATGCAGTTGTTATACTATGAATTAATGTTTTTGCAAAGGCCAAATTAATGGAGTTGTGGTCACAACAAAATGAAGCTTTGTGCATAATGCATTTTGTGCATGTTTGTTTTAAAGTGAAAAGTATAAGAGGAAGAATCTAGAAAAGAAAAGAACAACTTGATTGATGATATCAAATAATCAGGACCAAAGATCGAAATTAAAGCTGAAAAAAATAACCAACTAATTAATTTCAGTATAAATTGGATAAATTGTTATACTCCCTAAATTCAAAGTTAAAGATATATTAGTAAAACCATATTTTTTTAAATAAAATTTATATTCATGTTAAAATTTTATTACGTTATAATTTTAAAAATACATCTTTAAGTTTAAAACAAATTAACCCCAATTCAGACCAGAAAAAAAGTCTCCACCAACAAGTAAATGAAGATCGAGAAAAAGAGAACCACCTTATCCAAGTCGATAAAATTAAAAATATATAAGTAAATCTATGGATACATCATATTTACTCATTGCTTCCCAATATACTATAAAAGAAAAGAAAAAATTGGAGTTAGATAATTTACAGATGGCCCTCTACTCCATTTATTTATTTTTTTTACAGTGTATTTGGGAATAATGAGAGAGTAAATATGACACAAAATATATCTCACATATTTGTCCGTCTTTGAGGTTTGTGTTTGTGGGGAGTAGCTAGAGATATTGTATCTGATTTGTGCGACTTGCGAATATGTGAGAGAAAAGTAAAGTCCAAATTAATTTCCAATTTGTCGTGCTATTGCTATTGCTTTTGCTTTGCATCATTTACTTTTCCATTTCTCCATTATGCAAAAGAGAATGTTATAAATAGCTAGGCGTTGAAGCAACCTTTCCTCGTACTATATATATATGGAAATTATTCATAATATATATTTGATATGGATGAAAAATAAACAAATAACATTTCTATAATACATTACGCCTTTGAGAAATCCTCGTCCGATAATTCAACTAGCGTACGAGCAATTAAACCCTCATGCTGCTGCGATTTCAAATGCGTAAAATAAATGGATGACCAAAGGCGTAAAGTAAATGACAGATCTGATACCAAAGGCATAAAGTAAATGGCAAATATGATATTTGATATCTAAAACATTTGGGATGACATGGTAATCCAAAAGCGTAATGTTTGGGATGGCTTGATTGGCAGATAGATAGCATGGTAATCCAAAGTTGTAATATTTGGGATAGCATGCGTAAGACCCCAACTTTTATAAATAAAGATGAATTTTCTATAAATATCATTTTTGAATATTATGAAGTTAATTTGATATAATGTTATTGTAAGACCCCGAATTTTATGAAATAAAAGTATTCAATTTTTCTTATAATTACTATTCAGTAAATGGTTAAATTGATAAATATTAAAGTTAAGGGTGATATATGAATTTTTTTTCAAAATACACAAGTGGTTATAAAATATTCATTATTGTCGGGAAATATTCGTTTGGTCGTGGAATATTCTTTCTGTCGTGGAATATTCGTACAACGGCGCAACCATTTGTGGGCCCCATAACAGAATAACTGTCGGATGAAGAAAACGACAAATTTGAGTTTTTACAAATAACGGCGTAGTTATTACCGTTAACACTATTGGAATACCCAGTGATTAAAATACAGTAATACGCGTTATTGCACAGTAACACACGGTATTGCACAGTATTTTTGAAATTATTGATTCTTACGTAAGAAGGCACTACTCAATAATTGTTACAGTAATTACTGTTCAATATTTTATTTTATTGATTCAATAATTGCTACGTTGAAATTTTATATTATTGTTGTTCAATAATTATCACTGCACAGTATTTCCCATTATCAGATCAATAATTCATATTATTTGAATAATATTATTAGATAGCATTATTGGCAATGTCTAGAAAGTTCTATCTAAGGAGAGGTTTGATCATCTAATTGAGCGCTAGTAAGGAGAAATCCTTATTGGAAAGCCCCCTCTTTCTTGGGAACGACCTGGTTGTCATAAATGTGATTCTGTAATATTATTTGTGAATAATTAATTATTGATTCATATGATAAGGAAATATTTATTTGATGTGGATATAAATGATGGATTTATTTATGTGGTTATAAATGAAGGAATTAATGTTAAGGTATTTTATCTGTATTTTTGTCGGAACGGAGGCATTGAAAATCAAATTAGGGTTTTTGAGATATTTTGCGAGGGTTATAATTTTTAATCCGACCGTTGGATCGTGGTAATTTTTGGATATGTTATACATATATAAGTTGAGTATATGTCCACAAATTTTGAACCGTTAAAAATGAACGTATGATTTGTTATGAATTTTACGAGATGACTGGTTTAGAAATTGTTGAATTTTCGGAGTTAATCATTTTGGTGGAAAATTCTAGAATTGGTGGGCCCCACTTGTGGTTGGTGAATAAATGTGCTGAATTTTATTTCAAATGTGGTGGGTGGGAATAGTAGCAGGTAAAGCCATCAGGTTGCAGGTCAAGTCTGCTAAAATTTTCCTATAAATAGAGGGCTAAGTTAGAATTGAAAATCACACCAGAAATATAAGCTTTCTTTCTTTCTCTCTCTAGATTATTGAGTGTATTTTGTGAGTATTTAGATACTTGATGAGTTGATATTCATCAGTGCAAGTTTTCTTCAGCGTCATATCCGATATCTAGTCAGAAATGCTGCTCTTTTGAGGTAAGGGACTGTAAGGGATAGTAAGGGATTTTAAGGGTTGTTATGATTTTCAGTTTCGTAATTTTTCTGAACTTTAAAAATTCTGGAAAAATTTGAAATGATTAATTTATGAGTTTTCTTGATTGTGTCCAAAAATGACGATTTTTGGATGTATAGATTAAGAGTTATGAATTTTACGGGGAAAGATTATTTTAAAAGTAACCGCTTATAACTCTTTGTGGTTAACTCCAAAATTGATGAAATTTTTATTGGAAGTATATCTATATAATTTTAGTGTACTTTGTGAATTTCAGAATTTTTGGATAAAAGTACAATTTTTGATAAATGTCTAAATATTCGGCGGTTTAGCCATATGAAAAATAGTAAATGAATTTTAAAAATTCTGAGAAAAATATATGTTCAATATGGGACTATATTCTGCTAAATCTCAGAAAAAAAATATTTTTGGAATTGATTTGGTATTTTTCATGAAAATGGTCTAATTATGAATAAATGAATTAAATATGTTTTGTGAAGTAAGAAAATTAGAAAATATGATTTTATGGCTTGAGAATCATATATGAGTTATATGCAGATTTTTGATGAGGATTTTGGTTATTGGTGATGAAATCTTAAGAGTTAGCATTTTATGATGATTAAATGCATTAATTAGTAAAGTGTAAACAATTTAAATAAATTATTTATAAGCTTAAGAAATATTATTCTTTCAATATCATTATACCGAAATATTGGTATGGATTTTATTGTGGAATTTCTACCTTTTTCATGTCGAGTTACTATTCATGAATTACTATTCACGAGTTACTATTCACGAGTTACTATTCACGATAAAATTAATTTCTTTTTCTGACCAAATTATAGTTGATTTATGAATATTACTCTTGAGATTAAATCTATATGTTGATTATATTGATTTTATTATCATATATAACATTTTTATAACCCTGATGTTGAAATTCTCTTTCACTTAAGTGTAAAAATGGGTAGATTGTTGGTATGATCATGACTATGGGTTCTCTTTGACCAGTAGTGTAAAGTTGAATTATTGACTAGTATGATCATGACCATTGAATTTATAATTGAATAACTTCAGCTTAAGTGCAAAGGTGAATTGATCAACATGGTTATAATTATTGTTTATATAAATTCTGAAATGATTATATATTTATTTGAGATATGAATATATTTGGCCTGTAGTGCAAATATGAACTGTTGATGAATATCTTTGGCCTGTAGTGCAAAGATGAATTATTGATGAATATCTTTGGCCTGTAGTACAAAGATGAATTGTTGATGAATATCTTTGGCTCATAGTGCAAAGATGACATGTTATTGAATATCTTTGGCCAGTAGTGCAAAGATGAACAGGTGTTGAGATGAACATGACCAACTGGTGATACAAATGAATATCTTTGGTCGTGGTGCAAAGATGAAGTTATTAGTATGATTATGAACAAGAAATGTGATTTGGTGTAACCATGATCTTTGATATTTCAGGTAAAGATAGGTGATGAAAATTATCTTCGTCCTATATGAGAAGAGGAATTTAGAACTACAGTTATGATTATGAGTTATTCATATGATTGTGGACCAGAATTGTTGATTGATGTTACAGGGATAAAACATTGTTGGTGGATTTTTAACATGGAGAAAATAATAGACTTTATAGTCTATTTGACTCTTCTAATGGATTGCTCGTTCCGCTGCAACTATGGTTGAAATTTTTATCATTTACCATATGTTCTAAATCTCTGATTTATTATTGATGAAGGCTATTGATAATTTAATTATCTTTAGTCATGATATTCTTTACTGAGCTAGTTGTGCTCACCCTTTTGCTTTACAATTCTTTCAGGTAATAAGAGTGTAGCTGGGTCGAGCGGGGGTAACAAGAGAATAGAACGGTGGTCATCATTTAGTAGTTATATTTGGTGAAGAAAATAGGGTGAGGCGAACCCAACGTTGGAAGGGTGTTTTGTCACTATCATACAAGATGTCTAATGACATACAACCTCGTGTCATCATAAGACAGGGTTGTGCTCATCCACTTGCTGAGTATATCTATGAGCACTACCTATATAATCTTGGTGTTTGTTTGAAGTATAATTCACGATTAAAGACAGTGGAGATAATGATAAGTCAAGAGAAGACTCACCATTGGGAAGAATATGATAGTAATCTTCTCGTTTTTCTTTGGGGTCTATTGGGTCAACCAAGGATAATTCTGTGGCCATATGGTATCTATCATAACCTAGACGGATGGCCTCCCATATACGAAGGTTTCCTTAATCACTTCTCAAATATTCTAATTTCTAAAACAGTTTTTGACTATACCTTTATGTAAGGTGTCATTCTGAGGTGATGTCCACGGTTGAAACATGAGTCACATTTGGTATATATTTATATCCAAACTCACAGCATATGTGTTGTTGTATTTTGCACGACAATTGTTGAAATAAAGTTGTAGTTGTTTTCTGTACCATGTATTTGGCGACTCAAAATAGGTTGGATGGAATGGACCTATTTTGGGGTTGTCACAGTTGGTATCAGAGCTATAAGTAAAGATCCACGAGCCTCTCGCTGGTGACTTCCTGTTGATGGGGGATGCACCAAAGTCAGAATCTCCGTAGGGGACGCCGTTCTGCGGTGGCAAGCTGATAGGTATCAATGTAAGGTGCTGACATAGGTTGGTGTCCAGAGTTACATGTTGGTATCAGAGCTTAGGGATATGATCTCTGACGAATATCAGGGAATACAACTAGGAGGGGAGAGATGAGTAAATCCTTCGCTAGTGTGTCCTACCTAAGCTTATTTGTTGGTCAGTCATAATATCGGGATATTATGTGATATGTTAATTTGTTTAATTAACCCTTATTTTATGGCAGTATTTGAGAATGACAGCTAAGAATGCTAACAATAGAGTGAATGAGACTGTGGGGATACCTCTAATTACTAACCGTGATAATGTGATGTCAAACGAGGAAGGAATTAGAGATATCCATGTGGTGAGTGAAGAATTGATAGTTGCACCCGAGATAGTCGCAGAGGTAACAGCTGAGACTGAGGAAGAAGAGGAAGAAGAAGTACCTGAGGAGAGTTTATTAGATGTATTATATGATCAAAATGTAGAATTTCAAAATCGTATTCATGAGTTAGAAGAGCAGGCTGAAGAACGACAGGCGGTCGTGGAACAAAAGGATGCAACAATTCAAGCTTGTGTTACCCGATATGTGATGCTTGAACAGAAGCATTCTTTGGCAGAGTGTAAGACGATAAAAATGGAATCTGAGCTGAAAGAAGAAAAAACTGAACGAGTGAGAATAAGTGATGCATGGGCAAAAGCCGCACGACACGTGGATATTGTGGAAAGAGATGTCCGATCTAAGAAGGCTAAAATAGATGATATGAATTTCTCTTTTTAGAAAGCAATTGGGAGAACCCAACATCGAGTTTTGAATTACCCTGTACAGAGCGGTCAGCCTGAATTCGATATGGATCGAAGATTGATGATTCAGATCATGAATCAGGAGTACGACGAGGCAGTTGAGGGAGGAATATGCCCTATAGAAAAGTATATTCCAACGGTAGTGATGACGCCAAATGCTACCCCAGACAAGTCAAAGCCGGGTAGTTCAAGGGAGAGCGGTTGTCATGACTTCCCAATAAATGAGGAACCCAAATGAAGTTATCACGGAAAATGAGCAATGGAGAAATCATGATGACCCGGGAGATAGAATCTGAAATGAAAGCAAGGTATTCTCAACTTTTCGAAATACCAGGTACATAAATTTTGGGGACAAAAATTCATAAGGAGGGGAGATTGTAAGACCCCGAATTTTATGAAATAAAAGTATTCAATTTTTCTTATAATTACTATTCAGTAAATGGTTAAATTGATAAATATTAAAGTTAAGGGTGATATATGAATTTTTTTTCAAAATACACAAGTGGTTATAAAATATTCATTGTTGTTGGGGAATATTCGTTTGGTCGTGGAATATTCTTTCTGTCGGGGAATATTCGTACAACGGCGCAGCCATTTGTGGGCCCCATAACAGAATAACTGTCGGATGAAGAAAATGACAAATTTGAGTTTTTACAAATAACGGCGTAGTTGTTACCGTTAACACTGTTAGAATACCCAGTGGTTAAAATACAGTAATACGCGTTATTGCACAGTAGCACACGGTATTGGACAGTATTTTTGAAATTATTGATTCTTACGTAAGAAGGCACTACTCAATAATTATTACAGTAATTACTGTTCAATATTTTATTTTATTGATTCAATAATTGCTACGTTGAAATTTTATATTATTGTTGTTCAATAATTGTCACTGCACAGTATTTCCCATTATCAGATCAATAATTCATATTATTTGAATAATATTATTAGATAGCATTATTGGTAATGTCTAGAAAGTTCTGTCTAAGGAGAGGTTTGGTCATCTAATTGCGCGCTAGTAAGGAGAAATCCTTATTGGAAAGCCCCCTCTTTCTTGGGAACGACCTGGTTGTCATAAATATGATTCTGTAATATTATTTGTGAATAATTAATTATTGATTCATATGATAAGGAAATATTTATTTGATGTGGATATAAATGATGGATTTATTTATGTGGTTATAAATGAAGGAATTAATGTTAAGATATTTTATTTGTATTTTTGTCGGAACGGAGGTATTGAAAATCAAATTAGGGTTTTTGAGATATTTTGCGAGGGTTATAATTTTTAATCCGACCGTTAGATCGTGGTAATTTTTGGATATGTTATACATATATAAGTTGAGTATATGTCCACAAATTTTGAACCGTTAAAAATGAACGTATGATTTGTTATGAATTTTACGAGATGACTGGTTCAGAAATTATTGAATTTTCGGAGTTAATCATTTTGGTAGAAAATTCTAGAATTGGTGGGCCCCACTTGTGGTTGGTGAATAAATGTGCTAAATTTTATTTCAAATGTGGTGGGTGGGAATAGTAGCAGGTAAAGCCATCAGGTTGCAGGTCAAGTCTGCTAAAATTTTCCTATAAATAGAGGGCTAAGTTAGAATTGAAAATCACACCAGAAACATAAGCTTTCTCTCTTTCTCTCTCTAGATTATTGAGTGTATTTTGTGAGTATTTAGATACTTGGTGAGTTGATATTCATCAGTACAAGTTTTCTTCAGCGTCATATCCGATATCTAGTCAGAAGTGCTGCTCTTTTGAGGTAAGGGATAGTAAGGGATTTTAAGGGTTGTTATGATTTTCAGTTTCGTAATTTTTCTGAACTTCAAAAATTTTGGAAAAATTTGAAATGATTAATTAATGAGTTTTCTTGATTGTGTCCAAAAATGACGATTTTTGGATGTATAGATTAAGAGTTATGAATTTTACGGGAAAAGATTATTTTAAAAGTAACTGCTTATAACTCCTTGTGGTTAACTCCAAAATTGATGAAATTTTTATTGGAAGTATATCTATATAATATTAGTGTACTTTGTGAATTTCAGAATTTTTGGATAAAAGTACAATTTTTAATAAATGTCTAAATATTCGGCGATTTTAGCCATATGAAAAATAGTAAATGAATTTTAAAAATTCTGAGAAAAATATATGTTCAATATGGGACTATATTCTGCTAAATTCCAGAAAAGAAATATTTTTAGAATTGATTTGGTATTTTTCATGAAAATGGTCTAGTTATAAATAAATGAATTAAATATGTTTTGTGAAGTAAGAAAATTAGAAAATATGATTTTATGGCTTGAGAATCATATATGAGTTATATGCAGATTTTTGATGAGGATTTTGGTTATTGGTAATAAAATCTTAAGAGTTAGCATTTTATGATGATTAAATGCATTAATTAGTAAAGTGTAAACAATTTAAATAAATTGTTTATAAGCTTAAGAAATATTATTCTTTCAATATCATTATGCCGAAATATTGGTATAGATTTTATTATGAAATTTCTACCTTTTTCATGTCGAGTTACTATTCACGAATTACTATTCACGAATTACTATTCATGAGTTACTATTCACGAGTTACTATTCACGACAAAATTGGTTTCTTTTTCTGACCAAATTATAGTTGATTTATGAATATTACTCTTGAGATTAAATCTATATGTTGATTATATTGATTTTATTATCATATATAACATTTTTATAACCCTGATGTTGAAATTCTCTTTCACTTAAGTGTAAAGATGGGTAGATTGTTGGTATGATCATGACTATGTGTTCTCTTTGGCCAGTAGTGCAAAGTTGAATTATTGACCAGTATGATCATGACCATTGAATTTATAATTGAATATCTTTAGCTTAAGTGCAAAGGTGAATTGATCAACATGGTTATAATTATTGTTTATATAAATTCTGAAATGATTATATATTTCTTTGAGATATGAATATATTTGGCCTGTAGTGGAAATATGAACTGTTGATGAATATCTTTGGCCTGTAATGCAAAGATGAACTATTGATGAATATATTTGGCCTGTAGTACAAAGATGAATTATTGATGAATATCTTTGGCCCGTAGTGCAAAGATGACATGTTATTGAATATCTTTGGCCAGTAGTGCAAAGATGAACAGGTGTTGAGATGAACATGACCAACTGGTGATACAAATGAATATCTTTGGTCGTGGTGCAAAGATGAAGTTATTAGTACGATTATGAACAGGAAATGTGATTTGGTGTAACCATGATCTTTGATATTTCAGGTAAAGATAGGTGATGAAAATTATCTTCGTCCTGGATGAGAAGAGAAATTTAGAACTACAGTTATGATTATGAGTTATTCATATGATTGTGGACCAGAATTGTTGATTGATGTTACAGGGATAAAATATTATTGGTGGATTTTTAACATGGAGAAGATAATAGATTTTATAGTCTATTTGACTCTTCTAATGGATTGCTCATTCCGCTGCAACTATGGTTGAAATTTTTATCATTTATCATATGTTCTAAATCTCTGATTTATTATTGATGAAGACTATTGATAATTTAATTATCTTTAGTCATGATATTCTTTACTGAGCTAGTTGTGCTCACCCTTTTGCTTTATAATTCCTTTCAGGTAATATGAGTGTAGCTGGGTCGAGCGGGGGTAACAAGGGAATAGAACGGTGGTCATCATTTAGTAGTTATATTTGGTGAAGAAAATAGGGTGAGGCGAACCCAACGTTGGAAGGGTGTTTTGTCACTATCATACAAGATGTCTAATGACATACAACCTCGTGTCATCATAAGACAGAGTTGTGCTCATCCACTTGCTGAGTATATCTATGAGCACTACCTATATAATCTTGGTGTTTGTTTGAAGTATAATTCACGATTAAAGACAGTGGAGATAATGATAAGTCAAGAGAAGACTCACCATTGGGAAGAATATGATAGTAATCTTCTCATTTTTCTTTGGGGTCTATTGGGTCAACCAAGGATAATTTTGTGGTCATATTATATCTATCATAACCTAGACGCATGGCCTCCCATGTACGAAGGTTTCCTTAAGCACTTCTCAAATATTCTAATTTCTAAAACAGTTTTTGACTATACCTTTATGTAAGGTGTCATTCTGAGGTGATGTCCACGGTTGGAACATGAGTCATATTTGGTATATATTTGTATCCAAACTCACAGCATATGTGTTGTTGTATTTTGCACGACAATTGTTGAAATAAAGTTGTAGTTATTTTCTGTACCATGTATTTGGCGACTCAAAATAGGTTGGATGAAATAGACCTATTTTGGGGTTGTCACAGTTATAGTTGTGGGTAATATTTATAAATTTTACAAAGTACGCAAGTTGTTATATAATAATCGATTGGTCGGAGAATATTCATTTTAACAGAGAATATTCGTACAACGGCACAATCATTGGTGGACCCCACAACGAAATTATTGTCGGATTGAGAAAACGACAAAAATATTTTATTAAAAATAACGGCAGAAGTTTACCATTGATACTGTTGAACTACTCGGTAGTAAAAGTACAGTAATACGTGTGGTTGCATAGTAGCACATGGTATTGATTATTAATACTTATGTGATAAGTCACTCAATTTGATTTAATTATTGTCAGTTAATAATATGAATTATTTAGCGATAATGAAGTTTTGTTTTATTCGTATTATTAACGTAATAAAACAGAAACATCTTTTTATATAAAACAGAATACTTTATTAAAGTTATTCTATAAATAGAATATATTATATTTTATTTAAAAGATTTTTCTTTAAATATGGACCGTCAGATTAAAGTAATCAATCTGGACCGTTCATGGATTAGTTACTATGCATTCCATTTTTCTATAAATAGGAGCTCATTCTTTCATTATATCTTACGAATTCACTGAACTCTAGAGAGAGAAACTATATAGAGAGAGAAGAAAAGTATTCTGTTACTTAACTACTTCCTTATTTTAGTTCTTCTTTAAAACGGTAAGGGGTGTTATTCTTTCTTATTTATGAAGAGAACTGTTGTTATTCCATTTTTTATTATTCTGTTGGAATAATCTGTATACGCGGTCTACCCTATAGTTGGTGACATTCTTCTATTATTCTGTTGGAACATCCTGTCTGTGTGTTTTACACCGGACCTGGTTCCGTCTTTATTATTATTCTGTTGGAACATCCTGTCTGTGTGTTTTACACCCGACCTGGTTCCGTCTTTATTATTATTCTGTTGGAATAACCTGTCTGTGCGTTTTACGCCGGACCTGGTTCCATTATTTATTATTCTGTTGGAATAACCTGTCTGTGCGGTCTATCTCATGCATGGTGATTTCTTTTGTTATTCCATTCTTTATTATACTCAGTTGGTTAAGTTTTGACTTCTATACTCTATGAAATTTGTGGAATATCCTTAATAATTGCGTTTCATCCAGTATCTTTTTATGAAAATATTCTTCTAAGCATTCTTGAATTTTACTCCACAAAGCAGTATCATGTTGACAATTTGGACGTTGTTAATTCTTGGATAAATTATTTTCTTGAACTTGTTTTATTGAATTCTTATATCATTATCATCATCCTCATGTTTATAAAATGTTGAAAGTCATCTGTGGTCTGTAGTGCATAGATGGACTTGATATGATTATGACCAGGGATTATTCGGTATAATCATGACCGTAATGTTACAAATGATGTGGTAAAAGTCCTCATTGGCCCGTAGTGCATTGATGGACAGTTGTTGGCATGATCATGACCATTAATGAATACACGAATATCCTTGGCCATAGTGCAGGGGTGATTCGATGATGTGGATTATTTTATTAAGCTGAGTTCCAGCGATAACAGTGTTGAAAAACTTTTTAAATCATAGAAGATAGTAGATTTTATTTTCTACTTGATTCTTTTAATGGATTGCTTGTTCCGCTGCAGTTAAACTTGATGTTCGTTATATTTTATCAGTTTAACCCTGTTGAAGGCTAATGATAATTTATTCTGCATTATCTTAGTCATAATATTTCTTACTGGGCTAGTTGAGCTCACCCTTTGTTTCACTGTTTTCTTCAGGAAATGAGAATATAACTGGGACGAGTAAGGGAACGGAGTGATGGACCAGATGATAGTATTAGTAGTCCTCACTATTTTATTAAATAGTGTGACAATAATTGTAATGAGGACTCCTTTTGAGTTTGTATAGTCTCTAGTAGACAATAATTGTATTCAAACTCACAGTTATGTTTTGTCGTATTGTACACGACAGTTATATTAGTAAGTTGTATTTGTATTCTGTACCATGTATCTGACGACCCAAGATGGGTGATGTATACCTAATTTTGGGGGCGTCACAACATGGTAATCTCAAAAGTATTGGCAGGTAGGTAGCGTAAAGTAAATGGTTTGATTGGTAGGTAATTTTAGGACTGAGCAAAAACGGGTATAACCGAATTATCGAACCGAAATTTTCTGATAATTCGGTTATTTTTAACAATTCGGTTATACCCGAAATAATTTACGGTGTACGATTAGTTAATACGGGTTTTAATTTTGGGTTATTCGGTCTAATCGAATAACTAAATAAAAAGTTATACTTATCTGATCTCAAATTAATTCATTTCTCAGCCTTCACTCACTCACTCCTCATGGTCTCGACAGTACTCACAAGTCCAACAACCCCCCACCAGTCAGCAGTGACTGAGTCTACTCTTTAAGATCAAACCCTTTCTTCATCTTCTTCCTCAAAAACCCCAATCAAAATCCATCGCGATGGGGACCAAATCCAACCCCCCAAACGGCGTCATAAAACCATATCTACCACCATCATCATTAACCATGACACCATCCTTCTGATCAAATGCTGCCAATAGCTAATTAAAATGAAATAGAAGGAAATGTTAATTAGAGAGGGAGAGAGAGTTGGGCATACCTTGGGGAGAACGGTTGGAGATAATGAATGGGACGTTGAAGCAGTGGAGTAAAACTAACCGTAGTTTCCCTCCTTTTTATACTTGCTGGTTTGCTCAGAATTTCTTATACTCTGCACATGTTCGGTTATTAACCGAATTGTAAATTCGGTAATTCGGTTATTTCTAAAATTCGATTAGTTTTTCAGATATTAAATTTATGATTATTTTGGTATTCGATTCGGTTATAACCGAATAATATATTCGATTCGGTTATAACCGAATGATCAGTGCTAGGTACTTTATCTGATATCCAAATAGCATGGCAATTGATAATTCTTCTTCCGCTAGTTCAACTAGCGGATAGATACCCTGAACTAGATAGCTCAAATCATCTGATAGCATGGTAAAGTAAATGGCTTGATTGGTAGGTACTTTTCTTCTTCCGCTAGTTCAATTAGCGGATAGATACAATGAATCAAATTGCTCCCAAAACAAAGGCTTAAATGGCTTGATATGGGGCATTCTTGTTCGAATTTTTTTTTAATTGTGTCCGCTAGTTCAACTAGCGGAAGACGAATTAGATATTTAAATCTCAGCCTTTAATTTATGTAATGTATGATGGAGATGTTATTTACCCATTTTTCATTCATAGCAAATACATGCTATGAATCATTTCTTATATATAAATATATATATAGAACCTAAATTTGTTAATTATTTTTTCACTATCATTGTCAATATCACTTTACCAAAATCAAAATTTTAATTAATACTAAGACTATATTTGAGAATATAAGTTATTTTTATAAATCGTAATTTTATATCTAATTTTGAAAAATTGATAACCGGCTTTTAGAAAGAAAGTAAAAGAAAAAAATGGAAGGGCACGTGCGTAGCCAACTTTGACACGTGAGGCATAGAGGAGACATTGATGGAGTGGTCCCGTCCAAGCGTGTGAGGGCCGAGGAGAGGGTAAGATTCACGTAACATCACCCAAAAGGCGGGAGAGAAGGTTGGCCTGTCGGCTATCAGTCTGGTTTGCAGTTGGAAACCCCACCCTTTTTAAGTTTTTATCTATCTATCGCTCTTTAGTAGGAACTACCATTACCATTACCATTACCATAGAAAAATAATTTACATATGTGAACAAATTTTCATGAAACTGGATTTCAAGTTTCAATTTATAATATAGAAAGAGAATTAATATTTAAAGTACTAGTAGAAAATGTATATTCCTTGGATCAATTTTTTTTCTTCCATTTGTCAATTTTATTTATTTATATAGAAAAAAAGTCTAAATATTTTAACATTAATATATATAAAATGACGTCGTCGTCTTAAATTTATCATTATAATTTATTTTATACCACTTAATTAAATATATATTCACTATTAAACTAATTAGATATATAATAAACATTGGAGTGTAAATATAAAACAAAATATATTTTTAAAACTTATAAATATTATAAATGAGACCGACTCGATCTTTTTTGTGGATCTTTTTGTAATAACATCACATACATCTGAATTTAGGGATGTTGCATGAATTTTGTGTGAAGATTGAGTCTGAATAATCTGTTGTTCTAGCTAGCAAGGAGTATCTAATTAATTAATTATATATGTATGTGACAACTTATATTATATATACATACATACATACAAACATATAATAATAATGGATCGAGAAGCTAGCATCTTTCACATGGTGATTGTGACACCCCCAAATCCCGGTACTTCATTTCCTCAAGATTTGGTGTTCACGTAATCAAAACATTCATTTCTAACTACCCAATTATAATAAAATTGAATAAATAAAACCTGCCCATACAGGATTAAATTTAAATAAATCTCCCCAGGTTATCTAACCTTTACAAACATTCATTAATTCATGCGAAAAATTAAAATAAACTTCATTACAATCTTTAAACCAAGTCTGAAAATAAACTATTCAACTATTACAAGTCTTCAGCATTGCTTCGTCTTTCCTTTCCCTTTACTGGTACTAGGTACATCACCAGTTTCAACCTTAGCTGTAAGAAATTTTACAGGCAAGAGTGAGCAAACAAGGCCCACTTGAAATAACAATAATTAAATCATTAAACATTTACATCATTTGTCAACATTAAGCTCAATAGAATTTAACAATATATTTTATTAACTTTTGGAAAGCTTTAACCTTTACTGAGGGTCTAATGACCTCGAATCATGTCCACAGTTATAAGTAATTTTTCAACTTAAACTTTAACAGTCATAAGACTATAAAGACTTCACGTACTTAGGGGGATCAACCCTTCGTACAATGTATTGTGCACAATCATTTCAACGCTAAGCGTAACCTCTTATAAAAGAGTTGTTCTTTTCAGTATTTAGAATACAAGTCCGTACCAAAGTGAGTTTGGTTTGGATACATCATGGGGTAATTTAGAATTCAACGGTAATCAACTAAGGTTTAGTTGATTACAAACGACATAACTGTATACTATGGAATAATCATAGTTTATTTGATGTTTATAAATTGACATCATGCTTTAAGAATAATCTAATAGCATACAATTTGAATAACTATAACCTACCTTGCTTGAACAATAATAAGACAAGGTTAATTTAATAATAAACATCCACAACATGTATGCAATTGTACATGCTAAACCACAAGTTAAGTACAAGAATAACTTGTTCCAAATAAATTTACACCATTATATGATAATCGAAATTGAAACAATAATTAGTTCAATAACACCAATGATTAGAAACTTATACGATAAAGAACTTGCTAAATATCAAAAGTTAAGACTTAGAAACTTGCTCAATGTAAAATGTAGGTTTAGAAAACTTGCCTTTAGCACAAGCTACACTTTTACCACTTGAATTGATATCCTAAACATATGTCATATTGACATAATTAGTCCTAACCAACATTGTACATTTATATAAACAATTACATTCATCATATGGGTTGAATTACCCATTCATATAATCAATTCTTTTTCAAGTAGATAATACTTAATAACATGATATTTCATAGACTAATAATACTGAAATTATCATTTTACATTGTTATAATAAACACATAACATTTATTTTCAAGTTTTGTACATTTAAACAAAACTGTCAGATAGTTCTGCCAAGCCGCGCCGCGACGCCACAGTTTGTACTGTGGCTCGCGCTGCGGCGCTGAGTCGGCGCTGCGGCTCAGCGATTATAGTACGAGCCGGCGCTGCGGCGCAGTGATTGTGCAACAGGTCGCTTACGTCATGGTGATGGCGCTGCGGCGCCAGCAATGAACTGCTGGGCCGCGCCGCGCCGCGAACTGTCAGCGTCGACTGACAGCTTCGGCAACCATGAAAGAAAAAGCTAAATTGGCCAAAAAGCTCGAATCTAATAGACTGATTATCATGAAAATTGCATATAGACATCATATAAGCATATTGTGAGTACTCCTAACATGTTTCTATCCATCAATTAGCATAAACATCAATTATACAACATCCAATTTCATTATTTTTGGCAAAACTCCATATTTTGATATTTTTCATGAAAATTAACACTGTGACTTTGTTATTAAATCAAAATAGAAATTTCTACACATCATGATTATGATTCTATATACTCTAGCAATTCTAACAGTCAATTTATCAATATCACAACCAATTAGACCTTAATTTCTATTTTAACTAAAGCCATATTCATACATAAAAACTCTCTATAAAATATTTTCTTCATAAATTACATACTTACATGAATTAATTTCTCTATGATCATGCATAACTCATGAAACACATATACAATTGATAATCATAAAAAAATTATAATCATAACAACAAAGTTTCGTTTATAAAATTTTTCACAGAGACTTTTTGGGAAGAAGAAAAATTTTAGAGTTTTACAAAAGAAAAGATGGCCTACCTTAGATTATGAAGAAGATGATGACTCTAACTCTTTGATTATCAAGCTTTTCTCCAAAACCTGAAAAAAAAAACTCTCAATTCTCTCTAGTTCTTCTTACTTTTTCTTCTTCTTCTTTCTCTGAGTTTTCTCTTTTTCTCTCCTTTCTCTCTCTTCTATCTTACGTATAATATTATAACGTAATAATAATAATAACATATATTAATGATATAATATAAGTACAGATATAAATATATTAGTTATAGGAGTTTTAAAATTTAAAAGCCAAAAGGCTTGTTTGGCTAGTCTAAATAAAAATAATCTATTAATCCTTACTCCTTGTTTGGTAAATTGAATTAAAACAAAATAGATTAATCCTTATACCTTGTTTGCTAAAATCCTAATAGATTAAAGACTTATTATACAATAAGGTATGTTTGGCAAAACTAAATTAAACTCTTTTAATTTATTTTAATAACTCCTTTATAGCAAGGTTATTAGTCACACATTTATTAAATTAATAAATCAATTAAACATTAATCTATTAAATTACTTTAACACATAAACAATTATAATTTCATTTCACCAACTAATATTTTAAACTACAATTTCCCATTTAAAATATTATTATTTATTTAAAAAAACATTGTAAGCTCTCTAGCTTATTTATTATTATAAAATCTCATAACAACTAATTTATTTAGCTCCTTAATTATTTACACAATAAATAATTAATTAAATCACATCAATTCAAATTGCCATATAATTCAATAAATATTTAATATTACCAATAAATATTTATTATTTAATATTTAATTATCTATTCAACCAATAATCAAATAATTAAATAATTCACATCAATTCCAATTAAATAATTCTTTATTTAATAATAACATATCCATTAAATATTTAAATAAATACATAAATATTTAATATTACACATTAAAAATCTGCAATGTTACAGTGATCGAAATGCATGATTGGGGAACCTTATTCTCTATATATTACTACATGACTAATAGCTAGTATTATTGATTCATCACCTTTGCAACTAATTAAAACACTTATAAATAGAAATGTCTTATGTCCAAAAAACAAATAAATGAGCATGCATGCATGTCTTCAGATTTTTTGTTCAACGTAACTCTTCTTGGCATTCTTTTTTTTTTATTATTATTATTATTATTATTATTATTATTATTATATATTGAGGTATATATGAAGTATGAACCACGCATGCCCAAAAAACCTATTATACCTTCGTACATCATAATTCATAACTTAATATTATTATTTTTTGATGAATTCATAAATCTAGAATGAATTAAGCAGCTGTCATTCATGTACAACTTAATACCTTAGACTATGTTTGTTTACAAGGATTATACATGTGATAAGATTGTTAATTTCAAGTGTTTTGTTTGTTTTTAAATTTGATCTTGGGACTATTAGTTCTGAGATTATAAAATAACTTAAAATGTGAAATTATTTAATATCATGTTCTACCTAGTATTAGAATCTCTATCATTTGGGATTAAAGTTTTCTAGACAAATTTAACCTCAACCTTTTTCTAAAATGATCATAATATCCTGCAATTACTGTTATTATTACTGACAACTTAAAACTTACTAGTACAAAGACTAAATTTTTTTTTTGGGGTGTGTGTGTGGTGTATATATAATCATTGAATATTATTTTTTTTGAAAAGTGTGGAGGTAGGGGTGGGGCGTGAGGGATAGGGGATGGACGAGTGTGGATGTATACATAATCAGTAAATATTATTATTTTTGGGGTGGATGATGGGGGCTAGGGGCTGGACGGGGGTGGGTATACATAATAGCTAAATATCATTTTTGACAGATGCACGCCGGCCCTAATTAATTTGTAACTTGTATGTATAACACAACATCACAATTCATTATGCACGTATCAGAATGCATGTAACGCGGGTGTGCAACTATCAAAATAGGATATATGTTCATATATTAGCAGCGATCTTTAACCTATTGATTAATATTAATTATTGATTTTATTATCCTATTATATAATTATTTTAAAACAATTAACAGGTAAAGGAGTACTGATCACAAACATTAAAACTAAAAAATTATGTGTTTGTTTTAGTTTGATGTGTTTGAAACATATTTTTTCCTTTGTCCAAAAAATAAAACATAAAGTTAATATAAACAAATGACCAACCATGAATAAAATATAGGTTCATCAAAATAATCAATAATTCGAACTATATATATAGCTAGCTTTCAAAATATAAATTAAATTATACAATCAGTAGGATTTTATATTTAATTTAAAGTGTATTTGCAAAGTAAGAACATGAGATAGTATTTAAAATTTGAGGAGTAACCAATTAATTAATAAAAGCACCTGTTGGAATCGAATTAAGAGATGTCACCCAAAAATTTCCTCCTCGTGCATGTAAACAAATCCATTAGTATATTTTTTACTTTTTTAATTTATATAGGATATTTTAAGGGCACCTGTCTTGATAATCCCAAACCGTAATCAGTTATGTGTGGTTTTCAGACTTCTGGTACCACCTCCTAGGCTCCCACCGAAACCTAACCAGTTTGTTTATATATAGTCCCCACTCCCCCCACCACCTCGCACGTGCCATCTATCTTTTTGATGAATATCCCGTTAACATGAAGTTAACTTTATTGTAAGTTGGTCATATGATCAATACAATAGTACTGACACGCATAGGAAGAGATCACCTCCTACCTGTGTATCAACACTGAATTGATCAATTGATCAAAGTTAATTTCATACTAATTAACCACTCCCTTTTTAATTAATGGTTAATTAATACTACTACTTCCCTGCCGTTTCTTGACAAATACTATATTTTTATTTGTAAAATTTTAAACATTAAGAATGTATTTTTATTCAATATTTGCCCTTCAAAATATATATTGTTAGTAATTGTGATTGATGGTTAAATTATAATGGTAAACATAAAAATATAGTGTCATTTTATATTACAATTGAGACTTTTTTTTTGTTTGTAAAACAACATTATTAAATAAGACTAATATAAAATCATTTTAACTTTATCATAATATGTGGTTAGTTATATGTTGGATTATGGTGGTAGGTTAGGTTAATTCAGGGTACGTTCCTACCCACACTCATACTGTTGTGGGATTCGAATTTCATCTCTATATCTTATGAAATGTAACCTTTAAGAAAGAATAATTTAAAAATGTCAACAAATTTTATGATAAAATTGAATTATAAATAAGTTAGAATTTTAAGTGACAAGAAGAATAAATTAGTGTATCTCATATATATATATATATATATATATATATATATATATATATATATATATATATTCAAAACGTCAGTATTTACTATATATTCACATGTCTTCATTAAGGCTGTAAAATAAGCAAACAGTTCGGACTCGATTCGTACTCGCTCGACTAAAGGTTCGATTCGAGCTCGACTCGAAATATAAATGAGCCAAATATGAGCTCATTTTAAAGTTCGATAAATTACTCGAATCTCCTCAAATTATAATTTACTATTGATACTCGGATCATATTCGTTAAAAAAGTCCAAACTACTCGGGCTCAATTCGAAATCGTACTCGACTCGGTAGCTAAATGAGCCTCAATCAAATCTTATCTTATACTCGATAAATTTTGTGAACCAAATCTGAGCAACTCAATACTCGAATCGACTCAGTTCGTTTACACCCTTAGTCGTCATATGTACTGCGCTTATTTAGTATGAACAAACTGATGTATTAATTAAGAGTGATTTCCTGTCTACATATTTCTTGGTCATAATAACTTCACGCTGCTAAAACTTTTGTTTAAATACACTTTAAAGCTTTAAGTTTTTCACTTTTTTACAATTTAAACTCTAGTATTTTAACTTTAAGATATTGAACTTTAATCATTACAAGGAAAAGGGTCATTGGCGATGGGCGTATTGGCGACGGCACGTTACCCGTCGGTAATGACCTTAATGCCGACTGGGAAGCTGTCGAGAATGGGTACCGTCGAGAATGCCATTTCCCATGGGATAATTTGGTGCAAAAATTTGGTGGTGGAGGGAAAATTCATTGGCGACGGACAAATAAATCAAAGGCGACGGTAACGCCGTCGAGAATAACTCAATCTCGACGGGGTCAATATCGACGGCTTTGCCGTCGAGAATGAGTTCTGTTAATTAAAACCCTGGTTCGCGACGGCAACGACTCATTTTTCCCTCTCTCATATTTCTCTTTCCCTCTCAAATTCGCCTATTACTATCTGATTTTCCCACTTAATTCTCAAATTTGCAATCTTAAATCTCTTATTTGGTCAATTGAATTCCCCCATTTCCCTCATCTTGCCCAGTTCGCCCATTTCCCTCATCCTCGCTGAGCTCCTCCATTTTCCATTTGGCCGCTGCAACTTCGCCGGTCATGTCTCTGCCCATTTCACCGCTGCAACTCCAGAGGTCGTACCTGCGCTTGTACACGGATTGGGGCTAGTATAAATTTTTAGTAAATCTCCTCTCTATATACATGTAAGATTTTCAGTTCATCTCCTCTCTATATATATGTTTTGAATATTTTTGGGGGTCTCTGCTATTTTTGGGGTCTGTTATTTTTCTATATTCATGTGCTATTCATATAAGGGTAGCAGTGTAGCATCATTATCTGATGTGATTTTAAATTTTGGAAGCCATAATGTCTTTAACTAGTTTGGTTGGTTAATTTGTTTGTTTATTTGGTACAAACATTACTTAGCTCTGTTCATTCATTTGACAAGCTACATATCTAATCTGATTAAGGGGTCAAATATTAGTAGCATGTCGAATGTGTATTTCAGGGCGATTTTGCAAGATTTTGAGCTAGTTATTGATCTAAGGAAGAGGAAGAAGAAGAGATATATATTCATGGGTATTGCAATAGTTATTAATCAAAGCTTCATGGGCATTGCAATATTCATCCCAAAAAATTCTCAAGTAAAATCTTGAGACTCATTTAATATAGAACAAAAATGTTATTTGTCGTTGTATGTCAAATTTTTTTAAAAGTTTTGAAAGATAATCCTAAAAAGTGGACAAACACAATTGGTATTATCCCTTTTTGCCATTTTTGTTAGCACTACACTTTGGAAAGAGGGAAGACTACACTTTGCCACAATTGATGTATTCAAATATGGATACATCATATATGTATGAAGATATCCATCTTTATTGATAACATTTGAATTTGTTTTTAAAAAATTAGTTGGCATTAAAAACACTTTTTTGTTGGGTGAGCATGGAATGGTTAGCTGGGGAAAAGACCAAAGTAACAGGAACATTCTGACCTCGTACTCGGGGTTGGACTTGGTATGTTGAGAAGGACACTGCAGGACAGACAAACATATATTTAATTGAGGTCAGTAGTTTCAAGATTTTTAATCATCAGGGGTTTCTCGCTTCAATATATATATTCTATATATGACCAAAATGTAGTAGAGGTAACATTCCTATCATAAGAAAGAGTACGTGAAGCTATGCGGATGGTCGACTCACGGGGGATTGTCATGTCCCGTGTGCATGGGGTCAGTTAAAGCTATGCGGCTCAAACATGGGGGGAAAATGAGTTTCATTGAGGATGATGAAGATGGTGATGACAACGATAGTGAAGATCTACTGCTCGAAGATGACGATTCTGATATTGATGGCTTTGATGATATAAATGATTAGGAGTACGTACTCTTTATGTCCTTTTAGTTGTATTCAAATGTAATAGTTGTATCCTTTTAGTTGTATCTACATCTTGTATTCAAATGGCATAGTTGTTTCCTTTTAGTTATATCTGCATATTGTATCCTTTTAGTTGTATCCGCATATTATCTTCTTGATGATGATTTGACAGTATATATACAGATATGGTGCGTACACCACACGGTGATCGTGGTGGACGTGCTAGTAGTTCAGGCCGTGGGGGCCGTGTGGGGCGTGGAGGTAGTGCTGGTGATGATCAGGCTGGATCATCAGGTATAATTACAAGTTTTGTTGTTATACATCTTATTGTTTTTAATTTTATATAATATTGACATTATATTCGAGAATATAAATATTGTTGTATTTCACTACATAGGTGATCGACGTAGGCCTCCGCGGGGACTAGCACGTGGATTGCTAGGGAATCCCCCCCAGGCGCCGCTTATATGCCGTGTCGGGACTACTAGGTAATATATACATTATGTTTGTATTAATTATTTAGTTCTTTTATATATTCTTTGCAATTTGGAAATTTAATCGCCTTCATTTTTAGTATCCTTGACGCGACGCCAAGGAACACGTTGCTTGGGATCGTCCGCAACCGATTCTCTAGCCCGTGGATGAGGTGGGCGGATGTGGATGACCGCACACGTGGGCTGATTATAGCTGAGTTTAGGGTAAGATGTCATTCATTCATATTTAGTTTTAATTTGTGCTTTTGAATATTTATTTACCGCTTTGTTTTATGTTGTCTACTAATTAAGTAATTGCTGATATTCATATGTTGTGTTGCAGAGATATTATCGTTGTTGGGGTTTCGATACAAAAACGCACGACGAAAATTAAAATTTAAAGCAATTTCGAAACCCTAAAACAGGATCCATGCGAAAAACAATTAATTCAGTGGTAAGAAATTATACCGATTGTAAAAGCTAGAATCGATGCGGTCGAATCTCCAACGCAATTCAAACGGACTGCGTCTCTACGGTATCCACACGAACGCTCCACACGAATCGTCCTACGATTTGCAGAAGAAGGAAACGTGGTACTAGCCACCAAGGATGAGAATTTTCTGAACTGTTTTCTCTAGTCTCTCTCTAAGAGCGGCTAGGATTTTTTTTTATTTTGACGTAAAACCTAAAGTGACTGATATACATCATATATATAGCAGTTAGGAGGAATTAATCAAAATCTAATGTTATTAAAATCCGAATTTATATATATCTTAATTAAGTCTTACTTAATTAATATACCTATATATAAATTATCCTATTAATTTAAATTCGTAATTTAAAATTATATCAATCATATTGACATATTTAAATCTTTACAATTTAAATTAATTTTCTTTTAATTACGTTCTTTGTGTGTGACCCTATAGGTTATTATTACGTTGGCAATAACTTTCAAATCATATTATAAAGTTATAAACGGTGAGCGGCATCTAGTAATGCATCACTGCTACCCAAGTAATAATAAGATCGATGATTCGATGCAACCTTTTCGTGACCAATGTTTCAATGTAATTTAATCCTTTTAACCTTAATATCCAAGATTAAACTCGAGTCATGGAATGTGTCATACTCTTCATAATTTAATCTGAGTTTTTCTTGATCAATGAGTGGACTATATGAAACAAATCATTATTTGAGCATGGCCATGCATTTCATAGTCCTACTCAATCAAGAGGCCTATGGATATCACCCCTAATATACAAGATGGTTAAATTCCATCTAGATCACTCATATTCCTCACACAATTCATAATGTACCCAATAATCACCTTTATAGTCCACCCTATTAAAGGTGACATTTGATGATATCAAAGTACATAAATTCTCGTGTAGTAATATAGTGATTTCAGGTCGGAGGACCATTACATCATTATCACTATGAGAATTACTAATGACACTTTGCATAATGCTCCATATAGAATTCTCATGGTGGGTATGTCCAGTACATTGTTCTCTAACATGTACCTATGCATTGACTTAATATCTCATATATTTATGACCAATGAGATTTGACCATCAGTCAATCAACATACTAGTCTCAATGTATCATTGTTGTCCCATCAACAATGATACTCGACTAAGGACATTTAAGAACAATGATACTAATTGTAATTATATAATCTCATGTTCAAGTTACATACTTGAAACTATATAATTTGTATCAATATTCTAAGAAATTTTATTATGTTAACAATTATATTACGCAGTAAATAAAACCATAATAAAATTATTTATTTATTCAATCAACAATAATATCAAAATGTTAAGCAATTATATCAAATAATTGGCCTCTAGGGCATAAACTCTAACAATCGCTTCGAGGACGGGCAGGAAGCCCACGACAGCACTGTTCTCGGGAAGTATCTCGAGATGAATTGGCACAAGTGGGTCTATGATTGGAAGAAGAAGGCCCAGACCAAGATGGCGGATGGACAGACACTTAGAGATGTCCGGCCAGATTTCATTGGTGCTGCAGTGTGGGAGCAGATGTGCGATATTTGGGAGGGTGAAGCGTTCAAGAAGATGTCGGCACAGCATACAGCTGCCCGACAACAGAGTCGTCTCCCACACTGCATTGGGAGTCAGTCGTACGACCTGTATAGGGAGAGACTCGAGGGGAGTCTAAAGCACCGACCTTCCGGCCTCGAGTTTTGGTGGCACGCTCACCAGAAGAAAGGTGACGGTGGTTATATTTCACCTGAGGCAGAGCACATTGCGGTAAGTAATTTAATTATTTTAGTTAGTATGTATTTGATGGCTTTGAAATCCTTTTGTATTCTTTTAGCAAAATACTTGCTTTTCACCTATTTCTGTGTTTTTTCAGACACGGTTCAAGGACCTTTCTGTGGTTCGGAGCAGCCAGAGAGGTGACACTCCAGTGGCTGATGCTAAGCGTGACGACGAGGAGATGGAGGACTGACTGCAGGCTACAGGGGGGCCGAAGAAGGGTAGAATTGTGGGCATTCCCCGTGTCCCAGCCTACACTATAGTCCCTGCTGCGAGATCTCGATGTCGGCCACCCACCGGAGGTAGTGGTGCGGGTGGATCAGGCGCCGGGCCTTCATTATCCGACGACTTCTTCAGGCGGATCATTGAGGGGTGCATGTCGAGCAGTGTCGTGCAGTCAGGCGCACCATCACGCGAGCAGATCTATCAGCTTGCTCAGGAGGTTGTCCACGGCTTCATAGATCCTACAGTTGCCGCTGACGACCTCATGGGTGTAGTCCGGGAGGAGGCCATCCGTGTATGTGTAGTTGTCTTGGCCAACATCTTTCCTCCACATATTCGACAGGTAAAACTTATTATTGATGTATTTCCTTATTTGTAATTATATTGCTTATATAAACTATCAAATAACTAGTTAGCACCGCGTAGCCAATAGACACGCGTTACAACTGACGGGACTCGATTCCGACATACGGAGACCGAGTTCAAGCCCCGTCCGCCTAACTAACCAACACTTAGCTAAAAAGTCGAAAAAGAGGTCAAAACCCGCATCGGCCGTCCGAATGACACATAAACACACACATAGCACCGCATAGGTAATAGACACGCGTTACAACTGACAGGACTCGATTCTGACACACGGAGACCGAGTTCGAGCCCCGTACGCCTAACTTGAGAAAACTTAGGAAATTAGTCGAAAAAGAGACCAAAACCCGCATCGGTCGTCCAGTTAACACGCAAACACAGGCAATAGCACCGCGTAGCCAATAGACACACGTTACACCTGACGGGACTCGATTCTGACATACGGAGACCGAGTTCGAGCCCCGTCCGCCTAACTAACCAACACTTAGCTAAAAAGCCGAAAAAGAGGTCAAAACTCGCATCGGCCGTCCGAATGACACGCAAACACACATATAGCACCGCGTAGGTAATAGACACGCGTTACAACTGACGGGACTCAATTCTGACATACGGAGACCGAGTTCGAGCCCCGTACGCCTAACTTGAGAAAACTTAGGAAATTAGTCGAAAAAGAGACCAAAACTCGCATCAGTCGTCCAGTTAACACGCAAACACAGACAATAGCACCGCGTAGCCAATAGACACGTGTTACACCTGATGGGACTCGATTCCGACATACGGAGACCGAGTTCGAGCCCCGTCCGCCTAACTAACCAACACCACTACCAGAAAATCGAGCTATAGCGACGGTCACCGACCGTCGCTATAGATGAAAAGACCGTCGCTATAGGATATAGCGACGGTCGGCAACCGTCGCTATAGAAGCCATCGCAAAAACCTATAGCGATTTCCCTATAGCGACGGTCAGACCGTCGCCAGAAAACGCCACAAAAACGCGCTTGAAGTTTTTTACCGACAGTCAGGATTTGATATAGCGACGGTCATGACCGTCGCTACAGAAAATTTGGCGCGAATGGCTGAGAGCTATAGCGACGGTCGCCGACCGTCGCTATAGGTAAATTTTGGCGCGAATGTGTGGTCTACTGCGACGGTCGACGACCGTCGCTATAGGTGAAATTTGGCGCGAATGTACGGTCTATTGCAACGGTCATGACCGTCGCTATAGGTGAGATTTTGCGCAAATATAAGAGGTGTTGCGACAGTCGTGGCCGTCGCTATAGGTATTTTGGCGACAAAAACTTCGTTATATAATATTTCTTATTTATTTTACCTGTTAAGAAGCATAACTACATTCAACCATCCAATCTGAATATAACATTTACAACTAAAAGAACAAAACAAATGAAGTCTATCAATGTATAATGTCATCTAAATATACATAACCATCCAAAATACTGTTACTATGTATCAAAACAGTACATAACCAATAGCACATTTAACATATTTTCAGTAGCACATCTATAACAAATTTTCATCCAAAATAGTGTTACATCTAACAAATTTTCAGCAGCACGAGACATGTCACAGGTCCTCTATAGGATTATTTGATCCACTAATATCACCATTATCTCCTTCTGTGTAATGATCCTACAAATTAATTATAAAGTGAACTTGTTAATCCATATACAAACAGAGTGATAGAGCACAAATTTGAAGTATAAGTGGAATGAGAGAGCAACACCTGATTGTTGGAATGAGCATTTAGAACAGATGACTTCTTCATAAATTCTGTCATCATTGATAATAGTTCATCCACTTTCCTTGCAGTATCGTCTCCTTTTTTCCGCACCTTTTTCAACTCAGCTTTCAATTCTTGATTTTCACGTTGTACTTCATTATTTGTGTCACGAGGTCCCCAAGTGTTTGTAGCTGTGGCACCAACTCACCTTGTCGAAGTCTACCATGTCGCTCTGGTCCAAGAACTTGTGCAAGTATATCATTCCGTCCTGTACTACTGCTTTCACCAGTCGATTCCTGAGTCTTCTTTAACTCAATAATTTTTTCCTGTGAAAATATACAATGCAAAATATACATAACTTAAATATACAAGGCAGTTCAACATAACACTTAACAAAGAGTAACAAATAACAAAATCTCATGGGATACTCCCATCAACCATCATGATATAACATAGACCTATGATGACAAGAAGCCCAACATAGCATTACAGTTAACAGACCACCGTAACAACATATCATTAGAAGGCACAAAAGGAGCAATAGCCAAGCAGAATAGAACACATTAGCAGCAGTAACAACAAGAAGAGGTTGCAAACCATAGAATGGAGCCACAATATCATAACATGGTTGCAAACCCAAATACCACAAACCAAACATCACATTATATAGCTAGCAGTCATATAAAAGATTACAAGGCAAGAAGCCTAACATAGCATTACACTTAACAGATCAGTACCATTTTAACCTGTACCAACATATCACCATTTTAAGCATTAGAAGATACACAAAAGGAGCAGCAGTCAAGCAGGATGAAACACATTAGCAGTAGCAACAAGAGAGGCCAAATTAGAATACTTTAATTTAATAAAAGAATTAAAATAAAACAACTATTAATTAGAACATTTTAAGTTAAACAGTTTCAAAATCCTCAAGTACTTTTGCTAACCCTTTTTAAAAGGTAGAATCAAACATAATTCCAAAGTATCCAAAGGTTAATCTTTTCTTTTTTAATAATTTATACTTTAACTCATATTTGAAAAATAAGGTAATTTATGCTATATGATTACTTAAGTTTACACCACCTTACTTACCACCCCTATCCATTTATTTCATCAGCTGTAACTGCTAAACGGAAGGCAGACGAATAAATATGATGTTGGCTGCAGTCTCTATGATGGGTAGGAGGGACCATAATATTGAGACAATATAAACTTTTGTTCTAAAATTCACCTAACCAGTATATAGAATCATATCCTCGGTAAAGAATAAATAATCATATAATAATCAGTATATAGAATCATATCCTCGGTAAAGAGCTTAAAGACAATATAGAATAAAGAGTTAAAAGACCCCATTGTTTGAGGATTGATAAATACGTACCACATTCGAGGATGCTCCAGGTACAATTGAGTTATCACTTCGAGTGTGGGATTGTATATACATATCCGCTCGATCAATCTCTTTTTTATTTATTTGGTACTACAAATAAAATAAAAAATAGTACATAATTCAAGAAATACTCTATTCATAGAAGTCTAATACATGATTAACGACAAAAAATAGGGAAATAACATCAAATTACCAATTCATGTTTCTTTTTTGGAATTGATTTAGTGCCCAACGTATGACCTACCAACAATTTTTTTCGATTTTCACAATTTTTTGTTGCTATATCCTGCATTACATGTATTTATAAATTAATAATAATATATAACAATAAGTAAGAATTGATAATACATAAATTAGAATAAACACAACCTGTGCATCATCAGTTAGCCAATAATCAACCAACGCAGCCCATTGATTAGGATTTACTCGATCATTGTTGATAGTATTCGCTATCGATTTGGCACGGTCACCATGCACAAAATTATTACTCTTTAAGTTAGACTTCCAATCTCTCCACCTATTGTTCATGATAGCCATCAGTTTTCTTTTAGCATTGGGGTGATCTGTGGTAAATCGTTTCTACAACAAACAAATTTACACATATATTAAGTTACCTTCAAAGTGTTTAATGTCAAATTCTATAAAATGCTATTGATTAATAACCTGAATTTCATCCCAAGCCCTTGTCATGTTAGCCTCTGTCATATTAGACCATGTTGGAGTACTTATTGGAAAAAATTCTCCATTGCGAGCAAGACACCCAAGAAAGGTTGTTAACTTATTGGCGTCTCCCCCAACAGGATGACCATTTACATCATAAATTACTTTCTTGGGTGCATCGATATTTGACCATAACTTTGCTCCCATCGTTGGTCCACGCTTCCTCTTAGGTCGAGAACCTAAAAAAGAGAAAGAATCAAGATATATGAACTAAACAAAACTGAAATATAACATGATTTATATATGTAAAAGAGTTTGTAAATAACACAAAGTTCGAAGAGCACTTATAAAGGCCTACTTCAGTCATTCTAAATCACAGACAAACTTTGTTTTTACCTTCATGACAATGCAAGTATAAGTGTAGATATACGCATGGTACCTTCAGCATTCTCATGAATGTTTTCCTCCTCTGCATGTGGTTCATCGGCATGGATCTCATTATCATTAATTTCCGGGCCATTGGAATAGTTAGCACGGGATCTAGACGTTCTATTTGAAGCCATTAAAGCAACCTGAGAAACAAAAATATGAATTCAGAATAGTAAAGAATATCAATTCATAATTGATAGAACAATTTTAATAGGAAGAGAGCTGATCTTTTCCTCGAGTAAAATCTCTTTTTTTAGTAACACAAATCAAGGAAAAGATCAGCTCTCTTCCTATTGCTCACTGTGATTTTGCCTAACAGAAAGATAACTCTACTTCAAGATTGTAAAGTTCAAGCCTCACAAGAATTATATAAGAACCACATAGTGTACATGCAAAGCTTGTGCCAAGATTATGAGACATAAGATAGTCTAGATATTTGCTAATAGCACAAGGAGCACCAAGATATAATATCAAAAACAGATCTATCAAAGTGTAACCGTTTCTCTTTTGGAGAAAATGGACAAATTGTAACAAGACAGATCTATCAATTGTGACGTTTATCCTCTTCATTCTTTCTCATCTTCATTTTCCTCACTATCACCCTCCTCTTCATCTTCGGAACCCTCTTCTTCTTCTCCGTCTCCGTCTCCATTCTCATCTTCATCAACAATATGTTCAATTATTCGTCTTTTGAAACGAGATGTATCAATTTGAGATCCTGTTTTTCGCTTACTTTTAAGTCTTTTTCCACCATTTTCAACTAATTCAGCATCAACGTCATTCCTAACCCAATTTATGTTTTCAATATCAACTTCTGCAACTGGAGTGATGAATTCTTCATTGGTATTGGGTAACTCGTCACTATCAGAATCTACTTCAGCATCTTCACATAAATCTCTCGGCTTTGTTCGTATAACCACACGCCAATTGTTATCCCTTTGATCATCAACATAAAATATTTGTTGAACCTGAGAAGGCATTACAAAGGGCTCATCGGTTGAACCAAACTTTTGATAATTTACAAGCGTGAAGCCATAGTCATCAGTTTTGACCCCTCTATCACGTGCTAAACTGTCATACCACTTACATTTGAATAGAACAACTTTGCCAGATCCATAATAATCTAATTCAACAACATCTTCCAAAATACCAAAGTATTCAACTACATCTTCCTTAGGATTTCGGTCTCTAGCAGAGGAATATCCACGAGTAGTTGCTACCACATATACCCCACTATTCTGCGTTCTCCTCTTACTCTCACAACTTGTAGAATGGAATCGATACCCATTTACCAAATAACCATCTCCTCTCCTGCTTATCAAATTTGGGCCAAATGCAAGAGCTTGAACTTCTTTTGAAGCATCATTATTCATAGTTGCCATCTACAAAATGGTAGCAATATAAGCAAATTCCATCCATTTATTATTAATAACCATTACAAAATTTTGCATAAAATTATGTTCACATAATGTAGTACTTACATAATTCTTAAACCATTCAGGAAATTCCTTTTTCTTAGCATTGTCAATTTCCCTCGGCGTCGGTTTTTGTTTACGCTTTTCACGTCGTAACATATATGAATCTTGCCAAATACTACAAACAAATAAACAAACAAATTTTTTTGTCATAGCTAGCTGGCTAACAAAAGTTATTAATATTTCGAACAATAAATGTCATTCTTTATTTACTCACATTAGATATGACTCAACCTCTGTACAATTGAATAGCACATACAGGTGTGCACTTTTGACATCATCGCCACATAGAGTACAAACTTTTGGGACATTAAGAAATCGACCTATGTTTCTGAATACAGATAAACTTGATTCACCTTGTTCGTATCCATCTTCATTTCTTCCAACTCATTTCCATGCAGCATTGTGTTGACTCAAATATCTTGAGCAAAATGTAACACATTCTTCAGCGATATACCCTTCTACAATTGACCCTTCTGGACGACTTCTGTTGCGAATATACCCTTTTAACTTGCCCATGTATCTTTTAAAAGCCCACATTTGTCGATATTTCACATTTCCGGCTATCTTTGCCTCTTCAGCAAGGTGGACACACAAATGTACCATTATATCAAAGAAAGCAGAAGGAAACACAATCTCAAGCTTGCAAAGTATTAACGGAATTTTCTTGTTCAACCGTTCATAATCTTCCGATGTGTTATAGTTGGAACATAATTCTCTAAAGTAGTTACAAAGTTCAATTATTGTTGAGCAGACATGTCTAGGCAAGTTGGTACATCGTATTGCTATTGGAAGTAATTGTTGCATTAAAATATGGCAATCGTGACTTTTAAGACCTGAGATCTTGCCCCCCTTCAAATTGATGCAACGTGAAATATTTGAAGCATATCCATCAGGTACCTTAACATTTTTCAACACTTGCAAGAAATCATGTCTTTCTTTCTTAGACATTGAGTAGCTTGCAGCCGGCAAAAGGTACTTTGAATTGCTTGCTTGCACGGGTATTGGATGGAGCTCTCTTCGTATACCCATTTTCATCAAGTCCAATCGTGCTTTTAAATTATCTTTTGACTTTCCTTGCACACTCAACAATGTCCCAATCAGGCTATCACAAATGTTTTTGGCAATGTGCATTCCATCTAGATTGTGGCGCAACAAAAGTATCCGCCAATATGGCAATTCAAAGAAAATAGATTTCTTCCTCCAATTATGTTTTGAGTCATGGGGAATGGTCTTCGTGCTAGTGGGTGTCTTTCCAAAAGTGACATTAATGACATTAACTTGTTCGAGAATATCAAATCCTGATGGCACCACCGGAGCTTCACTATGGTCACATTGTCCGTTAAATCTTCGTGTATCAAACCTATAACTATGAACCGACTCCAGAAAACAACGATGCCCGATATAACATTCCTTACTTCGTAATCTACAAGAACAAGTGTTCATTTGACATGATGGACATGCCAACTTACCTTTAGTGCTCCAACCAGACAACATAGCAAGAGCTGGAAAATCACTAATTGTCCACAACAGTGCAGCACGCATTTGGAACTTTGTACCGGTAGATGCATCATACGTTTCAACCCCATTACTCCATAGTATCTTCAACTCTTCAATTAAAGGTTGCATATACACGTCAATATCATTACATGGAGAGTTTGGACCAGGTATTAACAATGGCATGATAAAATACTCCTGCTTCATACACATCCATGGTGGTAAGTTATAAACAACAACTGTCACTGGCCATATACTATACGGTGACCCATGGGTAAAGGGACTCATGCCATCAGTGGACAGTCCGAGTCTTACATTTCGATATTCTTGAGAGAATGTAGGGTACATTGTATCCAAATGCTTCCAAGCTGCAGAGTCAGCTGGATGACGATTCACTCCATCTTTCCGTCGCTTTACATGATGCCACGTCATGTATTTTGCAGTTTCTACAGACATAAATAGCCTCTACAATCTCGGAATTAACGGTAAATAACGTAATTGCTTCACAGCTACTTTGCTCCTCTTAGCATTTATATCTATTTGTGCATTCTCTGGTACAACCATCTCATTCTGCTTCCATCTCAATGATTTACAAACTGTACAAGACTCTAATTTTTCATTCTCCCTCCAAAAGAGCATACAATCATTCTCGCATGCATCAATCTTCTCATAACCAAACCCTAAATTTCCAACCATTTTCTTCATTTCATAAAAATTATCAGGCAAGTTTGCAAATGATGGAAATGATGACTTGAACTTACGGAGCAAACCATCAAAGGACACGTCAGTCCATTTGCTAACATTTTTATGATTGAAAAGCCATACAATGAATGAAATGACAGTCTCAATTTCACATCCAGGATATAATGGTTGATTGGCCTCTGACATGTACTTTTGGTATTTTATAGCTTCAGTTGATGATTCCACATCGTGATCCCTAAATATATCATTTACCATCTCAGGCATACGATGATCATCTTCGGATTGTGATGGTTCGTCGTGAACATCATCATTACTCACATTCCTGACAATCACATCTTCCCCTTGATGCACCCAATTCGTGTAGCCAAACATAAATCCATCACAAATCAAATGTTCACGAATAGTAGCTCGAATCTGGTATCGGCCATTTACACAATTCTTACATGGACAAGGAATTCTTCCCGTTACCATGCCCACTTTTTCGAAACCAAAGTCCAAAAATCTCTCTATGCCTGCAAGATATTCTCTAGAATATCTTGGTAATTCCATCCACGTCTTATCCATAATATTATGTCCCTAAATCAAATTGAACAACCATCAGAATGATATTGCGTATAGAAATCTATGCACCAACCAAACTCCCAGCTCACTCAAACAAAACAAAAAAGGTGTATATATGTAAGATTTATGCCAAGTCCCCTTCCCACCACTCAGATATTCATATAATTGCTCCCTCCCTCCCTAAATTTACCACACATGCATTATTATATAATTAAATCAGGGTTTCATGATTTCAACCCTCTATAACCATATATGCTCTAGTACCAAATTCTAATAATATACAAGGCTGCAATTACCAAAGAAAAAAAAAAGAATGCAAAGTATATATGTAGCTTAATTAATTACTTGAGCATTATGGCAGCTGGCAACCCCAACCCGAGAACCACAGAAAAGTATATACAAATCCATCGATCCAACTTGACAACCACAGAAAAATTCTCTTCACATTCTTCAACTTCTTCTTCTTCTTGTTGTTCACATTAATGAACTGATCCTCTTTAATTTCAATTCAATTATATTCTATCTCCTCAACTTAATTCTCATCATCATATCCCTAGAAACAAAATCTATCTGCAAACCAAACCTACTTGCCACAAATTTCTCTCCTTTGCCAAAACTTTCTTAATTACACTTCTAATTTCCGTGACTAGCTAGTTCATATACATACATTAATTCCCTAGAAAAAGCATATATACCAGACTCAAGCATATAACCTGTGCATCATCAGTTAGCTGAAACGAATGTTCACTGCGAAAACTTTAGAATGCAAAACAAATTTTAAAATACTAGAAATAGTAGGAACAAGATGAAGAAGAATGACTTTATTTATATCATTTATTTTCCAAACTACATGATACAATGAGCACATAGTACATCTTAGCCATGATTGATTTCGAGTCAGAGACTTGTATTGGGTATTGGTTAAAATCTCATATCAGAAACATTATTCTTCTCTTCATGTTCTTCTTCTACTTACTAATTATTTCTACTTACTAATTATAAGCCGACCCATCATTGACAGATCATGGAATGTCCATCTCCAAGTAAAGAATCGAAGGAACTTTTGTTCCCTTTGGCCACCGCAATCCTCTGAGAGGAACAGCAGCAGCCCTTGCATTCCATGGTGAATCCCAGAACCATGAAACACCCCACAGAAGGGTGTCCCAAAATCAGTAAATTTAGGGCTTGTTAGAGGGATCGGAGAAATAGAGGAAATCATAACAACTAAGGGGTAAATAAAATTAAAAACCTAAAGAATGATATTATACCTGCTCAAACCCTCTGTCAATATGATCCTTTCAAGCCGGACGGAGAGATGGAGTGAGACGAAGTCCGGCGGACACTCGATCGTGTGTTTCCTCCTCAAACAGCCAATCAATATGATCCTTCCAAGCCGGACGGAGTGAGATGGAGTGAGAATACTGAAGAGGAGATGAAGAGTGAGTGAGATTCAATGACTGAGATCGAGCGACTGAGAGAGAGTTTGGTTTGGGGGAAAGAACAATACTGATAAAACGCCCCCTTTGTGACCCTCGTTAAAATCCCAAAAAAAAAGACATATACCGACGGCCATTTTGTGACCCTCGGAATAGAATACCTTCAAGGGCTTATACCGACGGTCATACAGTGACCGTCGCTATATATATCTATTGCTACGGTTCCGCGCCGACCGTCGCTATACCTCGTCGCCATATCTTGATTTTCTAGTAGTGCACTTAGCCAAAAAACCGAAAAAGAGGTTAAAACCCGCATCGACCGTCTGAATGACACGCAAACACACACATAGTACCGCGTAGCCAATAGACACGCGTTACAACTGACGGGACTCGATTCTGACATACGGAGACCGAGTTCGAGCCCCGTACGCCTAACTTGAAAAAACTTAGGAAATTAGTCGAAAAAAGACCAAAACCCGCATCGGTCGTCCAGTTAACATGCAAACACAGGCAATAGCACCGCGTAGCCAATAGACACGCGTTACAACTGACGGGACTCGATTCCGACATACGGAGACCGAGTTCAAGCCCCGTCCGCCTAACTAACCAACACTTAGCTAAAAAGCCGAAAAAGAGGTCAAAACCCGCATCGGCCGTCCGAATGACACGTAAACACACACATAGCATCGCGTAGGTAATAGACACGCGTTACAACTGACGGGACTCGATTCCGACATACGGAGACCGAGTTCGAGCCCCGTACGCCTAACTTGAGAAAACTTAGGAAATTAGTCGAAAAAGATACCAAAACCCGCATCGGTCGTCCAGTTAACACGCAAACACAGGCAATAGCACCGCGTAGCCAATAGACACGCGTTACAACTGACGAAACTCGATTCCGACATACGGAAACCGAGTTCGAGCCCCGTCCGCCTAACTTGTAGCACACAAACTATAATAATGTAAATATGTTTTTATTTTGATTTTTTTATTAATATTTTAACTTTGTAGGGTCTTTTTGACGAGACTCGTGGAGGTGGAGGCACTGGTGTTGACCGTCGAGCTGATGATGAGTAGCATCCTCCAGTACAGGGTGATGACCGTCGAGTTGATGACGAGCAGCCTCCTCCAGTACATGGTGATGACCGCCGACTCGATGACATGGAGACAGGCGACGGGTTGTAGTTAGTTTAGTTTATGTTATATTCTGAGTTTCATGTATGTATTTGTACAGTTTTTGAATTGTACCGACGGCCATTATATTTTTTATCTATATATTTGATTTGAGTTACTAGTTTATAAGAGGTATAGTTGTGATTTGATGGTTGTTATTAGTTTATAACAGGTGTATATTTGTAAATGAACAGGAAAATTTAGAAACTAAAAAAAAAATTCAAAATTTATGTAGTCATTGCCGACGGGGGTAATGGCAACGGCTATGCCATCGCCAATGACTTATAGCGATAGACATGAGGCAATGGTCATTGTCGACGGCTACTATGTCACTGACGACGGCCTTCCCGTCGGTAATGGATTTTCCCACTCAAAAAAATGTGTGCCTTTGCCGAAGGCATTGCCGTCACCACTGTCGTCGCCAATAACCTTACGCTGTTGCCAATGACGACCGTCGGTAATGACAATGATATCGACGGCTGACGACGGGGAGATAGGGACGACGACCTGTGGGGCGACGGCAGGGGCGACGGCAGTACCTGTCGCCAATAAACTCAATACCGACGGCACTATGGTCATTGGCGACGGCAATGCCCGTCGGCAATGACTGGTTTTCTTGTAGTGAATGTCTTTAATAATTTCTATAAACTAAATCTTTTGGCTGTATACCAACGAGTAATAATTGATCCGAATGAGAGTATTTTGGGTAATTTCACTCCAAATTAATATCTTCGAAAACACAAAAAATGTAGACAAGTCAGCGTGTGATAAAAAAACTGAAGCTAATATAAACAAAATATACCCTTAAAAGACTTAATTTCTAGATTGATAGAATACCTTAATATCTTTGGAAACACAGAAAATTGTAGCCACGTGATTAGTGCGAGATGAATAAGAAATTAAAAATGAGGAAAAATCGATCAGATCCAAAATAAATGATATATACCCTAAAAGACTTAATTGCCCTTTTATTTTGAGTTGGTAAGAAATACTAAATTCGGAAATCAAAACGTTTTATTTATAAAAATATAGAGATATTAAGGTTTAATATCTTAAAATTGAAACATTAGGATTTAAAATATATAATGCAAAAAACTTTTAAGGTTTAAAGTGTATTTAAGCCTAAAACTTTAGATACTACTCTTCATTCTGATAAAGGAAAGTTAATTTAAAAACAAAAAATACTATTGATAAAACTATTATTGATATTATCTTTGAACAACTCCAGCTGAATTGGACATATATATATATATATATATATATATATATATATATATATATATATATATATATATAGTACTAAATGCCGATAAAAATAAATAATAATAATAAAATCTTGTACTAAAAGCACTTTTTTCGAATCTTATAATTAATTTGTGAGGTAGCCGGATCATTTTACTAATTTGTGTAAGCAAGTAATCAAAATTAATTTAATTTTTCACAAGTAATTCTATATGTTTCAACGCTACAAAAGCAGTTGTGTATATCTAATAGTAAATGAATAATGTAAAAAGTTAATTATTTTATTAATAATTTAAATGGTAAGGCTCAGATAGTATGTACTTTCTCTCTATTTTGGGCGAAGTTTGTGCATATAATATAATTATATGATAAACATGATAAATATAATTATAATATAATATAATTATATGATAAATATAATTATAATATAATATAATTAGCATGATGATCAGGGATTGATTACACTAATATTAATTATATGATAAACAGTGCTCCACAGTACTTTAGTAAAACGTAAAATTGGCGAGATTGCACAAGTAATATTAATTGTCTCATCGAGTGAGGGTATTTTTGTCATGCGGGAAAGAGATTAATAATTCAACCTCTTGGTTTCTTCCTGCTCCTGTTATTAAATATTTGGTCAAGAAGAAATTTTATTTTGTTTAAAAAAGAGGAGAAAGGTTTAGAAAATTGTTGAGCAGAAGGGGGAGGTGTAGAAGTCGAAGAATTAATAGCAACTTCTTGTCATGACTCCCTTTCCTCCACTCTCTTGTTTTGGTTGTGTGTTCTAAAAGAAAGGGATAGATGCATATATATTCTGTTATATATATAACAGTTGATATATATGTTTAAAATTAAGATATATTGTTATTTCATGGTTGATTTTGTTTGTCGAAGGCGATTGTTCAAACGCTTCTCACTGAAAATTAAGAGGAGTGGAGCAGAAGAGAGAGAATAGGAGAGAAATAGAGAGAGACGACGACGACAGCTTAATTCCCGGCTTAGATGAAACACAACATACAGACAGAGCTAGAAGCCTAGGAGAGAGAGAAAGAAGAGATTGCGGAAGGTGAGAGACTGGCTCACTTCATTTCAATACTTTCGCACAAGAGAAAGAAGAGAACGATGTGTGAGAGCTTTGCAGTACCTATATATATATATATATATATATATATATATATATATATATATATACACTTACATGTATGAAGCTGAATAAAAGATAAAATTACACGATTACCATTCGCAAAAAGCACAGCAAAACCCTCCCCTCCCCTCGCCTCCCCAAGTCAGTCTGATCAACGCCTTCTCTCTTTCCTATCCTCTTTCTTTCTTAATTAATTAATTTTTTATCATCATCTCTTATTTCTCTCAACAAGTTTTTATATATGCTAGTATATTACTACATAAAATTGATCCACCGACGATAATTAGTTATTTTCCGTTTTTAATTTTACTTCCACTAGATATATATAGCTACCACATCTCGATCTATATATTGAAATCGACAAGTTTGACAGGATTTACTTAATTAGGAAGGTGGGCTAAAGAGTACTAGAAGATCGATGATGACGACGACCATGGAGAATAAGATACAATTATGGAATTAGCAACCAATTGTTCAACTACACTAGTCTTTAGAGGAGGAGGAGTGACTAATTAATTCTTTCTATGTCCCAAGATTATCATCACCATCCTTCTGATGCTGCTGCTGGTATTATTTTCACTGGTTTCTCCCATGGGTTGCAACAAGAACAACACATAATAGCACAACAGATCGGGAGGGATAAACTCAGTTTACAAGGTTGGAACCCACTTGTGGCAATAGAAGAACACCAACAAGAATCCGGAGGTGGTCTTCATGGGTATCAACATGAAACTGCGGGGATGTTGTCAGAAATGTTCAATTTTCCATCCGTTGCGGCCTCCGCTACCCAATTGTTGGACCACCAGATTTCTTACGATCAGCATCTTCGAAACTCACGGCCGCCTCCTCCTCTGGCTGCTACCGGAGATTGGTATGGAAACAGTAGACAAGTTGCCGCTCGTCATCATCAGAATCAACAATTTTCAACAACCATTAGTACATCATCAGACTCGGCAGCAGCGGCTGCCATGCAGCTTTTTCTTATGAACCCAAGCTCACCTTCACCATCTCCTCCTACGGCTAATTCTACACTCCACATGTTGCTTACAAACCCAAACCCATCTTCCTCATCTAATTCTTCTTCTACTCATCATCGTCATGATCATCATCAAGGCTTTCACAGCCCATCAGCAGCTGGAGGGGCTTTTACAATTGGGCCATCCTCATCGCATAACCAATTCACATGGCTTCCTGGAAGTACTAATCATGAAGCTGTGAGTACCATGACTGCTGGTCAAGGCCTTTCATTATCGCTCTCATCCCCCTTACAGCATTTGGAAGTCGCGAAAGCCGAGGAATTCAGGATGGATAATGGCACTAGTGGTGAGATGTTATTTTTCAATCAAGGAGGTGGAGCTGCTGCACAATATTCGTCATACAAGAATAGTCTTGGGGGGAATCATGATCAAGGATTACATTTGCAAGGTGGAGTAGTAATGGGTAGTCAAAATAATTCCAATCACCTTCAGGTTCATGTTGGGTTGGGGTCTTCTTCTAATTCATTAGGAGTGGTCAATGTTTTGAGAATTTCCAAGTATGTGAAGGCTGCACAAGAATTGTTGGAAGAGTTTTGTAGTGTTGGGAGGGGTCAATTCAAGAACAAGTTTGTTGGGAGGCCTCCCAATTCTTCAACAAACCCTAATTCCAATCCCACCGGTACTACTTCTGGTGGTGGTGATGGTTCTTCATCTTCCTCAAAGGATGTCCCACCTTTGTCAAATGCTGATAGAATTGAGCACCAGAGACGGAAGGTCAAACTTTTATCCATGCTTGATGAGGCATGTAAACTACTCTCTCTTAATTTCTTAATTTCTCTCTCTCAAGTGTCAAGGGCCGGCCTTGTTTAATTAGTCCATTTTGAATTCCACCCGGGGACAACAGAAAATTCTGGCAAGTTTCTTCCACAGATAACTAAAACTAATTAGAAATGCGTCAAATACTTTGATATATACTATATGCAGTTAGTTGACATCAAACCTGATTATTTTCTTCTTCATTTCTAATTTTATAATACAGTATTATTGGCTGCATTGGGAAAAAAATGCAAGGCAAGAAACACGAGGATATTCTTTATTCCCATTAGTTGATTATATGTATCAGAGCGTGATTATTCTTCTATTTTTTTTTTCAACACCCATATTACTATAAAGTCTTCGCCACCATCTTTAGGGTTCTTGAAGTTCATTAGAAAATGTAATAATTCTTTCTCTTTTGTCATGTATGTATTCATTCCGGGTGTGGGGGTATTTTCTTACTCTATTAATTATATAAGTTCAATCTTTTTATTTAAACTGCTTATAGTTAATAGCCTTTATTATCTGAATAGGAGTATTAATTAAACTGTTCTTTAATTAATTTGTTTCTTGGGATTGTGAATTAAAACAATGACTGTTGATGTTAAAAAAATAATTATGCATTTAGCGATAATATCATATTTTTGCTAACAATTTGCAACATCTCCATTAGCTGACTAAAAATAAGGAATTGATATAATTTTTAGCACTAAATTAATTATATAGACTAATGCAACCATGCTAGTGCTGTAGTAGTGCATATGTTAATAAATTAATTAACGGCTTTCAGGTGGATCGGAGATATAATCACTACTGTGAACAGATGCAAATGGTGGTAAACTCGTTCGATATGGTGATGGGTTTTGGAGCCGCCGTCCCGTACACGGCGCTTGCGCAAAAAGCCATGTCTCGGCATTTCAGGTGTTTAAAGGATGCCATAGCAGCACAAGTAAAGTATAGTTGTGAGCTTTTAGGAGAGAAAGACGCAGGTACATCTGGAGTGACAAAAGGGGAGACCCCAAGGCTGAAGCTGCTGGAACAAAGCCTGAGACAGCAAAGAGCTTTTCATCAGATGGGGATGATGGAACAAGAAGCTTGGAGACCTCAAAGAGGCTTGCCTGAACGTTCGGTCAATATTTTGAGAGCTTGGCTTTTTGAGCATTTTCTGCACCCGTACGTAATTATTTTCTTATCCTTTCCTTTCCAATCCACGTAATTAGCCTAAGTAGTGTTTGTATTAATTACACTAAAATCTGAATCTTCTTAAAAAACAATTTAAATTAAATTAAAAACTACACACAAGAGTGTAATTTATTACTTCATCTCATTCTAAATTAGTTATATATAAAACGGTGGATTTTTGAAGACAATATTAGTTTTCAAAACTATTGTTAGTTAAAAATTAGTCAACTAACTATAAATACAAGTAATGACATGTTAGGAACTAAATATTATTTTATAATTTAAAAGTAAAAATTGATTTCTGATTTAAAATTAAAAGGTAGATATATGTCTAATTTTAGAATCGAGAGAATACTACATAAAAACTAATAAAATTTGATTATTGTGTCCTTTTTATAGTTAAATAAAATAAACAATCAACTCGCATAGTATACAGATGTTGTTAGTACTGTTTAAAGGAAAGGCAATGCAGAGTGTCCTTTGAATTTTGATGTTGTCTCATCAGTGGAAAAGCTGATAAAGTGTTTTCTTTTCCACTTTTTTAATGTAGTATTAGTAATATATAGTCCAAGTGTTGTGTACCCAGCTGACCATTTGTGTTACGTAAAGAAAAAAAGCCACATCAAACCATAATCCTATTACAACAGAATTTAGTGGAGCTATAACTAAGAAAGATAATGAGGGAGTGCATGCGGCTGTCTTGTAGTTATGCAGTTATCTTGCGTAAGTATTTCTTCTTTGTAACTGCTACAGTTGAGTTGCAACAGCTGATCTTCTCTTGATCCTTTCTATATATATATATATATATATATAGAATTATAGACACAGAAAAAACTTCTTTATATATGGTGATTATATATGTGAATAATGTTATAATTACCGACCGCGGCCTTTGGCTCAATTGGTATGTCTAGTCTTGTTATGTAGAGGTCTAGATTTAATAAAAAATGTTATAATTAATTTGTTGTCACTTTCTCAGGTACCCAAGTGATGCAGATAAACACCTGTTGGCACGGCAGACTGGTCTTTCAAGAAACCAGGTACGTACTACCTCCTACCTCCTCCTTATATATTCATACATATATGCACAAATGAACATGACGCGGACACTTAATTACTCCATCTGCAAATGATAGTCATCTGAGGGAGAAATATTATCTTCTTTTCTTAATTTGTTCTGATTCACCTTTTGCAATAATGAAGAGAGGGAGAGAGAGAAAAAGAGACTTGCATGGATTTTTATTCCCGAATGTATTCCGTTAGAGAAAGGGCAAATCTCTTTTTTACCTCTGTTTTGTTGCTTTGGATTGTTTTCATTCAAGACAAAAATTCTGAAACAGTGAAAAAACTGTGGGAATAGTTACAGCAAATGAGCAAGTACGGAAGAGATAAGACATGAAAGTTTGCTGCTTTGCTTTCATTCTCTCTCCTCTCAACCAGACGATCAGAATCATTAAAGTCACCCAATAAGATGAACTGACGAGAGAGAGATAGAGAGAGAGAGTCCTCATGCATTAATCCATTAATTCCATTTCATTAATATTGTCTGATCTTTTGTGAATTAATTAGTATTGCGAAACTTACTGCTTTCATCAGATACTCTTATTATACTAGTAGTAGTAATTGTTTAGATTATACTCTTTTCGTTTCTATTTAAATGACGTTTTAAAATTTTTTATTTATTTCTAATTAATTGATATTTATTTAAATCTAGAATAATTAATGTCAATTTTTATAAAATTACCCCTCATTACTCTACCTATTTTTTTGATACTTTAAACTCTTGTACTATGATAAATTAATAATTTAAGGATATTATAGACAATTGAATACTATATTTAATATTTTTCAATCATTATCTTAATTCTTGTGTCCATCTCTAAAAGGTCATTTAAATAGGGACAGAGGGAGTATGTGCTTATATCTTTTAATTCTGGAGATTTACCAATGTAAAGTTGCAAAGTACTCCCTCCGTTTAATATAGGTCGTTTTAGGAAAATATTTTTGTTCCTAAATATAAGTCATTTGAGAATTTTAAGTAAGCATTAATTGTTTAGTTTCTAATATTACCCCAAGTAATAAATACTCCCTTCATTCCTAAATAAATGACGTTTTGGAAAAAAAAATGTGTTCTAAATTATATATCGTTTATAACTTTCTAGAAGAATAAATTATTTACTTTCCAATATCACCCTTACATTCTCTCATTGTTCAAAGAAATTATCATCCTTAGTATTAACGCTCTGTTTCTGAGTTTTGAACAGAAAAGAAAAGAATAGAAAACTTAAATTAGGACAGAAAAGAAAAGAATAGAAAACTTGAAGTTTTCCTTTATGTTGTTTCTGAGTTTTTAATAGAAAAGAATAGAAAATTTAAAATTGAGGACATGAGTTGTAATTTAAAATTTATTATATTAAAAGTCGAGGATAATATGGGAATTATAAAAATATTACTTATTCCAATTTCTTTTCCGTCCAAATCAGGCCAATTTTGGACGGAAAACTTTGGCAGGAAAAGTGGTCAAGTTTTCAATCCATTTCTTTTCTTTTCCGTTTATTAAAAAACTCAAAAACATAAGAATTGGAAAGAAAACTTAAATTTTCCTTCCATTTTTTTTCTTTTCTATCTATTTTAAAACTCAAAAACAGAGCGTAATAGTTTTTAACTTCCCATAAAGGGGTAGTGATGGAATTTCATACAGATTTTAATTATTAAATGATATTATTAAATGACTTTCTTAATCTATGTGCAAAAACCTTAAACGATACTTATTTAAGAATGGAGGAAGTATAACTTTGGTTCTCTCACTATTTTTTGCCCAATAAATAACATTCTCTTTTTTTAATATAAGGGTAATATAGATAATTGATAGTATATTTAATATTTTATAATTATTTTCTTAATATTTATGTACAACTCTAAAAAGACCTATATTAAAAAATGGAGGAAGTAAGTACTTTACAACTAATTAAGTATTTGACTGTTGAAACAATCTGTAGCTAGCTCTTCTTGTTGGCAGCTAATAAATGCTTATAGGTCAATATGTTAGAAATACGACCATCAGTTTTAAACTTTATACCACCGTTTAACTAGGGTAAAAAAGTAGTCAATGGTAAAACCTAGCTAGCTAGTGTATTTATTCTTAGAAATAGAATATATATACCATTTCTTGCAAAATATAAGACAATTATTAGCTTTTTGAAGTTAATATGAGATTTTTTTTTAAACTTAAAATTTAATATATTCGAAAGTGAATTAACTATAGTTAATACAATTGATAATAAATAATATAAACTATCTAAAAATTACTACTAATTATAAGATTCATTATCTCGTACTTGTTAATGAATCATATCAGTTGCGAGTTTAAAATTATAGAAAAATTACTTTCAAAAATATTGATCTTATAATTTAAAAATAATATTATATTATAAAAATAAGAAGAAATATAATGGATTATCTGTAACTAAAAATGAATTATTAATTAATGATCAAAGGTCGACCATGGGATTGCATGCCAGGAATAATTAATTAATCTATGAAGATACTAACAATAAAACAAGCCAAGTTGTTGCATGGAGTATATATATGTCCAAATTAATAATCCCGGCCATAAATGATTTCTTTATTAATGGTTAGTGATTTGAATGTGTGATCAGGTATCGAACTGGTTCATAAATGCCAGGGTTCGGTTGTGGAAACCCATGGTGGAAGAGATGTACCAACAAGAGAGCAAAGAAGAAGCAGAAGAGAGAGACATTTATGGCCCTGCAGTCCCTCCTATTGCACAAACACCAACGCCTACTACCAATACCGCAACAACACCCACAGCAGCAACAGGCAAAAGATCCGAAATCAATGCACCCGATAACGACCCGTCAATCCTCGCAATCAATAGACAATGCTTCTTGGAAAACCAACCAAAACTACACTCCTCCTCCACCACCAGTATAATGCCTACCACATCCTCCACGGCAGTCGCGATATCTTTTCCGGCTCCGGACACTTGTCGCCGCGGAAGCATGGTGGTGGCTGATAATTACGAGACCACCGGAAATGCTGACATGAGTGGATCGACGCTTATAAATTTTGGGACGGCCACAGGTGACGTGTCCCTAACTCTAGGGTTACGACACACCGGTAACCCGCGGGAGAAGAGTCGGTTTTCGGTCAGAGAGTTTGGGGGATGTTAGTTAATACCTAAAGTATACAAGAACCAAGAAGCATATTTATTCATCCTTTTTCCCTTGTGTGTTTTAATTTTTATCTATCGATCTCCATAGTTCTATCAATAATATATATACGAATTAAAATACAGCAAATCATTACGTTAGTGATTAGCAGTATGATCGAGGTCTATTCTAGTTGTATAGCACATTATTTTGTCTTATATGTAGTTGTGGTTTGGTGTAGTATATTATTCGGAATTAAAATAAGGTGAAATATAATTAGGGAGAGGGTGAAGAATATTGCTGAAGTTAATTTGTTGGTCTTGGTTTTTTAGGTAGCACAACGAAACCCTAAATACGGGGAATAAATGTTGATGATTTGATTATTGAAAGGCGAGTGAAATTCGTAACTAACAAATAAGTAAGTTATTCAAAGGAATTGGTGATCGATCAAGATATATGTATATATATCAACTCACGTGACATGATCAAATTGCATGCCTTTGACGAGGACTGTCCCTTATATTTGATCAGTTTTGAGTTTGGAGTTGGAGTGAGTATAAAGGAAGCAACAATTACGTACCTTCCACCAAATTAAATTCTATATTAATGCTTGGTAATGAATTTAAATAGCAGAACCACCACCACCACCCACGTACGTACATGATACGTAAAAGAATATTAAAACGAAGTTTTTTAATGTTCCGCTGCATGTTAAAGTCATGTTCGTTAATTATTTGACAATCATTCATATATATCCTCATCAACGTAACGTACTCCAATCCTTTTAGAGCTAAAGAAAACAACCCCTCAAGTGTAGCCTTTTACTTTTTTCGGACTGGTAGCCCTAGCTATATATTTCACCTGAATTATTCTAAAACCAAAATTTGATGGATATATAAATATTACTGTTAGGATTAAATATTATTCGAAATTGAATTTTGAAGAAATGGAGATGGAGAAAAGTTACTCTATAATGAATGAAATTATGAAAAAATTCATCTTATATACTATATAATACCCCTACCATTTAATGTGTTATAGGTGTGGATTTGCCTTTACTGACAACTGGTCCATGAATCTTGGTTACCGTAGATAGATTTTATGATCATGCAATGCAACCCTACGTCTATATCTATATCTCCTTATGTTTATTTATAAAAATAAAAATTATAAATTATAAATGATGGTTCGACTGACTCAGCTCTTAGCTTTGCTTTTCTGCTTCAGAATGGTTTTTTTGTCTTGCTCAGCAACATAATAATAATTATAAAAATCTAACAGCACCCAAGTTTTAAAGAATACAACCCACCCTAAACTGCCCAAAGTGGGCCGGGAACTAAATGACAAGAACCACGAGTGGGCCCATCTCGATATTATTACGCTCCAATGACTGTCTATCTGTACCTTGGCAAATTGGGCCCACTTTGACGAGACATGATATATGGGCTCTGCTCTCATTAACGTACTACTTCTGCTTCTGCCCGCCCTTATCTTCCTTTTTCAGTTTGACAAAATACAAATACAAATATAATACTTACTTCTTTTCTTAAAAATAATTTTATTTGTATTGTCGTAACTCGTAATTAATGAACAAAACAATCATTTTAGTAATTTTAATGAAATAAAAATACCTTTTAATATTTATATAATCATAAAATGGAGCGAGTGTAGTAATAGAACTACAATACCTTATTAAAACAACCACATTTATTTTGAAATAAATATATATATTTCATTAGACGTTTCACAATTTTAGAAAAAAGTACTCAAAATTCAGCAAACACTTTAAAAAATTAAAATTTATTAATCAAGATTAAATTTTTAAACTAATGGAATATTATTCAGACCTAACTAATGGAGTATTGATTATTTCTTTGAATGAAACTCACAACTCCGCTATATTAGATTCATTTGGAACAACTTAATTTGTACTAGTATTCTTAGACACTGATTTTTTATTTCTGACTTTTCTAGTTTACTATACAAACATGAAATAACACATTACAATTAATGCCCATGATTCTTTTAGTTTACTAGGAGTACTATACAAATATGAAATAACACAACACATTTCAATTAATGCCCATGAATCTTAAGATTAATTTATCTTAACATCATGCATGTATGAATCGTTCAAAGTGTTAAATCAGTACAAAATTTTTACATTGGAATTCAGAAGAAGTGATATGGATCGACATATCTAAAGATGACAGACAGAGGTCCTTAAACCTATGGAGGAGGAAAGGACAACACACACACACACACACACACACACACACATATATATATTTTTTGTTTGATATCCCACACAAATGATGATCAGTGTCACTCTTTTGTTACAACTCACAAACAAGGACCACCTGACTCCCATTTCTTCACAATTTATGCACAAACCAGTCCAATAAATACATATATAAACAATGTTAATGGATCAAGTTTATCATGTGATATTTCTTCATCTAGCCGTCCAAACCAAAACAGAATAACCAGATGGTGACTCCAGTGAAAGGACACCTTTTCATCAAAGGTCAAAAAACAGATACAAATTCAGGAACCATAAATTCATTATTATTTAAAAAAATTAAAAAAAAAAACTTGAGGCTCTACTGGCTGAAAAGAGGAGAACAAAGTTGCGTCTGCATGGATTTGATGAATGTGCTCATACATGTGGCGTCTATATCTGAAACCACATGTAACTTTCTCTATCTTGATGCACTTGGAAGAAAATAAATATTCTCAGAAAAAGAAATACCAACTCTTCAAATATATATATATATATTCCATAGCATGTAACACTGCATATATACCTCCCCAACAATATAATTACACCGAGGGCTAAGTTAACTTTCAGACACATCAGTAGTTGTAAACAATTCTGAATACACCAAAAGCAACAATTCATAGTATTACATTCATTTCTTTCGCAAATCTCTAGTACAAAAAGAAAATCAATCTCATTCACACCCACACACATTAAGAAATTCATGTGAAGGAACACCGAATTGTGTAACGGTTAAATTCAAAACATATTTGCAGCTTAATCCCGTCTTCAATTCCTTTTCAATTTCTGCTTTTTAGACGCTGCAAAGACTATCCAAGCTAAATTCATCTCGACTTCCATTATGGATATTAGTACAAGTATTGGTCAAATACTTCATGTCATGGAGCTGTCTGAGTGGACAGCATTTCCATGTTCAACGTGAGGCCTAATGAAAGACCTACGCCACCAGACCTCAAAGGCTCGCTGAAGATTGGGGCAATTATCACCAGTCTTCAGAAAACTGCCCAACCAAGATAGCAAAATGCTCTGCTGGTCCTCTAGAGGCAGCGTGAGGATTGTCCTTCCGATTCCTTCCTCAACAACTTTTCGATCAAATGATCTGCACCCATGTTGCAACCAGCTGTAGTCATTGATTAAAGGCTGTAACCAGGTTTCTAACAACAAATGACGCGTGTCCTTAGATGGCAGAAGCTCCCCTCTTCCGATAGCAACAAATAGCCTTCCAGAGATGCAGCTAACATGGTGGCGAGACACAATAGGAATCCTTGTGTGAAGTGATGCCAACTCTTGCTGGCTAGCCCACATTACTGCAAATTCATCTGCTGCTTGCCTGTCAGCTAAAATCTCAAGCAACCATGAGAGGTTATCGGCCTCTAAAGCCAGCTGCTTTACCACTGGTTCTTTGATATCCATAGGTTTATTGGTAAACTCAGATTCGGCAGCTAGTCTGAACATAGACAACAATGAGTCCAAGCAGCTTCTGCACGAGTTATAGATTGCTTCATTGCAGATGTCAGCTGAGCTCGAACAATTGGGAAGATTGTTATTCTCCCTAAGGAGCTTCAGGACAACGTTTTTCATTTCACGACGACCTCTCTCTTCACTGCTTTTGAGTACTAGTTCAAGTATGTGTGGAATTGTGTCTTTAGAAGGTTTTGAAATACCAGATGACACTCGTTTCAATACGGGGGTGATACCAATTCCCTCTCCTTGGAGACGTAGGACTGCAGAAAGAACTTTCTCTTCTTCTTCCTCCCCAACCCAAGGGACTGCTTCCAAATATTCTAAACATGATTGTATACAGATATTAAAGTGGAGTTGCTCTGCAACCTACCCAAAAAAAATAGAGAAGAAAAATTCCTTCAGGCAATAATATGACACATGCAAAAGAATCCAGATTTCTCAGTAAATCATCCAATTAACAAGGTCTTCTACTATTCACATGAAAAATTATGAAAGTTGGGCCTTGAGTCCGGGTGGTTGTAATAACTACTCTCAAACGCTTCTCGTCAGAACAGGCTACAATTAAGCTTTTTATCAGCTTACTATGAATTGAGACGGTATATACGACAAAATGCATAACCATCTATTTTCATACAAATGGTTTATGCTTTGAGATTTGAATGCCAGTATTGCAGTTCACATATGGGATTCAGAAGTGTCACCTTTAAAGTCAGACACAAGTAATAGACCGATTATTTGAAAGCACTTCATCTTTACTATGGAAACAAAAATGGCAGGGCACCAAATAAGGTATAAAGAGGTGAGACAGTAGTTCAGATGGTAAAGTCCAACTAAACTTCTTTTCCTACAAAAAAAAGCTTAACGTGAACATAATTTGCTTTTAGTAGACTAGTTTGCACACTGATGCTTGGTCTTTTAAAATGTAAGAGTGTAGGACCTACATATGAGGAGTAAAGGGGGAGGAAAAAGAGGATGGAAAGAGAAACAAACATTATACCAAAGTAGATAGATCATTGACTAATAGTGCAACAATCTTAAGTCAAATTCTAAAGTTTCTTCCTCCAAAGTCATCCCTGTTCAAGTACTTTTTCATTCTAACAATGGTGCTTAATGAACATTAAAAGCAACTATTTTATTTTATTTTTTAATTTGGATAAGCCATTGAAGGCAACTGCTAACCTTAGAAAGTGCATTTAAATGATCATAAGATTACAAAAATGAAAGAATACACCCACACCCACACGCATATATATATATATATATATATATATATATATATATATATATATATATATATACAAAACGGATCTAAAGCACTCCTCTTAAATAACACTCTTTTATTAAAACTACGTCGTTTTGGAGATTCTTTTAAAATACAAAATAATATTAAAATAGAGTGGTCTCACTTGCTTTTCTTTTATTTACAAAAATGTCACTCGCGGCCCACTTGTTTTTTAAAAGAATCTTCAAAACGATGTAGTTTTAATAAAGGAGTGCTATTTAAGAGAGAGTGTTATTTAAGAAGAATGCTATTTAAGAAGAGTGCTTTAGATCCGTCTATATATAGAGAGAGAGAGAGGGAAACATTGTTTAACCTCTCACAGTCTGTTTTATAAGGATTGTGAGCTAGTGTAGGATTTTATTGACATGACTGTCTCAATTTGCACAACCACCACCTTATACCTTACAGGCAAGATAGAAGCTAATTTTAAACCAATCTGTAGGTTCAGACTTCAGAAGTAGGCTTTCATCAGTCAATCACGCACAACCTAAAAGGAAAAAGAACTTCCCTGAAAATTAAGAATACTTCTACAATGGAATAATGGATTAAGTTTCGATATATATAGCATAAATGTTATATTAAACTAAGCCATTTTTTTTCTCCCATTGCTTGCTTCACAAGAGCTGGCAGCTAATCTAAAAGATATGACAACTTTTTTTGCGTGATAAGAATATTATAACATGCCTACGGGGATAGGACTCTAGTATAAATGGTGATTACCAAAAAGAGCTCGAAACAAAGAGACAGTCTTTCCGTAAACAAGCAATACATATCCTTGAAACTAACACCTATGCACGCTCACAAGTCGATGGAACAAAGAATTATGAAATACAATTAGGATTTAGGAACCCCATGTAACTTTGAAAAACACTAAGAATCCGTAGGCCATTGTTGGTGTTGGGCCATTTACTTTTTTGTTTTCGACTGATCCTGAATGAATCTCGAACCTTTAAGTACTTAAATTTTCATATAACAGTGTTGTACAAGTAAATGAGTACAATATAAGTGATCCATCAGTTTAAAAGGAAAATGTTTTAAGGAATGATTAAGTTTCCAAATCTTCCATCACTAAATTAAAGTATTATAAGAATGTATTATTTAGATGTGAAATTTAGAATATCATTAGAGTTGGTTACTTGATAAAAAAATTTTAAAGACTCTTAGTTTTGGTCATCCCCACCCCTCCCCACCCGCAAAAAAGAAAAAGAACATGTCAAATGAACTCATCTACTAAGGAAATTTTATGCTCTTAATATTAACATGAAATTTATTTCCTTTCTACTAGAATAAACAATTAGCAAGTAAAAAAGTATATATAAATGTATTGCAATATTAATCACACAAAAAATCAGTGAGCCATAAGCATTATTATAGTTTCTTAAAGTTAAAGAATACTTCCAAAAAAAACACCAACAAAATAATTGCAGTCAATTTATGATTAGAGAGAAAATTATATACATGGTTTGCCAAATTACCTTGAGGATACGTAGTACACGTGAAACGCTTTGCTTGATCAACCGTTGCTTTATTTCTTTGCAATACATCAGTCCCACTGTTTCAACATATATTTCAGCATCCTCACAATCATCAATTTCAAGATAAGGTAAACCAGGTTGCTGTCCTGTGAATTTATCGCCAAAGAAACTGCTATTTTCCACAAGAACACTCTTGTGAACACTCAACTTCACAGTAAAACCCTGCTTCCCGAGCAATACTACCTTCAGATCACTGGTACCAGGTTCTCCAAACTCAATTGACACCTTCCTTGGCAAATTTTCGATCTTGGGCCGAGGCGTGCTCTCAGGGATCAGTGTAGCATTAAGAACAGGTTTATCAGAACCTAGTTTCCTTTGATCATCAGGACCAAGTACTGACTTTGATGCGGCGGATGCTGCCTTTTTCTCAGTTTCTGGTGTTTGTTTCTTCTGAACAGAGTTCTTGGGTGCTGGAGGGGATAATTTAGGTTTGTTTAAAGGATTATGCGTTTTGAGGTTCTTCTGAAACATAACAGGAGATGGACAGCACCAGAAGCCTTCTGGGGTAACCGCAATTGGAACATTTCTAATCTTAGTTTGACCCTGTTCTACCTTTGTAACTCTAATTTCAGCCATAGTTAACTAACTTTTTGGATTTAAACTAAAGTTTATGTGGCATCACACTGAAAACAAAGATGTGATCCCCAAAGGATTACAACAAGTACTTAAACTGAAAATTTTGAAATATACAAAAACAGAACAACATTACCTAAATCCAAACCCTAAATGGTCATAATTTCAACAGAAGGTAGCTTATTTTTCACAAAGTTGCTTGTTATGCAACTTGGAACAACTGAAATCGACACTAGCTCCAGCTACCTAGAAGTTAGAAACCCTAATTCGAAGTTACAGCTAGGAATGAAACTTTTTTAAAAAAGTAATCTTTAGTCAGCAAGAATGCAAGAAAGTATAGTTTCAGATAATAATAATAATAATAATAAAAATCTATCACCTCCATAAACACAACATTCAAACTATAAAGATTCCTTTCTCATAGCCCTAAATAAACCCCATCAACATACAAAACTCAAATTCCAGATTCAAATGTAAGAATTTAAAAACTCACCTGCGAGAATTTCTTAAAACCCCCCAACACAACAGTCACCAGCAAGAAACTGGAGAAAAATCAGAGAGTTCTCTGAAACCCCTTCACTTTATCTATTTATATATGAACCAAAGAGCTGTGAAAATGATTGAACGGTGCTCCAATGTCAAGCATCAAGGGAACCATCAAGAGAGATTTTACAGAGTGGAGTGATGAGACCATATATAATATTTCAAGAAAGAACCAACTGACAAAAAAGTTAGAAGGGGGAGAGAGAGGTATTATGGGTTTTGGCTGACTGGGTGTGTCTAAGCAATGCTTTTGATTTTTATGAGTGTGGGTCTGAGAGTTCCATGTCTTTGCCTCTGCAAAAAATATTCTCTATTCTCTGTTCTATATATATATATATATATATATATATATATCACACACACAGACACAATTGAGTGGTGATCAAAGGAGAGATAGGGAGAGATACAGGAATGTTCTGTACTGGCTTCTCTTTCAATCTTGTTTTTGCTTTATTAGCTGTTTTTTAAATGTTTCTGTTGCTTTTTTCTTTGGCTTTTGATTCTTTATTTGGCTATCGTTTCAATTAAGGTTCTTTTAAATGACTGAAACCTCCTCGGGTATACATTAAATAACACTGGGGTTGGATAAAGTTGGATGACCGTGTTTGGAAAATGATATTTGATTTTAAAAGAAAGTTGAGCTAGACTGATGGATGAATGAAAGGATATGGTGGGACTAACCTTCGAATAACTGGTACTCCAAACATAGTCCTACATTCCAATGCGTATGGTTGGGTGGTTCAAAAGAAAGAAGATATAGTCGTGAGTAGGTTTGATCATTCAATTAGATATTGATTTGGTAACAACCAATTACAACTAAACTCAGAGATTACCTTATTCATAATCATAAGATGACCCAAACTTCATGAGCAGTGTAGTAGCCAAAAATTTGTTAAAGGTGCCAACAACCCAACGAATAAAATTAGATTTGACATATAGGAGTAGGAATTTTAGGAAGCGCAATTACGTACTAGGTATTCTCATGTATTTCATGCTGAATAAGAGGTAAAAATTAAGAATTATTATATTGCATATACTTTTTACAGAGTGTGCCGAGCAAGTATATTATAATTAGACACAATGACATGACATGCTCGAGTATTTTTTTTATTGTGTCTAACGAGCTAAAAATATTGACGGGAAAAAGTTTGGATCTATTTAATGAAAGCCATGTGAGTTTTACCTGACTTACTCATTGTGCTCTATATATTCAGTTTCAGTTCAATCTTGTCTAACAACCAACAAAAGAAAATTTTGCATTCTCTCTGCCCCCAAGGAAATATATGTGATGATTACAATTTATGTGGCCCTTACCGGATGTAGTATAACCAAAGGATCTAGTAGAAGATTTATGGGCTCATATGTTTCTGTAAGGTGTGAAGGAAGGAAGGATCATCAACCAAAATTCTTTTCCATTAGACCCTTTTCCTTTACTTGTTCTTTTATAAGGAGGGAAAAATGGTGATGAGTGAAGTTATATAGTTTTTGAAATGCTGAAGAACTGGTGCTGGTGTGACATGTTGGGCAGGCGTTTGCATAATTGAATGAGCTGTTCCACGCAGACAGGAAATTTAGATAGGAAAATTGGACATTTTCTAATTTTTTTTAATTTTTTTTTAATTTTTTACACTTGTGACTCTCAAAAAATGTATAGTATTTATTCCAACAAGAATTTTTACAAAATTTAGTGTTTTAGGTGTAATTTAGATACATATACAAGAACAGTGTCTTGTACAACCTTGTTCTTGTATATGTATCTAAATTACACCTAAAACACTATATTTTGTAAAAATTCTTGTTGGAATAAATACTATACATTTTTTGAGAGTCACAAAGTGAAAAAAAAAATTATAAAAAATTGGAAAATGTCCAATTTTACTGTCTAAATTTCCTGTCTGCCAAGACTTTTTCTAATTGAATTGATTCAAGTGGCACAAATTTACATAACAGACAGTGTGTGTGTGTGTGTGTGTATATATATATATATATATAGAGAGAGAGAGAGAGAGAGAGAGAGAGAGAGAGATCACCAAAGTATAAAATCAAGTAATTCTGAATATAATTTTGACTAGCTGCTACTTTAACTTTTTCTTTTGTGAATCATTCAAAGCAACTATGCACAATGTGCTCCTTGCTGTACAAGTGCAATAATAGAGAGCTTGCAAATGATGTTAAAGTGGGAAAAAGAGAGCACGTTTTGATCATTAATGGGTAGGGGGGGCTAACCAAATTAGAGAAAATAAAGCCAAAGCTGGGGACATTGGTCCACCACCTAGCCCCTTCATATGATATAATGATCTATCCTCCTCCCAACTCCTCGTGTGGGTAGGATTAGGCCACTAAATTTTTTTGCATCGGATGAATGCCCATAATCTATGGACGAACAGCCCCTTTCCCACGTGCAAGCTTATACCAACATCCATGGAGTGATTTAAATACATAAATTTTAACTTATAAATACAATATTTTTGATTGTTAAAACATGGGACGATTAATATAAGAATATTTTGTGGACATTCAGACATAGAAACTGTTTCTTCATTCTTTCTTTCTGTCTGTACAGTTTTTTGAATTTTCTAGTCATCGTTTGAAATAAAATGCAACAATAATTTTTGTTAATTAATAGTTATTCGTATTATATTGGTTATTAATTCTGGCAGCACCAGTGGTGATCAGTTATGGATTCTTATCAGTTGTAAGAATAATTGGATAAAAGCCAAGCGCTAACTGCAAGTTACCAGCAATAGCCCCTGTAATAAGAAATAATTTTAAGCATAGCATAGCCATACAATTTATTTTTTTTAAAATGGTCATGCGAAATTTTCTAATTGACTAGTACATATCCATAGTGACTTCCCTAAGCATGAACTACTTTTAATTAAATAAATAAATAAATAAATCAGCCAAAAATAGGTTTCATCCCCATCTAAGCAGGTTTAAAAACCAGAGGTACAATCTACTGAATAAAACAAGTCCCACAAATTCTTGCAGCTAAACAGCCTCGAGCTTGGCGATGAAACTCCGCAGGTATTTTAACTGGCACAGAACAGACGAGTGTAACCTGCTGTCGATAGTAGTTAGTACCATGAGGTTCACTTTCAAAATCTTATCAAATAAGTGTTCCCGGATTAGGACACCTGCTCCCCCAATGAAAGTTTGTGCACTAAATTTCCTTTGCTTCTTCTAGGTATAAACTTGATCAAAGGTTCAGTAAAGTCGACCTTTGCAGTTGGGAGCTCCACAATGGCATGGGCATCCTTCTCCAGGAAGAAGCTTGTAATGATAATCATATGTCAGCTCTTCACCAATGGCTATCTGCTCATAATATGTAAGAGAAAGGATACATGAGAATAGACGGGAAAGGGTTTAAGTTCAACATTCTCTAATAGAAAGGTGAAAGAAATCAATGCTTGTGTTATTTTTTTGTCATCAGAAAGAGAAATGGCAGAAAATTTACTATTAGAAATACATAGGATCAAAGCACGTGAATAAGCAATCAGGATCCACTTCATAAATGGTCATATACCAAATTGATCTTCAGCGTTCCAACACATAAAAACCTTTCCAACCTCAATCATAAAAGCACTGCATCTTAGAATTTATATTAATATTCACATCCACCATTCTGCGTCTTTTAGCATATGGATTGATAAATGATTAGGGAAACAGGGAACAAGTTTTCTTACATTTTGACCGGCATAGAGACCAATGTGCGCAAGCTGACAATCCATGCTTTCCACGAGAACTTGGTGATTAATGAGATTCGGCAAGCAGCTACAAGTATCATTATATAAAAAGAGTGAATTTCAAGCTCTCATTATGGTGAAGGAAAATTAGAATAGAATTGGATCAACTAACAGAACAAATGTGTCCTTTTCACTATATTCCTCCTTTTCTGGATAAAGCTACACTACCCTTTTTATACAAGTAGCTCCAAATCATTAGATACCAAGTCTATTTCAGACATGTGATAAATTATAAATTTAAAAGAAAAAAAGAAAGAAAAAATAAGACCTTTTCACACAACTAAAAATTCTCCAATCTATAATTAAGAGAACCAAGAGGTGCATACATCAAAATCTAAAACCAGAGTACCAGTCAAACAACTAATACCAATTTATTGCACAGCTGTAAAATGATTTGACACTACAATTAAAAATTCACAACTGCACGGAATAAAGACGCAATGAGGGAGAATGTGTGGGAAACACAAGACTGGTGATAATTATTATAGACTTGGTTTCACACCGCAACTTTAAACTGTCCATGTAGCATGCTCATTTGAAAAGTAGAACCTTGCAATGAAATTTCTGGGTTCTATTGATTAAAAGAAAGAATATGGAATTAACAATAAAATAGTTTAGACAAAGTCAAGTGGATCCTAATTATTGAGGATTTAATTATATAGAAATGATAATTAATTAATTAATTTATTTTTAATGATAAGTTATATAGTGAGGGCAACATTGGTAAAATTTGAGGACATTTACAAAGAACTAGACAGTGTCTAGCAAAAACAGAAAAAAAAATATGAACAGGGAGGCACGCACAGATATAGGTGGATAACGGGGATGGAGTAGACCTCAGTAAATGAAGTTGCATGGGAGCATTGCAGTCACCCATGATTACAATAGTTAGGGTGGAGGAAAGGTGGACGTAGACAATCAAGGTTTCAAAATCTTGAGTAACCCATGCAACAGGGGAAAGCTTGGGTTGCAAATAATTTAAGGAGATGAGATAACAAAGCTACTAACTTGAAGAAGAAACTGAAATACTAATTTTATGGCTCCAACTGTTAACTGTCTCAAACATGCGACATATTAAGGATAAGAAACCTACAATCCTGCTATGCAACTCACTCCATAATATCCCATGAATGTATGCAGTTAGCCAGTTACAATTTTTCTTTTTTCCTGATTTTTTATTCGAATGAGGTGCACAAGCCAGGGATAATCAAATCCTAAAGATAACTTCAACTCAAATAACTGATGGTGGAAAAACTTATCTACTTTCCCAACCACCTGCCCCGCCGTCCCACCCCCAAGTGGGGCAAAAGTACTATGGACTCCCAAGCTTCTTATATAGTTCTTCCAGAGAATATTACTCCCTTCGTTCCAAAGCCAGAGATACAATTTGACTTTTGTGGTCAAATGACGACATATTAAATTTCAAATTAATGTGAATTTATTTAATTTTAGTTGATTATTATGATTGTATAGTATATAACAAAAACTAATACTCACAAAATTTATTTTATTCTAAACTTTTATTAGTCATACTTTTGTTTGTGGCATCCGGCTCGGAAGTTGCTTAACAGAACCATCTATTACAACACTCCTGTCATCGCCAGAAGAAGACGGTCCCCGTATGTCCGGATTTCAAAAAAGAGCAATCTGCTGTATTCTTAACTCATGCCTGACCCGAGCCCAAAGAACGAAAAGGGGGTCAACCTCTTTCCCTCCAGAATATAAAGTAACAAACAACACCAAAACCCCCCGTGGACTATGAACCAACAAAAAGAAGAATACCTTTGAGCCATCTTCCTTCCTTTTGTCCCATGTCTAACCAGACCAGATGGCTACAACTGTTGGGCATACTCCACAATAAGGTATTGATCACTTTCGTACTCAGCTCTATAGCCATATATTTAACCGCCTTCTTAGGGCTAACGTGAATTTATTTAATTTTAGTTGATACAATTATTATAATTATATAGTATATTTACAAAATTTATTTTATTCTAAACTTTTATTAGTCATACCAATTTTGAAATTTAATATGACGTCATTTGACGTCAAAACTCAAATTGTTTTGGAACAGAGGGAGTATGATATTGGCGTCCTAACTATTCTGATTTCTGGGTGAAAATTCTCCCATTTGATGGGGTAAGCATACTATAATAATTAGTCAGGCTAGAAAAATGGAATTCTGCAGCATAAAATCCAAAAATGTAGATTGAGAAAAATCTTCTTTCACCTGTGATTAATGTATCGTGAAACATTTCCATAATTTGTGGCATCAATTACATATGGGACCTGCTCCTCAATTAATCTGCTCATGTCATTACTGTGAGCATCAATCTCATAGAAATAGCTGCAAACTTCTCCACCATACCTGATAGTCCAAAATAATTCAAAATCCGATGAGAAAAAATAATCACTAAAATAAATGTGATATAATTTGAACTAGTTCAGACAGACAGAATTTCAAACCTATTGCGCCTCTTGGTTGCTTCCTGCTCATCTATAACCTCTCCTATATACTCACATACAAATGTACCACGCAGAATCGGTTCACCTGCCCTGACTGCCCAACCCTGAAAGTCAATACGGCAAGAATGAAAAATAATATGCTTTAGAATCACATATTATTATTTTTTTGACAAGTTTTAAAATCCTTAACATTATTTTTTGACAAGTTTTAGAATCATAAATAAATGAACACTGTTACCTTTTCCTCAGTTTTGAAGACTTCCAATTTCACTCGTACCCCATTCTGCAAAACTCTGTTCTGACAGGATCTACTGCAGTTGCACTTCTCATTGCATTCATAGACTAGGTAACCCTCCTGCCCGATTAATACCAGTTCAGGTAAATGATAGAAGGTTTATCATAAAGAACAAGCATTATAAATAGATAACAACTAACAAGAACCCAAATATGACGTTTCTGCCACAGTGGACAGGAAATTCTCAGTCTCGAAATATGGAAGGATCTAAGCTTTTGATTTCTGGGCCAATGACATGCTAGATATAATTCAATCACATGCTTTCCAGGAAATCAATCTAGAGAGGATTCGGATATACCCATCAATTACCAGACCAAGTGAGTGCTTCGATTACGTTTGATGTAATAAAACAAACGGATAATCAATACCTTTACTAAATGATTTCAACCAGGTGGTAATGAAAGAGGTAGTTAATTATTGTATCAGATGAACCCATTTTTGTTGCATGACTGCCTTGCACAAAATAAAAATAACCTTCTGGCAGAACATGAAAAGTATGCATTTAACTCATCCTTATATCTATTCAATTGGTTATGAACATAGAAGATAAAAACTAAGAATCTGGTCTGTATAGCATTTCAATTATTTTAGTAACTAAAATAAAACATATATCAAGTGGCAAGCCTAGGGGAGGCCATTTCCCCACTAAAGTTTAAATTTTGATCAACACTACATGGATAACACAAGAATTTTGCAATAACTAATCCATATACTCCCTGTTATTGGAAATTTTGAGTTTCTAATTAAGTTGCCCCCCAGTGTCAGATAAAAGTTAGAAGATGTTACTGTTACCCATGTTATAAGATACAAAGTACTGGTTACACATTTGCTAAACAATGATTTTTTTTTTCTTTTTTACTTAACTATTTCTTCTAATCAAAACATGTGTGTGTCTTAAAATCAGACAATTAATTACATCAACTAGAGCATTTAACTTTCTGCTACACTTAGCTTTTTAATTTAAGTAATATAAAAAAATTCTCATAGTTATTTAAGTAATATAATTAATTTAAAACTTGGTAGTCTATATTTTAATTTTACAAAATATACACTGAAAAATTATGGATGTGTTCTAAAAAGAGGTATAATTAGTGATTCCCAACTTATTTAGAGCTTCTGACATTAATGATCAAACATATTCTTGATCAAGTGCCTAGCTTCTTGTTATTTTTACCTTTGGGCCATGGCAAGAAAATGTTTGAGGTCCTCTCTTATATATATGAATAAGTAATGTAATACCTCCGTCCAAAAAAAAAGGCCTACTATTTTGTTGACTTTTTTTTATTAAAAAAAAGAAATTAAGGTTTGTAGAGTACACTCTTAGACAACTTTTTCCGATAATAAATTTAAGTCGTCAAAGTGTGATATTGAAAAAAACCATTAAAGAAGTTGTCTAAGTGTGCATATACAAACCTTAATATTCATAAAATACAACAAAAAAAAACGAAAAAAGTAGACTCTTCCTGGACGGAGAGAACATTTATTATCTTCTATTAACACACTTACATTTGAATATTTTTATTTGCTGCAATCCTACTCAAAAGAATATCATAATTCCTTTGGATCGTGACTATGACCAAGTATTTATACACAAATAAAAGTAAGGATATTTACAACAACTATGGTTGAAACTAATCAGTGATACTGATTATGTTTTTAGCCCTTTTTATAGTGTCCCTCTCCGGGTTTTTCCTTTTCTCTTTACTCCTTACTCTTGATTTGCTATTCCTCATTATCTGTGGAATTCATTTTCAGCCTACCCCAAGCTAATTGGGATAAAAAGGTTTTGTTGAGTTGAATTGATTATGGTTAAAAAAAACTAGTCTATTAGGTGAAGCCAATCAACCAAGGAAAAAATCCTTACATCCTGTGTGTCAACTCCACTATCAAATGGCTTAACCTAAGTCAACTTCTTTGTACTCCAGTTAAATTGCTAGAAAGGAAAACAATTAAAGTCGGCTCAAAGAGTCGGCGGTAAGTGTTGTCGAGAAAGACAGCTGGTCATGGGGGAAAGTACCATCAAAATGTTGATAAAGCAAGAAGTCTGATTCGCTTTTATATATTTACAGGAATTTCTTGTTTCATTAAATACAGAGTAGCACTATCATTTCCACAAAATATGACGATGGAAAAAGTAGGCTACAACAACATTATTAAAGTTGTTGTCTTATATTAGTAAACTAAACACATTATCAAAGTATCTTTACCTCCAAAATGATTAGGCCTTTCTCATCATAAGGGAACCTGCCATTCATGGGTTTTCCATATATGTCCTTTGCATCTTCGTAGTCATTATCAAAAAGGTACACATGATCACAGGTTCCAGAGGAGCATGTTGAATGTGCACAAGCACATCCTAACTGCAAACTCTGCAACTAAAATAAACTAATCAATACATAAAACATCAAAAAAGTAAACATTAATTAATAATCCACAGGAAATTAGACTCTAAAAGGCTTAACCAAATTAACAATTTAAAATCAAAGTAATACATATACATGGTTTTCAAATAGATTTACTGAAATAAAACTGTTATCCGGTCTAATAAAGTCAACTTTATCCCAAGGAGGGAGAAAAAGAAGGGTCCCAATTCAAGTGCTAGTGGTCAGGTGATGTGGACATAAACAGATGTATTCCCCATTAAATAAGAACTTAAAATATCCAACTCATGATACAAATACATAAATACTTGAACAGTACTAGGCTGCTTGAAGGTACCTCTGCTTCAACACCAAGGGTTTGATAAAGCAATGGTTTCATTACATATGTAAATCCCTCCCAAGGCATAGAGTATGCAGTAGTTAGACTATCAGAACCATCTTCAAGGACAGGAAGAGAACCCAATAGATTTTCATCCACTACACAGGCAATTGAAACTGATTCTTGTCCAAAGCTTATGTCGTCACACAAGATAATGGTTCTCAGTATAGGTTCTTGTCTGAAGTGCCGCGAATCAATGACATAATGGCATTCATCCATTTCCCACTCAACAATCATAGCATCCGGAGAGAGTGTAGATATGGGTCTCACTACATCTGACTGGGGAAATAATGGAGAGACCTGAGGCTGATCTGTGATTCGTTTACATCCTTTAGGACAACTAAACCCCTCTTGATGCCAATCGACTAGAATATTATGTTCACTGCAAAGTTTGGCTGCCTTCAGGTACATACATTCAGGCAAGATTCCATATTTCTCCTCCAGCAAGGCCTGAAGGCTTACTTTACAACAAGCAGATCGAGCTAGTGACAAAACCTCGAAGTTACTAGGCCGTGGTTTTGTTTTTGTAATCTCGGAGAACAGAATCCTTGCCACAGCTGAGCATTGAGATTCTGTCAACCTACCTAGACTGTCTGCCTCAGCTACATGAGATTGCACTTTTAGTTCCTCATTGCTAATTGAACTGGATAACTGGATGCTTTTCTTTATACCTGCAACAACCCTGTTCCGTACCTTATATGAAGCTGCTCCCAAACCTTTTTTAAATCTAGAACGGTTAAGTCTCCCTGATTTTAGTTTATAAGCATAAAATCGAGTGCCTCTCTTTGGAAGGCGAGGACCAACTGGATTTGCCCCCATATGAGCAGCTTGATGATGGCGACCAAGATCAGGTAGCAAATCAAATTTAAAGCCACAAAACTTGCATATGAACTTTCGTAAACCTCCTTGACTCTCATAGTTAACATTCTCCACACCTGATTTGCCAGGCTCGAGTTTGTGAGAAGAATCTTTACCAAAAGATATCAGTTTATGCTGTTGAGCAGCGCTAGGCAGACTGAAAGTAGAAGGATGAACTGAGAGTACATGTGACCATAATTGTTCAATATTCCCAAAATGGCTTCCACAAGGAATGCACTGGAGTAGCATACACTGTTCAACAAATTTTGCATGGTGTCTCTCCTGCACATGTGATTCAAGTACTTTCTTATTAGTAAAATCATCCAGGCAGATGGCACACGCATAACCTCTGAAAAGCCATTGTGCTTCCTTTCTATGAGTGTTCATCCAGTGTTCGCCAAGTGATTGGTCATCACAGAAATTTTGTGAGCAAATTTTGCACTTAATCACTTCTTCTTTGTCATGGTCACTTGCATTAGCTATAGGGATCTGACACTGTTCTACAGAAGAAAAATTTTGGGTTTCTTTGTCAGCGGTGAAGCCCCAAATCCTTTTAAGTCTCTCTTTTTCACTAAAAACCAACTTCATCAGGAATTCTCCGACACTATCATTTTTAGAAGCTTCAGATTTAGCCCATTGGAGTTGAATTTCCTTAGGAACTGGGTTTCTGAGGGAAAGGATACTTTTGAATAGCCTGTAGAACAGTTCACATGCTTGGTGTAAATGCAACTTTTGCTCGCGTGAGTAACAAACCCTCAGAAGATCTATAAACACTTCCTTAGAAATTATCCTACTCTTACCATTCCTGGCACGTTTAAGCCAGCTTGGTAGGTGTTTTTCACAGTATAACGAATGTCGCTTGGGACTTTCCAGACAAGGGTCACTGGCTTCCTGGGAACAGGAACCAATGCAATGCAGCATTTCAGTGCCATTATCCTCTTTCCTCAACTGCTCAGGCATCACAATTAAACTTCTTTCATTGAAGCCTTCTCGACCCATGACTGAGATTGGATCTACTTGAAGAGGAGTTTCAGCTTCTCCAAACAGTACAATATCTTTGCAGTTAGTAGTCTCCGATCTGTGTATACTCTCCTCATACTTTCTCTTAAGTTTGTTATCGGGTGAATTCAACATCAACCTTTGATCATTTTGGGGTCGGTGTTTCTTGCAAAAAGAAGTACTAATTAGAGCACGATGCTTGCATTTAGTACCAAGAACAGTGGTACCTTCGCACATCTGGGCATCAGAAGTAGATGCTTGTACTTTCGCGGAGTTGCCAACAAAGCGGGAGGCCAAATGCACACAACAGTAAACATCACCATCATTAGCCCACCTCACACATTGCCTTCCCTTGGATTCAATAAAAGCTATGCACTGCCGATTCTTACTCCCAGAATCCAAGGATTTTGTATCCCCTCCATTTATAGTAGTAATGACTAAATCTTTGGTCGTCTGAACGACCTCAGGAGTTCCAGCTTCAATCACAATCTCGCCCCATTTATCAGCTTCATTGCCAGTGAAGTCTGACTGAACAGCTCCCTCCAGAGAAACTTCAGCTCTAGAATGCTTGACGTCTGAAGTAGCAGCATCAAAAAATTCAGAGTCAGTCTCAACATTAATAGACTGATGTGAACACTGGGTTCCAACCTGTAAGGTATGTGCCTCAGCACGACGAACTACCAGCTTGGGCCTCTTCCTGCATATCTGAAGCTCCACTGCTGAAGGACTATCATTACATTGCTGTTCCATAACTCCATTATTGGCTATGGGATGTGACATTGAAAACGTTTTCATAACCTCCTGTTTCCAGGTCTTCCAATCAGAGTTGAACTCCAGCTGTGCATCTCCATTAAAGAGCAAGTGTACTTCGTTCCACATAATAGAATCAACTAACTCCTGAATTAGAAGAAAAATATCATTAGCTAGTGACGGGGATCACAGGATTCAATTCAAAAGCATAAGGGTCAATTCATTGTCACAGGTATGATGCACAGGATATATAGCATCGTCATCTTTTCTCTCTTTAGGAACACAGGAAAATCATCAGCCCAATTAACAAAATTCAAGTATTATATTATTAAAAAATTAGTATCCCTGTTCTTCTAAGACAGACCTCCAAGATTTAGCTACTCAGCAATATAATCAAAAAGGAATAAAATAAAGCATGGAGATTCAAAGTAATTGTGGCCAGACTGCTTCTAGCGGTGGCCACGTCTCAAACAGAGTGATAAATGATATATATCTCCCACCCTCCATGACATAAGTACCAAAAAAAATGCCTCTAAAAGGATGACTTCAGTATATCATTTTGTATTACAAAGACAATAGTACCCTCAAGTAAGTGGCGGCCATCACATTACATTCTCCTCTAAACTATGTGGGGTGCCTATTATTTTATATCTAAACATCACCATTTAGTACTTAAGCGAAGCCATTATATTGTATTTGAAGGGTAAAATAGAAACATACATTTTATTCTTTCCTCAAAACTAGTTTTGTTAACATGAATGAAAATTGTACTTGTGTCATCCTTCAGTTGATGGAGGTAGTATATATTTCCAGATAAAAGAAGTTTTATTATATAGAAAAGTGAGCACAGAGAGGGAGGACAAGGAGACCTCCAAAGAACTTGATTAAGGCACCACTTGTTAATGCTTTCATAAACTATTTTGAGAAACAATAAAAGTAACTTCTTCATCTTTCCCTTCTGCATTTTGCAACGGAGAGAAATGAGTATAAGAACAAAACTACAATGAAATAAATGCAATAAGGTGATTTAATCACCAAGGCAATGCACCTCTGGTTTCAATGGAAATGAATAGAGAACAAAATGAAGGGCAACTATAGATGGTCAGGCATTCAGCTCGAACTACTTATTGTCAGTTAGAAACCAAATATTCCAACACTAAAGGTTGTAGTAGCCCTAGTAAACTGTATTTCAACCCAACTGCTGTTTCAACCCAACTGCTGTAAACCAGGATTAAGTTTGATCATGTTCAATTTGCTGTTCAGTTAGACAGAAATAATTAAATTCTAAGCACATCTGGCTGCTCTTTTGCTGCAATATCCACAGACCAAATTCATATATTTTTGTGATCATATTTAAAATAAGTGATCAGTTGTCTTTAAAAAATATAATATGTGTGTATATATATGAGGTTGAAAAGAGGAGAAGGATTAATAGAAATCAAGTTATCTGTACATAACTAAACTGCTTAGAAAATAAAATAAGTAGCATCGTCAAGAACCCAGTTCAAAGTTCCCTATATGGCATGTCCAATGTGAGAATATTATTGTACTTCAACATGGACCCAAGACAGGAAAAGGATGCCAAAGGCCTTGTAACACAAGTAAACCCAACCATAAATTAAGATTTGATATTACCACACACCAAGAAACTAAAGTTAAAAGGCCCACCCCGACGGGCAGAGTTGTATCTTCCCAGGTGTAGTTCGATGGACACAACGGCAGACTGAAGTCAATAAAACGAAGTGGTGGTGTTGATAGGATAGTGGTGAAGGTGAGACATTCCTAGTGTTAGCAGGGTGATAATTGGCACTGATGGTGTAGTTAACTTTGTTTCACTATAAAAATAACTTTTTCCCCCAAGTACAGTAAATATTCAAACAGTGAGTTTCAACCCACAGTTTCTGCACACAAGGAGCAGAAAGCATTAAAATAATAATAAATTACAATGGGCCGGTTAGTTTCAGCTTATTATCTTTCTTATTGCAAATTTTGGTAGTTTGTTTCAGCTTATTTGGGTATAAAAAACAATGTAAGAATAGCGGAAAAGTAATAATCTGGCCAGGGCAACTTTTTGGATTATTTAAAAGCTACTTATCTGAGTTCATATATTTTGGACTGTTCTATTCCCATACTATAGTAAAGCCAAAAGTAACCATAAATATTATTAAAATCATCATTTTCCACAAAATTAAAACAATTCTAGAAGTTATTTCAGCATATATTTTCAGCTAATACAAATACACCTTCTGATTATTTCAAAATTTTCACTGATAAGCAATTATAACCTGAGCAAAAATTATCTTTTCAGTAATTATCTTCAGGCTTCAGCTGAAACAAACAGGCCCGATGTGGACCATTAGAATTCAATAGCAGATTTCGAGCATGCATACTAACTATAAACATTTGATTATTTTGACAAATTAAACACCAAAGGATCTTCAGTTGAAGATATAAAAAGTAAGAAATCATAAATATTATACAAAAAATAAGCAGCCAAGCTCAGGCATGTACCTCCTTCAGCATTCCAACAGATTCTGCACTATCAGCATTCTGACATCTTTTCACCCAGGACTGCAAAGAGTTTTGCGACCAGTAAGAGCTTAAGTAGCACTGCATTATCACCTGTCAAGGTAAACAGTAGTGTTTCCTATATTAACTAGAAAATTATAATTTGAAGAGAGAGAAAAAAAAAAGTAAGCACAAAATAAGACCACTGTCAAATTCAAGATAATAACTTCATGAGAACAGGCTATTACAACTAACATAAAATTTGTTAAAAATATCTGAGATAGGACTCAAAATTTACCTGTACATAGCAATCAAAAAGACAAAAGTCAACAACTTAGATCGTAAAACACTGAATGCCCCTTTGGTGATAAAACATCTTCATATCTATTCCATTAAAATATCGAGTACATTTGGACTTTCCTGATCACAACCATGTTGTGTATAAAGTACTCCCCCCGTCTTGCACTGAATGTCAGAAGTGATTTTTATTTATGAGGTGAAAATGTTAGCAAAATAACTCTAAATGACTCAATGATATTTTTCATAATAATTGAATTGTTCCCAATACCTTTTATGGTCAAAATTCAATCAATTGGGGTGGGGGGAAATACAAACATTTAAAGTGAATTTTGCAATCGTTTACCGGAAAAACTCCAACTGTGGCATTCATTGCTTGACAAATATTATATACACATAGGCTTTTATCATGACCAAGGATTACCTATAGACTCGGAAACATCCAAAATAAGTATGACTAAATTTGAATTTTCAGCGCAAATAACTTTACACAACTATGAGGATTAGTGAACATCAAAGTTCAAAACCTATGACAGACAGGAGATGATGTTTCAGTAAACAATAAAAACTTGTATTCAACCTCTTACCAAGAACAATATTCTAATCTTTGCTTTCAGCTTATAATTCAAAATCTAATGCATGCAAATCAATAAATCACTACAATCTCTATTCAAAGCTGCTATTGCCCAGGCAATTGTAACATGCTTGGGCTGTGAAGCGCTAGAAAGAAAGTTTTTCTTTAAAAGGGTTGTTTTTGCAAAAATTAGGGTTGCACAATCAAGCCCTCGCAGCAACTTTTCCATGAGTACCAATATTATGTAATTAACTCTATAGCCTTCCCAAAGATATACCTAAGGAGCCACCTTCAATTCTCAGTCTCTACAAAAGATTTGTAAATGAACACAGGAATCTAAATTAAATTATGGATTAACAGACAACCAGCCCATATAAGCTATTAATCAGGACGAAATTCTATAAAATGAGAATTTATACTATCAAGTAATTTCCAAATAAGGATACCTGGGATAACACCAAAATCTAATTTGACTTGGGTAGAATTACTCTCTAGCTAAAAGATAAGTAATATTTATCACTATGTCCAACTAAGAATAATATTCAAATGCAAATATATACTAAAAGGTTCATCATAATTAACTATATTAGACTTTTAAATCACCATACCCTGAAACTTACCTGGAAAAAAGAAACCTACAAAGCATGGTGATGGGAAAATATGAAAATAAATAACCAAATCTTTGTATTTCACTTTTATCTACAAGGGAGGAAGTTTACATTCTGAAGTTTCAAAAGCAGACTTCCAATATCAGAGTAATCTTTACAGCGGGAAGCCTCCATTGCAAATTCCTTCCAAACAGTCACATTGCGAGCAGTCTTTATCAGAGCCTAAACGAGTTTGATTTAGTCACAAGTGAGAATAAAGATGAAGGAAAAGACAAAGGAACAAGGAAAAGGAAGAATGAATGAATGAATAAATAAATAAAAACTCAGCTGCACTCACAAACCTCACTATGTAATTGATTGATGATATTTATGATACTAACAGCAAGCTTTTGCATGATAAACCGGCGGGCAACTGTCAAATCTTTAACCATTTTCACTCCAACTTTGTGTGTCCTATATGGGATGGGCTCTGGAAATTCATTTATTGGACGGACGAGAAGCACATCTGCCCAAGAATAATTTCTTGTGCGGGGGAAAAATATAACAAGATACTTTTTGCGGTCATGAGTTGGCTTTGCTTTCAAAGTTGATAACGGCCAGTCAGCCCTTGCACATCGGATTCCTGCTTGCCACATCCCTCTCCACTATAATTGAAAAACAGATATATTAAGGCGTAAAAAATAAATAAGATCACTACATATTATCATACTTTTTGCACATGATAATTAAATGTACAACAACAAATGATCAAAGGCATCCCATAGAAATAGACATGCATTAAAAGTTGTGCGTATAGGAGACAGGTGATGGGATAATCCTGACAGTATTCTGAACTAACTTGCCTTTCAGTTTTACCATTTCAGTACGACACAAGTCCTGAAAGGTGGGGCTGGCCTTCAACGCTACCTTGCTAGTCCTAAGCATGACTTTTCTTAAGACAGCCCTTAAATCAACCGTACACCAGTACCAACTTCATAGAACCACAAACTCATACACATGGTGACCAGAAGATAAATTAATGCAGATGATTTGCAAAAGAGAAAATCTTGTGAAAGAAATGGCCATAAGATCTACCTTGACCCATACTGCCATGGGTTCATCTTGCTCAGGCCACTTGAGTTCTGAAAGCGAGGAGGTCCCCACCCTGTTGCTTCTTGGCAATCCACTTCCAGTAGTATCCATAGGTATCTGAGAGCCCTCAGAAGCCAGGCTATCTCCAGTGCACTGATCCTGTGAATCTTCGGAATCATGGAGATCACAAGAGAATTTTTGTCCATCCACATCAGAATCAAAATAAGAATCTACATTATAATGCCCTGATGCAGGTAATTCATCAACTGTCAATCGACCTCTACCCTGTTCAAATTGAGATCCTTCCACATTAAGCGCCAAGTTATCCACCTTAGTATCTGTCACTTGAACTTCTCCATGATCAATGCAGTTTGATTCTCCATCACATACAAAAGTTGTTCCAGAGCCTTGTTGAGGGCAATCAGATTCTCCAGCATAATGTACATTAGAACAAGGAAGCACTTCCATAATTTCAAACTAGATCTTTAAAAGGCATGCATTGTCCATATAATCAGTCAAATCCACTCAATTCTCCTGTAAGGACAAGTCTAAACCATTTGGAGGATCAGAAAAACATAGATGAAATAGTTACCTGCTTTGCAACAATCAGGGACAGATCTATATACAGAATAAGAGAATTTTCTTTTAGTTCTATGGCCTAGTCAAAGTAACATATTTAACCATGTACATAACATAAGTGTGCATGAACTCCATATGCTAACAAAGAAAATATAATAATGTGTAACATACTCCCTCCCATTCTTTTCCTTTTGTGATGTCCCAAAACTGTCGCTTCCACAGAGAAGGCAGCTAGTCGCGTTTTCTGATTCCATTGGTTAGTTCAAATATGGATGGAATGGCTGGATATATAACTACTGAACTCTAATCATTAATCTAGAATTTAGCTACCTTTTTCCCAATCTTTTGGGAAGTATTTTTAAAAAGAATAGATAAAAATGTTGGATATATACAAATGTTATTCAGTTACCCATTTAGATAGATAGAAAACTACTCATCGCGACTAATTTTGGGTCTCAATTTAGTTGTTCAATTGAATGCTTTTCAATTTGGCGGGGTCCATAGGGATTACTTTTGGAATGTTATTTCATTTTGATAATTTCTTAATGTGCGAGCGAAAATCAATGATGTGACTAAAGTGTGATAGAGGGAGTAGTAATTAGTGAAGAATCCCAAGAATCATAATACTTAAAAAGTACAATAATTTAACAGAAAATTACTAAATTAGTAGAGGAAGATTGAATATTCATATCATGCTGAATGTCTTGTTTCACCATTTTATGTTTCTAGCATTGTGTATCATGAACTGTTTTGTCTAACCCATCTTTACAATGGATTTTACTGATCCACAATTTACTCAAATGCGTTGATAACATTTTAAATTATCTACGATGGTCATGAATTTTACAACAAAAAAATATAAATCCCAATACATGTGTGCAGGTATACAAATTGCAAATTTAGGCCTAAAGTATTGCTTGGCTCAACTTTTTAAAAAAAAAAATCAATGCCAAAGTTTTCAATAGAAAAGTAGACTGAACCAAAGCACAAGCAGTCTGTTTTAACCAAATATGAAATGTTGTGTATCACATAATCAAATTTCTAATACAAACGGACCAAAATCACAATTGTAGGAGATTTATAAATGTTTAGTATATCTCTTACTTGTGCATTAGGTGTTCTAGAAAATCAGATGTTATCGCTTACAAGTTGGTTCACAACATGAAGTTGTATGATTTCACCATCAAAAATATCATTAAATTGTGCATTATTAAGTATGTGACACACATAACCTCCCCCCCCCCCCCCCCCCCCCCCCCCCCCCCAAAAAAAAAAAAAAGATATGCTTTTTTAGTGATTAAAGAAAAAATGAAATTGTTAGCAAGTAATTAATTAACCTAACCCCACGGAGGGAAAAATGTACTCAAAATGTTAAAGAACTCAACCTAATAAAGTTATATTATATGATATTGCCCTAGAGAGAAAAAATATATACAGTGAAAACAAGCTTAATAACTTAAATGGACAAACTAATTCAAGGAAATACATGGCTGTAACTTGAGATGAAATTTTTTACAGAACTCAGTAAACATAGTCATCGAAAATAATTAATTAACCTTCACCGGTTCATGATATCAAATTTTGAATCTAACCAAGTGAAAGTAAAAGAGACCAACAATATCTCCACAGCATCTTTGCAATTTGACAATCAAATCAACAGCCACATGGAACAGATAAAACCCTGGCCCTGTGTATAGAGGGTTTCACTATTTATTTATTTTTTGCACGCTTGCTAATACTGGTTTAAAACTACAAAAATTAAATAAATTTTGATGTGTAAAGCAGATAAAGGAAATTTCATCAAAATTGGTTTATTTATATGTATATAGTATGTATCTGGAAAATAGTTGTTTATAAGGATAGACCCCTGACATGCAAAGACTGTAGCATTCTGCAATAAATTGTGCTTCATAGCATAACACCATCAATTTTCAGAACCATTATAATCAAAATTGTAGCTGTCATTGAATAGTAACTGTCAATAAAAAGGTCCAAGTTGACAAAGCCAACAAATTAAAATCTCACATTATCCCAATCCATGGAATTATATAATAAAGATCCCAAATAAAAATTAACAAGAAATCCAAGACTCCACCGTAGATCATCAAGGTCTAAAACATGGCTCAACGGAAAGCTCAGACTGGTGTGACCTAGAAACAAAAAGGTGGGTCCAAATCATAAATCCCCCACCATTGACCCATGTACCAAAATCAGAATCAAAGAAACGTTAAACCCAGATACAATAATTAAACACATAAACAAAGGCAATTAATTTCAATTTTACCCTGTAATTGGGTAGCACTTGCTAGTGTTTTTCTTTATTTGGGCATTTGATAATTTTTGGGGTTGAAGGCGGGGAAGCTAGGGTCACAAGAACATGACTACACACATACATATATAATGTATATTTGAAGTATGTTACATATATAAAAAAAAAAAAAAAAAAAACCCATGGCATGCCTAATTAGGGGAAGAAATTACAGATAAACTAGAGAAGTGATGTATAGAGAAATTGTGGGTAATGTACCTTTTGCACTGAAGATCACCTTTCCCATTGTTGTGTAACTTGTTTTGGTATAATACAATAGAAGAGGTGATTGATTTTGTGCTATGCTGGGTTGGGGTCTATATTTTTTATTTATTTATAAATATTTTGGTGTTTTTTTTTTCTGGCACCTCGGCGTTATGTATTGGTATTGGTACTTGCTAGTTGTAATAGACAGATGATTTTGTTTTTCCAAGAAATAGGTTTAGTCCCGGTCCAAAACCTAAGCGCAGAGAGAGAAACAGAGGAACACAGAACCATAGGTGTGTCATATGTCATAGGATACTTCTTTCGGCCCATAAAAATAATTTTATTTGTAACTTTTTTTTTCATATTTAAACTCTACATAAACTATACTATTCGTATTTATGATTATTTTTTGGAAAATAAATTTTTTTAGACAAATTACACCCATTTTTTGTGAAAATAAAGAGTATAAAAATTGGTGGCCATGACTCTGACTAAATAAACAAATGTGAAGTATAAATGTCGTGCTAATTTTTAGTCAATGAAAAAATTTAATGCAAAGATGATGTCACACCATCATATATGATATATTTATCTTATAATAAGCGGTTCTCTCGAACTATTGACGTCAACACTGTAACTATGTCATGTTTTTTTTCTCTTTTTTGTTTCTATAAGTTTAGTTATATTATTATTTTATTTTTTTACATTAATTTTTTTTATTTTTCTATTTATTCTTCAAATTTTATAAATATTTTATTTTCTTTCACGTAATTTATACACAACGCATGTGTCACCATGTGGTAGTTTACATAATTGATGAGATAAAAAAATCATATATTTATTTCCTATAGTAAGTAGAGACCCTGTACGATTTTCTCTTTTATATATATATATATATATATATATATATATATATATATATATATATATATATATCAATCTTTGTTACTCCTTGCATTCATTTTTAATTGAAATTTTAGTAAAATATAAATTAATAAAATGTGATTAATACTATATTTAATTGATTGGAGTAATATGACTTGACTCATGGTATCGGGTCAGATTTTTGGTGACAACAAAGAGAGTGTGTGATGTGTGTCAATGTAACAAATATATATATATATATAGAGAGAGAGAGAGAGAGATATAACAAAAAGGAGGAAATCTCTCTAAAAAAAACTGACAATAGTGTGAATTTAAATTGAATAGGAGTATTTTTTAAGAAAGAGCATCGATATGTTTTCTTAGTAATAATTAATGGGGTTGTGTCTAATAAGAGTAAAATAATTTATTTTTTGTACTAGTCGTAATAATTAATTAGATGTATTTGTTTTCTTTTTAGCCCAAAATCTTGTTCTGGCGTGAATAAAGTCCACGGAAGGTACAATCAACTAACCACTAGAAAATAACCAACGGGGTTCTCAATCAATTGGGTGATGTTCTTTGGATCCGAATGATTCCAACCAAATCAACAGTTAGACTTTTGTCCCATTACTTACTAATTGGGCCTTTCAAAAACGGGTTGGACTAGTAGGGTCTTTTGACACCACTTCCTATCAACCAATATTTTAGTATCATACCAATATATGATTCATTCAAAAAAAAATATATATATATATATATATATATAATACCACAAACACATTAAGTTAATATCATCAATGACACAAAATTATGTAATTTTAAAATTTTCGTTACCAATTTTAAGTTTTGTCAATGCATCATTTTATTATTAATAATAATATATACTAGTGCATTTGATACAACTAGAGTCACAAAAAACAAAATTGACAAAAAGAACGGTTATTTGAAAATGAGAATTGTTATTTTCACAAGAAAATTTTGATATTTTCATAAGAGTTTACTCATATAGAAGTGGTTTCCATTTACTATCCATGCCAGATTAGACTTGTTGAATTATCAATTTTTTTTGTAAAAATATCAATTTCTGTTGAAAATATGTTATATAATAAGTCAAGAGAGGATCGTGTAATCAAATTGTTTTGGTTTATCAAAGTCGTTTAATCTAATTCAATTAGATTAGCATTAAAAGCACTCCAAATTGAATTGATATATACTTCTAATCAATTATTCATATTCTTTAATCATATTTTCATATTTTAAGAAATACTCAAAAATTTATGTGCATTTATGTATACAATCATTTATGCGGACCCCATTACTATGAAGTTAATTTCATAGTAAGTTGGTCAATTGGCTAACGCAGAGAGATTACCTCCCGCTTGCGTGTCGACACTGGTCAATTAACAAAAGTCAAATTCACGTTTCACTCTCCATTTATGCAATTATAAATAACAAGTGACCTTTGACAACATCAAATCTATTTTTTCTTCCGCCCTTAATTTAAATCGTTTTAGAGTTGTGAACAAGTATTTAATAAATAATTGATATTATATAATTTTTTTTTTTACTTATACACAACTTTAAAACAATTTATATTAAGAAATGAAAATAAAGATGGCGTTGTTCTTTAATTTTAGTGTTAACTTTTCTTCTGGTACACACTCCCCGTCAATTTTTTTTTCTTTCCCAAAAGAAGTGGAAACATCAAGTAAACCGTAAAGTGATCTAGTTAAAAGTTAGTCATAAATATTGTTAAATTAATTTAAATAAAATGTCAAACGTGTTCGATCCTCATTAGTGCAAAACAATTATGATAACCTTTTTTTTTTATCTTTTTCTTTTTCAAAGTAAATACACTACTACTATTAAGTTAACTAGCTATTGTTATATGGGTTTTTTATTTTATGAATTAGTACTAGTATTATGGAGTACAACAGACATCATCATATTAAAGTTATTGATCCAGTCTATACACACCGAAAGAAGTATGGAGGACCCATAGATTTTAGTAGTATTAAATAATGAACAAATTAAATATTTTATAGGTGAACATTATCATCATGTATTAAAAAATAAAAAGAAATCAAAAATCCATTCGATAAAATCAAGATTCGGGTTTACATATGTAATTTTCAGGTGCCTTTTTCTATTTTCTTTTACTCGTGTAGTCCATAGCATCCAACATATATATAATTGGCATCGTCTTGCTTGTCCAATTGCCTTTGGAAAGTTGGCCTTTTCCGTCTATTTGTTGGGATTCTACGCCTTCCCCTCCAATTACTACTTACTTTCTATAATAATAGTATACATATAATACTACCCCATATATATATATATATATATATATATATATATATATATATATGTACATACACACACTTACATACTTACATGTAAAACGTATATATAGGTAGGACATATCAGTCTGTGTCTGAGCAAAGGGGACCTTCTTTAATAGTTGGTGCTTTTTTTTAAAAAAAAATTCTTCTACAAACTCTAGGCACAATTACCAGAAATCACTGGTGAAATATGTGTGTATCAGAAGCAGCAACAGATCGATGTGGGAAAAAAAACAAGAGATTCTGATTACTCGAGTGTTGAAGTTAATTTTGATTAATTTATCGTCAATATGCAGGCCGAGAGATGATCTGTCAGTGTATTGATCAATTGACCAACTTACCATGAATTAATCATTAAGCACCTCAACCCCTGTATTTTAATTTGTATGTCACTTCTATAAGTCCGTTTTTCATACAAGTGAGTGACACTTTTTGAATCACATTGCCATATTGGACTACTTGTTCATAACCCATGCCCCAGTACAGTTTTAAAAAAATAAATAGAAGATTAAACTGGAATCAACTTTGGTAACGTCCTACCAAAAAAACATATACTAGTATCAACTTTGCAAGTTACTCCATCCGTTCCTTAATATAGGTCGTTTTAAGGTTATGCACAAGCATTAAGGTAATGATTGTATAGCATTAACTATAATATCAATTGTCTATATTACCCTTATATTGAAATAAGAGATTGTTATTTATTGGACAGAAAATAGTGAGAGAACCAAAGTTACGTTTAATACTTGGGGTAATATTGGAAACTAAGCAATTAATGCTTACTTGAAATTCTAAAACGACTTATATTAAGGAACAAAAACATTTCTCTAAAACGACCTATATTAAATAACGGAGGGAGTAATTGATAGCCAATTAGTCGTACTGCATTATAAGTATATATTCTCTTAAACTATAAAAGTTGTAGTACTGGTTGTGATAGTAATTACTCAAACAAGAGCAATAGCATGCAGCACACGGGAGAATCTTAATTTCTTTCAAACTTATTTTGGCCTTCATATAATTTTGTCTTCTGCTCCATCAAATTAACTTGAACTGAATCTGTCTGTGTTTTGATTCTTGAAAACTGTCAATTACTGTCGAAAATGTAGTTTAATACTCCATTAAAGACACACGGGTATGTAACCTATTCTTGTGTTTAATACTACTAGTAATTACTAACATTAATTTGAAAAGAAAATCTAAGCAGCATATACATGGATCTTTGTGTACGTACGAACGTACGTACGTATTTGGAGTGAAAGATGGGATGGGATGGGATGGGATGGGATGTTGTTTTTTGTGATCCACGATTAAAGAATATCATTAATTAATGCAACTCATTTATATTTCCCTGAAATTACAAATTCTGTCTGTCTGTCAAATTTCATTAAAGCATCTTTGTTTCGGTAAAGTTTGACATTGGAAACTTCCCGTCTGAATTAATCGTATAAAAACAGATACTACTGGTGAGATAAAACACAAGTTTCAAATTGTTAAATTGTCCGGACCACAAGTTTTTTTTACTCCCCCGTCCCAAATTATCTATTTTTCTAGAATTCTACACACATACTAATACATGTGATAAATATACTAAAATGTCATTATGTATTGATTTTTTTATTTTCTGCGCATGAATCCTTATTAGTGGGTGGTAATATGAAAAGATGTTTAAAAAGAGGAGAGGCATGAATGAGAGTAATGACTATAATTAATTAGGGTAAAGGGGCAAACTTGGAAAACAAAGGAAAAAATACATTGAAATCTTGAAAAAATAGATATTATGGGACAAATTTTTTTTATTAAAATAACAGATAATTTAAGACGGAGAGAGTATATTATATCAATATGCTCATGCTCATGGTCATGCTCAAGCTCATGCTCAAACTCAAGCTCAGGCTATCTAATGTATGTATCACTAGCTAGAGTCCTAAATCACCATTCTATCCTTTGTCCCACCTCTCCCTTCGTATTATCAGTATTAATATATATATTCCTTAATAATAACAATTGTCAAAAATTAATAATAAAATGGAAAAAGTTACACTTTTATCCACATATATGTGGGAATTGTTCGTAGGGTCATATGCCATGAGACAAATCACAAGGATAATAAAGTGCCATTTGTGATTTTTTTTTTTTAAAAACTTGGTAAATGAATAATGAACTATGTTTCTAGGTAGGTGGGTTACATAAAGACAAGAAGAGGAGCTGACGACCTTACCACGTTCACAGACTTTATTATTGGAAATGGAAATGGAAATTTGAAATGGAAATGGTCAAGACTCGTACTAAATCATATTTTATTCCTGGATTCTGTGACAAACGTTAGTCACTTTTATACTTGAGGACAATGTGGGTATATACATCTCGATCAACAATTGTGAACAAGTTTTTTAGACAAAAGAAACCCCACAAACAAACACAACCTTATTCCGTAATTAATAGGCAGGCATCCAATGTTTCATTTCTTTTGAGGTGAGCCTGCTTTTCTTATGAGCGAATTGAATTGAAGTCCTAATTACGACTCACATGCATGCGGACATACATAATCCATCAATCTTATACATGAAAAACTCAACTCTTAATCTCTAATGAAAAAACAATTTACCTGGGTATAGACATACACATGGACATTGCAATACCCATTCCATACAAAATTACAAACCATACATACTTCTACACTCCTCCTCTGTTATACGAGAAAAGTCACATTTGTAGTTATTCTATTTTTTTTAAATATATTACTGCTTAATTATAGAATTATTGTTTACGGAATATGGTTGTGTTTGTGGGGGTTCTTTATCATATATATATATATATATATATATATAGCCGGGTAATGGACAAAGTTGAAGGGAAGATCACCAACTCCCACTAGCTTTCCAACAAGAGAAAGGAATTTAGGGATTACGGTGTTGTAATTTTGTGAGGATTCATCTTAGCAACCAACTCTCAACCATTTAAGCTCGCCCTCATTAACAACTACCAAGTCCTCTAATTCTATCCATTTTATATGTCTTTAATTTGGTTTTATTAAATTTATATGCTTTTGGATTTTGGACGATTTGACATTTTTTGGGGTCTTAGTAGGAGACTTCCTTCCACCCACCAGTCTTGGTTCACTTCTTTTAACGCCAAAAAGTAGTTCCCCATACTCCATTGCTCAAAAGCTAACAGATTTAGGTGCTCTCTTCACACAGAAGACACAATGGTCAAAAGGCTAATCTTTTCTTAGCCGTTTTTGTGGGTTTTTTGTTTGCATTTGAGCTCTGTTGTGTTCAGACCATGTTCTTCACAGTAAACCATCAATTGATCATTATTACTTGTGGGTGTTGAAATTCAAGAAAACAATTAGGGGTTTTGACTCCAAGCAGAGGTTTTTGAGGACCCATTTGGTAAGGAGGACCGGTGGGTTCGTTTCATCTTCCAAACATCCCATCTGGGTACTCGTTTGTTTGCTCTAAAGATTGAGGTGGCAACCGGTAAGTGTCCTTTTTCTTCTATTTTTCTCAGTTCTTTACTTGAATTATATTTTTTCCCTGCATTATTAGCTGGTAATCTTTACTGAAACTGTGAAACAGAAAGAGTTTTGGGTTTGATATGCAGCGATGGGTTTTGAAGGACGCGGAACTAATAATAAGCTTGGAATGGGAGTTATTTCTGTACACAAGGGTTCTCAGAGGTAATCATTAACCAGCAGATTTCTTCCATCCTTGTATCCCATCTTAATTTATTAGCTTTTTCCTTTGGCATATGGATTCTTAGTGGAAGATAGACCATTTGAAGCTAGTCATGCTCTCATTAACAAGTACCAACCAACTTGATATGCCATCATATTATATGTATTTGTCCTATTCTTCCTGATCCATTGATTCATTAATTGTATTAAGGAGAAAAGCGTAGGAGTGCTTATGAAGTCTGTGAACACTTGAATCTGAGGTTCAGGCTATTATATTTATACATGTATGTATGTATATGATCCAAGTTCTTGAACATTAATCACACTGGCAATTAGTTGGGTCAGAAGTTGTTTCATGCGTAATGGGAAAATGATTACTACATTTGAGGTGGGTCTTCTTCTTTTCCATAAGTTTGAAGATTGTGTCGTTGCTTCATATTGTACAAGTGTAAAAACTAAATTGGAAGAGGGCAAAGATGCTGTGTTGCTTCATTTGCTGTTTTTATGTCTTTGACTCTTTTTGTTGTTGTAATGCAATGGCAGCTTTCTTGACAAGAGAGGACTTGAGGAAGATAACCTAGATCATTTCCACAAAACATCCTACCGTTTAAAGGTGGTAAGACCATTTTTGCCTTTCTGTTTTTCTGATTTTACCCACTCTTACTTCATAGTAGAGTGAAACAAATAACTGTAGGGAGAATTGAAGAAAAAGTAGTGTCTGTACCCTCGAGTAAGGGTGTAAACGAACCGAGTCGATCCAAGTATTGAGTTGCTCAGATTTGGTTCACAAAATTTATCGATTATAAAATAAAGTTTGATTGAGGCTTATTTAGCTATCGAGTCGAGCACGATTCTGAATCGAGTCCGAGCATTTTGAACTTTTCGAACGAATATGATCCGAGTATCAATAGAAAATTATAATTTGAGGAGGTTCGAGTAATTTATCAAACTTTAAAATTTGCTCATATCTGACTCATTTATATTTCGAGTCGAGCTCGAATCGAATTTTTAGTCGAGCGAGTACGAATCGAACCCAAATTGTTTGCTCATTTTACATCCTTACCCTCGAGCAGAAAGTTCACAACATCACATCCTGAGATTATCCTACAACTTGCTTTGATTACTTTATTTTGTGTATGCTTAAGTGAAACAGTTGATTAGAAAGCTAGCTAGAACTTTGCTATGATCTTTCTTTCTTAACCTCTTCCCTGATTATCTTGATTTAATGGGAGACTAGATAATTGCAGTAATTTCATGCAGCACTATTTTTGACAAATTGATGTTATTTGGTACCAGGATATGGGGCATTCGAAAAGCTGCACAAGTACCAAGGGGAAAACATGGCTTAATCCTGAAGTTCGAAACTCGTTGAGGCAAGAGGTACAGAAACAACCGTTTTTTTCTTTCTCCCCGATCATAGATGAATATCTTACAAAGATTTATAGTAAGATGATGGCAAAACCCATCATCTTTGTACCAAAGGTGCATGATTACTAAACATTCAGATCTTAAGCTCAATGATTGTAGAGATTTTTAAGCCTCAAACAAATTCCTTTTCTGCCAATTGCATATATTGCAATTTTGGAATTCAGCTTATTGACTATTTTTTAAGTGATTTTATTTCATTTTCTCTTCAGATACTCCAGCTTGAGAAAAGATTGCAAGACCAAGTTGCAGTCCGCGGAGCTCTAGAAAAAGCGCTAGGTTATAGGTCTATATCTCATGACTTAACAAATGAGATCTCAATGCCTAAGGTATCACATTCTCTCTCTCTCTCTCTCTCTCTCTCTCTCTCGTATAAGTAAATTGATTTCATTTCAGAGTCAAAAGGATACACATTGAGTATACTCAAAATTATTGTCTTCATATGAATGGATAGGAGCCTTTTTGTTGATTCTATAGGACCCCCGGGACCCCCCCAACTTGTGCATGTACATGTTAGCGACTTAACCTATTAACCACATTATTATCACTGCAAATTATCCTTTGTATTACATTTCTTAAAGTAGTAATAAAGTAATTTTCTTTTAACTTTGAAGACAAGTCCATTTGCCTCGTGTTTTTTCCCTCTACCAAGTGTGCATGTATGTTCAACATCTTGTGATTTTATGACACATATATAAAGCTTGCTATATCAATTTTGATTCTGTCATTCACTTATTTTTGTTATCACAATGTTATTAGGGCTTAAATATATTGTGGTTGCACTGAATAGTTAAAATTGCTTTTATGTGATCTAGGCGGCAACTGAACTGATTAGAGAAATCTCAGTACTAGAGTTGGAAGTTGTGCATTTGGAACACTATCTTCTCTCGCTGTACCGGCAAGCATTTGATCAACACGTATCCTCCATGTCTCCAACTACCAAGGATGAAAAATTAATATCACCCATAACTTCTCCAAGAGGGAGGTGTGTAAAAATATCTAGAACTGATATAACATTGAATAGAGAAAATCCTGCACTTCAAGCTAATTGTCAGTCAATTATCAATCCACAAAAGGATCTTTGTGGTGTAGAGAGACTAGTAGATTCTGGTGTTCATCGCTGTCACTCGTTACTATCTCAACATTCAACTTTATCAACTCGAACTTCTCCTCCAGCCGAGCCTTTGGGCAGAGAAGTACGTGCTTGTTATTCCCAACCTTTGTCCATGATGGAGGTAACTTATTTTATAACACATAATCTTGAAACTTTCATAAGACAAACCTTTTGTTTGTCAATTTCCAGTCACATATCTATGTATGGGTAGGGTTAGGTGTGATTCGACTTTTTTTATTTTTCGTAAACTGTGATGCTGAACTCTGGTATTTGTGTTCATTTCGAATTGCAACACTTAAAGTGAAAATGATTGTACTTGTGAGTCAACCTTTTTAATGGCTTCTCTACAGTATGCACAGAATACTTCTTCGAATATAATCAGTCTGGCCGAGCATCTCGGCACCCGTATTTCTGATCACGTGCCTGAGACGCCAAACAAACTTTCTGAGGATATGATCAAATGCATTTCAGATATATATTACAAACTTTCTGACCCTCCTCTTGCGAATCATGGGCTCTCATCACCTACGTCATCATTATCATCGATGAGTGCATTTTCTCCAAAAGATCATTCTGAAATGTGGAGTCCAGGGCTTAGGAAATATTCATCTTTTGATGAGCGGTTAGATAATCCTTTTCATGTGCAAGGGCTTAAGGAATTCAGTGGACCTTACAGCATGATGGTTGAGGTGCAGTGTATATGTAGAGATGATAAAAAATTTTGTGATGTTGAACACATGCTACAAAACTTCAGGTGATTGTTTCTGAAACACCAATGCTGTGAAAATATCCTGTCGAAGTAGCTCCAGTATAGTGAAAATTATCTGGAATGTCTGATTCCCTGCAGTTCCTTATGCTTAATGGGTTGTGTTTTTGTAGGTCACTTATTTCTAGATTAGAAGAGATAGATCCCAGGAAGATGAACCATGAGGAAAAGCTAGCATTTTGGATTAATGTTCACAATTCTTTGGTGATGCATGTATGATCCTAATAGGCACATAAATGTTACAACTTGTTCCCTTTGGTTCCATCTTTAGTACAAGGCTATAATACATTTCTATTTTCCAACAGGCATTTTTGGCATATGGAATTCCACAAAACAATGTGAAGAGACTCTTTCTTCTCTTGAAGGTAAGTTGTGCCTCATTAATTTCTCTTCAAAGGAAATTTTAATTTGAATCAGTGTTTTATTAGCTGGTTGGTTCAGGCTGCCTACAATATTGGAGGCCACATAGTAAGCGCAGATGTGATACAGAGTTCTATCCTGGGTTGCCGAATGTCGCGTCCTGGACAGGTAGATTGCATGCTGTGGTTTTCAGTTTTAAACTTTTATATCCATTATAATGAGATGCTGGAAGTTTTGGCATCTTTGTGGGAAGCTTTTGTGCCTAAAGCAGCATGGTTTTCTGCACATGATTGAGTTCTATGATGTGATTTTGGGCCCATGATGGCCTTTTCTTGGTTACATATGTGGGCCTTTATGTTGTATCAATGCAATTTTTCTGCCGTTCATTTCATGGGTTCTCAGTTCAGAACAGCAAAAAATATTATAAACAACCTCTTTTTTTTTTTGAACAATCTGGAATAATTTTTTGACAAACTTAGCTTGGTTCAATTTTTAATTTATACCTTGTGAGATTTAACTATATTCATGTTTGTAGTGGTACTGATTAAGCTTGCTTCTGATTCTAGTGGCTTCGCTTGTTACTATCTTCAAGATCAAAATTTAAAGCAGGAGATGAACTGCAGGCGTACTCGATAGAGCATCCAGAACCCCTTCTACACTTTGCTCTTTGTTCTGGAAGCCATTCTGATCCAGCGGTACTTGTCCATAATCTGTTGTCTTTTAGTTTTACTATCCATTATTTTGTGAATAACAAATTAAAACAGATTTTAGAATTTCCATACTTGGTAATTCTTAGTAAATGGTTAAAATAACTGAAGATTTTTATTCATCTTCGTACTCATCTATTCTCACATACTCGTAGTCTCTCACTTAAGTCATATTGTGTTTCTTGTTCTCCTACAAGTCTGCAACAATCATTTCCTTTGGCTGCTGGACAAAGCGCGAAAGACCAATATCCAAAAAACAAAAACTTAATCCAGGACTGACAATTCCATTTGTGATGTGTTACACGTTCCATCTATTTGGTACTGCTTAGTTGGGCATACGAGTGTCATTAAAAGTTTACAGTGCCTAGTTCTCTGCTTGTAGTGGAAAATATACAATGCTACTTCCTTCAAACTGGGTGAATGTATTACTTTCATCTTTACATTCTGATTAGGTTATGCTTTTCTCAACGGGATGGGTCTTATTTGTTTCAGATTCGTGTGTACAAATCCAAGAGAATACAACAAGAGCTGGAAACTGCGAAAGAAGAGTACATTCGAGCTACCTTCGGTGTAAGGAAGGACCATAAAATCCTATTACCAAAAATTGTGGAATCATTTGCCAAGGATTCAGGTTTATGTCCAGCTGGTTTAGTGGAGATGATCCAGAAGTCTTTGCCGGAATCTCTTAGGAAGAGCATTAAAAAATGTCAAACGTCAAAGTCCCTGAAGATCATTGAATGGGTTCCCTATAATTTTGCTTTCCGGTATCTTATTTCAAAAGATCTTGTAAAGTGATTGCTTGCACAAGCTAATTTCTTGTAGTTCAGCTCGATAGCAGTTTCTCGTTTTATGATAGGGGGGTTTTGTACAAACGCAATAGATTATCAAACCGACAGAGAAATGGAGAATACTTACTTGGGCATGGGCTCACTTGTATTTTTTGAGTATATGTATTCTCCAGTGAGTATATAATATTTATTAGGCTATCATTGCAATGACAAGTGTGTTAATTATGTAAGATTGCTGTGAAAAGTTAGCACTAGTGGACTGGATGCCTCTATATAGATCTAGAACACAGTTCAATAGGCGAATTTATGTAACATTATCTATAATTTCTATAGCGGAGCATTATTTTTACTTGTGTTTTTGATATTTTTACTTGTTTTTATTGTATAGTTCAATAGGATGTTACTGTAAATGCACTAGTCCTTAGGAACCGCACTGATGACTTCTTCCGGACCACCTGGGTGTAGGAACCTCACTGATGGCCCGGTGGGCAAGAGTTGTTTGCATAGCTGTAGTACTGCTTCCCGGCTACCCAGAATTCAACGGCCGCTCGCGGAGTCTCAGCCAATCCGCTGGTTCTTAATTGATTCCCATTATACTTGCTGCTGCTTAAATTTGCAAAGTTGCAAGCTTGTTTGTCTCTTTGGTATCGAACTCGTTGGCTCGCGGCATTGGCTAGCATCCCACTCCACTTGAGAGGTTCAACACCCACTTCAGCCCTCACCTTGTTGTGTGCGTTAAGGTATGCCCGGGCGGCAGCATTGAGTGGAGCTGCGGGTGTTGTGGTGGATGCCGGCGGTGGTACACCTTGTGCTGAGCTGTGGAATATGGCTAGAGATAGTAGTAGTAGTGATAGCAGGACTTCATTTTGTCAACACTACTCATAAAGCAGTGGGTGTATAGTTACATATTTATAGGCAAAGTTTAACCCCAAAAAAACTAAAATAAGATTAAAAGAAATGGAGTTTGAAGCAAATTTTGTTAAAATCTGGTGAGTGATTATGAAAGAGCGAGGCCTCCTAAATATATATTATTTTCACAGGAGAAATACTTCACGCGCTATATTTAGGAGGCCTCACTCTTTCCATAATCACTCACCAGATTTAAACAAAATTTGCTTCAAACTTCATTAGTAGTGCTACTACACACAAATTATTTTACAAACTGCTGTGTAGCATATTTCATCTCAGCGTATTGATCAACAAATTGTTTCAATGTAGTCTTCGGTCCCACACAATATGCTGAGGTAGAGTATGCCACACCAGCAGTTTGTAAAATATTTATAAAATAGTTTGTATCTCTAGCATTATTTATAAAATAATGTTATAGATAAATTATTCTACAAATATTTTACAAATTTTTCGTACAACGTGAAATGTCGTTTGGATTATTAAGAAGTACACATAAGTAGCAATCACTCGCCCACTTAAAGTTAATAGTCCAAGCCCAATTAAGTGTAGAAGCCTATACTGAACAAATCAGTATTAAGCAAGAATGGGCTTTTTAAGTGCAAAAAGAAAACTTAAAAATAAGGATGGGTTTTCTTGTAATCACAAACACGAGTTAACGCGAATTGCGACCATGTGATGTGCTTTTCAGAATTTCTTTCCGGCTAAAAACTCAAAACCGCATTGTTAATGAAACAAATTAGTTAAAAAAATTAATACAACATATTTTTTATGAAACAATCCATCCTGAATTCGAAACAAATTTCAGGTCAAATCACAAGTCTGAATCGAATCTATCAAAATAAGGCTGAATCTCAAACTACTGGCCCAATAGTCCCCTATCTTTCGATGTGGGACTGGGGTGTTACAAACTCTCCCACTTAAATTTAAATTTCTGACGTTCCCGTCAGAATCGATCACACACACGTCTATCTTTCGATGTGGGACTGGGGTGTTACAAACTCTCCCACTTAAATTTCTGACGTTCCCGTCAGAATCGATCACACACACGTCCCCACCTCTGGTAACCTGATCGGATGATCCGACCCGAGCTTTCGAGAGTCGACTCTGATACCATATGAAACAACCCGAGTCCGGAACAAATCTCGGGTCAAATCCCAAATCCGAATCGAATCAAATCGATCAAAGGGTTATCTTAGCTCTTAGCCCACCACAGGCTCCCAAAAGGTCATGACTTGAAGGTACTATTGGTAGTAACTTATTTCCTTATATGCAGACAAATTTTTCTCCTATCTTTTGATGTGGGACTGGAAGTAAAATTGCACATAATTAAAAATAACGTAGCAATGTTCACAATATTTTTTGAGATTTCATATCTCGAAATAAATACATAATACCTTCAGTATTGATTGTTAAAAATATTTCTTTTTTAATGTATTTCACTAAAGAAATATTCATCCAAACATTCTCATCCAATTATACTTTTCACGATAAATTGTTGAAAATATTATTTCAACACTTGCAAACATGTTGACAAATAACTAATGTATCCTCTTCTCAATAAACTTTTGAGCATTAAATTATTTAGTAAATTATGTGTTGACCAAGAAACAATTATATTTTTTAAGATAACTTATTTTATTTAAGTCTCTTAATTTTGCAAATATACTCAAAATACTGTACCTAAAATAAAAAAAAAAATCAAAATTCTAGTGTAGGAAATTATCTACATGGATCCGCTGAAAGAGAAGACAATCACTTAAGCTGTTGTTGGAGTATTTTATAGTTAGGGACAAGATTGTCATATTATTTATTTTAAAAGTTATTTTTTGTAATATAAAATATTTAATTTTTTCATTCCTCCAAATCCTCCCACTTTTTGGGAGAAAGTTTTCAATAAAAAATAAATATAAAAATTCATTCCATTCCTCCCTAAAAAAAAAAAACTCAGAAACATGAAATTTAAAAGAATTTTAATTATTTTCCTTTCTCTTTCTTTCCCTTCAAAAAAACAAAATTTACAAACACGATATTAATACAGTTTTTTATTCAAGAATTACTACCAAGTTGATTGCCGATGCTCACTGTCTTTGCCATTGATAAAGTCACAATATTTATTTTTATTTGGTAGACATTATCAAATAAAAAATTATATAGTTATAAAAATATACCTGTTTTGATAACAATATTTTCAGTCTAGCAATGTTAATTGTAATTTAATTTTATGGTCAATTTTAACAATATATAATTGCACACATTTTGACATAAATATAAGACGCAAAATTCACAATATTTTGGTGTTATGTATATATATATATATCTATCTATCTATGTTATCAAGCTCTTATGGAGCTTTTGATGCAACTGTGTCACCCTTTTTTTTCCCCTCCATTTTTGTCCTCTATAATTTTTTGATATATTATTATTATTTTTTATTTTTTTATTTAATCCTTTAAATTTTTTAAAATTTTAATTTTATCTAATATAATTTACACAAATAACGCGAGCGTCACGGAATGCCATTTACTATTAAAATGCCTCTCATCTTTTGTGCTTCTCAACAATTTGAGTCGAAATTTTTCAAAAGCTTTTTCAATCCGTTTTCTTTTTGTCTATAAAAGCCAGCCAAAGGTCGTCATATATATATATATATATATAATTATTTTGACATAAAGTTGGAGTAGTAGTACTGTTGGGGTGCGGTACTCCTGTCCAAGCAAAGTCACCTCAGTTAATTACTCATGACGTGCATTTGAATTAATTTTGAAGGGAAAAAGGAGAGAGAGGCAGAATCTGCTTTTATAATATATATGGATATTTCTTCGACTCCTTTTTTTTTGATAATTTATTCAACTCCTTTTCTCCATATATGAAAATATCTATGATATGATATTCTTTATTTGGTAATTAAATTCATTGGATATTTCTTCTTGTCCGTTAATAAAAAAAATTGCAGTTTTAAAACTAAATAATTAACTTTATTAGAAATAGAGGATGGGTACTGTGACGACCACCCACCTACCCACATTATATCTACTGGATTGAAGGGAATCTATCTATCCGTGTATCTTGTCCTGATTGTACAGGTACGGCCTCCATGACCATGATGAATATTGAACATTAAAAAAGCCACTCAACTGGCAGTATATATATAGCACGCTTTGGCTTTGGCTTTGGTAAAGAATAGAATGGAGAATGGTGGTGGTCATGCTTTAGATTATTTATTAATTAAGTAATTAACTCAAACCATACACTTATTAATTCGCTGAAAGTTGAAAATGATCGATAAATGGACCATCACCATCCTTTCACTTAATTCATGCATGCTACTACCGTTGTCTGTGTATATATATATATATATATATATATACACCCCACTGCAATACTAATTCTTCACAACTGATCGATCATATATATTAAGAGGACAAAAGTACGAGGCATATATAACAATTATTATTATTTTAGTTTGAATAAATTTATATTGTTGTTTTTGCATATACACTGTACCTCTATAAATTTTATTATACATTTGATACCAAGTTAAATACTATAAGATTTTTGACACTTTTTTTGCGTTCTCTATAAAAAAATATACATTTATTCATTAAAATACTCTTGTTTGCATCATAAATTTTAAATTAACATGATATCCCTATCATAACTACACAAATTATTGGAGTGACTACATAAGGATGCATGATTGCTAGCTCTTGATTGACATGGAATATAAGCATTACTTCATGGCGGTGGCGGTGGCTTAGCGTTTAGCACTATGTCTATATATACAGATAATGGAAATTTTTGAAAGATTAATTTCATACCTAATCTAAAACAGTATAATTGAATGGAATTAAATCTATAATTAATACCATAATAAAATGCAGAATCATATAATACAAAATTATTAGTACGGGCTTTAATTTAAAGCTCATTTTATCCATTCTTGATTACCATCCATATTTATATATATATATATATATATATATATATATATATATATATATATATATATATATAAAAAAAAAATTGTCTAGCACCAAGAATTACATAATGGACCGATCAATTAATAGCTGAGCAGACGGGAACAAACAACTAGCACGCACATATTTTTGGGTACGCTGATTGTTTGGGAAGTACATAACATTTATTTTAGTTGGAGTCTTCAATTTATAAGTACGTACCCTATTTTTTTTTTGACCATGCCATAGATAGTCAAGTGTATGGTAAGATCCTCGTGAATATTCAAGCACTGCTTGTATAATTATAAATAAATAATTTGAACTCTTGCATGGGATTCTCCTAGCTAGTTCCACCTCAGCTGGCTTAGTTTTCTTTTATCAGTAGTACATTATCATGCGATCTCATGCATTTAGGGTAGGGTAATTAAGTACATTGGATTAAGATTAGTTCGGGGTATTATTAACCGCAACTCAACTCAAGAGGGCAGAGGGAACCTACTCATGCCTACGTCATAAAAATTAAGGAGAAACAGGGATATATATATATATATATATATATATATATATATATATATATATATATATATATATATATATAAAGCCAGAAATTTCTTTAATTTTTGGAGAGGAGATATTTTTGGCCGGTTAAAATATAATATTATCTCCTTTTTAAAATATATGTCCATTATTCATGACTTTAAAGTCTCCTTGAGATATTTTTAAATTAATATAATTTTATTTTATTTTAAGACAATACATGAATGATGAATATTGTAAATATCTAAAAAAATAATACTATTACTTATAAGATTTATTATTTTATTATTTTATAAGTTTGAAAATATCTAAACTAAATTTCAAAAGTTACATTGATTACAACACAAATATTTTAACCAAAAAGACGATATTTTCATGCTTCCTTTTTAAAAGTTGCATGTGATCTACAAGCAATTCCTTACAACTTGCATCTTTAACAGAATGTGATCGGATACATTTTGATATACTTAATTGTCCTCAATTAAGTTTTGTCCTTTTTTGATTGATCAAATAAAACACCGTAATTGAAACGGAAAATCCACCGTAATTTAAACAAACATATATATATATATATATATATACATATCATTAAAATATTTTTTGTATTTAACTCGGACTAAACTGAACTAAAAGGTACATAAACCCTTGTAATCTTTTAAAAATATTTTTAAAAAGAGAAAAAATATATAAATGGCACGGGTTTTAAAATTTAAAGTTACGTAGCATGCACGTATATCACAGTCAGAGGAAAGTACAGTCACTATATATGATTATATATATTCACAAGTAGAATATATCGTACTAATTATACGTAGTACATAATAATAATGACCTCATAAATAGTGCAGGCTAAAAGACAGCTCAGTCAAAATGGTCCAACAAATATTTCATACCTACAGTATTCTATTCTATTCTATTCTATTCTATGCATGTATGTAGTATATTTATTTCAATTATATTTCTTCCATCTGTCCTCCATCCCACGATCATTGATCAACCAGAGTATGATTACTTACTGTAATCATGCAAGAAAATATTGACAGAATAGGGGGTAAAGTTTTCACAGTTGTGAGAAGAAATATCAAGTTACATGCATGTCAAAATATGATTAATTTCTATATAAATATATACTACATCCATTACAGCTGTAAAGAACCTATATATGCTGCATGTACTCTGAATAAATGGCTGAAAAGAAGTATATTATATATGCAAGAAGATGATGCATGTACTTTTTAGTTTTTTTTAAAAATAAAATTAATTAGTAAAATTAAGATCGGGTAAAACTAGGTCGGATTATGTCAAATTTAGTCAAAATACGTTGGGGAAAATTCGGATAAAGAATCGAAAATGCCAAAACATATCGCTTTAAGATTTAATTGACAAAAAATAAATTTTAAGGATAATATTAAAAGTGAGCGACAATTTAAAAGGATAAAAATGTCATTCAACTTTGAATAAATCTAACCTACCTCCACCGCTCTCGTTGACGCCTGAAATTATATAACCTTTCAGGCCAAGGATTCACTATGACTATTTTTAATAATACTATTATCACATAAAAATATCAGATATCGCTCATATACTGTATGAGTGATATTTATGTATTTATTATTAAATTAAGTGGGTCATGTCAATAATATATTTATAGGTATCACCCTATACAATATGTAAACAATATATAATATTTTTATATGATAATAATATTATCGTACAATATTTTAACTGCATAATTAATATCCCTTTACGTCTCATTTCCGCGTTATTTTAACTGCATAATTAATATTCCACCAAACAACACATGATGACAACAAACTCTCTCTCCCTCCCTCTCTCTCTCTCTCTCTCTCTCTATATATATATATATATATATATATATATATATATATATATATATCATAAATCAGTAGTCCAAGTTTAAAACAATGGATGATTAATTCTTATCGTAATCCTTTGTCTTTTAATCATTTCTCCTCGCTGTCTGGAGTATTAATGTATTATATAGCTCTCACAACGTACCGTAAGCAAAAAACAAGGTTCGGCGATGGATACGTGGGAGAATAAAGCCACCCGCATCCTTTTCAGTTTCACCTAATGTACGTGTTCTAACGGACTCCCTTTAATCAATTAATTCATTTTCATCCACTAAATTAATAATTAATTAAAAATAATATTAAAAACTCAAATTATTCTACAATTTAAAATAATTTATTAATTAATATGACAAGATAAAATATATCACATCAATAATTTATAAAATATTCATAAAATAATTATACCATAACATTACTCATTAATTAATTACTACTGCAGTTTTTGGGGAAGGAAATGAAATATCGAGTCGAGTACATTTGTCTTTAGATCAATAATTAATTTAATTAAATTACTAGTCTAGTTTGAATGTAGTACTTGATTCCATTTAGGGGTAAAACTGTAACAACACCCCTATGAAATATGGGTTGGCACTTGGCAGGAAAAAGTAATCTCCGGAAAGTGGAGCTAAGCCACCACCTCATCACCGGAGACACCTAAAATCAAACTAAAGAGATTACCCTCGATTCTACAATATTTACAAAGATAGCATTCATGTTCAGTTCCTATTCTGGTATGGCACTTAACAATTCCGTGAAATTATTTCTTCTCCTCCCACCTCCACCACTACCGTTTCGGCTTCTTCTCAAACCTCCACTGCCGCCGCCATCCGCCACACGACGGGAAAACTTTTCGCCTCGGGAAAGTAGCATCGGTGCGTAACATTTGCTGCGACAACCACATTTTTCGCCTCCGCTCTTGGTCAATGCGGAGCTGGCTTTAACCGCCAATGCGGCCATCTCCTCCGCCTGGAGCGGGTGTCTCAACCGGGTCAACGGGAGCTCAAAGTAAAGCTGACCCGGTTGGAGCTCATCGTCATCTCGGATGGCTTCGACGACGTCGTCGAATTCCATCTCGTCGGAGTTACAAATGAAAGAAGAAGGGCTCTTTTGTAAAACGTACGAAACCTTAACTGGGTAGGAGTACTCTCGTAAACTTCCGTCTTGTAATATAAGCTTGGCCGTGGCCACGGATGTGGATTCGCAAGAACTGCAAATCCCCATTTTGTTCTTTATTTGGTTACAGCCTTAAATAATTTGTGCTTGAATTTATATATATATATATATATATATATATAGAGAGAGAGAGAGAGAGAGAGAGAGGAGGAGAAATGTTTGAAGAACAAATCTTTGAAGAAGAGATGTAACATGTTGGACTGAGAGATGAGATGATATATATATAGGAGAGTGACATTGTATACTCTCTCTCCTCGCCAATAATATTATTTGTAAAATTTACAAATTTTTATATATATAATGTTTTCAAAAATAATATATTATTTATTTAATGATATACTCCCTCCCTCTCAGTATTAAAATCTTGGTAGATTTTTCACGTATATTAAGAAAAGAAATAAAATGATAAAATTACTCATAATAATATATCATTAATTATTTTTAATGTAGGTGAGAGAGTGACTTTCTAGTTATTCAATTCAAAATATTCTCTCTACATACTTATTAAATATGGAGAGAGAATTAGAATAAGAAAAATATGAGATATTTAATGCTACGGACATAATAGAAAAAAATGTGTAAAAGTTTGGTTATTAAAAGAAAGTGGATATTTAATATGAGACTGCCTAAAATAATAATAAAGATTTTTATCATGGGGAGTAATTATTACGATAATAAAATTACAATGACGAATTTAAAGACATTTTGTATAAATTTAAAGATGCTCTATTATTTAATATTATTATTAATATTAAACAAAAAATATTAAAAAATAACACTATTTTCAACGGAACTGCCAAGGAGTACTAAATTTTGACGAGCCAGCCACATGTGAATTTAAAATAATGTTAACACATATACGTCATATTTTAAATGAAACGTCATAATTGGATTTTATTATAAGTTTATTTTATGTTCAATACAGTACTAACACATATACGGGAGGATGATCTTTCCGTTTGCATGTACACTATATTTAGCATAAAATTAATTTAACATGAAATTCACTTCTTACTAATAATTCCCGTTATACTTATATCAAATACATTTATATGCGAACAAATACATTTAATTACAATAAATAAAATTATTTTTATATAATTACTCATACAATCATATACAGTGTCTATTTTTTTTACGGTAAAATTATTTATGTTATTTAATACTACTAGTGTCATATCATATCATTTGAGATAGTAACAAAGTTAAAGTTGTAACATTAAGGTTGTGTTTGATAAATTTGGGAATTAAGATCTGAATGATTATGATGTCTTAATAAATTAGATCATCTGAAAGGTTATGAGGTCTGAATCTAAAAAATTGTTTGATAACAAAAAAGTAAGTTGTCTCTTAATGACACTATTTTACCATTTTAAAGGGTAAAATTTTATTTAATAATTTTAAATATTCAATTTAATAAAAATGAGTGCATAATATTGTTGAATATATTTATATAAAAAAAATTATTAAAAAAATTTCATTAAGAGGTACCTCTTAATTATTAATATTTTATTTTCTGTCTTATCTATTAAGAGGCATTCAGAGATAACAAAAAATAAAATAAACAGCATCATGCCTCTTAGCGAATAAGAGACAATCAGATGTAAACAAAGAGCACCTAAATTTTGTCTTTTGATTTGGTTTATTTGTTTTTGTGGATCCGTAGCCGTAGGGACAGTTGCCAACCTGTAAACTTGTGGATGACAGGTTGTATCGTGGGAACAGTAGCGTGTGTACTTATGAACTGTGACTCCTGCGTTACGTTGAAATTACGAATGAGGGATTGATTTTACGTACAAGGGTTAAAACATGCATCTATAAAAATAATTAAGATACTTTTCATTTTAAATAAATTAAAAAGTGTCTATTTTATAGTTTAAAATTAAAATGTGTTGAGATTTAATATCATAATTATAGAAAATAGACAATAATTATAAAAAAATACTATATCTCGGTTCTATAATAACTGTCTTTTTAAGTTCATGCACATGAATTAAGAAATTCAATTAATACTATCATTTAAGAATTAAATTTTGTATAAAATTCAATGACTATTCCTTCGTAGAAAGTTAAAAATTATTAATGGAATAGAGAAAATTTATTGAAAGAATGAGAGAAATTAGAGGTAATATAAAAAAATAAATAATTTATTTTCCTAAAAAATTATAAATAACAAATAAATTAAAATAATTTTTTTTAAAAAAAAATTATTATAGAACCGAGAGAGTATATAAAAAATAAAAACTTTCTATTTCATTTCAAATGGATATATTATGACATAAGTATTTTAGAAGATCCTTAATTATAAATAAGTCCAGTTGCATTGGAGTTCAACTTTTGGGGCGACTAGGCCAATTGATACAATGAAAAAGTTGAGGGATGGGATGCGAAGAGAGGAGTAGATACGTAACAGCTATCATCACTTTCCTCAACACTGTAATACTATTGAGTCATTCTGTAAAATAGAGATTCAATTTTTTCACTGTATAATCAACAGGTTCTTTATATTGATTACTTAAATAATAAAATTTAAAAGTTAAAAGTTTAAATTTGAAAGTTCCAACAATCAAAGTATCATACTTTATAAATTCTATTGCACTGTAAAATAATTTTTATTTTATTTTAAATTTTAAGTAATTTATGGAGTGAATATTAAATGGATTGTAGTTACAAATGTACATAAGATCAATATTAACTTTTAAAAAATTAATTTGTGATATTTTAAATTTTAAATTAATATGATTAATTTAATAATAAATTTATAATATTTATAATTATATTGACATAAATTAAATAAATTTATATCAATTTTAAATTTGAATATGTTTGAAATTAATTTTAAAAAAATAAGTCAATATTAATTTTATAATATGAAAATGATGTAGTAAAACAAATATCAAGATGTGTATAATTGATGAGTTGTCCACTTAAATGAGGGTGTAAAATATCATTTTGCCTATATAGGGAACAACTTTTTGACTCCCTCACACTGGGGAGTAAAATCCCTATGAATTAAAATAGAGAGTCAAATAAGGATAAGTAAACTGTTGGATAATGATTTATTGATGAATTCTTCAAAATTGAAGATAAAAAAAGAGTTAATTTGATAAACTATTGTGAATGCTCTTAGCTAAACAGTAAATTAATCACCCCACCACCCCACCTCCAACTCATGAGCCAATTAAAACACACATACCAATACAAGAATTAAATAAAAAGTAAATTTATACTATCTTTGTCTTATTGGACTGTCTTAATTTGTGAGAAAATTATCCTCAAGTTATTTTTTTTTGAAGACAGATGGAGTATTTATTTCAAGTTGTTCGAAATATTTATAGAAAACGTTAAAATAACGGACTTATTTTTCAGTAATTTGTTTTTATAAATAGTTTTTTGGACAAAATTTTGAAATAAGAATAGAGAATAATTCTCATTGGAAAATGAATTGAAATACAAAAATATAAGAGTTGAGGTAATTCATCATCCAATTCCAGATTGAAACACGAAAACATAAAAGTTTCTAAAAAAAAGACACAAAAATAAACACATTTGAGCAATTATTCAAATTGATCCACGAATAAGAAGGTTGTCATGATAATATCACACCCTAACTTACCTAAACAGATACGAGACGTACGTCTTCATCGATTAATGTAAATCAAATCTTTTTCGTGAACAAGTTCAAGAACGAAGCTAAATTTTTTGTTTCATGGCCAAAAAATAATATTGTTAGGCCGTGAATAATTTTGTGGGCAACTTTGTAATATTTCATATTCTTATAATGAACTCAAAAAATAAATAGAGTGATATATTTATAAATTTGACCATATTTAAAATTGACTTAGAAAAATCCTCTTCTATGGATTCCAAAATTTAGGAAGTTTATTGGCACATTATAAAGGTGTGACAGAGCAATGTTCATGGGTAATCAGTGGAAGGAGGAGAGTGGTTTCGGCGGATGTCAAAGCTGGCGGGCCGTCCGTAGAGATAGGCCACGTTAAAGATAAATGGGCCTAGGGGTGTGTAAACCCAACAAACCACCCGACAACACCTTCCGTATTTGATCTGTTCCTGCTGGGATTCTGACACTCCCCGTTTGTCCCGTTCTCCTCCTTAACAAATTAATTAATTTTGATTAGAACATAATTTGCCGGATGATCTGCATTAAAGTTGAATTATACATATTTCATATTATAATTAAATGTAAATTTTGTTCATAATAATTACACTTTTTTAAAATAAAAAATATTAATATTTTTTTTAACACGTTCTGAATATTACTCTTTCGGCTCCAAAAAGACGAGTTAAGTGATAAAATGTTTTGTCCTTAATTAAAAGCATGAACAAAGTAAACAAGTTAACTAGATAATTTTTTGTATGTATTAATTTATCATTCAGTACTCCATCACACATGAGTGGGTCACACATTAATTTTTTATCTCCAAAACCCAAATTGTGAAAAAAAATGTTCTCCACTCGTGTTTTGGAGTACTATTAAAGCACTAATTTAATGCATGAGAATATATTAATTAAAGCACTAATTAAATTTCTCATCTAAAAAGCTTCATAATTTTTATTTCAATTTACATGCAATACCTAAATCAAACGAGACAATTAGTTTATTGTGGGACATGAAGGAATTTTTTGGTAGCTAGGTGTATGCTAGTTTAGTCTTCACTAAATCCATGGGATGGCCTTTCTAAACTCCTTCCTCCTAAAGTAAAAGTATAATTGCCGGCCGCTTTTCCACTTTTTGGACCCCTGTTTTGTTTTGGCTTATTAGTTGATCATTGCTGCTCTTTTAGCTGGCCTCTCATGCAGAATAATTGCATGCTTTTAATGTATTCTTTTTAAGTCGTACTCCTATATGAAAAAGTAGTAATTAAGTCCTATATATGTATGTGCTTCCTTAGTTAATTAATGATTATGATGATTGAAGATGGGCCAGCTTGTGTATAGTAGTTATCAACTATGAAGCTTCATCCGCATAGGGCATGGCAACTCGAAAGCCACACGATATGTCGGTTTCTATGTTCAATTATGCAACTCGCTGGCTAGCTAATTAATTAAGGAAATAATATAATTAATTATTAATTAAATAATATACTCCCTCCCTCCCTCCCTCCCTCCCTCCCTCAATATAAGTTGTTTTAGAATTATATATAAATATTAATTAAGAAAATAATTGTATAACATTAAATATAATATCAATTGTCTATATATATTATCCTTGTATTAGAAAAGAGTGTTATTTATTGGGCAAAAAATAGTGAGAGAAAAAAATTATATTTCTTGCTTGGGGTAATATTCGAAACTAAACAATTAATACTTATATGAAATTCTTAAATGACATATTAAGAGGCAAAAATACTTCTCTAAAGCGATTTAAATTAAGGGAGTAATTGATAGTTTTGTTAAATTTTAATTTTCTATAAAGAAAAACTGATTCTTCATTTCATAAAAAAAAGTGAATAACCTCATATAGACCTTGATTTTTTATATATATATAACCCTCATAAACTTCACTTCTTTTTCTTGTGTATATTTAATACTGTAGAATCACATGCAGTGCATGAGCTTCGTCTTGGAGTACACAGATACTAGTACTATTTACTATCCGAAACCATGCACTATAACTTGTTACTTAATTAATTATTCATGCATGTGAGCGCTTAAATATACGATACACACCTGCATAAAGGATAAAGCCATTAACTCATTCCAAATTATATATATATATATATATATATATATATATATATATATATATATATATATACCTACGAATAGTGTACCATTTGTTATAATATGATTGAATTCCTAACATTAATTAATTGGCTGCAGTCTCTTCAAACATCAATTTATAGTATTTCTTTACGTAATTATTAGTTTTGATTAATAAGAGAATTTACAAGGCAGTTGGGCAGTGGAGTCAATTATTAGTTCCTAACAAAAATATAGCAGGGATGCATGCATGCACGTGTGTTTAATTATTTGAGTTGCATATATCATGTTAATACGAGATCTGTCTTAATTAATTCCACCACCTCTATGAATATATATATATATATATATATATATATATATATATATATATATATATATATATATATATATATATATGTTTAAAACCAGCTGGTTTAATTTGAGCTGTGGACAAAAGCTCTGTCGGGATCACAATCTTGAAAGATGCGAAGGCAGATATTTGTGTATATATATTATAGCTAGCTCAATCTTGATTTGATTACAGAGTTTGATGGTGCGCGCGCGCATGGAATGCTTAAGCAGCAGGGCCACCAACCGGCAAAATAACACAAATCCTACTCGCCACGACTTTGAGTTCTGCACTGCAGGGTTTCGAATTTATACTCGACCACCTTACAGAATCTTATCCAAATTAATTACTATAATAATTGTTTTTTTTTTCCTTTTTTGGTAATTTGGAATATTTTTGCATACAGCATGCCGGCCCTAGCTAGCTTCTTGCCAATATTTTAGTATTAAATAAGTAAATAGGTTGGATGCAATGGATGAAGCTTAAAGGTCAGTGTCATGAACATTTTGATGCTATTTTCTTCTAGTCTAGTCTAATCTAGTAATTACTCCACTAGTAATAATTAATCGATTAAGTGAAGGTACATACGTACGTTCCTTCCATTACAACATCGATAACACAAGTTGCAATTAAGTTGGAACGTATATGCAATTTAGCCCAATTTTAATTTTAATTTTATCCTGTCCTCGATCGATCGATCACAAGATTCTTTCATCTTCATGATAATGTTTAACCTAGCTAGTAGCCATGTCAAGTTGGTTGATCATGGGAGGAAAAAGTAAATTTTATCTACTGCATATCTGTCCATGTCGTTAATTATGCTGCCATGTCATTGTTCCCAAAAATATTATTATATATAACAACAGATGGCAACAAAATATAGAGTAGGACATTAATAAAAAAAAACAAAAGTTGACACATAAGGTTTGGACTCTAGAAAACAAGTACTACTACTAATTAATAAGAGGGAGAAAATGACTGAAACAACTAAATCATTTTAGGTTATTTTTTGTTTTTAATTTTTAAAATTATGTTGCCATAACTGAACTAATTTCTTGAATCCGCCTGCCTAAAAGAATATATATATATATATATATATATATATATATATATATATATATATATATATATATATATCCACCAAATTAATGTTATACTATATACTACGTACTGTATATAATTATATCCTAGAAGTAAGTAAGCAAAATTCGACATTAATTATCATGGTTGGTGAAATTAATTATTAAATATTTCAACATGATAACATCCCAATTAAATCAACAATACTACGTATTTCGCCAACAGACTCAAATAGATTATAACAATAACAATAACAAATGATCCAATCAGTTAATCAATCGCTAGCTTTACTTTAATAAAAAGGAGACCTTCGGGGTACTCCTTTCCTACTCCGTTTCCTTAAGTTGTAATTGATTATAATTTCTTTGGTTTTGGAAGCATGCTGCCGCCGCGGCAGCGATTTTGTTAACACCTCCTCCTCCTCCTCCTCTTCCTTGTTGCTTCCAAATTTATCTTGGAGTGGGCAAATAATTCTTGATGACCGCCTGTCAGCTTCAATCTGCAACATTATATATATATATATATATATATATATATATATATATATATATATATATATATATATATATATATATATATATATATTAAAATATAACACTAGTGTTTATAAGCTTAATTAACTATGTAAAATATACCTCAATATATATATATATATATATATATATATATATATATATATATCCATCCCAAAATATAAAAATCATTTTCTTTTACATTTTATACTCCATATTATATGTCACTTTTTTGCTCATATATATATATATATATATATATATATATATATATATATATATATATATATATATATATTTATGTAGTAATTAATTTGTAGCAAAATCATGCATGTGTTATACTAGTAACTTAATAAAATTAATGATAAAAACTTCTTACTTACTTGGCACTTAATTGAGCAGAAGGCATATTGACGTCCCTTTAGCTTCCATTTACACACGACACATTGGGTCTCAGCCGGTTTGGGATTGTTTCCCGCTTTTGAACGGAGGAGAAAAACATAAGAATGGTTTATTTTGTAAGGTTGGATTAGAGAAATATTTATGAATTGATTTACATGAGCAATGCGGATTGAGGGCCAGTCAGAAACTTTGTATAACTGCATCAAACAAAAATTCATATTATAATTATATATATATATATATATCGACCCTGTCAGTAAAAACATTACCAATATATATACATATACAAACGTGATAACGTGATAACAAGACTTGGTAGTACACGTAACATGCTCATAAAATAAAAGGGGTGTTTAAGCAGGGACGGATCCAGGAATTTATTTCAGCCGGGGCAAAGCTTTCATTCATGAAAAGAAAAACATACAAACTACAATTGCCCACGGCGAGTTTTCATTTCGTGAAAACGTTGCACTATGGTTTCGTTATTAACACAAGCAAAAACATCTTTTTCAATATAAACAATCAAGCTATCACTTAACCACTGATCTCCCATTCTATTTCGAAGTGGACTTTTGATGATCTTCATAGCGGAAAAGGCTCTCTCCACTGAAGCCGTTGCCACCGGTAATACTAAAGCTAATGTAACAAGCTTATAAACATGATTATATGCTCTATGTTTCCCTGTCTCCACCAATTTTTTTGCAAGACTACCAATTCCTTGTAATTGAGAGAACTCACCACTCCGACGCATATCTCGAACATAAACCGCAAGTTGATCTTCAAGTTCCAAAATGTCTCTCCTAGAGAAGTCTTGAGGATAAAAATTGGCAAACATAACAAGCTTTTGTTTGTCAAAAGCTTGAAATGAATCATTCGGGCTCAAACATGCCATACAAATAAGTAACTCAGTATTTACCTCATTGAAGCGATGATTCAACTCTTGAAGTACTTTATCAATAACGGCCATGAAATAGTTCACACGATAATGATGGAGGTTTGTTACGACGTGAGCTCTACGTCTTGATCTCCCTCGAGGTACAAATGACGCATCCATTAAAGGAACCATAATATCATGTTCCCCACAAAAACTAGAAACTTGATCAAGCAAATCATCAAATCCATTATCCCTGATGTGCTGTAGTTCTTCCTTAGAAGTTTGGACTAAATGCATTGCATTGACAAGATCTTGATCTTTCCTTTGTAATGCTTGTGACAAACAATTTGTGACTCCCAAAATAGATCTCATCAAAAATAGAGGGAAGACAAACTCAAAAGTTTGGATATCTTCCAATGACTTATTTGCTTCACCCAAATTATCAATGTAACCATCATCAACAATCAACTCAAGAACTTTCACCACGGATTTGAACATTGAAATGATACTAAGCAAAGTACCATAATGTGATCCCCAACGTGTATCACCGGGTCGCTTAAGACTAGTTTCTTGATTTAAGCCTTTCCCCGTTACAATACAATCATTTTCAAGAGCATCCGAAAGTTCCTTTTGTAATTGATCTCTAAGTGCATCTCGACGCTTACATGATGCTCCAACAATATTGACCACCATATTAACCGATAAGAAAAAAGTGACAATCTCAAGATTTCCTTTTGCCACGGCCACAAGTGCTAATTGAAGTTGATGTGCAAAACAATGAACATAAAATGCACAAGGATGTTCCCTCAAAATAATACTCTTAAGACCATTAAACTCACCTTTCATATTGCTAGCCCCATCATAACCTTGACCGCGTAGCATAGACATGCTCAAGCCTAATGTAGAAAACAATTGATCAACAGCCTTCTTTAGTGACTCCGAAGTGGTGTCACTAACATGTTGGACTCCCATAAACCTTTCAATTACTTGCCCATGGTTATCTACATAACGAAGCACTACCGCCATTTGCTCCTTTATGGAGATATCACGAGATTCATCAACCATTATAGAAAAAAATTTATTCTTCATATCCTCTGTGATAACTTTAATAGTTTCAACTGCACATGCATTGACAAGATCTTTTTGTATTGAAGGAGCCACTAACTTGCAATTCCCGGAGCATTTTTCAACACTACTGCCTCAATTTTCTCGGAATGATCAGCAAGAAAGCACAAGAGCTCAAGATAATTTCCTTTGTTGCTTGAATCCAATGATTCATCATTGCCACGAAAAGGAAGACCTTGTCGCAACAAAAATCTAGTGCAATCAATTGATGCATTCAAGCAAGCGCGATACTTGTCACGAGTTTGGTCTGAATGCTTCATCACAGTTGTTCGGAGATGTTGCTCTTGATTCATAAGATCATCACAAGCTTGTCTTGCTTGATTGTGAGGACTACTAACCAATCCAATATGTTCTCTTAGTCTCGTGTCCTTATGCTTCCAATCTTTAAAACCTTGACTGGTAAATGCATCACTCCCATGCTTATAAAATTTCGCCTTAAATAAATAACAATAAATGCAAAATGCGGCATCTTTTTCTATGCTATACTCCAACCAATCATACTCATCAAACCACCTCGGGATAAATCGTCTCTTATTGGTTTGTGGGAAATTGTGATCTTTTGGTTGACAAGGTCCCTTTTGTAGATATGCTCTTCGAATTTCATCTCGAAAATTAGGATCATAAGTTAATATTGGAGGTCGAAGTCCAGGATCCGCAGGAAGATTGGCCAAGATTCTGTGACGACCCCAAAATAGGTTCATTCCACCCAACCCATTCTGAGTCGTCAAATACATGGTACAGAAAACAACTACAACTTTATTACAACAATTGTCGTGCAAAATACAACAACACATATGCTGTGAGTTTGGATACAAATATATACCAAATGTGACTCATGTTCCAACCGTGGACATCACCTCACAATAACACCTTACATAAATGTATAGTCAAAAACTGTTTTAGAAATTAGAATCTTTGGGAAGTGCTCAAGGAAACCTTCGTACATGGGAGGCCACGCGTCTAGGTTATGATAGATATCATATGGCCACAGAATTATCCTTGGTTGACCCAATAGACCCCAAAGAAAAACGAGAAGATTACTATCATATTCTTCCCAATGGTGAGTCTTCTCTTGACATATCATTATCTCTACTGTCTCTAATTGAGAATTATACTTTAAACAAACACCAAGATTATATAGGTAGTGCTCGTATATATACTCAGCAAGTGGATGAGCACATCCCTGTCTTATGATGACACGAGGTTGTATGTCGTTAGACATCTTGTATGATAGTGGCAAACCACCCTTCCAACGTTGGGTACACCTTACCCTATTGGATTCACCAAATATAACTACTAAATGAACTTTTCTATACTGCTTCGGGAGAACATCCACAGCTAGAGACCACTGTTCTATTTTCCCGTTACCCTCGCTCGACCCAGCTACACTCTTATTACCTGAAAGGAATTGTGAAGCAACAGGGTGAGCACAACTAGCTCAGTAAAGAATATCATGACTAAAGATAATTAAATTATCAATAGCCTTCATCAATAATAAATCAGAGATTTAGAACATATGGTAAATGATAAAAATTTCAACCATCGTTGCAGCGGAACGAGCAATCCATTAGAAGAGTCAAATAGACTATAAAGTCTATTATCTTCTCCATGTTAAAAATCCATCAACAATGTTTTATCCCTGTAACATCAATCAATAGTTCCTTTCCACAATCATATGAATAACTCATAATCATAATTGTGATTCTAAATTCCTCTTCGCACCCAGGACGAAGAATATTTTCATCACATGTCTTTACCTGAAACATCAAAGATCATGGTTATACCAAATCACAGTTCCTGTTCATAATCATACTAATAAATCCATCTTTGCACTACGACCAACGATATTCAACAACAGTTTATCTTTGCACTACGGGCCAAAGATATTCATCAACAGACCATCTTTGCACTACAGGCCAAAGATATTCATCTACAATTCATCTTTGCACTACAGGCCAAAGATATTCCTCAACCGTTCATCTTTGCATTACTGGCCAAAGATATTCAACAACAGGTCATCTTTGCACTACGGGCCAAAGATATTCATCTACAATTCATCTTTGCACTACAGGCCAAAGATATTCCTCAACAATTCATATTTGCACTACATGCCAAATATATTAATACCTCAAAGAATATATAATCATTTAAGAATTTATATAAACAATAATTATAACCATGTTGATCATTTCACCTTTGCACTTAAGCTAAAGATATTCAATTATAAATTCAATGGTCATGATCATACCAGTCAACAATTCAACTTTGCACTACTGGCCAAAGAGAACCCATAGTCATGATCATACCAATAATTTACCCATCTTTACACTCAAGCGAAAGAGAATTTCAACATCAAGGTTATAAAAATGTTATATATGATTATAAAAATAATATAGTCAAAACATGGATTTAATTTCAAGAGCAATATTCATAAATCAACTATAATTTGGTTAGAAAAAGAAACCAATTTTGTCGTGAATAGTAACTCATGAATAGTAACCTCGACTAAAAAAATTAGAAATTCCACAATAAAATCTATACCAATATTTCGGTATAATAATATTGAAAGAATAACATTTCTTAAGCTTATAAACAATTTATTTAAATTGTTTACACTTTACTAATTAATGCATTTAATCATCATAAAATGTCAACTCTTAAGATTTCATCATCAATAGCCAAAACCCTCATCAAAAATCTGCATATACCTCATATAGGATTCTCAAGCCATAAAATCCTATTTTCCAATTTTCTTTCCTCACAAAACATATTTAATTCATTTACTCATAACTAGACCATTTTCATAAAAAATACCAAATCAGTTCCAAAAATATTTCTTTTCTGGGATTTAGCATAATATAGTCCCATAGTGAACATATATTTTTCTCAGAATTTTTAAAAGTCATTTACTATTTTTCATATGGCCAAAGTAGCCGAATATTTAGACATTTATCAAAAATTGTACTTTTGTCTAAAAATTCTGAAATTTACAGAGTATACTTCTATCATATACATGTACTTCCAATAAAAATTTCATCAATTTTGGAGTTAACCACAAGGAATTATAAGCGGTTACTTTTAAAATAGTCTTTTCCCGTAAAATTCATAACTCTTAATCTATACATCCAAAAATCACCATTTTTGGACACAATCAATAAAACTCATCAAAATATCATTTCAAATTTTTCCATAATTTTTGAAGATCAGAAAAATTACGAAACTGAAAATCATAACAACCCTTAAAATCCCTTAATATCCCTTACTATCCCTTACAATCCCTTACTATCCCTTACCTCAAAAGAGCAGTACTTCTGACTGGATATCGGATATGATGCTGAAGGAAACTTGCACTGATGAATAACAACTCACCAAGTATCTAAAAACTCACAAAATACACTCAATAATCTAGAGAGAGAAAGAGAGAAAGCTTATGTTTCTGGTGTGATTTTCAATTCTAACTTAGCCCTCTATTTATAGGAAAATTTTGGTAGGTTTGACCTGCAACCTGATGGCTTTACCTGCTACTATTCCCACCCACCACATTTGAAATATAATTCAGCACATTTCTTCACCAACCACAAGTGGGGCCCACCAATTCTAGAATTTTCCACCAAAAATGATTTATAACCTGATTTCTGAATCAGCCACCTCTTAAAATTCATAACAAATTATACGTTCATTTTTAACGGTTCAAAATTTGTGGACATATACTCAACTTATATATGTATAACATATCCAAAAATTACCACGATCCAACGGTCGGATTAAAAATTATAACCCCCGCAAAATATCTCAAAAACCCTGATTTTTAATACCTCCATTCCGACAAAAATACGGATAAAAATCTCAACATTAACTCCTTCATTTTTTAACCACAAAAATATATCCCTCATTTATATCTACATAAAATAAATATTTTCTTATCATATGAATCAATAATTAATTATTCACAAATAATATTACAGAATCACATTTATGACAACCAGGCCGTTCCCAGGAAAGAGGGGGCTTTCCAATAAGGATTTCTCCTTACTAGCGCGCAATTAGATGACCAAACCTCTCCTTAGACAGAACTTTCTAGTCATTGCCAATAATGCTATCTAATAATATTATTTAAATAATATGAATTATTGATCTGATAATAGAAAATACTGTGCAGCAACAATTATTGAAACACCAATAATATAAAATTTCAACGTAGCAATTATTGAATCAATAAAATAAAATATTGAACAGTAATTACTGTAACAATTATTGAGTAGTGTCTTCTTACGTAAGAATCAATAATTTCAAAAATACTGTGCAATACCGTGTGCTACTGTGCAATAACGCGTATTACTGTATTTTAACCACCGGGTATTTCAACAGTATTAACGATAACAACTACGCCGTTATTTGTAAAAACTCAAATTTGTCATTTTTCTTCACCCGACAGTTATTCGTTATGGGGCCCACAAATAGCTGCGCCGTCGTACGAATATTCTCCGACAGAAAGAATATTCCACGACCAAACGAATATTCCCCGACAACAATGTTTATTTTATAACCACTTGCTTATTTTGAAAAAATTTCATATTTCACCCATAACTTTAAACTTTTATCAATTTAACCATTTACTGAATAGTAATTATAAGAAAAATTGAATACTTTTATTTCATAAAATTCGGGGTCTTACAATCTCCCCTCCTTATGAAATTTCGTCCCCGAAATTTACGTACCTGGTATTTCGAAGAGTTGAGAATACCTTGCTTCCATTTCAGATTCTATCTCTCAGATCATCATGATTTCTCCATTGCTCATCTCCCATGATAATTTCATTTGGGTTCCTCATTTGTTGGGAAGTCATGACAACCGCCATCCCTCGAACTACTCGGCTTTGAGTTGTCTGGAGCAGCATTTGGCGTCATCATTACCGTTGGAATATACCTTTCTATAGGACATATTCCTCCCTCAACTGCCTCTTCGTACTCCTCATTCATGATCTGAATCATCAATCTTCGATCCATATCGGATTCAGGTTGACCGCTATGTACAGGGTAATTCAAAACTCGATGTTGGGTTCTCCCAATTGCTTTCCAAAAAGAGAAATTCATATCATCTATTTTAGCCTTCTTAGATCGAACATCTCTTTCCACAATATCCACGTGTCGTGCGGCTTTTGCCCATGCATCACTTATTCTCACTCGTTCAATTTTTTCTTCTTTCAGCTCAGATTCCATTTTTATCATCTTATACTCTGCCAAAGAATGCTTCTGTTCAAGCATCACATATCGGGTAACACAAGCTTGAATTGTTGCATCCTTTTGTTCCACGACCGCCTGTCGTTCTTCTGCCTGCTCTTCTAACTCATGAATACGATTTTGAAATTCTACATTTTGATCATATAATACCTCTAATAAACTCTCCTCTGGTACTTCTTCTTCCTCTTCTTCCTCAGTCTCAGCTGTTACCTCTGCGACTATCTCAGGTGCAACTATCAATTCTTCACTCACCACATAGATATCTCTAATTCCTTCTTCGTCTGACATCACATTATCATGGTTAGTGATTAGAGGTATCCCCACAGTCTCATTCACTCCATTGTTAGCATTCTCAGCTGCCATTCTCAAATACTGCCATAAAATAAGGGTTAATTAAACAAATTAACATATCACATAATATCCCAATATTATGACTAACCAACAAATAAGCTTAGGTAGGACACACTAGCGAAGGATTTACGCATCTCTCCCCTCCTAGTTATATTCCCCGATCTCCACCAGAGATCATATCCCCAAGCTCTGATACCAACTGTGACGACCCCAAAATAGGTTCATTCCACCCAACCCATTCTGAGTCGTCAAATACATGGTACAGAAAACAACTACAACTTTATTACAACAATTGTCGTGCAAAATACAACAACACATATGCTGTGAGTTTGGATACAAATATATACCAAATGTGACTCATGTTCCAACCGTGGACATCACCTCACAATAACACCTTACATAAATGTATAGTCAAAAACTGTTTTAGAAATTAGAATCTTTGGGAAGTGCTCAAGGAAACCTTCGTACATGGGAGGCCACGCGTCTAGGTTATGATAGATATCATATGGCCACAGAATTATCCTTGGTTGACCCAATAGACCCCAAAGAAAAACGAGAAGATTACTATCATATTCTTCCCAATGGTGAGTCTTCTCTTGACATATCATTATCTCTACTGTCTCTAATTGAGAATTATACTTTAAACAAACACCAAGATTATATAGGTAGTGCTCGTATATATACTCAGCAAGTGGATGAGCACATCCCTGTCTTATGATGACACGAGGTTGTATGTCGTTAGACATCTTGTATGATAGTGGCAAACCACCCTTCCAACGTTGGGTACACCTTACCCTATTGGATTCACCAAATATAACTACTAAATGAACTTTTCTATACTGCTTCGGGAGAACATCCACAGCTAGAGACCACTGTTCTATTTTCCCGTTACCCTCGCTCGACCCAGCTACACTCTTATTACCTGAAAGGAATTGTGAAGCAACAGGGTGAGCACAACTAGCTCAGTAAAGAATATCATGACTAAAGATAATTAAATTATCAATAGCCTTCATCAATAATAAATCAGAGATTTAGAACATATGGTAAATGATAAAAATTTCAACCATCGTTGCAGCGGAACGAGCAATCCATTAGAAGAGTCAAATAGACTATAAAGTCTATTATCTTCTCCATGTTAAAAATCCATCAACAATGTTTTATCCCTGTAACATCAATCAATAGTTCCTTTCCACAATCATATGAATAACTCATAATCATAATTGTGATTCTAAATTCCTCTTCGCACCCAGGACGAAGAATATTTTCATCACATGTCTTTACCTGAAACATCAAAGATCATGGTTATACCAAATCACAGTTCCTGTTCATAATCATACTAATAAATCCATCTTTGCACTACGACCAACGATATTCAACAACAGTTTATCTTTGCACTACGGGCCAAAGATATTCATCAACAGACCATCTTTGCACTACAGGCCAAAGATATTCATCTACAATTCATCTTTGCACTACAGGCCAAAGATATTCCTCAACCGTTCATCTTTGCATTACTGGCCAAAGATATTCAACAACAGGTCATCTTTGCACTACGGGCCAAAGATATTCATCTACAATTCATCTTTGCACTACAGGCCAAAGATATTCCTCAACAATTCATATTTGCACTACATGCCAAATATATTAATACCTCAAAGAATATATAATCATTTAAGAATTTATATAAACAATAATTATAACCATGTTGATCATTTCACCTTTGCACTTAAGCTAAAGATATTCAATTATAAATTCAATGGTCATGATCATACCAGTCAACAATTCAACTTTGCACTACTGGCCAAAGAGAACCCATAGTCATGATCATACCAATAATTTACCCATCTTTACACTCAAGCGAAAGAGAATTTCAACATCAAGGTTATAAAAATGTTATATATGATTATAAAAATAATATAGTCAAAACATGGATTTAATTTCAAGAGCAATATTCATAAATCAACTATAATTTGGTTAGAAAAAGAAACCAATTTTGTCGTGAATAGTAACTCATGAATAGTAACCTCGACTAAAAAAATTAGAAATTCCACAATAAAATCTATACCAATATTTCGGTATAATGATATTGAAAGAATAACATTTCTTAAGCTTATAAACAATTTATTTAAATTGTTTACACTTTACTAATTAATGCATTTAATCATCATAAAATGTCAACTCTTAAGATTTCATCATCAATAGCCAAAACCCTCATCAAAAATCTGCATATACCTCATATAGGATTCTCAAGCCATAAAATCCTATTTTCCAATTTTCTTTCCTCACAAAACATATTTAATTCATTTACTCATAACTAGACCATTTTCATAAAAAATACCAAATCAGTTCCAAAAATATTTCTTTTCTGGGATTTAGCATAATATAGTCCCATAGTGAACATATATTTTTCTCAGAATTTTTAAAAGTCATTTACTATTTTTCATATGGCCAAAATAGCCGAATATTTAGACATTTATCAAAAATTGTACTTTTGTCTAAAAATTCTGAAATTTACAGAGTATACTTCTATCATATACATGTACTTCCAATAAAAATTTCATCAATTTTGGAGTTAACCACAAGGAATTATAAGCGGTTACTTTTAAAATAGTCTTTTCCCATAAAATTCATAACTCTTAATCTATACATCCAAAAATCACCATTTTTGGACACAATCAATAAAACTCATCAAAATATCATTTCAAATTTTTCCAGAATTTTTGAAGATCAGAAAAATTACGAAACTGAAAATCATAACAACCCTTAAAATCCCTTAATATCCCTTACTATCCCTTACAATCCCTTACTATCCCTTACCTCAAAAGAGCAGTACTTCTGACTGGATATCGGATATGATGCTGAAGGAAACTTGCACTGATGAATAACAACTCACCAAGTATCTAAAAACTCACAAAATACACTCAATAATCTAGAGAGAGAAAGAGAGAAAGCTTATGTTTCTGGTGTGATTTTCAATTCTAACTTAGCCCTCTATTTATAGGAAAATTTTGGTAGGTTTGACCTGCAACCTGATGGCTTTACCTGCTACTATTCCCACCCACCACATTTGAAATATAATTCAGCACATTTCTTCACCAACCACAAGTGGGGCCCACCAATTCTAGAATTTTCCACCAAAAATGATTTATAACCTGATTTCTGAATCAGCCACCTCTTAAAATTCATAACAAATTATACGTTCATTTTTAACGGTTCAAAATTTGTGGACATATACTCAACTTATATATGTATAACATATCCAAAAATTACCACGATCCAACGGTCGGATTAAAAATTATAACCCCCGCAAAATATCTCAAAAACCCTGATTTTTAATACCTCCATTCCGACAAAAATACGGATAAAAATCTCAACATTAACTCCTTCATTTTTTAACCACAAAAATATATCCCTCATTTATATCTACATAAAATAAATATTTTCTTATCATATGAATCAATAATTAATTATTCACAAATAATATTACAGAATCACATTTATGACAACCAGGCCGTTCCCAGGAAAGAGGGGGCTTTCCAATAAGGATTTCTCCTTACTAGCGCGCAATTAGATGACCAAACCTCTCCTTAGACAGAACTTTCTAGTCATTGCCAATAATGCTATCTAATAATATTATTTAAATAATATGAATTATTGATCTGATAATAGAAAATACTGTGCAGCAACAATTATTGAAACACAATAATATAAAATTTCAACGTAGCAATTATTGAATCAATAAAATAAAATATTGAACAGTAATTACTGTAACAATTATTGAGTAGTGTCTTCTTACGTAAGAATCAATAATTTCAAAAATACTGTGCAATACCGTGTGCTACTGTGCAATAACGCGTATTACTGTATTTTAACCACCGGGTATTTCAACAGTATTAACGATAACAACTACGCCGTTATTTGTAAAAACTCAAATTTGTCATTTTTCTTCACCCGACAGTTATTCGTTATGGGGCCCACAAATAGCTGCGCCGTCGTACGAATATTCTCCGACAGAAAGAATATTCCACGACCAAACGAATATTCCCCGACAACAATGTTTATTTTATAACCACTTGCTTATTTTGAAAAAATTTCATATTTCACCCATAACTTTAAACTTTTATCAATTTAACCATTTACTGAATAGTAATTATAAGAAAAATTGAATACTTTTATTTCATAAAATTCGGGGTCTTACAATCTCCCCTCCTTATGAAATTTCGTCCCGAAATTTACGTACCTGGTATTTCGAAGAGTTGAGAATACCTTGCTTCCATTTCAGATTCTATCTCTCAGATCATCATGATTTCTCCATTGCTCATCTCCCATGATAATTTCATTTGGGTTCCTCATTTGTTGGGAAGTCATGACAACCGCCATCCCTCGAACTACTCGGCTTTGAGTTGTCTGGAGCAGCATTTGGCGTCATCATTACCGTTGGAATATACCTTTCTATAGGACATATTCCTCCCTCAACTGCCTCTTCGTACTCCTCATTCATGATCTGAATCATCAATCTTCGATCCATATCGGATTCAGGTTGACCGCTATGTACAGGGTAATTCAAAACTCGATGTTGGGTTCTCCCAATTGCTTTCCAAAAAGAGAAATTCATATCATCTATTTTAGCCTTCTTAGATCGAACATCTCTTTCCACAATATCCACGTGTCGTGCGGCTTTTGCCCATGCATCACTTATTCTCACTCGTTCAATTTTTTCTTCTTTCAGCTCAGATTCCATTTTTATCATCTTATACTCTGCCAAAGAATGCTTCTGTTCAAGCATCACATATCGGGTAACACAAGCTTGAATTGTTGCATCCTTTTGTTCCACGACCGCCTGTCGTTCTTCTGCCTGCTCTTCTAACTCATGAATACGATTTTGAAATTCTACATTTTGATCATATAATACCTCTAATAAACTCTCCTCTGGTACTTCTTCTTCCTCTTCTTCCTCAGTCTCAGCTGTTACCTCTGCGACTATCTCAGGTGCAACTATCAATTCTTCACTCACCACATAGATATCTCTAATTCCTTCTTCGTCTGACATCACATTATCATGGTTAGTGATTAGAGGTATCCCCACAGTCTCATTCACTCCATTGTTAGCATTCTCAGCTGCCATTCTCAAATACTGCCATAAAATAAGGGTTAATTAAACAAATTAACATATCACATAATATCCCAATATTATGACTAACCAACAAATAAGCTTAGGTAGGACACACTAGCGAAGGATTTACGCATCTCTCCCCTCCTAGTTATATTCCCCGATCTCCACCAGAGATCATATCCCCAAGCTCTGATACCAACTGTGACGACCCCAAAATAGGTTCATTCCACCCAACCCATTCTGAGTCGTCAAATACATGGTACAGAAAACAACTACAACTTTATTACAACAATTGTCGTGCAAAATACAACAACACATATGCTGTGAGTTTGGATACAAATATATACCAAATGTGACTCATGTTCCAACCGTGGACATCACCTCACAATAACACCTTACATAAATGTATAGTCAAAAACTGTTTTAGAAATTAGAATCTTTGGGAAGTGCTCAAGGAAACCTTCGTACATGGGAGGCCACGCGTCTAGGTTATGATAGATATCATATGGCCACAGAATTATCCTTGGTTGACCCAATAGACCCCAAAGAAAAACGAGAAGATTACTATCATATTCTTCCCAATGGTGAGTCTTCTCTTGACATATCATTATCTCTACTGTCTCTAATTGAGAATTATACTTTAAACAAACACCAAGATTATATAGGTAGTGCTCGTATATATACTCAGCAAGTGGATGAGCACATCCCTGTCTTATGATGACACGAGGTTGTATGTCGTTAGACATCTTGTATGATAGTGGCAAACCACCCTTCCAACGTTGGGTACACCTTACCCTATTGGATTCACCAAATATAACTACTAAATGAACTTTTCTATACTGCTTCGGGAGAACATCCACAGCTAGAGACCACTGTTCTATTTTCCCGTTACCCTCGCTCGACCCAGCTACACTCTTATTACCTGAAAGGAATTGTGAAGCAACAGGGTGAGCACAACTAGCTCAGTAAAGAATATCATGACTAAAGATAATTAAATTATCAATAGCCTTCATCAATAATAAATCAGAGATTTAGAACATATGGTAAATGATAAAAATTTCAACCATCGTTGCAGCGGAACGAGCAATCCATTAGAAGAGTCAAATAGACTATAAAGTCTATTATCTTCTCCATGTTAAAAATCCATCAACAATGTTTTATCCCTGTAACATCAATCAATAGTTCCTTTCCACAATCATATGAATAACTCATAATCATAATTGTGATTCTAAATTCCTCTTCGCACCCAGGACGAAGAATATTTTCATCACATGTCTTTACCTGAAACATCAAAGATCATGGTTATACCAAATCACAGTTCCTGTTCATAATCATACTAATAAATCCATCTTTGCACTACGACCAACGATATTCAACAACAGTTTATCTTTGCACTACGGGCCAAAGATATTCATCAACAGACCATCTTTGCACTACAGGCCAAAGATATTCATCTACAATTCATCTTTGCACTACAGGCCAAAGATATTCCTCAACCGTTCATCTTTGCATTACTGGCCAAAGATATTCAACAACAGGTCATCTTTGCACTACGGGCCAAAGATATTCATCTACAATTCATCTTTGCACTACAGGCCAAAGATATTCCTCAACAATTCATATTTGCACTACATGCCAAATATATTAATACCTCAAAGAATATATAATCATTTAAGAATTTATATAAACAATAATTATAACCATGTTGATCATTTCACCTTTGCACTTAAGCTAAAGATATTCAATTATAAATTCAATGGTCATGATCATACCAGTCAACAATTCAACTTTGCACTACTGGCCAAAGAGAACCCATAGTCATGATCATACCAATAATTTACCCATCTTTACACTCAAGCGAAAGAGAATTTCAACATCAAGGTTATAAAAATGTTATATATGATTATAAAAATAATATAGTCAAAACATGGATTTAATTTCAAGAGCAATATTCATAAATCAACTATAATTTGGTTAGAAAAAGAAACCAATTTTGTCGTGAATAGTAACTCATGAATAGTAACCTCGACTAAAAAAATTAGAAATTCCACAATAAAATCTATACCAATATTTCGGTATAATAATATTGAAAGAATAACATTTCTTAAGCTTATAAACAATTTATTTAAATTGTTTACACTTTACTAATTAATGCATTTAATCATCATAAAATGTCAACTCTTAAGATTTCATCATCAATAGCCAAAACCCTCATCAAAAATCTGCATATACCTCATATAGGATTCTCAAGCCATAAAATCCTATTTTCCAATTTTCTTTCCTCACAAAACATATTTAATTCATTTACTCATAACTAGACCATTTTCATAAAAAATACCAAATCAGTTCCAAAAATATTTCTTTTCTGGGATTTAGCATAATATAGTCCCATAGTGAACATATATTTTTCTCAGAATTTTTAAAAGTCATTTACTATTTTTCATATGGCCAAAGTAGCCGAATATTTAGACATTTATCAAAAATTGTACTTTTGTCTAAAAATTCTGAAATTTACAGAGTATACTTCTATCATATACATGTACTTCCAATAAAAATTTCATCAATTTTGGAGTTAACCACAAGGAATTATAAGCGGTTACTTTTAAAATAGTCTTTTCCCGTAAAATTCATAACTCTTAATCTATACATCCAAAAATCACCATTTTTGGACACAATCAATAAAACTCATCAAAATATCATTTCAAATTTTTCCATAATTTTTGAAGATCAGAAAAATTACGAAACTGAAAATCATAACAACCCTTAAAATCCCTTAATATCCCTTACTATCCCTTACAATCCCTTACTATCCCTTACCTCAAAAGAGCAGTACTTCTGACTGGATATCGGATATGATGCTGAAGGAAACTTGCACTGATGAATAACAACTCACCAAGTATCTAAAAACTCACAAAATACACTCAATAATCTAGAGAGAGAAAGAGAGAAAGCTTATGTTTCTGGTGTGATTTTCAATTCTAACTTAGCCCTCTATTTATAGGAAAATTTTGGTAGGTTTGACCTGCAACCTGATGGCTTTACCTGCTACTATTCCCACCCACCACATTTGAAATATAATTCAGCACATTTCTTCACCAACCACAAGTGGGGCCCACCAATTCTAGAATTTTCCACCAAAAATGATTTATAACCTGATTTCTGAATCAGCCACCTCTTAAAATTCATAACAAATTATACGTTCATTTTTAACGGTTCAAAATTTGTGGACATATACTCAACTTATATATGTATAACATATCCAAAAATTACCACGATCTAACGGTCGGATTAAAAATTATAACCCCCGCAAAATATCTCAAAAACCCTGATTTTTAATACCTCCATTCCGACAAAAATACGGATAAAAATCTCAACATTAACTCCTTCATTTTTTAACCACAAAAATATATCCCTCATTTATATCTACATAAAATAAATATTTTCTTATCATATGAATCAATAATTAATTATTCACAAATAATATTACAGAATCACATTTATGACAACCAGGCCGTTCCCAGGAAAGAGGGGGCTTTCCAATAAGGATTTCTCCTTACTAGCGCGCAATTAGATGACCAAACCTCTCCTTAGACAGAACTTTCTAGTCATTGCCAATAATGCTATCTAATAATATTATTTAAATAATATGAATTATTGATCTGATAATAGAAAATACTGTGCAGCAACAATTATTGAAACACCAATAATATAAAATTTCAACGTAGCAATTATTGAATCAATAAAATAAAATATTGAACAGTAATTACTGTAACAATTATTGAGTAGTGTCTTCTTACGTAAGAATCAATAATTTCAAAAATACTGTGCAATACCGTGTGCTACTGTGCAATAACGCGTATTACTGTATTTTAACCACCGGGTATTTCAACAGTATTAACGATAACAACTACGCCGTTATTTGTAAAAACTCAAATTTGTCATTTTTCTTCACCCGACAGTTATTCGTTATGGGGCCCACAAATAGCTGCGCCGTCGTACGAATATTCTCCGACAGAAAGAATATTCCACGACCAAACGAATATTCCCCGACAACAATGATTATTTTATAACCACTTGCTTATTTTGAAAAAATTTCATATTTCACCCATAACTTTAAACTTTTATCAATTTAACCATTTACTGAATAGTAATTATAAGAAAAATTGAATACTTTTATTTCATAAAATTCGGGGTCTTACAGATTCCATCTAACTTAGTTCTCTTTGGACTACTCGGATTAATAGGACTACCCGGATTAGTTGAACTACTCGGATTGGTTTCACAACTCGCCCCCTTTGGCCTTTTAGGAAAGTATTTCTCCATATTTTTCAACCAATGATTATGAACCTACAGGCTACAAATCCCTATCAATTAATAAATAAATTTAAGTTAATAATCAATCTTATTTCCTAAACATTACAATTTTACAAAACTCACAAGTCACAATAAACATCATACGAGGAGAGGAGACCAATTTTAACTAATCAAAAATCATAAAATCCCCAAAAGTCATAAACAACATTACATTTGTATCAATTTTAACTAATTTTTCAACTAATCAAAAATCAAAAATCCCCAAAAGTCATAAACAACATTATATATTTACATTTATATCAATTTTAACTAATGACAACATGTCAACAAATCAATGGACAACAATAACCAAAAATTCCTAATTTTTTAAAACCCTAAAACATTTAAACAAATATTCAATTAAATATTTAAAATGACAATTGAGTAGGTTGAACCACTTACCGGTGAGGCGGTGACCGGAGCGGCGTGAGCGACGGCCGGCGTGACTGCGTGAGGGACGGTCGGCGACGAGGAGCGGAGCTGCGGAGGAGCCAGGAGGGGCGCTGTCGAGTGGCGGCTAAAGAAATGAAGAAATGAAGCTCAATCTGCTGCCTGCTGGTCTGCTCGCTTTGTTTTTTTTTTTAAAAACTTAGTAGTGAAACGACGTCGTTTCACAAGTTTTTTTTTTTAAAACTTACTAAGTGAAACGACGTCGTTTCACTTAGTAAATTTAAAAAAAAAAAAACAGATCTCCTGGACTTCTTCTTCATCTCTGTCGCTGGCTCGCTGCCGCTGCCGCTCCTCCGCTGCCGCCTGCCGGGGCATTTTGAGATCTAATGGGTGGGATTCTCGTCGGCTGACGGGGCACTTGCCCAGGTATGCTAAACGTTGGATCCGTCCCTGTGTTTAAGAGAACACAGTTAGTCTCCATCCTTCTACAAACCAGTATATATGTATTTTCGTTACATATTTATTTTTAAAATTAAATAGTAAGTAGCTAACTTATTAGTGCTGGCAAGATAATCAAATAAAAAAATATCACGAAAAATTATATACATACTTATTTTTTAAAATGTGACCAGTGCAAACATTTTTTATGTCGATCAGATGTTATTTCACTCATATAATCTAATTTATAAAGATATACTAATTATTCATATCTTAATTATTCAATTTTATCAAACACAGCTTAATTTAGTCTCTACCGTGATCATCTTTAGGGAATTATTATACAAAGGTTATAATCTTTAATTATTATCTTGTATCTTAATCTTGCAATATATTTTATTTCTTTTTAAATATGCTTAACTATATGTTCATTTAGAGGAGACCGTTACAAGAGAATAACTTAAAATATGAAGAGTATTGTCTTACAATTTTAGTTTTAGTCCCAAGCCAATGATCATGTAAAGAGCTAGCTAGGGATCATATAATATATACTAGTCGAAAGATAAAATTGATTAAATAATACATTTGAAACTAAACAGTCCAAAATACAAATTAAATGCCCAAAATAAGAATAGATTCACTAAATAAGGATTAAATAGTGTAGTCTCCTATAATACTTAAAAAAAACAAAAATGTTGGGGAAGAGCCAACATCCATCAAAAATTAAATATCTTCAAATGCACTATTCACTAACGTACACTTACGATTGGAATCTAATTTGACCCAAAATCTTAAGTCATTATGTTTTGGATTCAATATTCATGTAAATTAGTGTTTCATTATTAATTTCTCCATTATTAGATTTCAATTCACTTGTGATATATATCTTCACAAAAAATTACCTAGCTAGCTATAAGTTCTTACTCAAATTAAAGTAACTCATAAAGCATATATGTATAAATCTTAACAATAGCATAAAAAGAATATTAATAAGGAATGCATAAGTAAACTTGAGAAGATTGAAGAAGAAGACTAACCTCCAAAGTTTGGTGATATTTGTGCTTTTTGGGATCGTCTTTACAAGTTAGACAAAAGGAATCTCCAAGACAATCCTTGCAGTAGTACTTATTATGCAAGCCATGAATCTTGCAATTATTATAGAATTTGGCATTCAGAAAAGGCTCTAACCATTTAGGGTACATAAATGTTGTTTTTTTCATAGCCATTTAAGAAAAATAGGGAATTAAATTCATACAAGAGGAAAAAAATACTCGTAACAAGTTGAAAGCCAACCTACCTCGATCGGATGCATAACTTAAACCCTACTTCGTGAAATTCAACTTACTTTCTTGGTCTTTTATTTATATATTCCATGTGAAACTCTTATTATAATTGGAATTCGGAGCCTTTTATTGTTTCCTTTACGGAATAGGATAAAAGGCTGTTAGATTTATGTTTGGTTTCTGTGAACTGAATAAGTATTAAGATATATATACATAAACAAATTAGTAGCTAAAATCACACAAACTTATCATATCCCATTTTCTAGAGTACCAGCGGGCTTTGGAAACTTTACAATAGGGCCCATTTAAAAGTCAAAAATTGGTCAAGAGACGGTCCAAATTGGAGATGCACTAGATTAATCCTTCTTTTAATGATTTGTAAAAGGGCCCATGGAAGTTGAGCAAACAGAACAAAGGTTTGGCACACTTTTGGGCCTATACGACTTAAAAAAATTTGACCCCATGTGAGATGTGAAACTATCAAAGCACTTTGAGGAATCCTCCCATGTCATAAACATCGCACTACTAAATTTCTTCTGCATCAAAAAAATGAACATGAAAGGTTGCATAAATACCCTCAACTCTTTATGTGATCTGTTAACTGATCAAATTATGTCTTTGGTCGTCATCAACCATAAATTCATCAAACTCAACAGAGCTGATTCCACTGCCCTTTTTGATACCGTGCTCGTTCATTAGTTTTCTAATCCTTTTCATGTCTTCCCACCTTTGAGCTTCACAATATATGTTTGAGAAGAGAACATAAAGCCCTGCACTATATGTCTCCAACTCCAATACTTGTTTTAGAATTTGCTTCGCTATCTCGATATTGCCATGAATCCTGCACCCGCCAAGCAGAGCACCCCAAATTACAATGTCAGGCTTCATTGGCATTCCTCCTATCAATTTCATTGCTTCTCCAAAAAGCCCTCCTCGACCAAGTAGATCAATCATACAAGCATAGTGCTCGATATCACATCGTACACTATATATAGAAGTCATTCTGTCAAAGTAATACCGTCCCCTGTCGACGAAACCACAGTGACAACAAGCAGAAAGCAACCCTGTGAAGGTGATCTCATCAGGGTATGTCCCACCGTCTTCCATTGTTTCAAAGAGTTCAATTGCTTTAGATCCATGCCCGTGTAATGCGAGGGCCCCTATCATAACATTCCATGACACTAAATTCTTGTCTGGCATATCAAGGAAGATGGCTAAGGCAGTTTCCACATAACCACATTTTGCATACATGTCTACGAGGGCATTATACAAAGTAACACTGATTGTCACACGCTTATTACAGATATAATCATGGATTTTCTTTCCCATAGCCAAATCACCAAGTTGACAACAGGCTGAAAGAACACTAACTAGGGTAGTCTCATCAGGAACAATTCTTGAAGCACACATTTCGCGAAACAGATCCAAAGCTTCAGTGAAGCAACCTTCTTGAATATAGCATGAAATCATGGAATTCCAAGAAACCACATTTCTCGAGGGCATTTGATCAAAAAATCTCTTGGCAGCTTGGGTGAGCCCATGTTTAGCATATGCAGTAACCATTGAAGTCCAAGAAACTACATTTCTATCAATCATTCGGTCAAAAAAAGCTTGAGCTGTATGCAGATGCCCACACTTTGCGTACATATCCACAAGAGAATTCTGTACGTAAATATCAGTCTTAACCCCATTAACCTCAATATACATATGCACAAATCTTCCTAATTCTGCATCACATTTTTCTGAACAAACAGAAAGTAGGCTTACAAATGTAAAGTCATCAGGTCTCACCCCTAGTTTTCTCATGTCTTTGAACACCAAAAACGCTTCCTTGCCACAACCCATCTTAGAATACCCACCTATCATCGAATTCCACGAAACCAAAGTCCTATCCCTAATACCATCAAAAACTTTATGGGCACAAACACTCATCCCACAACCAAAATAAACACTAATAAGTACATTTTGCACACAGACCTGGGACCCAAAACCCAGTTTCATAACATGACCATGAACTAAAACCCCTTCCAAATACATTGATTGGGAAGCACAAACCTTGAGAACAAAAGGGAAAGTAAATTCATTTGGATAAATCCCCAAAGAATGCATTCGTCGGTATAGGAAAATAGCCTTTACTGGGTCATCACTATTTGAGTAGCCCCTAATTAAACTATTATACATGTATCGGTTTGGTTCAGGAATATGGTCGAACAGAAGCTGTGCGTATCGAATATCACCGGTTTCATATATAGCACAGAAAGAGATTAGTTTGCTGAACGTAAGGGTTTGTTCGGTCAGGCCATGGAGAATGATTTGGGCGTGAAGAAGTTTGAGATCTCTCATAGATGAGCATTTCTGAAGGAGGCAATGGAGGGTTTGGTGAGAAGGAGACTTGAAGCTGATGTTACTAAATATGGCAGCGGAGTGTAGGCTTCGGAGAAAGATGAGACGTTTATTATGGCGGGAAGTAACTGTAAAGAATTTGAGAGTACTCAACATTTGGTAGTCTGATCATTTGGTTTTGGGTCGATATTAACGAACCCAACTAACTTTTAAATTTATGGAAGCTCAGCTGTAAGAAAAACCGTACGCTGTCGTTTGACGGAAGAAATGACATCCGTGAAGAGCCAATTCTGGTACTCGACTAGCCCCAAAAATATTCAAATTTTAGTTTTCGACCAAATTCGATTAAATATTATGATTATCCCAGCATTCTTAATTTCAATTTTTTTAAAGTGTGAAATGCCAATTAGGTAGTTCAAATATCAATTCTTAAGATGTTCAATTCCCAGTTTTTAACCAAATTGAATTCAATATCATCCCTTCAATTTTTTTTTTTTAGTTTGAAAAGCCATTTAAGGTCAATTCATTTAATTACCTCAAGTACTTTCTTTTGACCTCTATAATTTAATATTTTCTTTCTTTCTTTCTTTCTTTCTTTCTTTCTTTCTTTATATATATATATATACTCCCTACGTCCAAAATTAGAAATATATTTTTATTTTTAATTTGTTATCTATTTTTTAAAATATAAAGTGACACTGTTATATGTCATCAACTCAAGACAATGCTAATTGCTAGGGAGAGTAGTCAGTCGTTTTATAAATACTAGTATATACTTAATTCTGGGAGAGTAGTAGTTGAAATCTAAATGTCATCTTTCCGATTCCCACGGCAAGGAAAGACATTATACCCGAACCCGAGTGGTCAAACTGTATATGTATCATTGTCCAAAAATAAAATAAAATGAATAAGCATCAACAGGGCTTGGAGGTGATGGCCTGGCAATATTGACAAAGACTTGATCAGCATTTCAACCTCAATATAATTCTAATCATCTAATTCTGGTTTGATTGGGGATTCAACCACTACCAGGGACAATAGTTTCCATTTTTTATTTTCTGATAATCATTTTAAAAAGTTCAGCCTTTCATCTTTCCACCACAAAGACACCAATTCACCAACACCTCCTTCTGCGCGCACCCTCTTCTTTCTGTACCTCAGTCACAGTTTGAGCAATAATAAACTAGTCTTAACAATTGTGGTTTAAGTGGGATCCATCAGAAACCATAGTAGCATATATATATATATATATATATTCTTGATTTCTCTGGTATACAGACAAATTCATGGAGAGGACTTTAGAATTTATCAGCACTTTGCCCTACTTTATTAACAAAATTCTATGACACCCTTCAAAATTTTCACACTATAACCAATTTACTTTTATATACCTTATAATAATATTTTCTGAACGAATTTATAAAGAGGGGAGAAGCCAAAGATTACAGAGGGACGAAGATAGCAAAAGACTCCAAGACAAGAAGGCCATAGCCAGGGACGGATCCAGGAATTTTTTTCAGCCGGGGCAAAGCTTTCATTCATGAAAAGAAAAACATACAAACTACAATTGCCCACGGCGAGTTTTCATTTCGTGAAAACGTTGCACTATGGTTTCGTTATTAACACAAGCAAAAACATCTTTTTCAATATAAACAATCAAGCTATCACTTAACCACTGATCTCCCATTCTATTTCGAAGTGGACTTTTGATGATCTTCATAGCGGAAAAGGCTCTCTCCACTGAAGCCGTTGCCACCGGTAATACTAAAGCTAATGTAACAAGCTTATAAACATGATTATATGCTCTATGTTTCCCTGTCTCCACCAATTTTTTTGCAAGACTACCAATTCCTTGTAATTGAGAGAACTCACCACTCCGACGCATATCTCGAACATAAACCGCAAGTTGATCTTCAAGTTCCAAAATGTCTCTCCTAGAGAAGTCTTGAGGATAAAAATTGGCAAACATAACAAGCTTTTGTTTGTCAAAAGCTTGAAATGAATCATTCGGGCTCAAACATGCCATACAAATAAGTAACTCAGTATTTACCTCATTGAAGCGATGATTCAACTCTTGAAGTACTTTATCAATAACGACCATGAAATAGTTCACACGATAATGATGGAGGTTTGTTACGACGTGAGCTCTACGTCTTGATCTCCCTCGAGGTACAAATGACGCATCCATTAAAGGAACCATAATATCATGTTCCCCACAAAAACTAGAAACTTGATCAAGCAAATCATCAAATCCATTATCCCTGATGTGCTGTAGTTCTTCCTTAGAAGTTTGGACTAAATGCATTGCATTGACAAGATCTTGATCTTTCCTTTGTAATGCTTGTGACAAACAATTTGTGACTCCCAAAATAGATCTCATCAAAAATAGAGGGAAGACAAACTCAAAAGTTTGGATATCTTCCAATGACTTATTTGCTTCACCCAAATTATCAATGTAACCATCATCAACAATCAACTCAAGAATTTTCACCACGGATTTGAACATTGAAATGATACTAAGCAAAGTACCATAATGTGATCCCCAACGTGTATCACCGGGTCGCTTAAGACTAGTTTCTTGATTTAAGCCTTTCCCCGTTACAATACAATCATTTTCAAGAGCATCCGAAAGTTCCTTTTGTAATTGATCTCTAAGTGCATCTCGACGCTTACATGATGCTCCAACAATATTGACCACCATATTAACCGATAAGAAAAAAGTGACAATCTCAAGATTTCCTTTTGCCACGGCCACAAGTGCTAATTGAAGTTGATGTGCAAAACAATGAACATAAAATGCACAAGGATGTTCCCTCAAAATAATACTCTTAAGACCATTGAACTCACCTTTCATATTGCTAGCCCCATCATAACCTTGACCGCGTAGCATAGACATGCTCAAGCCTAATGTAGAAAACAATTGATCAACAGCCTTCTTTAGTGACTCCGAAGTGGTGTCACTAACATGTTGGACTCCCATAAACCTTTCAATTACTTGCCCATGGTTATCTACATAACGAAGCACTACCGCCATTTGCTCCTTTATGGAGATATCACGAGATTCATCAACCATTATAGAAAAAAATTTATTCTTCATATCCTCTGTGATAACTTTAATAGTTTCAACTGCACATGCATTGACAAGATCTTTTTGTATTGAAGGAGCCACTAACTTGCAATTCCCGGGAGCATTTTTCAACACTACTGCCTCAATTTTCTCGGAATGATCAGCAAGAAAGCACAAGAGCTCAAGATAATTTCCTTTGTTGCTTGAATCCAATGATTCATCATTGCCACGAAAAGGAAGACCTTGTCGCAACAAAAATCTAATGCAATCAATTGATGCATTCAAGCAAGCGCGATACTTGTCACGAGTTTGGTCTGAATGCTTCATCACAGTTGTTCGGAGATGTTGCTCTTGATTCATAAGATCATCACAAGCTTGTCTTGCTTGATTGTGAGGACTACTAACCAATCCAATATGTTCTCTTAGTCTCGTGTCCTTATGCTTCCAATCTTTAAAACCTTGACTGGTAAATGCATCACTCCCATGCTTATAAAATTTCGCCTTAAATAAATAACAATAAATGCAAAATGCGGCATCTTTTTCTATGCTATACTCCAACCAATCATACTCATCAAACCACCTCGGGATAAATCGTCTCTTATTGGTTTGTGGGAAATTGTGATCTTTTGGTTGACAAGGTCCCTTTTGTAGATATGCTCTTCGAATTTCATCTCGAAAATTAGGATCATAAGTTAATATTGGAGGTCGAAGTCCAGGATCTGCAGGAAGATTGGCCAAGATTCCATCTAACTTAGTTCTCTTTGGACTACTCGGATTAATAGGACTACCCGGATTAGTTGAACTACTCGGATTGGTTTCACAACTCGCCCCCTTTGGCCTTTTAGGAAAGTATTTCTCCATATTTTTCAACCAATGATTATGAACCTACAGGCTACAAATCCCTATCAATTAATAAATAAATTTAAGTTAATAATCAATCTTATTTCCTAAACATTACAATTTTACAAAACTCACAAGTCACAATAAACATCATACGAGGAGAGGAGACCAATTTTAATTAATCAAAAATCATAAAATCCCCAAAAGTCATAAACAACATTACATTTGTATCAATTTTAACTAATTTTTCAACTAATCAAAAATCAAAAATCCCCAAAAGTCATAAACAACATTACATATTTACATTTATATCAATTTTAACTAATGACAACATGTCAACAAATCAATGGACAACAATAACAAAAAATTCCTAATTTTTTAAAACCCTAAAACATTTAAACAAATATTCAATTAAATATTTAAAATGACAATTGAGTAGGTTGAACCACTTACCGGTGAGGCGGTGACCGGAGCGGCGTGAGCGACGGCCGGCGTGACTGCGTGAGGGACGGTCGGCGATGAGGAGCGGAGCTGCGGAGGAGCCAGGAGGGGCGCTGTCGAGTGGCGGCTGAAGAAATGAAGAAATGAAGCTCAATCTGCTGCCTGCTGGTCTGCTCGCTTTGTTTTTTTTTAAAAAACTTAGTAGTGAAACGACGTCGTTTCACAAGTTTTTTTTTTTTAAAACTTACTAAGTGAAACGACGTCGTTTCACTTAGTAAATTTTAAAAAAAAAACAGATCTCCTGGACTTCTTCTTCATCTCTGTCGCTGGCTCGCTGCCGCTGCCGCTCCTCCGCTGCCGCTCCTCCGCTGCCGCCTGCCGGGGCATTTTGAGATCTAATGGGTGGGATTCTCGTCGGCTGCCGGGGCACTTGCCCAGGTATGCTAAACGTTGGATCCGTCCCTGTGTTTAAGAGAACACAGTTAGTCTCCATCCTTCTACAAACCAGTATATATGTATTTTCGTTACATATTTATTTTTAAAATTAAATAGTAAGTAGCTAACTTATTAGTGCTGGCAAGATAATCAAATAAAAAAATATCACGAAAAATTATATACATACTTATTTTTTAAAATGTGACCAGTGCAAACATTTTTTATGTCGATCAGATGTTATTTCACTCATATAATCTAATTTATAAAGATATACTAATTATTCATATCTTAATTATTCAATTTTATCAAACACAGCTTAATTTAGTCTCTACCGTGATCATCTTTAGGGAATTATTATACAAAGGTTATAATCTTTAATTATTATCTTGTATCTTAATCTTGCAATATATTTTATTTCTTTTTAAATATGCTTAACTATATGTTCATTTAGAGGAGACCGTTACAAGAGAATAACTTAAAATATGAAGAGTATTGTCTTACAATTTTAGTTTTAGTCCCAAGCCAATGATCATGTAAAGAGCTAGCTAGGGATCATATAATATATACTAGTCGAAAGATAAAATTGATTAAATAATACATTTGAAACTAAACAGTCCAAAATACAAATTAAATGCCCAAAATAAGAATAGATTCACTAATTAAGGATTAAATAGTGTAGTCTCCTATAATACTTAAAAAAAACAAAAATGTTGGGGAAGAGCCAACATCCATCAAAAATTAAATATCTTCAAATGCACTATTCACTAACGTACACTTACGATTGGAATCTAATTTGACCCAAAATCTTAAGTCATTATGTTTTGGATTCAATATTCATGTAAATTAGTGTTTCATTATTAATTTCTCCATTATTAGATTTCAATTCACTTGTGATATATATCTTCACAAAAAATTACCTAGCTAGTTATAAGTTCTTACTCAAATTAAAGTAACTCATAAAGCATATATGTATAAATCTTAACAATAGCATAAAAAGAATATTAATAAGGAATGCATAAGTAAACTTGAGAAGATTGAAGAAGAAGACTAACCTCCAAAGTTTGGTGATATTTGTGCTTTTTGGGATCGTCTTTACAAGTTAGACAAAAGGAATCTCCAAGACAATCCTTGCAGTAGTACTTATTATGCAAGCCATGAATCTTGCAATTATTATAGAATTTGGCATTCAGAAAAGGCTCTAACCATTTAGGGTACATAAATGTTGTTTTTTTCATAGCCATTTAAGAAAAATAGGGAATTAAATTCATACAAGAGGAAAAAAATACTCGTAACAAGTTGAAAGCCAACCTACCTCGATCGGATGCATAACTTAAACCCTACTTCGTGAAATTCAACTTACTTTCTTGGTCTTTTATTTATATATTCCATGTGAAACTCTTATTATAATTGGAATTCGGAGCCTTTTATTGTTTCCTTTACGGAATAGGATAAAAGGCTGTTAGATTTATGTTTGGTTTCTGTGAACTGAATAAGTATTAAGATATATATACATAAACAAATTAGTAGCTAAAATCACACAAACTTATCATATCCCATTTTCTAGAGTACCAGCGGGCTTTGGAAACTTTACAATAGGGCCCATTTAAAAGTCAAAAATTGGTCAAGAGACGGTCCAAATTGGAGATGCACTAGATTAATCCTTCTTTTAATGATTTGTAAAAGGGCCCATGGAAGTTGAGCAAACAGAACAAAGGTTTGGCACACTTTTGGGCCTATACGACTTAAAAAAATTTGACCCCATGTGAGATGTGAAACTATCAAAGCACTTTGAGGAATCCTCCCATGTCATAAACATCGCACTACTAAATTTCTTCTGCATCAAAAAAATGAACATGAAAGGTTGCATAAATACCCTCAACTCTTTATGTGATCTGTTAACTGATCAAATTATGTCTTTGGTCGTCATCAACCATAAATTCATCAAACTCAACAGAGCTGATTCCACTGCCCTTTTTGATACCGTGCTCGTTCATTAGTTTTCTAATCCTTTTCATGTCTTCCCACCTTTGAGCTTCACAATATATGTTTGAGAAGAGAACATAAAGCCCTGCACTATATGTCTCCAACTCCAATACTTGTTTTAGAATTTGCTTCGCTATCTCGATATTGCCATGAATCCTGCACCCGCTATCTGTTAACATGTATAATAGTTTAATTAGGGGCTACTCAAATAGTGATGACCCAGTAAAGGCTATTTTCCCCAAAGAATGCATTCGTCGGTATAGGAAAATAGCCTATTTTCCTCTATTAATCCTATTTTAATATTGGATAATTAATATTAATTTAAAATGTTATAACTACTCATGCACTAATTACTTATTTTTCCTCTTCTCTCGATTACTCTATTTTTTAGGGGAAAAATAAAAAATATGTTTTTTAAAAAAATATATGTAACATATTTCTTCTAAAACCGCCTGTCTAACGAAAAGGGGTGAGTAATTGATTTTAAATAAGTAATGGCAAGATTTTCCTGGAGAAATTACTACAATTTTCCACGCGCGTTATCCATGTCATAATATGGGGCCACTAAATCAGGTTCCCCGTTAAACATGAAACGCAACTTTTACGGAATATAATATTTTAAGTATAATTTATAAAAAATTTAGTTAAAATAAATATTATATATTTTTTAGGAGTCACAAAAAAAAAAAAAATTTGAACTACTCGCACCTTTTAAAAACTTTTTGTCAATAACTTTGTTTTTTAAAACTTTTGTTAACAACTTTACTTTGTTTTGCAATGACTTTTTTAAAACAATTGTGACGCCTGTCTCAACAGCCATTAGCGTCAATGTAACGCCCCCAAAATAGGTATACAACACCTATTCTGAGTCGTCAAATACATGGTACAGAAAGTAAACTACAACTTCAATAATACAATTGTCGTGCAAAATACGACAACACATACTGTGAGTTTAAATACAAATATTGTCTTCTGGACAATATCCACACTAAAATAAATTCTCATTACAATTATTCAAACACTATTTTACAGAAATAGTGAGGACTGTTAAAACATCTTTCTAGAACCATCACTCCATACCCCGACTAGATCCTGCTATGTTCTCACCTCCTGAGAAGAAAAATGAAACAAAAAGGAAAAGGGTGAGCTCAACTAGCCCAGTAAAGAATATTATGACTAAGATAATATACAACAAATTATCGTTACTCTTCAACAGGGAAAAATCTGATAGAATATAATCGACAACAAGTTTTAGATCAACAACTGCAGCGGAAATAGCAAACCATTAGAAGAGTCAAGTAGAGAAAGAATTCTACTATCTTCTAAGATTTAAAAGTCCATCATCAATATTTTATCCCTGTAACATCAATTAATAATCATCTTTACCCAAATATTCATCTTTGCACTACATGCCAAAGATATTCATTTGTATCACCTGTCAGTCATGTTCATCTCAACACCTGTTCATCTTTGCACTACAAGCCAAAGATATTCATCAAGTAATCATACATCTTTGCACTACAGGCCAAAGATATTCAGTAATATCATCATTTAGGACTGAGGATGATGAAAAATATCTTAAAGAGAACGAATCCAGTGAGACAGAAGGACAAATATTAGGGATTCGTATAACAGTTTATCCAAAATCAGTAATACTTCATAATAATCAATTGTGAAGCACAATTCAAAAATAAAGATCAAAACATGGATACAATCAAAGATAGTAACCATAATAGACATCTTGGACAAAAAGGAAAAATCTTATTTTTCGGTGAATAGTGCCGTATTCGTGAATAGTACCGTACACGTGAATAGTGCCGTATACGTGAATAGTAATCCCGACACAAAAAGTTTTAAATTTGATAAAAACTCATATCAATATTTCAGCATAATGATATTGAAGAAAATAATATCATTAAAAAGAAAATAATATCACTTACATCAAAATATCAGTACTTCTGGTCGGAATACCGGTATAAGGCTGAAAGAAACTTGCTCTGATGAATAGAAACTCTCAAAGTATCTAAATACTCACAAAATACACTCAATAATCTAGAGAGAGAAAGAGAGAAAACTTGTTTCTGGTGTGATTTTCAATTCTAACTTAGCCCTCTATTTATAGGAAAATGTTAGCACGCCGAAGCAGACTTAACCTGCAACCTGATAAATTTACCTGCTACTATTCCCACCCACCATATTTGAATAAAAATCTCAACACATTTTTTCACCAACCAAGAGTGGGGCCCACCAATTCTAGAATTTTCTATCAAAATGATAAACTCCAAAAATTTAACAATTTCTGAACCAGTCATCTCGTAAAATTCATAATAAATCATACGTTCATTTTTAACGGTTCAAAATTTGTGGACATATACTCAACTTATATATGTATAACATATCCAAAAATTACCACGACCCAACGGTCGGATTAAAAATTATAACCCCCGCAAAATATCTCAAAAATTCTAATTTTTAATACCTCCATTCCTACAAAAATACTGATAAAAATCTCAACATTAACTCCTTCATTTTTAACCACAAAAATATATCCCTCATTTATATCCACATAAAATAAATATTTCCTTATCATATGAATCAATAATTAATTATTCACAAATAATATTACAGAATCACATTTATGACAACCAGGCCGTTCTCAAGAAAGAGGGAGCTTTTCAATAAGGATTTCTCCTTACTGGCGCGCAATTAGATGACCAAACCTCTCCTTAGACAGAACTTTCTAGTCATTGCCAATAATGTTATCTAATAATATTATTCAAATAATATGAATTATTGATCTGATAATGGAAAATACTGTGCAACAACAATTATTGAAACAACAATAATATAAAATATCAACGTAACAATTATTGAATCAATAAAATAAAATATTGAACAATAACTACTGTAACAATTATTGAGTAGTGTCTTCTTACGTAAGAATCAATAATTGGTGCAATACCGTGTGCTACTGTATTTTAACCACCGGGTATTCCAACAGTATTAACATTAACAACTACGCCGTTATTTATAAATAACTTATACTTGTCGTTTTCTTCATCCAATCGCTTTCCGTTATGGGGTCCACACAAGGCTGCGCCGTCGTATGAATATTCTCCGACAGCAAGAATATTCCACGACCAAACGAATATTCCCCGACAAAATGAATATTTTATAACCACTTGCTTATTTTGCAAAATTTACACATTTCACCCATAACCAAAGTATTATATCAAATTAACCCTTTATTATTCACAATAATATTTAGAGAAAATTTGATTTTATTCATTAATAAGTTGGGGTCTTACAGTCAAGATGTGAATTGATTTGGAGACAATTATATAATTTAATATTATTTATCGAGAATTGATAATTGCCGCTACAGACTGTGGCAGCAGGGGCTTTGTTCTAAATAATCTGAACAATTTATTATAGTGATCAACGACTACAAACTTGGTTGTTCAAACAGTGTCCAAAGCAACCGTTTGTCATGGATTAATTCCCATATATATATATATATATATATATATATATATATATATATATATATGTCTCCTAACTCCGCTAACAAATGATTAAATCCTTGAACGCGAGTAATTAGGCTTCTCACTCCCATATCTATATCTAGGGTAGCACGGGGTAGCGAAATACTTGCAAAGCTAGAAAATAAACTAGATCTAGGCATGTTTAGCTCAATGGTTTGAGCTATGACGCTCTTGAACCGGTTAAATGCTAGATTCGGCCAGATCCATGATAGATCTAGTTAGAATACTTCAAATACCAAATATATACACAAAATAATAGGTAAAAAGTTAGATCTATGAACATTCAACTAGTGTGTGTATATATATATATATATATATATATATATATATATATATATATATATATATATATATAGCAGTAAACAAACACGGATTTAAATAGATCTTACGTATTTGCACGAGATATGAACAAAGAGAGACTGATCGCCTCTAAGAACTTGTATTCAACTGGTAGAAAGTTGCTATAACAAGATTTATATGTATAAAAGTGTATATAATTGAGATTTGTAATGTTTGGGATCAAGATTCAAGCTCTTTCTCTCTCTAGCTCTTGGATTCTCTATATTCAATTTTTTGGGTCTGGCTTTCCCCTCTTAAAAGTAAGCTAGAAGTGTTGATTTATAGATCCCGGGCAAGCCGCAGTGCGACTGGCCCTAGTGGGTCCCACAACCTCAAAATTTGTTCCCTCGATCACTGTGTTGTCTGCTAAAACATTCGTATCTTGCGATCCAGGAATTGTTGAGAGATATGTCATACCATTCCAAAAAACTCTTTCCGAGAGTTATGCAATGACCATTTCGGGATTCGAGAAGATGGGTCCATGACCATAATAACATCTTCAAGTATTCAAGGGTAGTCAGTGGATCTGTCTTGCGTAATTTTCAACTCGAGATTGTTGCGGTGGCTCTTTATGACCCTATCCTCAGCCGGACAATTGTTGTTTTGTGTTGTGTCGGCGAAATTATATTTTTACCCTTTCGGGGTTGTCTCCAAGGATGAATGTAAGACCCCAACTTATTAATGAATAAAATCAAATTTCCTCTAATTATTATTGTGAATAATAAGGTGTGAATTTGATATAATATTTTGGTTATGGGTGAAATGTACAAATTTTGTAAAATAAACAAGTGGTTATAAAATATTCACTGTTGTCGGGGAATATTTGTTTGGTCGTGGAATATTCTTTGTAAGACCCCAACTTTTATAAATAAAGATGAATTTTCTATAAATATCATTTTTGAATATTATGGAGTTAATTTGATATAATGTTATAGTTGTGGGTAATATTTATAAATTTTGCAAAGTACACAAGTTGTTATATAATATTCGATTGGTCGGGGAATATTCGTTTTAACAGGGAATATTCGTACAACGGCATAATCATTGGTGGACCCCATAACGGAATTATTGTCGGATTGAGAAAACGACAAAAATATTTTATTAAAAATAACGGCGGAAGTTTTACTATTGATACTGTTGAACTACTCAGTAGTAAAAGTACAGTAATACGTGTGGTTGCATAGTAGCACACGGTATTGATTATTAATACTTATGTGAGAAGTCACTCAGTTTGATTCAATTATTGTCAGTTAATAATATAAATTATTTAGCGATAATGAAGTTTTGTTTTATTCGTATTATTAACGTAATAAAACAGAAACATCTTTTTATATAAAACAGAATACTTTATTAAAGTTATTCTATAAATAGAATATATTATATTTTATTTAAAAAATTTTTCTTTAAATATGGACTGTCAGATTAAAGTAATCAATCTGGACTGTTCATGGATTAGTTACTATGCATTCCATTTTTCTATAAATAGCAGCTCATTCCTTCATTATTTCTTACGAATTCACTGAACTCTAGAGAGAAAAACTATAGAGAGAAACTATAGAGAGAGAGAAGAAAAGTATTCTGCTACTTAACTACTTCCTTATTTCAGTTCTTCTTTAAAACGGTAAGGGGTGTTATTCTTTCTTATTCATGAAGAGAACTGTTGTTATTCTATTTCTTATTATTCTGTTGGAATAACCTGTATACGCGGTCTACCCTATACTTGGTGACATTCTTCTATTATTCTGTTGGAACATCCTGTCTGTGTGTTTTACACCGGACCTGGTTCCGTCTTTATTATTATTCTGTTGGAACATCCTGTCTGTGTGTTTTACACTGGACCTGATTCCGTCTTTATTATTATTCTGTTGGAACATCCTGTCTGTGTGTTTTACACCGGACCTGGTTCCGTCTTTATTATTATTCTGTTGGAATATCCTGTCTGTGCGTTTTACGCCGGACCTGGTTCTATTATTTATTATTCTGTTGGAATAACCTGTCTGTACGGTCTATCGCATGCATGGTGATTTCTTTTGTTATTCCATTCTTTATTATACTCAGTTGGTTAAATTTTGACTTCTATACTCCATAAAATTTGTGGAATATCCTTGATAATTGCGTTTCATCCAGTATCTTTTCATGAAAATATTCTTCTAAGCATTCTTGAATTTTACTCCACAAAGCAGTATCATGTTGACAATTTGGATGTTGTTAATTCTTGGATAAATTAATTCTTGAACTTGTTTTATTGAATACTTATATCATTGTCATCATCCTCATGTTTATAAAATGTTGAAAGTCATATGTGGCCTGTAGTGCATAGATGGACTTGGTATGATTATGACCAAAAATTATTCGGTATAATCATGACCGTAATGTTACAAATGATGTGGTAAAAGTCCTCATTGGCCCGTAGTGCATTGATGGACAGTTGTTGGCATGATCATGACCATTAATGAATACACGAATATCCTTGGCCGTAGTGCAGGAGTGATTCTGTAAGATCCCGAATTTTATGAAATAAAAGTATTCAATTTTTCTTATAATTACAATTCAGTAAATGGTTAAATTGATAAAAAGTTAAAGTTATGGGTGAAATGTGAAAATTATTCAAAATACACAAGTGGTTATAAAATAATCATTGTTGTCGGGGAATATTCGTTTGGTCGTGGAATATTCTTCCTGTCGGGGAATATTCGTACGACGGCGCAGCTATTTGTGGGCCCCATAACAGAATAACTGTCGGGTGAAGAAAACGACAAATTTGAGTTTTTACAAATAACGGCGTAGTTGTTACCGTTAACACTGTTGGAATACCCGGTGGTTAAAATACAGTAATACGCGTTATTGCACAGTAGCACACGGTATTGCATAGTATTTTTGAAATTATTGATTCTTACGTAAGAAGGCACTACTCAATAATTGTTACAGTAATTACTGTTCAATATTTTATTTTATTGATTCAATAATTGCTACGTTGAAATTTTATATTATTGTTGTTCAATAATTGTCACTGCACAGTATTTCCCATTATCAGATCAATAATTCATATTATTTGAATAGTATTATTAGATAGCATTATTGAGAATGTCTAGAAAGTTCTGTCTAAGGAGAGGTTTGGTCATCTAATTGCGCGCCAGTAAGGAGAAATTCTTATTGGAAAGCCCCCTCTTTCCTGGGAACGGCCTGGTTGTCATAAATGTGATTCTGTAATATTATTTGTGAATAATTAATTATTGATTCATATGATAAGGAAATATTTATTTTATGTGGATATAAATGAGGGATATATTTTTATGGTTAAAAATGAAGGAGTTAATGTTGAGGTTTTTGTCAGTATTTTTGTCGGAATGGAGGTATTAAAAATCAGGGTTTTTGAGATATTTTGCGGGGGTTATAATTTTTAATCCGACCGTTGGATCGTGGTAATTTTTGGATATGTTATACATATATAAGTTGAGTATATGTCCACAAATTTTGAACCGTTAAAAATGAACGTATGATTTGTTATAAATTTTAAGAGGTGGCTGATTCAGAAATCAGGTTATAAATCATTTTTGGTAGAAAATTCTAGAATTGGTAGGCCCCACTTGTGGTTGGTGAAGAAATGTGCTGAATTATATTTCAAATGTGGTGGGTGGGAATAGTAGCAGGTAAAGCCATCAGGTTGCAGGTCAAACCTACCAAAATTTTCCTATAAATAGAGGGCTAAGTTAGAATTGAAAATCACACCAGAAACATAAGTTTTCTCTCTTTCTCTCTCTATATTATGAAGCATATTTTGTGAGTATTTAGATACTTTGAGAGTTACTATTCAGTGCAAGTTTCCTTCAGCATCATATTCGATATCCAGTCAGAAGTACTGCTCTTTTGAGGTAAGGGATAGTAAGGGATAGTAAGGGATATTAAGGGATTTTAAGGGTTGTTATGATTTTCAGTTTCGTAATTTTTCTGAACTTCAAAAATTCTGGAAAAATTTGAAATAATATTTTGATGAGTTTTATTGATTGTGTCCAAAAATGGTGATTTTTGGATGTATAGATTGAGAGTTATGAATTTTATGAGAAAAGACTATTTTAAAAGTAACCGCTTATAATTCCTTGTGGTTAACTCCAAAATTGATGAAATTTTTATTAAGAGTACATGTATATGATAGAAGTATACTCTGTAAATTTCAGAATTTTTAGACAAAAGTACAATTTTTGATAAATGTCTAAATATTCGACTATTTTGGCCATATGAAAAATAGTAAATGACTTTTAAAAATTCTGAGAAAAATATATGTTCACTATGGGACTATATTATGCTAAATTCTAGAAAAAAAATATTTTTGGAACTGATTTGTTATTTTTCATAAAAATGGTCTAGTTATGAGTAAATGAATTAAATATGTTTTGTGAAGAAAGAAAATTGGAAAATAGGATTTTATGGCTTGAAAATCCTATATGAGGTATATGCAGATTTTTGATGAGGGTTTTGGTTATTGATGATGAAATTGTAAGAGTTGGCATTTTATGATGATTAAATGCATTAATTAGTAAAGTGTAAACAATTAAAATAAATTGTTTATAAATTTAAGTAATGTTATTCTTTCAATATCATTATACCAAAATATTGGTATGAATTTTATTGTAGAATTTCTATCTTTTGTGTCGGGGTTACTATTCATGAGTTACGAATATTACTCTTGAGATTAAAACTATATGCTGATCATATTATTTTTATCATCATATATAACATTTTTATAACCCTGATGTTGAAATTCTCTTTCACTGGAGTGTAAAGATGGATAGATTATTGGTATGATCATGACTAGGGTTCTCTTTGGCCTGTAGTGCAAAGTTGAATTGTGACTGGTATGATCATTACCATTGAATTTATAATTGAATATCTTAAGCTTAAGTGCAAAGGTGAATTGATCAACATGGTTATAATTATTGTTTATATAAATTCTGAAATGATTATATATTTCTTTGAGATATGAATATATTTGGCCTGTAGTGCAAATATGAATTGTTGATGAACATCTTTGGCCTGTAGTGCAAAGATGAACTGTTGTTGAATATCTTTGGCCCGTAGTGCAAAGATGGTTTGTTGATGAATATCTTTGGCCCGTAGTGCAAAGATGGTTTGTTGATGAATATCTTTGGCCCGTAGTGCAAAGATGGATTTGTTAGTATGATTATAAACAGGAACTGTGATTTGGTATAACCATGATCTTTGATGTTTCAGGTAAAGACAGGTGATGAAAATATTCTTCGTCCTGGGTGCGAAGAAAAATTTATAGTCACAATTATGATTATGAGTTATTCATATGATTGTGGAAAGGAACTGTTGAGTGATGTTACATGGGTAAAACATTGTTGGTGGATTTTTAACATGGAGAAGATAATAGACTTTATAGTCTATTTGACTCTTCTAATGGATTGCTCGTTCCGCTGCAACTATGGTTAAAATTTTTATCATTTACCATATGTTCTAAATCTCTGATTTATTATTGATGAAGGCTATTGATAATTTAATTATCTTTAGTCATGATATTCTTTACTGAGTTAGTTGTGCTCACCCTTTTGCTTCACAATTCCTTTCAGGTAATAAGAGTGTAGCTGGGTCGAGCGAGGGTAACGGGGAAATAGAATGGTGGTCTCTAGCTGTGGATGTTCTCCCGAAGCAGTATAGAAAAGTTCATTTAGTAGTTATATTTGGTGAATCCAATAGGGTAAGGTGTACCCAACATTGGAAGGGTGGTTTGCCACTATCATACAAGATGTCTAACGACATACAACCTCGTGTCATCATAAGACAGGGTTGTGCTCATCCACTTGCTGAGTATATATACGAGCACTGCCTATATAATCTTGGTGTTTGTTTGAAGTATAATTCTCAGTTAGATACAGTGGAGATAATGATAAGTCAAGAGAAGACTCACCATTGGGAAGAATATGCTAGTAATCTTCTCGTTTTTCTTTGGGGTCTATTGGGTCAACCAAGGATAATTCTGTGGCCATATGATATCTATCATAACCTAGACGCATGGCCTCCCATGTACGAAGGTTTCCTTGAGCACTTCCCAAAGATTATCATTTCTAAAACAATTTTTGACTATACCTTTATGTAAGGTGCCACTGTGAGGTGCTGTCCACGGTTGAGACATGTGTCACATTTGGTATATATTTGTATCCAAACTCACAACATATGTGTTGTTGTATTTTGCACGACAATTGTTGTAATAAAGTTGTAGTTATTTTCTGTACCATGTATTTGACGACTCAGAATGGGTTGGGTGGAATGGACCTATTTTGGGGTTGTTACAGATTCGATGATATGGATTATTTTATTAAGCTGAGTCCCAGCGATAACAGTGTTGAAAAATATTTTAAATCATAGAAGATAGTAGATTTTATTTTCTACTTGACTCTTTTAATGGATTGCTTGTTCCGCTGCAGTTAAACTTGATGTTCGTTATATTTTATCAGTTTAACACTGTTGAAGGCTAATGATAATTTATTCTGCATTATCTTAGTCATAATATTTCTTACTGGGCTAGTTGAGCTCACCCTTTCTTTCACTGTTCTCTTCAGGAAATGAGAATATAGTTGGGACGAGTCGGGGAACGGAGTGATGGACCAGATGATAGTATTAGTAGTCCTTACTATTCTGTTAAATAGTGTGACAATAATTATAATGAGGACTCCTTTTGAGTTTGTATAGTCTCTAGTAGACAATAATTGTATTCAAACTCACAGTTATATTTTGTCGTATTATACACGACAGTTGTATTAGTAAGTTGTATTTGTATTCTGTACCATGTATCTGACGACCCAAGATGGGTGATGTATACCTAATTTTGGGGGCGTCAGGAGCAAAAGGTTCCCTTTGCCGCCTTTATATTGCGAGGAGAGGCAGATTACTTATGGGAATCGATTAAGCGTACTCAACCTGCTGCACTAAAGATGTCTTCGGAGAAGTTCCAAGAGCTGTTCAATGACAAATACTTTCTCGAAAGTGTTCGACACATGAAGGAGGTAGAGTTCATCAAATTGGAGTAGAATAATATGACCGTGTCGCAGTATGAGGCTAAATTTGCTGAGTTGTCTCGGTTTGCGTCCCACTTGGTGGATAATGAAGAGCTAATGACGCGAATGTTTTTGCGAGGTTTAAAACCTGAGATACGTCAACATCTTATTTCTCATAAACTGTGTCTGTATTCAGATGTTGTGAATAGGGCTCAGTTAGTGGAGCGCGATAACTAGTCAACGCAACCAAAAGAGAGCAGTCGGCAAAATGATAATACCAGTGAGAGCAGTCATCGAAGCGGTGATAACAAGCGTGGTGAGAATCAACAGGACAGAAATGGTAACCACTTCAGTGGTAATCAGGGCCAAAACAATAAGAATGATCATTTCAAGAAGAGGAGATTCAACAATGATGGAAAAATGTCAGCACCAGCACCCGTTGTTAAGGAAGGAGAACGACCACCTATCATATGTTTCAAATGCGGAGGGGAGGGGCACATCAGTCCAAACTGCGTAATGCCGTCTAAAGCATGTTATAATTGTGGAAGAGAAGGTCATTTAGTTCGATTTTGTCGTTTACCAAAAACAAGTTCAGCCATGATGGAGGCACCAAAGGCCGTCTCATAAAAGTCAAAATCGGTAGTGCAAGGGAGAGCGTTTGTTGTGACCTCCCAGAAAGCAAGGAACACGAATGAGGTCATCACGGGTAAGCTTATCATAAACTCTAACGAAGTCTATACTTTATTTGATACCGGTTCTACCCATTCTTTTATTTCTCCTACTTGCGCTCATCGATTAAATTTGACTCCGGAGAAATTAGACTTTGACTTATCTGTTGAAACTCTATTGGGAGAAACCTTCATTACATCCACGGTTTATAAGTCTTGTTTGGTTCAAGTTGGTACCCACACTGTTGGAATACCCGGTGGTTAAAATACAGTAATACGCGTGGTTGCACAGTAGCACACAGTTTTGCACAGTATTTTTGAATTATTAATTCTTACGTAAGAAGGCACTACTCAATAATTGTTACAGTAGTTACTGTTCAATTTTTTTATTTTATTGATTCAATAATTACTGCGTTGATATTTTATATTATTGTTGTTTCAATAATTATTACTGCACAGTATTTCTCATTATCAGATCAATAATTCATATTATTTGAATAATATTATTAGATAGCATTATTGGCAATGTCTAGAAAGTTCTGTCTAAAGAGAGGTTTGGTCACCTAATTGCGCGCCAGTAAGGAGAAATCCTTATTGGAAAGCCCCCTCTTTCCTGGGAACGGCCTGATTGTCATAATTGTGATTCTGTAATATTATTTTTGAATAATTAATTATTGATTTATATGATAAGAAAATATTTATTTGATGCGGATATAAATGATGGATTTATTTATGTGGTTATTATTGAAGGAATTAATGTTGAGGTGTTTTATCAGTATTTCTATCGGAATGGAGGTATTAAAAATCAAATCAGTATTTTTCAGATATATTGCGTGAGTTATAATTTTTAATCCGACCGTTGGATCGTTGTGATTTTTGGATATGTTATACATATATAAGTTGAGTATATGTCCATAACTTTTGAAACGTTAAAAATGAACGTATGATTTGTTATGAATTTTAAGAGGTGACTGATTTGGAAATTAGGTTTATAAACGATTTTGGTAAAAAATTCCAGAATTGAGTGGGCCCTACTTGTGGTTGGTGAAGAAATGTGCTGAATTTTTTTTCAAATGTGGTGGGTGGCAATAATAACAGGTAAAACCTTCTGGTTGCAGGTCAAGTCTGCTTCGGCGTGCTAACATTTCCTATAAATAGAGGGCTAAGTTAGAATTGAAAATCACACCAGAATTCATAAGTTTTCTCTCTTTCTCTCTTTATATTCTCGAGCGTATTTTGTGAGTATTTTGATACTTTGATAGTTACTATTCAGTGCAAGTTTCTGTCAGCACTATATCCGAAATTCAGTCAGAAGTACGGTTATTCTGAGGTAAGGTGTGACAACCCCAAAATAGGTCCATTCCATCCAACCTATTCTGAGTCGCCAAATACATGGTACAGAAAAAAACTACAACTTTATTACAATAATTGTCGTGCAAAATACAACAACATATATGCTGTGTGTTTGGATACAAATATACACCAAATGTGACTCATGTCCCAACCGTGGACAACACCTCAGAATGACACCTTACATAAAGGCATAGTCAAAAACTGTTTTAAAAATGAGAATCTTTAGGAAGTGCTCAAGGAAACCTTTGTACATGGGAGGCCATGCTTCTAGGTTATGATAGATATCATATGGCCACAGAATTATCCTTGGTTGACCCAATATACCCCAAAGAAAAAAACGAGAAGATTACTATCATATTCTTCCCAATGGTGAGTCTTCTCTTGACTTATCATTATCTCCACTGTCTCTAATTGAGAATTATACTTCAAACAAACACCAAGATTATATAGGTAGTGCTCGTAAATATACTCAGCAAGTGGATGAGCACAATTCTGTCTTATGATGACACGAGGTTGTATGCCATTAGATATCTTGTATGATAGTGGCAAAACACCCTTCCAATGTTGGGTTCGCCTCACCCTATTTTATTCACCAAATATAACTACTAACTGATGACCACCTTTCTATTCCCTTGTTACCCCCGCTCGACCCAGCTACACTCTTATTACCTGAAAGGAATTGTGAAACAGAAGGGTGAGCACAACTAGCCCAGTAAAGAATATCATGACTAAAGATAATTAAATTATCAATAGCCTTCATCAATAATAAATCAGAGATTTAGAACATATGGTAAATGATAAAAATTTCAACCATAGTTGCAGCGGAACGAGCAATCCATTAGAAGAGTCAAATAGACTATAAAGTCTATTATCTTCTCCATGTTAAAAATCCATCAACAATGTTTTATCCCTGTAACATCAATCAACAATTCTGGTCCACAATCATATGAATAACTCATAATCATAACTGTAGTTCTAAATTGCTCTTCTCATCCAGGACGAAGATAATTTTCATCACCTATCTTTACCTGAAACATCAAAGATCATGGTTACACCAAATCACATTTCCTATTCATAATCATACTAATAACTTCATCTTTGCACTACGGCCAAAGATATTCATTTGTATCACCAGTTGGTCATGTTTATCTCAACATCTGTTCATCTTTGCACTACTGGCCAAAGATATTCAACAACATGTCATCTTTGCACTACGGGCCAAAGATATTCATCAACAATTCATCTTTGCACTACAGGCAAAAGATATTCTTCAATATTTCATCTTTGTACTACAGGCCAAAGATATTCCTCAACAGTTCATATTTGCACTACGGCCAAATATATTCATCAACAGTTCATATTTGCACTACATGCCAAATATATTAATATCTCAAAGAAATATATAATCATTTATATAAACAATAATTATAACCATGTTGATCATTTCACCTTTTCACTTAAGCTGAAGATATTCAATTATAAATTCAATGGTCATGATCATACTAGTCAATAATTCAACTTTGCACTACTGGCCAAAGAGAACCCAAAATCATGATCATACCAATAATCTACCCATCTTTACACTCAAGTGAAAGAGAATTTCAACATCAGGGTTATAAAAATATTATATATGATAATAAAAACAATATGATCAATATATAGATTTAATCTCAAGAGTAATATTCATAAATCAACTATAATTTGGTTAGAAAAAGAAACCAATTTTATCGTGAATAGTAACTCGTGAATAGTAACTCTCGAATAGTAACCCCGACACAAAAAGGTAGAAATTTCACAATAAAATATATACCAATATTTCGGTATAATGATATTGAAAGAATAATATTTCTTAAGCTTATAAACAATTTATTTTAATTATTTACACTTTACTAAATAATGCATTTAATCATTCTAAAATACCAAACTCATAAGATTTCATCACCAATAACCAAAACCCTCATCAAAAATCTGCATATACCTCATATAGGATTCTCAAGTCATAAAATCCTATTTTCTAATTTTCTTACTTCACAAAACATATTTAATTCATTTACTCATAACTAGACCATTTTCATGAAAAATACCAAATCAGTTCTAAAAATATTTCTTTTCTGGAATTTAGCATAATATAGTCCCATAGTGAACATATATTTTTCTTAGAATTTTTAAAAGTCATTTACTATTTTTCATATGGCCAAAACAGCCGAATATTTAAACATTTATCAAAAATTGTACTTTTATCTAAAATTTTTGAAATTCACAGAGTATACTCCTATCATATACATGTACTCCCAATAAAAATTTTATCAATTTTGGAGTTAACCACAAGGAATTATAAGCGGTTACTTTTAAAATAGTCTTTTCTCATAAAATTCATAACTCTCAATCTATACATCCAAAAATCACTATTTTTGGACACAATCAAGAAAACTCATTAAAATATCATTTTAAATTTTTCTAGAATTTTTGAAGGTCAGAAAAATTACAAAACTTGAAAATATAACAACCCTTAAAATCCCTTACTATCCCTTACCTCAAAAGTGCAGTATTTCTGACTGGAATGCAAAGCCGAAGGAAACTTGCACTGAATAACAACTCTCAAAGTATCTAAATACTCACAAAATATGCTTCATAATATAGAGAGAGAAAGAGAGAAAACTTATGTTTCTGGTGTGATTTTCAATTCTAACTTAGCCCTCTATTTATAAGAAAATGTTAGCACGCCGAAGCAGATTTAACCTGCAACATGATGGCTTTACCTGCTACTATTCCCACCGACCAGATTTGAATAAAAATCTCAGCACATTTCTTCACGAACTAAGAGTGGGGCCCACCAATTCTAGAATTTTCCACCAAAATGATTAACTCCGAAAATTCAACAATTTCTGAACCAGTCATCTCGTAAAATTCATAACAAATCATACGTTCATTTTTAACGGTTCAAAATTTGTGGACATATACTCAACTTGAATATGTATAACATATCCAAATATTACCACGATCCAACGGTCGGATTAAAAATTATAACCCTCGCAAAATATCTCAAAAATCTTGATTTTTAATACCTCAATTCCGACAAAAATACTGATAAAAACCTCAACATTAACTCCTTCATTTTTAACCACAAAAATATATCCCTCATTTATATCCACATAAAATAAATATTTCCTTATCATATGAATCAATAATTAATTATTCACAAATAATATTACAGAATCACATTTATGACAACCAGGCCGTTCCCAGGAAAGAGGGGGCTTTCCAATAAGAATTTCTCCTTACTGGCGCGCAATTAGATGACCAAACCTCTCCTTAGACAGAACTTTCTAGACATTGCCAATAATGTTATCTAATAATATTATTCAAATAATATGAATTATTGATCTGATAATGAAAAATATTGTGCAGTGACAATTATTGAATAACAATAATATAAAATTTCAACGTAGCAATTATTGAATCAATAAAATAAAATATTGAACAGTAATTACTGTAACAATTATTGAGTAGTGCCTTCTTACGTAAGAATTAATAATTTAAAAAAGACTGTGTAATACCGTATGCTACTGTGCAATAACGCGCATTACTATATTTTAACCATCGGGTATTCTAACAGTGTTAACGGTAACAACTACGCCGTTATTTATATAAACTCAATTTTTGTCGTTATCTTCATCCGACAGTTATTCGTTATGGGACCCACAAATAGCTGCGCCGTCGTACGAATATTTCCCGACAGAAAGAATATTCCACGACCAAACGAATATTCCCCGACAACAATGATTATTTTATAACCACTTGCTTATTTTGAAAAAAATTTATATATCACCTTTAACTTTAACTTTTTATCAATTTAACCATTTACTGAATCGTAATTATAAGAAAAATTGAATACTTTTATTTCATAAAATTCGGGGTCTTATATAAGGGATGTTATTTTTTTTCGTAAATGATATTACTTCTTTCAATATCATTATGCCGAAATATTGGTTTGAACTTTTTATCAAATTTGAAACTTTTTGTGTCGGGGTTACTATTCACGTATACGGCACTATTCACGTATACGACACTATTCACGAATACGGTACTATTCACCGAATAATAAAATTTTCTTCTTTTTATCCAAGATGGCTATTATGATTACTATCTTTGATTGTATCCATATTTTGATCATTATTTTTGAATTCTGCTTCGAAATTGATTATTTCGGAGCATTACTGAACTTGGATAAACTATAATACGAATCCCTAATATTTGTTCTTTTATCTCACTGAATTCGTTTTCTTTAAGATATTTTTCATCATCCTCAGTCCTAAATGATGATATTACTGAATATCTTTGGTGTAAGACCCCAAATTTTATGAAATAAAAGTATTCAATTTTTCTTATAATTACTATTCAGTAAATTGTTAAATTGATAAAAGTTTAAAGTTATGGGTGAAATATGATTTTTTTTTCAAAATAAGCAAGTGGTTATAAAATAATCATTGTTGTCGGGGGATATTCGTTTGGTCGTGGAATATTCTTTCTGTCGGGGAATCTTCGTACGACGGCGCAGCTATTTGTGGGCCCCATAACGAATAACTGTCGGGTGAAGAAAACGACAAATTTGAGTTTTTACAAATAGCGGCGTAGTTGTTACCGTTAACACTGTTAGAATACCCGGTGGTTAAAATACAGTAATACGCGTTATTGCACAGTAGCACACGGTATTGCATAGTATTTTTGAAATTATTGATTCTTACGTAAGAAGACACTACTCAATAATTGTTACAGTAATTACTGTTCAATATTTTATTTTATTGATTCAATAATTGCTACGTTGAAATTTTATATTATTGTTGTTTCAATAATTGTTGCTGCACAGTATTTTCTTTTATCAGATCAATAATTCATATTATTTGAATAATATTATTAGATAACATTATTGGCAATGTCTAGAAAGTTCTGTCTAAGAAAAGGTTTGGTCATCTAATTGCGCGCCAGTAAGGAGAAATCATTATTGGAAAGCCCCCTCTTTCCTGGGAACGGCCTGGTTGTCATAAATGTGATTCTATAATATTATTTGTGAATAATTAATTATTGGTTCATATGATAAGGAAATATTTATTTTATGTGGATATAAACGAGGGATATATTTTTGTGGTTAAAAATGAAGGAGTTAATGTTGAGGTTTTTATCCGTATTTTTGTCGGAATGGAGGTATTAAAAATCAGGGTTTTTGAGATATTTTGCGGGGGTTATAATTTTTAATTCGACCGTTGGATCGTGATAATTTTTTGATATGTTATACATATATAAGTTGAGTATATGCCCACAAATTTTGAACCGTTAAAAATAAACGTATGATTTATTATGAATTTTACGAGATGACTGGTTCAGAAATTGTTGAATTTTCGGAGTTTATCATTTTGGTGGAAAATTCTAGAATTCGTGGGCCCCACTTGTGGTTGGTGAAGAAATGTGCTGAATTATATTTCAAATGTGGTGGGTGGAAATAGTAGCAGGTAAAGCCATCAGGTTGCAGGTCAAGCCTACTAAAATTTTCCTATAAATAGAGGGCTAAGTTATAATTGAAAATCACACCAGAAACATAAGCTTTTTCTCTTTCTCTCTCTATATTATGAAGCATATTTTGTGAGTATTTAGATACTTTGAGAGTTGCTATTCAGTGCAAGTTTTCTTCGGCTTTGCATACCGATCAGAAGTACTGCTCTTTTGAGGTAAGGGATAGTAAGGGATAGTAAGGGATTTTAAGGGTTGTTATGATTTTCAGTTTCGTAATTTTTCTGACCTTCAAAAATTCTGGAAAAATTTGAAATGATATTTTGATGAGTTTTCTTGATTGTGTCCAAAAATGATGATTTTTGGATGTATAGATTGAGAGTTGTGAATTTTATGAGAAAAGACTATTTTAAAAGTAATCGCTTATAATTCCTTGTGGTTAACTCCGAAATTGATGAAATTTTTATTGGGAGTACATCTATATAATGTCAGTGTACTCTGTGAATTTCGGAATTTTTGGACAAAACTATAATTTTTGATAAATGTCTAAATATTCGGCTGTTTTGGCCATATGAAAAATAGTAAATGACTTTTAAAAATTCTGAGAAAAATATATGTTCAATATGGGACTATATTCCGCTAAAACTCAGAAAAGAAATATTTTTGGAACTGATTTGGTATTTTTCATAAAAATGGACTAGTTATGAGTAAATGAATTAAATATGTTATGTGAAGTAAGAAAATTGGAAAAGAGGATTTTATGGCTTGAGAATCCTATATGAGGTATATGCAGATTTTTGATGAGGGTTTTGGTTATTGGTGATGAAATCTTATGAGTTTGGCATTTTAGAATGATTAAATGTATTATTTAGTAAAGTGTAAACAATTTAAATAAATTGTTTATAAGCTTAAGAAATATTATTCTTTCAATATCATTATACCGAAATACTGGTATGAATTTTATTATGGAATTTCTACCTTTTTGTGTCGGATTTACTATTTATGAGTTACTATTCATGAGTTACTATTTATGAGTTACTATTCACGAGTTACTATTCACGATAAAAATTGGTTTCTTTTTCTAACCAAATTATAATTGATTTACGAATATTACTCTTGAGATTAAAACTAGATGTTGATCATATTATTTTTTATTATTATATATAATATTTTTATAACTCTAATGATGATATTTCTCTTTGACTTGAGTGTAAAGATGGGTAGATTTTTGGTATGATCATGACTATGGGTTATCTTTAGCCAGTAGTGCAAAGTTGAATCGTTGATTGGTATGATCATGACCATTGAATTTATAAGTGAATATCTTTAGCTTAAGTGCAAAGGTGATTTGATCAACATGGTTATAATTATTATTTATATAAATTCTGAAATGATTATATATTTCTTTGAGATATTAATATCTTTGGCCTGTAGTGCAAAGATGAAATATTGATGAATATCTTTAGCCTGTAGTGCAAAGATGAATTGTTGATGAATATCTTTGGCCCGTAGTGCAAAGATGACATGTTGTTGAATATCTTTGGCCAGTAGTGCAAAGATGAACAGATATTGAGATAAACATGACCAACTGGTGATACAAATGAATATCTTTGGCCGTAGTGCAAAGATGAAGTTATTAGTATGATTATGAATAGGAAATGTGATTTGGTGTAACCATGATCTTTGATGTTTCAGGTAAAGATAGGTGATGAAAATTATCTTCGTCCTGGATGAGAAGAGCAATTTAGAACTACAGTTATGATTATGAGTTATTCATATGATTGTGGACCAGAATTATTGATTGATGTTACAGGGATAAAACATTATTGATGGATTTTTAACATGGAGAAGATAATAGACTTTATGGTCTATTTAACTCTTCTAATGGATTGCTCGTTCCGCTGCAACTATGGTTGAAATTTTTATCATTTACCATATGTTCTAAATCTCTGATTTATTATTGATGAAGGCTATTGATAATTTAATTATCTTTAGTCATGATATTCTTTACTGAGCTAGTTGTGCTCACCATTTTGCTTCACAATTCCTTTCAGGTAATAAGAGTGTAGCTGGGTCGAGCGAGGGTAACGGGGAAATAGAACGGTGGTCTCTAGCTGTGGATGTTCTCCCGAAGCAGTATAAAAAAGTTTATTTAGTAGTTTTATTTGGTGAATCCAATAGGGTAAGGTGTACCCAACGTTGGAAGGGTGGTTTGCCACTATCATACAAGATGTCTAACGACATACAATCTCGTGTCATCATAAGACAGGGATGTGCTCATCCACTTGCTGAGTATATATACGAGCACTACCTATATAATCTTGGTGTTTGTTTGAAGTATAATTCCCAATTAGAGACAGTAGAGATAATGATATGTCAAGAGAAGACTCACAATTGGGAAGAATATGATAGTAATCTTCTCGTTTTTCTTTGGGGTCTATTGGGTCAACCAAGAATAATTATGTGGCCATATGATATCTATCATAACCTAGACGCATGACCTCCCATGTACCAAGGTTTCCTTGAGCACTTCCCAAAGATTCTAATTTCTAAAACAATTTTTGACTATACCTTTATGTAAGGTACCTTTGTGAGGTGCTGATACATGATGGTGTCCAATGTCATATTTGGTATATATTTGTATCCAAACTCACAGCATATGTGTTGTTGTATTTTGCACGACAATTGTTGTAATAAAGTTGTAGTTATTTTCTGTACCATGTATTTGACGACTCAGAATGGGTTGGGTGGAATGGACCTATTTTGGGGTTGTCACATTTGGCCTGTAGTGGAAAGATGAATGATTACCTGATGAATATCTTTGGCCCGTAGTGCAAAGATGAACAGTTGTTGAGATGAACATGACCAACTGAGTATTATTCTTGAATTTTACTCCACAAAGTAGTACCATGTTGACAATTTGGACGTTATTGATTTCTGGATAAATTAAATTATAAATCTTTAAAATTTATCCTTGAACTTGTTTAATTGAATTATTATATCATTGTCATTATCCTCATGTTTATATTCTGTTGAAAGTCATTTGTGGCCTGTAGTGCATAGATGGACTTGGTATGATTATGACCAGGGATTATTTGGTATAATCATGACCGTAATGTTACAAATGATGTGGTAAAAGTCCTCATTGGCCCCTAGTGCATTGATGGACAATTTTTGGTATGATTATGGCCATGAATTCTCTTCGGGCAAGGGTGCAAAGATGAATTATTTTATGGCATGATCATGACCGTTGATGAAAATACGATTATCTTTGACCCGTAGTGCAGGGATGATTCGATGATGTGAATTCTTTATTAAGCTGAATCTCAGCAATAAAATTGATGATAAATCTTTTAAATCATAGAAGATAGTAGGTTTTATGCTCTACTTGACTCTTTTAATGGATTATTTTTTCCGCTGCAGTTGTTGATCTAAAACTTGTTGTCTATTATATTTTATCAGATTTTTCCCTGTTGAATAGTAATGATAATTTGTTGTACATTATCTTAGTCATAATATTTCTTACTGGGCTAGTTGAGCTTACCCTTTCTTTCACTGTTCTTTTCAGGAAATGAGAATATAGCTGGGACTAGTCGGGGAATGGATTGACGGTCCAGATGGTTGCATTAGTAGTCCACACTATTCTGTGAAATAGTGTGATAATTGTAATGAGGACTCCTTTTGAGTTTGTATACTCTCTAGTAGACAATATTTGTATTCAAACTCACAGTATATGTGTTGTCGTATTCTGCACGACAATTGTATTACCGAAGTTGTATTTGTTTATGTACCATGTATTTGGCGACTCAGAATGGGTGATGTATACCTATTTTGGGGTCGTCACAGTTGGTATCAAAGCTTAGGGATATGATCCCTGGCTGAGATGTGAGAGAAGAACTAGGAGGGGAGAGACGGAGAATTCCTTCGCTAGTATGACCTGACTAAGTTTATTTGGTATTTGTTTGGTCGGTCAGAATATAGGGATAATATGTTGCATGTTAATTAACCCTTGTTTTGTAATAGTATTTGAAAATGACATCCGAGAATGTTGAGAATAGCAATGGAGCACAGGAGACAGTTGAGTCACCACAGATCAATACTCAGGATAATGTGCATCAGGAAGGCAACAATCCTCAGGTGAACAACGGCACCGACCAAATGACGAACGACGGTACGTTTAGGAGGTTTTTAGAATTCATGCAACACCAAACGAGAGAGACTCCTGTTCATAATGCAGGTGGAAACATTAGCAACCCACGGTTGGTCACCGCTAAGCAGTTCAAGGAGCTAGGACCACCGAAGTTTTTGAAAAAGTCAGAACCATTTAAGGCAGAGACATGGATAAAGCAGATCACCAAGATATTTAATGTCTTGGAATGCTCAGAGGAGCAAAAGGTTCCATTCGCCACCTTTATGTTGCGTGAAGAAGCAGATCATTGGTGGTAATCTGTAAAACGTACCCAGCCTGACGCATTCAAGATGTCTTGGGAGAAATTTTAAAAATTGTTCAATGACAAGTACTTTCTCGAAAGTATTCGTCACGTGAAGGAAGTGGAATTCATCAAGATGGAGCAAAACAATATGATCGTATCGTAGTACAAAACTAAGTTTACCGAGTTGTCCCGGTTTGCGTCCCACTTAGTTGATAACGAAGAGAGAATGACGCGGATGTTCCTAAGAGGTTTGAAACTCGAGATACATCAATACCTAATTTCTCACAAACTGTGTTTGTATTCAGATATTGTAAATAGGGCTCAGTTATTGGATCGCGATAACGAGTCAACCCAACCAAGAGAAAGCAGCTGGCAAAATGATAATACTAATGGTAGCAGTCATCGAAGCGGTGACAACAATCGTGGAGGAAATTATCATACCAAGAATGGTAACCACTTCGGTGGTAATCATGGCCAAGATAATAGAAGTGAAAATTTTAAGAAGAGGAGGTTCAATAATGATGGAAAGACAGCAACACCATCACCCATTTTAAAAGAAGAAGAACGACCACAGGTCGTATGTTTCAAATGCGGACAGGAGGGACACATCCGTCTAAACTGTACACATTAACCCAAAGTGTGTTTCAATTGCGGAAGAGAAGGTCACCTAGCTTGATTTTGTCCTGTAGTGAAGTTAAGTCCAGCGGGGATAGTGATGCCAAAGGATGTCCCAGACAAGTCAAAGTCGGTAGTTTAAGTAAGAGCATTTGTCGAGGAACCCGAACGAAGTTATCATGGGTAAGTTAATCATAAACTCTTGTGAAGTTTATACCTTATTCAATACCGATTCTACATATTCTTTTATTTCTCCTACTTGCGCTCAACGTTTAAATTTGACCCTAGTATAAAACCCATTTCTAAAACCCTTAAAATATTTCTTCACCTAAAACGAACGTATTATGTGCTGAAGACATTGGCTCGAGCTGTTGAAGATTACGATTATACCATTTAATACCATCGTGGGAAAAGCGAACGTGGTAGCTGACGCGTTGAGTAGAAGATCGTATGCATTTACGAGTGCGAATATACGAACCTACGTGAAGATAGCAAATATACGATTAGAACCGACTTTAAATCGATAAAGTGAGCGTATGATTTGTTATGAATTTTAAGAGGTGACTGATTCGGAAATTAGGTTTATAAATAATTTTGGTAAAAAATTCTAGAATTGAGTGGGCCCCACTTGTGGTTGGTAAAGAAATGTGCTGAATTTTATTTCAAATATGGTGGGTGGCAATAGTAGCAGGTAAAGCCATCAGGTTGCAGGTCAAGTCTGCTTCGGCGTGCTAACATTTTTCTATAAATAAAGGGCTAAGTTAGAATTGAAAATCACATCAGAATTCATAAGTTTTCTCTCTTTCTTTCTCTATATTCTCGAGCGTATTTTGTGAGTATTTTGATACTTTGAGAGTTGCTATTCAGTGCAAGTTTCTGTCAGCACTATATCCGAAATTTAGTCAGAAGTACGGTTATTATGAGGTAAGGGATGTTATTTTTTTTCGTAAATGATATTACTTCTTTCAATATCATTATGTCGAAATATTGGTTTGAACTTTTTATCAAATTTAAAATTTTTTGTGTCGGAGTTACTATTCACGTATACGACACTATTCACGAATACGACAATATTCACTGAAAAATGAAATTTTCTTCTTTTTATTCAAGATGGCTATTATGGTTACTATCTTTGATTGTATCCATATTTTGATCATTATTTTTAAATTCTGCTTCGAAATTGGTTATTTCGGAGTATTACTGAACTTGAATAAACTGTAATATGAATCCCTAATATTTATTCTTTTATCTCACTGGATTCATTTTTTTTAAGATATTTTTCATCATCCTCAGTCTTAAATGATGATATTACTGAATATCTTTGGCCTGTAGTGCAAAGATGAATGATTACCTGATGAATATCTTTGGCCCGTAGTGCAAAGATGAACAGGTGTTGAGATGAACATGACCAACTGAGTGTTATTCTTGAATTTTACTCCACAAAGTAGTATCATGTTGACAATTTGGACGTTATTGATTTCTGGATAAATTAAATTATAAATCTTTAAAATTTATCCTTGAACTTGTATAATTGAATTATTATATCATTATCATCATCCTCATGTTTATATTTTGTTGAAAGTCATCTGTGGCCTGTAGTGCATAGATGGACTTGGTATGATTATGACCATGAATTATTTGGTATAATCATGACCGTAATGTTACAAATAATGTGGTAAAAGTCCTCATTGGCCCCTAGTGCATTGATGGATAATTTTTGGTATGATTATGACCATGGATTCTCTTCGGCCAAGGGTGCAAAAATGAATTATTTTATGGCATGATCATGACCGTTGATGAAAACACGATTATCTTTGGCCCGTAGTGTAGGGATGATTCGATGATGTGAATTATTTATTAAGCTGAATCTCAGCAATAAAATTGATGATAAATCTTTTAAATCATAGAAGATAGTATGTTTTATACTGTACTTGACTCTTCTAATGGATTACTTTTTCCGCTGCAGTTGTTGATCTAAAACTTGTTGTCTATCATATTTTATCAGATTTTTTCCTGTTAAAGACTAATGATAATTTGTTGTACATTATCTTAGTCATAATATTTCTTACTGGGCTAGTTGAGCTCACCCTTTCTTTCACTGTTCTCTTCAGAAAATGAGAATATAGCTGGGACTAGTCAGGAAATGGATTGACGATCTAGATGGTTGCATTAGTAGTCCTCACTATTTTATAAAATAGTGTGATAATTATAATGAGGACTCCTTTTGAGTTTGTATACTCTCTAGTAGACAATATTTGTATTCAAACTCACAGTATATGTGTTGTCGTATTCTGCACGATAATTGTATTACTGAAGTTATATTTGTTTCTGTATTATGTATTTAACGATTCAGAATGAGTGATGTATAACTATTTTAGAATCGTCACAATAAAATTGTTATTATAGTCCCACGAGGTTGTCTTCGGGGTGAAGTGACATTTTTACCTTTTTTACCTTCCAGTAATATTAGTCCAAGCAGAGCGAAATTTTGATCGTCTACACTTTTCATACCCTGAAGGGGCAAACATCTCTCTTCTTCATCCTCTCTCTCTATGACCTCCTTATACGAATTTCTCCATCAACCCAGATACTCAAAATAGCCTTAGATTCCCATTTTTCCTCCTCATATTCCTCCTTTCGCTTTAAACACCGTATTGTTTTTCATCTCATGGATCTAAATATTCAGATCCCAGTCTTCCTTGTATTGAAAGTCATCATGTTCTCTTTACAATCTATATATAAATTGAATCAATGTCTTCACTTATGAGGGTATTTCAAACCAACAGTCTACCAAGAACCCTATTCTTATGCAACAGAAAGATTAGTATCGACTAATCCGGCACAGGAAGAGCAATTCACTCTGATAACGGAAAATAAATTTTTTGCCTTTGACCCTTGAATCAATTTATCTTCTTCCGATGACATTGAAACCTCTTTTGGGTACTTGTGCATGGATGGGTAATGTAGAGTTGCCGATAAATCTCCATGATTCTTCGGCCTTATACACGTTAATGACAAAAACCTTGTCGCCATTAAAACCCACCTTCCCTTTGTCTTTCTTCTCTTCAACTAAAGAAGAAAAAAAAAAACCCACCTTCCCTTTGTCTTTCTTCTCTTCAACTAAAGAAGAAAAAAAAAAAGAGAGTTGTTAACATGAAGTTAATTTCATGTCAATTGATCAATACAATGTCGTCGCGCAGACAGAAAGTAATTTTTCTCTGCATGTACCATAAAGTTAACTTTAGATAACCGGATCCAAAAAAAATATTCCTTTGTGTATATATGTGTGTGTATATATATTTTACTATGTTGTATGTGTAATGATTTGGGTTTGGTTGATTTTTGGGAGATGAAGAAAAGCTTGATTAAGATAAAATGTGAGGGAGTTTAATGAGGGTTTTGGTGTGATGGGGATTGAGTGTGAATGTTTATAGAGTGATTTTGAGCATATGTAGTTGATTTGTACCTGAATTGATGAAGAAATTGGTTAAAAATTACCTTGGCGATAAGAAGTTTACTATCATACTTTTGAGGTGAGATTTGATCATTATTTTGAGTTTTTTGTTGCATATTTTGGTCTAATTCTACTTGATTATGCAGGTGAGACGTAAGGCTTGTTGAAGTCGTCATGGAGGTTTCTGACGGAGATGAGACGATCGGGAGAGGGTAAGTGGTTTGTATAGTTGAGCTGAAATTTATAAAGTCACGCGTATTTTTGGACTAAGGGAGATTTCGAAACAAAATTAGAGGGACAATTTTGCACCTTACCAGAGGCGAGAGGACAGGAGAGGGTGGGGGTGAAAGTTATATATCTCGCCAACCAAATCCCATAAAAGAAGGGCACTAAAGAAAGACAGACCCCAGCTAAGCCCAACTACTTCTAGTGGGTTTGAAAGGCGCATGCACGAACGGCGATCACTGATTCTATACTCTAAATATTCTTTACCTTTCTTTGTTTAATATATATACTCATGCAATGCAGTGTTGTAATATTTTCTTTGTTGCTTTTTCATTATTCAATTTCGGCAAATGCTTTCTTTTGTTTACTCCTACTACGCAACGTAAAGCCATAGAGCTACTGAGAGAATAGTTCCCTTAGGGTCTGCGACTGAGTCAAAATAAAATACTTTTTCCGTTTTGGAAAAAAATGTCTCATTTTGACTTTGCCAAAAAAAATCTAAAATTTAATTTGTATTGCCAACTTATTTTAATTTTCAAAATAATTTTTTTGTGTATATATATAATAATTGTTAAGTAGTTTATAATATTAACATTGTCCTAAGTAAAATAAAATATTTAAGATACTACAATTTCAGACATCGACTAGAAAAATACTAGTACTACTTTTTATGTAGGGATAGGGGTAGGAGTAGGGAGAGAGAGGGAATCCTATAGTTTGGTGGATTTGACTTTGTGCCTTCCTGCAAAAAGGGTCAGACATATTCAGGGGCCTTAATTTGCCTTCTATTTTCTTAATTAGACGCGGAGACTTGCTTATTGATTCTATATCTCCTCTCTTTTTATCTACTGTGTATACACCCAGACCCAGACAGCTCACATTCTTAAATCGTGGGTGGGTACAATATTCGAGTAGTCAATAGTACAGAGCTTTTTCTCTCATATCCCCAAAAATATAAATATATATAATAATAGTGCAGAGCATTAGTGTTTCCAAGTCTAATTTTTTTCATCTCAAATTTTAATGGGAAATAATAGTGTCTTTGAAAGGGCGTTGGGTTTGTGTGTTTGGCTGCCCCAAATTTATTTATGAGTTTGAGCCTTATTATAAACCGTATTTGTTAAATAATTTATGATTTTAGACCAATAAGATTTGCTTACAAACCTTATTTGTAAGTTAAATAAGTTATGATTTAAGAATAATATGATTATGTATATTAATAAGAGAGAACTCATTTTGATTTTGGACGGAAAAACACGTGACGGTTTAGATTCATTCTAATTGATTTGAGCGAGAAAATACAAGTACGGTTTGGATTCATTCTAATTGATTTAGGAGGAGAAGGGTGGCGACAGAGGAAGGAGGAGAGAGAGAGAGAAATAAAAGGGAGATTGTTGTAACGGAGAGAGAGGGAGAATTTCGTTACGCCGTGTCTTTAGGGTACGGACAATGACTAATAGATGAATAAAATTTGTAATTTTTGTTTGAACTCCAAAAACACAAAAAGTTGTTAACCAAACACGCGCAAAATGCGTCTATGGTTTTCAAGTATTACACTTGCAACCCTTGAAGTTTCAGAAATGATTTCCCGCCTCCAATTACCTTCTATTTAATATGGTTCTGAGCCGTGCTACTCATATTATTACGGTGCAAAGGGTGTTCAAAGATGATAACTAATACTTTGTTTTACATTAGTTTTGAGAAGATTAGCTTGAAGAGCTTTTCTCCTAGGATATCAACAAGTTTTGATGTGTAAAATTGGAGAGGGGAAGTTGCCTGATCATGGAACAGGAAAGATACCAAGTTTTGCGGGGTGGTGTCAAAAGATAAACTATATCATCTTTAGCGATTGACAAAACCGTTGCTAAACTCGTCGTCATAACGCCAATTTTATCTGTCGCTAAAGGTAATTCACATGCCACCCGCATAAGAAGTTCTCTAATATATATATATATATATATATATATATATATATATATATATATATATATATATATAAAGGATATATACGGAAAAATACAAGCAGCTGTGTGAGCAGAAACATAAAATATATTGTTACATACAAAGTGTACATTGGTGTACAATCAAATGCAGATTATGCAGTATTTAAGTTCTTTCAGACTAGGAGTTTTAAGGATTGGCACCTTGGCACATAATAAATGAGCAATAATAACTGCATATTCCAGTTTTGTTTCTTGAAAGTAACCTGCACACTCACCCTGAAACTTTATGGTTCATTTCTTAGCTATACCACAACCCAATAATCGCAATAAGATGCATCTAGTTTGGTATATATTACATTCAGGCTCGTAAACTTGATGCATATCAACATAATGGAAACATTTTTATCTACTTTGTGGATATAATACATTCAAGCTTGAAAAGTTCATGCATATTATCATCTTGTTACTCGGGCAATTTTAAAGCACTGTTATACAAAACATAATAATATACACGCAAGCTTATAGGGTCAGAGGAAAGTTCATTGACACCTTTAACTTAAACAAAATCTGGACCAAGAAACAAATTACATTGATTCTACATTTCCCCTATGAATCAAGTTGAGCGTACCAGACCCCTTGGATTTTCACATCCTTTGGAACCTTCGCTCCCAAATCAGTATCAGATGGCTGAAAGCTCTCAAATACTCCAATCACCTCCCCAGTCTCCGGCTTGCTACCGGTGACACTAAAGGTAATTTTCCCTGTTGAAGATGCCGTGTTCTTTGTATTCTCCTTAGCAAGCTCCTCCTCATCTCCTCTCCCTCCTGCTGGCAATGCAACAGCGTTGTCATAACCGGTGGAGCCACCCCTGCCCTTTGGGTCAAGGAAGGAGGAACCCCTGTAAGATGGCACGAGAAACTCTCCCGAAAAGCTATCTGGTTTGCCAGATGCGACTAGCTGCTTAATAGTAAATAGGAAGGGCACACGCTCTCCTCCAGGAAGCTGAACTGTAACAGCCGCATAGTCAATTCCATCTTTCTCCTCAAATTTGACGGTGCCATCTGAGGATACCTCAAAGGGTCCCTCAATCTCGTCAAGGGTGTAGGTTAAGCGAGTCATGAGCTTTGTCTTTTGGAACTCTGGTGCGGCATTCTTGCCCACACTCTCGGCCTTAACGGTGAATGATGTGGGTTCCAAGCAGAACTTCTTGGCATTGTATTTCCCAGGCTTGAAGGCAAAGCTCGGAGATCCACCTTCAACTGATGGGCACTGATTAGCAGTGCCAGTTCCCTTCACTTCTAGGTACGTCTTGCTCTGGATTTCATCAAAAGTTAGCCTTTTGGGAACACCTTCAGCACTTGCACCCTGCAGAATCCAAAGGATATTAAATTCGGAGGATTACGGTTGTATTTTCTATAAATCATAACGTCCTTGCATGCCCATTGGAATGTAAATTTAGTTTAGTAATTGTGATGGTTAAATTGATAACCTTCTTTCATTTTATACAACAATCAAAATAAATTATATTACTCTATTTTGGTCCTTTGGAGCAAATTATTTTTAGCAGATGGAACTTTTTGCTGTGCAACGGAGGAGTACAATTCATATTAAGAGAAAGCCTCTGTCTTTGTCCTTGTCTCATTGTTTGTTTTAGGTTGCAAGGGTTTATTTGTATTAGCAATCTGTAACTCCTTATGTAGCAGTCTGTTTATGCTTTTTGCTTTGTTTACTGTTGTCATCATAGGGCCTGACCTATGATAGTCACTGTATGGGGTCTGCCCCCATTTTCTTTAATGCGTCTTTCTTTTCTTTTATACAGTTGATATTTAGCGGGGAAAAAAATAACTCTTAAAACTCCATTGATCATAAATTAAAAGAATTGAGCAGGTGAAAATGGGATGCATAATGAAACATTAAATCGTGCACAATTTGATACCTGATCAAGAAAATGAAGAATTTTAACCAACATACTTACCGAGGCGACAAGAGCAGAAGTAGCAAGAGCAAAACCGGCAATCTTAGCAGCATCAGCACACTTGAGAGCAAAATCTTTGAGATGGGATTGCAAAGAGCAAGTGACCCTGCCGGAGCCAGAGGATTCGACGCCGAAGGCTTTGCAAAGGCTCTGAGAAGGCCTCAGTTGTAGAGTGGGTCGACCCACCTTAGTGGGTTGCATAAACGTTACAGCTGCTTGTAGTGAGGCCGCCATTGTTGTTTCTTCACTCTAAATCACACAAACACACTCTCTCTTCTACCCTTATGGGAAGTAGAAGTAGGAAGTGAGCTTGTGTGGAGCTGAGGGGCAACCAATATTTGGTGGCTTTGGTTGGAGTAAGATAAGGGGATTAGGATAAGGTGTTATTTCATTGGCCTCATGTCACCGGTTTCATATTTTGCCATGTGGATATTTTGGTTGGTTTTGTGGATAAAACTAGATACTAGTCACCCCTGGACAAATAATGTTTATACTGGAGATATTAAAAAGAAAATAAGGATTGGATTCTATATTTCTATTCTATGCCACCGAGGTCTACCATTGCTTGGTGTGGTGATTTGTTGGTCAAATTTTATCTACACGCTAATTATGTAATATCTCTAATCTTCGTCCCGATATAGGTGTGGTGAAATTTCCAATAAATGTGTGTATTTGTTGTAGGATCAACATAAATTTTGAAGAACCTTACCACCAAGGAGAAGATGTAATAGTCACATTTTCATTCTGTTTAAGATGAGAATTATTGCTTATTGTGTCTGGATTCGATAAAGAGTGGATTGATTTTCTCATCAGCCACATTTCCCTTTACTCTTCTTCAAATCATTGCACACCAAAACAAACATGACTTCAATTATGAAATAATTACATAAAATGATCTCCAGATTACTAAGAACTGTTAATACTACATAATAATAACAACAAAAGATTTCACATTTTTTTCATCTTACAAATCGTTAAATCAAAAGAGACCCATTATACTCCTCCCATATATTCATCATACTCCCTCTATCCTATAATATTATGACGTTTTAGATGATTTTATTTTTTTAAAATTATTTGTCGTTTTATATAATTCAAGATAATTAATTCCAATCTTTCTAAAATTACCCTTCATGAAAAAATATTACAGATGAGAGAGAATGAGATAATTATGGTAATTATGAGAATTTAAGGGTATTATAGACAATTGTTATTATATTTAATGTTGTCTAATCATTTTCTTAATTCTTGTGCACAACTCTAAAATGACATATATTATGAGATGTAGGGAATATATATTAAAAAAGGAACTGATACGTCCATGTGTATTTTTGATATTTTCACATGAGCATGAGCATAGAGTGAGTCTCATGTGAGAAGGAATCATGTGAAACCATCAAAAACATATGAACAAATAGTGCCCATGTTAGAGAATAAAGATTATTGCAGTTCAATGAACAATTTCCCACACACTTTATTGATGTAATAGGAGCTAATTTATATACACAGCTAGGAAAAACTATTTATGACTATGTAAATCAATTTAGCTAAAACTAAGCAGCAGTTACAGATTTGTAGCAGTTACAAAAATATACAAAAGTGATTTTAAATGATCTTGATTGATTGTAGGATAGATATGCTCTGTTCAATCTTGGCCTTGATTCTTGCAATCTGCCTTTATACGCCCCCGCAAGATTGAGCTTCCATCAGCAAGCCCAATCTTGTTTCTCAAGATTTCTGTTCTTTGTCTGGACAATGGTTTTATCAACAGGTCAGCCAATTGATCTTGTGTATGAACATGTCGAACTTGGAGAGTGCCACGTTGAACAAGATCACACACAAAATGAAGATCGATTTGTATATGTTTCATGCGTGAATGTTGGACAGGATTGAAACTTAGGTGCGTAGCACCAAGGTTATCGCACAGTAGTAAGGGGGCTGCTTTGAGTGGAAAACCCAGCTCATGAAGAAGGGCCAGAAGCCACATTGTCTCGGATGCCGCATTTGCAAGAGCTCGATATTCAGCTTCGATGGTAGATCTTGCAACTGCTCGTTGTTTTTTTGAGCTCCATGAAATGGGATTTGGGCCTAAGAAGCTGATATAGGCATATGTGGAGGTACGGTCATCAACATTTCCAGCCCAATCTGCATCTGAATAGGTAACTAAAGCTGGAGGTGCAGATTTTGTGAGTTGTATACCATGGAAAATGGTTTGCTTTAAGTACCGAAGGAGCCTTTTTGTTGCTGTGAAGTGAGTGATGGTAGGCTTGTGCATGAATTGAGATAACTTGTTTGTGACGCCCCCAAAATAGGTATACAACACCCATTCTGAGTCGCCAAATACATGGTACAAAAAGCAAACTACAACTTCAATAATACAATTGTCGTGCAAAATACGACAACACATACTGTGAGTTTAAATACAAATATTGTCTTCTGGACAATATCCACACTCAAATAAATCCTCATTACAATTATTCAAATACTATTTTACAGAAATAGTGAGGACTGCTAAAACATCTTTCTAGAACCATCACTCCATCCCCCGACTAGATCATGCTATGTTCTCACCTCCTGAGAAGAAAAATGGAACAAAAAGGAAAAGAGTGAGCTCAACTAGCCCAGTAAAGAATATTATGACTAAGATAATATACAACAAATTATCGTTAGTCTTCAACAGAAAAAAATCTGATAGAATATAATCGACAACAAGTTTTAGATCAACAACTGCAGCGGAAACAGCAAACCATTAGAAGAGTCAAGTAGAGAAAGAATTCTACTATCTTCTAAGATTTAAAAGTCCATCATCAATATTTTATCCATGTAACATCAATTAATAATCATCTTTATCCAAATATTCATCTTTGCACTACAGGCCAAAGATATTCATTTGTATCACCTGTCAGTCATGTTCATCTCAACACCTGTTCATCTTTGCACTACAGGCCAAAAATATTCATCAAGTAATCATACATCTTTGCACTACAGGCCAAAGATATTCAGTAATATCATCATTTAGGACTGAGGATGATGAAAAATATCTTAAAGAGAACGAATACAGTGAGACAGAAGGACAAATAGTAGGGATTCGTATAACAGTTTATCCAAGATCAATAATACTTCATAATAATCAATTGTGAAGCAGAATTCAAAAATAAAGAACAAAACATGGATACAATCAAAGATAGTAACCATAATAGATATCTTGGACAAAAAGGGAAAATTTTTATTTTTCGGTGAATAGTGCCGTATTCGTGAATAGTACCGTATACGTGAATAGTATCGTATACGTGAATAGTAACCCCGACACAAAAAGTTCTAAATTTGATAAAAATTCATATCAATATTTTAGCATAATGATATTGAAGAAAATAATATCATTAAGAAGAAAATAATATCCCTTACCTCAAAATATCAGTACTTCTGGTCGGAATACCGGTATAAGGCTGAAAGAAACTTGCTCTGATGAATAGAAACTCTCAAAGTATCTAAATACTCACAAAATATACTCAATAATCTAGAGAGAGGAAGAGAGAAAACTTATTTTTGGTGTGATTTTCAATTCTAACTTAGCCCTCTATTTATAGAAAAATGTTAGCACGCCGAAGCAGACTTAACGTGTAACCTGATGGCTTTACCTGCTACTATTCCCACCCACCACATTTGAATAAAAATCTCAGCACATTTCTTCACCAACCAAGAGTGGGGCCCACCAATTCTAGAATTTTCCATCAAAATGATAAACTCTGAAAATTCAATAATTTCTGAACCAGTCATCTCGTAAAATTCATATTAAATCATACGTTAATTTTTAACGGTTCAAAATTTGTGGACATATACTCAACTTATATATGTATAACATATCCAAAAATTACCACGATCCAACGGTCGGATTAAAAATTATAACCCCCGCAAAATATCTCAAAAATCCTATTTTTTAATACCTCCATTCCGACAAAAATACTGATAAAAACTTCAACATTAACTCTTTCATTTTTAACCACAAAAATATATCCCTCATTTATATCCACATAAAATAAATATTTCCTTATCATATGAATCAATAATTTATTATTCACAAATAATATTACAGAATCACATTTATGACAACCAGACCGTTCCCAGGAAAGAGGGGGCTTTCCAATAAGGATTTCTCCTTACTGGCGCGCAATTAGATGACCAAACCTCTCCTTAGACAGAACTTTCTAGACATTGCCAATAATGTTATCTAATAATATTATTCAAATAATATGAATTATTGATCTGATAATGGAAAATACTGTGCAGCAACAATTATTGAAACAACAATAATATAAAATATCAACGCAACAATTTTTGAATCAATAAAATAAAATATTGAACAATAACTACTGTAACAATTATTGAGTAGTGCCTTCTTACGTAAGAATCAATAATTGATGCAATACCGTGTGCTACTGTATTTTAACCACCGGGTATTCCAACAGTATTAACGGTAACAACTACGTCGTTATTTATAAATAACTTATACTTGTCGTTTTCTTCATCCAATCGCTTTTCGTTATGGGACCCACACAAGGCTGCGCCGTCGTACGAATATTCCCTGAAAGCAAGAATATTCCACGACCAAACGAATATTCCCCGACAAAATGAATATTTTATAACCACTTGCTTATTTTGCAAAATTTGCACATTTCACCCATAACCAAAGTATTATATCAAATTAACCCTTTATTATTCACAATAATATTTAGAGAAAATTTAATTTTATTCATTAATAAGTTGGGGTCTTACATTGTTGACTGCAAATGAGATATTTGGACGTGTCAAAGAAAGGTATTGCAAGCTGCCAATAATTCTTTGAAATTCGGTGATGTCCACATTTGTCGTGCCATCAATTAACTTCAAAGACTGAGTTGTTGAAAGAAGAGTGGAGACATCTTTGGTGCCACTCATGTTGGTGCTGGACAATAGCTCGCGAATATACTTGTGTTGTGAGAGAAAAAGTCCTACTTGAGTAGGTACAACTTCCACACCTAGAAAGTAATGAAGTAGACCCATATCCTTGAGAGAGAAATGATCTCCCAGTTGCGTGATAATTGAAGCTACAAAATTTCTATTATTTCCTGTAATCACAAGATCATCGACATATACCAAGAAATAACAGATTATAGAGTTCTTTCTATAAATAAATAAGGACGAATCTGTGACAACCCCAAAATAGGTCCATTCCATCCAACCTATTCTGAGTCGCCAAATACATGGTACAGAAAACAACTACAACCTTATTACAACAATTATCGTGCAAAATACAACAACATATATGCTGTGAGTTTGGATATAAATATATACCAAATGTGGCTCACCGTGGACATCACCTCACAATGACACCTTACATAAAGGTATAGTCAAAAACTGTTTTAGAAATTAGAATCTTTGGGAAGTGCTCAAGGAAACCTTCGTACATGGGAGACTATGCGTCTAGGTTATGATAGATATCATATGGCCACAGAATTATCCTTGGTTGACCCAAAAGACCCCAAAGAAAAATGAGAAGATTACTATCATATTCTTCCCAATGGTGAGTCTTCTCTTGACATATCATTATCTCTACTGTCTCTAATTGAGAATTATACTTCAAACAAACACCAAGATTATATAGGTAGTGCTCGTATATATACTCAGCAAGTGGATGAGCACATCCCTGTCTTATGATGACACGAGGTTGTATGTCGTTAGACATCTTGTATGATAGTGCCCTTCCAACGTTGGGTACACCTTACCCTATTGGATTCACCAAATAAAACTACTAAATGAACTTTTCTATACTACTTCGGGAGAACATCCACAGCTAGAGGCCACCGTTCTATTTTTCCGTTACCCTCGCTCGACCCAGCTACACTCTTATTACCTGAAAGGAATTGTGAAACAGATGGGTGAGCACAACTAGCCCAATAAAGAATATCGTGACTAAAGATAAATAAGTTATCAATAGCCTTCAACAGAATTAAATCAGAGATTTAGAACATATGGTAGATGATAAAAATTTCAACCATAGTTGCAGCGGAACGAGCAATCCATTAGAAGAGTCAAATAGACTATAAAGTCTATTATCTTTTCCATGTTAAAAATCCACCAACAATGTTTTATCCCTGTAACATCACACAACAGTTCCTTTCCACAATCATATGAATAACTCATAATCATAATTGTGATTCTAAATTTTTCTTCGCATCCAGGACGAAGAATATTTTCATCACATGTCTTTAACTGAAATATCAAAGATCATGGTTATACCAAATCACAGTTCCTGTTTATAATCATGCTAATAATTCCATCTTCGCACTACGGCCAAAGATATTCATCAACAAACCATCTTTGCACTACGGGCCAGAGATATTCAGCAAAAGTTCATCTTCGCACTACAGGACAAAGATATTCATCAATAATTCATCTTTGCACTACAGGCCAAAGATATTCATCAACAGTTCATCTTTGCACTTCAGGCCAAAGATATTCAACAATAATTTATCTTTGCACTACAGGCCAAAGATATTCTTCAACAGTTCATATATGCACTATAGGCCAAATATATTCATATCTCAAAGAAATATATAATCATTTCAAAATTTATATAAACAATAATTATAACCATGTTGATCATTTCACCTTTGCACTTAAGCTAAAGATATTCATTTATAAATTCAATGGTCATGATCATACCAGTCAACAATTCAACTTTGCACTACTGGCCAAAGGGAACCCATAGTCATGATCATACCAAAAATATACCCCATCTTTACATTCAAGTCAAAGAGAAATATCATCATTAGTGTTATAAAAATGTTATATATGATAATGAAATCAATATAATCAACATATAGATTTAATCTCAAGAGTAATATTCATAACTCAACTATAATTTGGTCAGAAAAAGAAGCTAATTTTGTCATGAATAGTAACTCGTGAATAGTAACCCATGAATAGTAACTCGTAAATAGTAACTCATGAATAGTAACTCGTGAATAGTAACTCATGAATAGTAAACCCGACACAAAAAGGTAAAAATTCTACAATAAAATTCATACCAATATTTCGGTACAATGATATTGAAAGAATAACATTTCTTAAATTTATAAATAATTTATTTTAATTGTTTACACTTTACTAAATAATGCATTGAATCATCCTAAAATGCCAAACTCATAAGATTTCATTACCAATAACCAAAACCCTCATCAAAAATCTGCATATACCTCATATAGGATTCTCAAGCCATAAAATCCTATTTTTCAATTTTCATACTTCACATAACATATTTAATTCATTTTCTTATAACTAGTCTATTTTTATGAAAAATACCAAATCAGTTCTAAAAATATTTCTTTTCTGAGATTTAGCAGAATATAGTCCCATATTGAACATATATTTTTCTCAGAATTTTTAAAACTCATTTACTATTTTTCATATGGCCAAAATCGCCGAATATTTAGACATTTATCATAAATTGTACTTTTATCCAAAAATTCCGAAATTCACAGAGTACACTGATATTATATACATATACTTCCAATAAAAATTTCATCAATTTTGGAGTTAACCACAAGGAGTTATAAGCGGTTACTTTTAAAATAGTCTTTTCCCGTAAAATTCATAACTCTTAATCTATACATCCAAAAATCACTATTTTTGGACACAATCAATAAAACTCATCAAAATATCATTTCAAATTTTTCCAGAATTTTTTGAAGTTCAGAAAAAATACGAAACTGAAAAACATAACAACCCTTAAAATCCCTTACCTCAAAAGAGCAGTACTTCTGATCGGTATAAGGCTGAAAGAAACTTGCACTGATTAATAGAAACTCTGAAAGTATCTAAATACTCACAAAATATGCTTCATAATATAGAGAGAGAAAGAGAGAAAGCTTATGTTTCTGGTGTGATTTTTAATTCTAACTTAGCCCTCTATTTATAGGAAAATGATAGCACGCCGAAGCAGACTTAACCTGCAACCTGATGGCTTTACCTGTAACTATTCTCACCCACCATATTTGAATAAAAATCTCAGCACATTTCTTCACCAACCAAGAGTGGGGCCCACCAATTCTAAAATTTTCCACCAAAATGATAAACTCCAAAAAATTCAATAATTTCTAAACCAGTCATCTCGTAAAATTCGTAACAAATCATTCGTTCATTTTTAACGGTTCAAAATTTGTGGACATATACTCAACTTATATATGTATAACATATCCAAAAATTACTACGATCCAACGGTCGGATTAAAAATTATAACCCCCGCAAAATAACTCAAAAACCCTAATTTGATTTTTAATACCTCTATTCCAACAAAAATACTGATAAAACACCTCAACATTAACTCCTTCATTTTTAACCACAAAAATATATCCCTCATTTATATTCACATAAAATAAATATTTCCTTATCATATAAATCAATAATTAATTATTCACAAATAATATTACAGAATCACAATTATAACAACCAGGTCGTTCCCAGGAAAGAGGGGGCTTTCCAATAAGAATTTTTCCTTACTGGCGCGTAATTAGATGACCAAACCTCTCCTTAGACAAAACTTTCTAGACATTGCCAATAATGCTATCTAATAATATTATTCAAATAATATGAATTATTGATCTGATAATGGAAAATATTGTGCAGTGACAATTATTGAACAACAATAATATAAAATTTCAACGTAGCAATTATTGAATCAATAAAATAAAATATTGAACAGTAATTACTGTAACAATTATTGAGTAGTGCCTTCTTACGTAAGAATCAATAATTTCAAAAATAATGTGCAATACCGTGTGCTACTGTGTAATAACGCGTATTACTGTATTTTAATTACCGGGTATTCCAACAGTGTTAACGGTAACAACTACGTCGTTATTTATAAAAACTCAAATTTATCGTTTTCTTCATCCGACAGTTATTCTATTATGGGGCCCACAAATGGTTGCGCCGTCGTACGAATATTCCCCGACAGAAAGAATATTCCACGACCAAACGAATATTCCCCGACAACAATGATTATTTTATAACCACTTATTTATTTTGAAAAAATTTCACATTTCACCCATAACTTTAATTTTTTATCAATTTAACCATTTACTGAATTGTAATTATAAGAAAAATTGAAAACTTTTATTTCATAAAATTCGGGGTCTTACAGAATCAGCTTTGAAATTTTCAAACCCAAGCTCAAGCAGTACATTTTTAAGTGTAGTGTACCAAGCCCGAGGGGCTTGTTTGAGCCCATATATTGCTTTTTGGAGCCTGCAAACATGATTAGGTTTAGATGGATCTTTGAACCCTGGGGGTTGCATCATATAGACAGTCTCAGACAATGCACCATGTAAAAAGGCATTATTAACATCCATTTGCCTTAACTCCCAACTATTCACAACAGCAATAGACAAAACTGTTCTAATTGTAGCTGGTTTAACTACTGGACTGAAGGTCTCTTTGTAGTCAAGCTCAGGACGTTGATTATAACCCTTTGCAACTAAACGGGCTTTGAATCGATCCACTGACCCATCAGATTTCCTCTTCACCCGGAACACCCATTTGCAGCCTACTAGATTGCAGTTCAGAGGGGGTGGCACTAAATCCCAAGTGCCATGTTTCATGAGAGCTGTAAGCTCATTTGACATAGCATCACTCCAGTGTGGTTGAGACAAGGCCTGACTCACACAGGTTGGTTCGATGGACTCAGGGAATGGATGTTTAGACACGGAATTGAGTTGTTTGGGTTTAAAGATTTGGTTCATAGACCGAGTGGTCATTTGGTGAAGTCGTTGAACTGGTGGTGGGGATGGGTTTTGAGTAGCCGGGTAAAGAGAATTGTCGACTTGTCCTAGTGGTTGGGAAACAGATGAGGGGAGATGAACCAGTGAGTTTGAATCATTCACACAAGGGTTCGGACTAGAATTGGGAGTTGATGAATTTAAGTTCAAAGAATTATGATCTAGTGTTTCAGATGAAATGGGAAGAAAAGGAGAAGAAGTGTTGAGGAGATTACCTGAGGAGGCTGCGTCGATGGCTGCTACACCTTCCGAAGTCGTGGATGATGGCAACGGGGCAGACGGCATCAACGAGGGTACGGGTGTGACTTGGGCATCGAAGAATAGAGGAACATTTAAGGATTTTGGGGTGTGGGTTTTCGGGTTTCTAGAAGACACAATGGGGGTGTTTGTTTCTTCGAACAATACATGCCTAGAAATGTAAATCTTGTGAGTGTTGAGATCAAGACATTTGTAGGCACTTTGGGTTTGAGAGTACCCGAGAAACAGACAAGGTAAGGATTTGGGTTGCATTTTATGAGTATTATAGGGTCGGGTAAGTGGGTAACAAAGACACCCAAATTTTCTCAATTTAAGATAATTTGGTTTTTGACCAAAAAGAGCTTCAAAAGGGGAAATGTTTTGAAGAAGAGGAGTGGGTTGCCTATTGATTAGATAGGATGCTGTTTGGAAAGCATGAGGCCAATAAGAAAGAGGTAACGATGCATCATGGAGGAGAGTGAGACCAGTTTCAACTAGATGACGGTGGCGACGCTCGGAAACACCATTTTGTTGTGGGGTGTGTGGGGCGGTGGTATAATGACCAATACCATTAATCAATAAAAGAGATTTTAAAGGAATGAATTCACGACCATTATCAGAGTATAAATTTTTTATTTTGGTTTGAAAACGTGTTTCAACAAATTTTTTGAATTGAGGAAAAATTATAGATACCCCGAATTTGGTAGCCATTGGATAGAACCACATGTATTTTGTGAAATGGTCAACCAAAATAAGAAAATAACGAGATCCGTCGATTCCAGTATAATGTGCGGGTCCCCAAACATCAGTGTAAATAAATTCAAGTGGTGCATGACTTTGAAGACTATTGGAATGAAAAGGTTGTTGATGTGCTTTATTGGCGGAACATGAATTACATAATTGAGAAATTTTTTTGGTTGTAGCAACAGGAATAGAAAAATTCTTAACAAGATGTTGGACTATACGAAGAGAGGGATACCCAAGACGCTTGTGCCACCCATCAATTGAGGTCCGTTCATGCACATTAGCAACTATTTTGGAGGAGGGCATCATTGGTTTCGGAAAAGTGTAGACACCGTTTTCACATGCTCCTCGAAGTAGAGTCGCCCCTGTGATCTTGTCCTTCTCAAAGAAATGAAACGGATGAAATTCAACAGCAACATTATTTTGTTTGGTGAAATGATGAACGGAAGTTAAATTTTTGGAAAGATTTGGAACACAAAGAGTATCATTTAAGGTAAATGTGCGTTTGGGTGAGTGTAATTCCAGAGAACCAATGTGTGAGACAGTCAAACCTGAACCATCACTAAGAATTACTGCATCAGTACCATCATATTCAGAATGAATTGACAAATTTGCAAGATCACCCGTTATATTGTGAGAGGCCGCCGAGTCCATGAGCCATGTTTTGTGTTTTTCATTAGAAGAGGTCACGCAGTTGGCTGTAAATTCATTGGACTGTAGCTGGGGACAGTATTTTGCAGTATGACCCATTTGCTCACAAAGTTGACAGCGAGGCGTGTAACGTTTGTGATTGTTGTTGAGCTTTCCAGACCCATTATTGGCATGTCGTCCATCACGTTGGTGACCATTTGATGGACGGGCTGGGCTTTGGCCTTGATTACGTTGATATCCATTCGGTTTACAAGACTTCTTTGAGAAGTCACCTCTAGATGAAGATTTACCCTTAGTCGTGTAGTTAGCTGTCATCACCATCCGTTGAGTAGCAGTCTCCAAACGCCGAAGATAAGATTCGTGACCGACCAAGAGGTCGTGTATGTAAGACCCCAACTTATTAATGAATAAAATCAAATTTTCTCTAAATATTATTGTGAATAATAAGGGGTTAATTTGATATAATACTTTGGTTATGGGTGAAATGTGTAAATTTTGCAAAATAAGCAAGTGGTTATAAAATATTCATTTTATCGGGGAATATTCGTTTGGTCGTGGAATATTCTTGCTGTCGGGGAATATTCGTACGACGGCGCAGCCTTGTGTGGGCCCCATAACGGAAAGCGGTTGGATGAAAAAAATGACAAGTATAAGTTATTTATAAATAACGGCGTAGTTGTTACCGTTAATACTGTTGGAATACCCGGTGGTTAAAATACAGTAGCACACGGTATTGCACCAATTATTGATTCTTACGTAAGAAGGCACTACTCAATAATTGTTACAGTAGTTATTGTTCAATATTTTATTTTATTGATTCAATAATTGTTGCGTTGATATTTTATATTATTGTTGTTTCAATAATTGTTGCTGCACAGTATTTTTTATTATCAGATCAATAATTCATATTATTTGAATAATATTATTAGATAACATTATTGGCAATGTCTAGAAAGTTCTGTCTAAGGAGAGGTTTGGTCATCTAATTGCGTGCCAGTAAGGAGAAATCCTTATTGAAAAGCCCCCTCTTTCCTTGGAACAGCGTGGTTGTCATAAATGTGATTCTGTAATATTATTTGTGAATAATTAATTATTGATTCATATGATAAGAAAATATTTATTTTATGTGGATATAAATGAGGGATATATTTTTGTGGTTAAAAATGAAGGAGTTAATGTTGAGGTTTTTATCAGTATTTTTGTTGGAATGGAGGTATTAAAAATTAGGGTTTTTGAGATATTTTGCGGGGGTTATAATTTTTAATCCGACCGTTGGATCGTGGTAATTTTTGGATATGTTATACATATATAAGTTGAGTATATGCCCACAAATTTTGAACCGTTAAAAATTAACGTATGATTTATTATGAATTTTACGAAATGACTGGTTCAGAAATTGTTGAATTTTCGGAGTTTATCATTTTGATGGAAAATTCTAGAATTGGTGGGCCTCACTCTTGGTTGGTGAAGAAATGTGCTGAGATTTTTATTCAAATGTGGTGGGTGGTAATAGTAGCAGGTAAAGCCATCAGGTTGCACGTAAAGTTTGCTTCGGCGTGCTAACATTTTTCTATAAATAGAGGGCTAAGTTACAATTAAAAATTACACCAGAAACAAGTTTTCTCTCTTTCTCTCTCTATTTTATTGAGTGTATTTTGTCAGTATTTAGATACTTTGAGAGTTTCTATTCATCAGAGCAAGTTTCTTTCAGCCTTATACCGGTATTCCGACCAGAAGTACTGATATTTTGAGGTAAGGGATATTATTTTCCTCTTAATGATATTATTTTCTTCAATATCATTATGCTAAAATATTGATATGAGTTTTTATCAAATTTGAAACTTTTTGTGTCGGAGTTACTATTCACGTATACGGTACCATTCACGTATACGGTACTATTCACGAATACGACACTATTCACCGAAAAATAAAAAATTTTTCTTTTTGTCCAAGATGCCTATTATGGTTACTATCTTTGATTGTATCCATGTTTTGATCTTTATTTTTGAATTCTGCTTCACAATTGATTATTATGAAGTATTATTGATCTTAGATAAACTGTTATACGAATCCCTACTATTTGTCCTTCTGTCTCACTGTATTCGTTCTCTTTAAGATATTTTTCATCATCCTCAGTCCTAAATGATGATATTACTGAATATATTTGGCCTGTAGTGCAAAGATGTATGATTACTTGATGAATATCTTTGGCCTGTAGTGCAAAGATGAACAGGTGTTGAGATGAACATGACTGACAGGTGATACAAATGAATATCTTTGACCTGTAGTGCAAAGATGAATATTTGGATAAAGATGATTATTAATTGATGTTACAGGGATAAAATATTGATGATGGACTTTTAAATCTTAGAAGATTGTAGAATTCTTTCTCTACTTGACTCTTCTAATGGTTTGTTGTTTCCGCTGCAATTGTTGATCTAAAACTTGTTGTCGATTATATTCTATTAGATTTTTCCCTGTTGAAGACTAACGATAATTTGTTGTATATTATCTTAGTCATAATATTCTTTACTGGGCTAGTTGAGCTCACCCTTTTCCTTTTTGTTTCATTTTTCTTCTCAGGAGGTAAGAACATAGCAGGATCTAGTCGGGGTATGGAGTGATGGTTCTAGAAAGATGTTTTAGCAGTCCTCACTATTTCTGTAAAATAGTGTTTGAATAATTGTAATGAGGATTTATTTGAGTGTGGATATTGTCCAGAAGATAATATTTGTATTTAAACTCACAATATGTGTTGTCGTATTTTGCACGACAATTGTATTATTGAAGTTGTAGTTTGCTTTCTGTACCATGTATTTGGCGACTCAGAATGGGTGTTGTATACCTATTTTGGGGGTGTCACAGTTGGTATCAAAGCTTAGGGATATGATCCCTGGCTGAGATGTGAGACAAGAACTAGGAGGGGAGAGACGGGAAATTCCTTCGCTAGTATGACCTGACTAAGTTTATTTGGTGTTTATTTGGTCGGTCAGAGTATAGGGATAATATATGACATGACTATTAACCCTTGTTTTATGGTAGTATTTAAGATTGGCAGCTGAGAACGTTAATAATGGAGTAAATCAGACCGTGGAGACACCTTTGATCACCACCCAGGGGAACGTGCAACAAGAAGGCAATATTCCTCCTGTAAACAACGTTACCGAGCAAACGATGAATGATGGAATGTTTAGGAGCTTTTTGCAGTTAATGCAAAATCAGACGAGGGAGACTCGTTTGCAGAATACGGGTGGAAATGATAACAACGCGCGGTTTGTCACAGCTAAGCAGTTCAAAGAATTGGGACCACCAAAATTTAAGGGAAAGCCGGATCTGATCATGGCAAAAACGTGGGTCAAGCAAATTACCAAGATATTCGATGTCTTGGGATGCACGGAGGAACAGAAGGTTCCATTCGCCAGCTTTATGTTCCGCGGTGAGGCAGACTACTGGTGGGAGTCTGTGAAGCGTACCCAGCCTGTAAGACCCCAACTTATTAATGAATAAAATCAAATTTTCTCTAAATATTATTGTGAATAATAAGGGGTTAATTTGATATAATACTTTGGTTATGGGTGAAATGTGCAAATTTTGCAAAATAAGCAAGTGGTTATAAAATAATCATTGTTGTCGGGGAATATTCGTTTGGTCGTGGAATATTCTTTCTGTCGGGGAATATTCGTACGACGGCGCAGCTATTTGTGGGCCCCATAACGAATAACTGTCAGGTGAAGAAAACGACAAATTTGAGTTTTTATAAATAACGGCATAGTTGTTACCGTTAACACTGTTGGAATACCCGGTGGTTAAAATACAGTAATACGCGTTATTGCACAGTAGCACACGGTATTGCATAGCATTTTTGAAATTATTGATTCTTACGTAAGAAGGCACTACTCAATAATTGTTACAGTAATTACTGTTCAATATTTTATTTTATTGATTCAATAATTGTTGCGTTGATATTTTATATTATTGTTGTTTCAATAATTGTTGCTGCACAGTATTTTCCTTTATCAGATCAATAATTTATATTATTTGAATAATATTATTAGATAACATTATTGTCAATATCTAGAAAGTTCTGTCTAAGGAGAGGTTTGGTCATCTAATTGCGCGCCAGTAAGGAGAAATTCTTATTGGAAAGCCCCCTCTTTCCTGGGAACGGCCTGGTTGTCATAAATGTGATTCTGTAATATTATTTGTGAATAATTAATTATTGATTCATATGATAAGAAAATATTTATTTTATGTGGATATAAATGAGGGATATATTTTTGTGGTTAAAAATGAAGGAGTTAATGTTGAGGTTTTTATCAGTATTTTTGTTGGAATGGAGGTATTAAAAATTAGGGTTTTTGAGATATTTTGCGGGGGTTATAATTTTTAATCCGACCGTTGGATCGTGGTAATTTTTGGATATGTTATACATATATAAGTTGAGTATATGCCCACAAATTTTGAACCGTTAAAAATGAACGTATGATTTATTATGAATTTTACGAGATGACTGGTTCAGAAATTGTTGAATTTTCGGAGTTTATCATTTTGGTGGAAAATTCTAGAATTGGTGGGCCCCACTTGTGGTTGGTGAAGAAATGTGCTGAATTATATTTCAAATGTGGTGGGTGGGAATAGTAGCAGGTAAAGCCATCAGGTTGCAGGTCAAACCTACCAAAATTTTTCTATAAATAGAGGGCTAAGTTAGAATTGAAAATCACACCAGAAACATAAGCTTTCTCTCTTTCTCTCTCTAGATTATTGAGTGTATTTTGTGAGTATTTAGATACTTTGTGAGTTTCTATTCATCAGTGCAAGTTTTCTTCAGCATCATATCCGATATCCAGTCAGAAGTACTGCTCTTTTGAGGTAAGGGATATTAAGGGATTTTAAGGGTTGTTATGATTTTCAGTTTCGTAATTTTTCTGATCTTCAAAAATTCTAGAAAAATTTGAAATGATATTTTGATGAGTTTTCTTGATTGTGTCCAAAAATGGTGATTTTTGGATGTATAGATTGAGAGTTATGAATTTTATGAGAAAAGACTATTTTAGAAGTAACAGCTTATAATTCCTTGTGGTTAACTCCAAAATTGATGAAATTTTTATTGGGAGTACATGTATATGATAGAAGTATACTCTGTAAATTTCAGAATTTTTAAACAAAAGTACAATTTTTGATAAATGTCTAAATATTCGGCTATTTTGGCCATATGAAAAATAGTAAATGACTTTTAAAAATTCTGAGAAAAATATATGTTCAATATTGGACTATATTATGCTAAATCCCAGAAAAGAAATATTTTTGGAACTGATTTGGTATTTTTCATAAAAATGGTCTAGTTATGAGTAAATGAATTAAATATGTTTTGTGAAGAAAGAAAATTGGAAAATAGGATTTTATGGCTTGAGAATCCTATATGAGGTATATGCAGATTTTTGATGAGGGTTTTGGTTATTGATGATGAAATTGTAAGAGTTGGCATTTTATGATGATTAAATGCATTAATTAGTAAAGTGTAAATAATTAAAATAAATTGTTTATAAGCTTAAGAAATATTATTCTTTCAATATCATTATACCGAAATACTGGTATGGATTTTATTGTGGAATTTCTATCTTTTGTGTCGGGGTTACTATTCATGAGTTACTATTCACGATTTACTATTCATGAATTACGAATATTACTCTTGAGATTAAAACTATATGTTGATCATATTATTTTTATCATCATATATAACATTTTTATAACCCTGATGTTGAAATTCTCTTTCACTGGAGTGTAAAGATGGGTAGATTATTGGTATGATCATGACTAGGGTTCTCTTTGGCCTGTAGTGCAAAGTTGAATTGTGACTGGTATGATCATGACCATTGAATTTATAATTGAATATCTTAAGCTTAAGTGCAAAGGTGAATTGATCAACATGGTTATAATTATTGTTTATATAAATTCTGAAATGATTATATATTTCTTTGAGATATGAATATATTTGGCCTGTAGTGCAAATATGAATTGTTGATGAATATCTTTGGCATGTAGTGCAAAGATGGCCTGTTGATGAATATCTTTGGCCTGTAGTGCAAAGATGAACTGTTGTTGAATATCTTTGGCCCGTAGTGCAAAGATGGTTTGTTGATGAATATCTTTGGCCCGTAGTGCAAAGATGGATTTGTTAGTATGATTATAAACAGGAACTGTGATTTGGTATAACCATGATCTTTGATGTTTCAGGTAAAGACAGGTGATGAAAATATTCTTCGTCCTGGGTGCGAAGAAAAATTTATAGTCACAATTATGATTATGAGTTATTCATATGATTGTGGAAAGGAACTGTTGAGTGATGTTACATGGATAAAATATTGTTGGTGGATTTTTAACATGGAGAAGATAATAGACTTTATAGTCTATTTGACTCTTCTAATGGATTGCTCGTTCCGCTGCAACTATGGTTGAAATTTTTATCATTTACCATATGTTCTAAATCTCTGATTTATTGTTGATGAAGGCTATTGATAATTGAATTATCTTTAGTCATGATATTCTTTACTGAGCTAGTTGTGCTCACCCTTTTGCTTCACAATTCCTTTCAGGTAATAAGAGTGTAGCTGGGTCGAGCGGGGGTAACAAGGGAATAGAACGGTGGTCATCATTTAGTAGTTATATTTGGTGAAGAAAATAGGGTGAGGCGAACCCAACGTTGGAAGGGTGTTTTGTCACTATCATACAAGATGTCTAATGACATACAACCTCGTGTCATCATAAGACAGGGTTGTGCTCATCCACTTGCTGAGTATATCTATGGGCACTACCTATATAATCTTGGTGTTTGTTTGAAGTATAATTCTCAATTAGAGACAGTGGAGATAATGATAAGTCAAGAGAAGACTCACATTGGGAAGAATATGATAGTAATCTTCTCGTTTTTCTTTGGGGTCTATTGGGTCAACCAAGGATAATTCTGTGGCCATATGATATCTATCATAACCTAGATGCGTGGCCTCCCATGTACGAAGGTTTCCTTGAGCACTTCCCAAAGATTCTAATTTCTAAAACAGTTTTTGACTATACCTTTATGTAAGGTGTCATTGTGAGGTGATGTCCACGGTTGGAACATGAGTCACATTTGGTATATATTTGTATCCAAACTCACAGCATATGTGTTGTTGTATTTTGCACGACAATTGTTGTAATAAAGTTGTAGTTGTTTTCTGTACCATGTATTTGGCGACTCAGAATAGGTTGGATGGAATGGACCTATTTTGGGGTCGTTACATTTGGTATCAGAGCTTAGGGATATGATCTCTGGCGGAGATCGGGGAATACAACTAGGAGGGGAGAGATGAGTAAATCCTTCGCTAGTGTGTCCTACCTAAGCTTATTTGTTGGTCAGTCATAATATTGGGATATTATGTGATATGTTAATTTGTTAAATTAACCCTTGTTTTGAAGCTGTATTCTAGAATGATATTTGAAATACAGGAGATGAGCAATGGAGAAATTATGATGACAGGAAAGATGGAATCTGAAATGAAAGGAAGGTATTCTCAACTTTTTAAAACACCAGGTACGTACGTCAATTTCGAGGACGAAATTTCATAAGGAGGAGAGATTGTAAGACCCCAATTTTAATGAATAAAATCAAATTTTCTCTAAATATTATTGTGAATAATAAGGGGTTAAATTGATAAATACTTTGGTTATGGGTGAAATGTGAAATTTTTCAAAATAAGCAAGTGGTTATAAAATAATCATTGTTGTCGGGGAATATTCGTTTGGTCGTGGAATATTCTTTCTGTCGGGGAATATTCGTACGACGGCGCAGCTATTTGTGGGCCCCATAACGAATAACTGTCGGGTGAAGAAAACGACAAATTTGAGTTTTTACAAATAACGGCGTAGTTGTTACCGTTAACACTGTTGGAATACCCGGTGGTTAAAATACAGTAATACGCGTTATTGCACAGTAGCACACGGTATTGCATAGTATTTTTGAAATTATTGATTCTTACGTAAGAAGGCACTACTCAATAATTGTTACAGTAATTACTGTTCAATATTTTATTTTATTGATTCAATAATTGTTGCGTTGATATTTTATATTATTGTTGTTTCAATAATTGTTGCTGCACAGTATTTTCCTTTATCAGATCAATAATTCATATTATTTGAATAATATTATTAGATAACATTATTGGCAATGTCTAGAAAGTTCTGTCTAAGGAGAGGTTTGGTCATCTAATTGCGCGCCAGTAAGGAGAAATTCTTATTGGAAAGCCCCCTCTTTCCTGGGAACGGCCTGGTTGTCATAAATGTGATTCTGTAATATTATTTGTGAATAATTAATTATTGATTCATATGATAAGAAAATATTTATTTTATGTGGATATAAATGAGGGATATATTTTTGTGGTTAAAAATGAAGGAGTTAATGTTGAGGTTTTTATCAGTATTTTTGTCGGAATGGAGGTATTAAAAATTAGGGTTTTTGAGATATTTTGCGGGGGTTATAATTTTTAATCCGACCGTTGGATCGTGGTAATTTTTGGATATGTTATACATATATAAGTTGAGTATATGCCCACAAATTTTGAACCGTTAAAAATGAACGTATGATTTATTATGAATTTTACGAGATGACTGGTTCAGAAATTGTTGAATTTTCGGAGTTTATCATTTTGGTGGAAAATTCTAGAATTGGTGGGCCCCACTTGTGGTTGGTGAAGAAATGTGCTGAATTATATTTCAAATGTGGTGGGTGGGAATAGTAGCAGGTAAAGCCATCAGGTTGCAGGTCAAACCTACCAAAATTTTTCTATAAATAGAGGGCTAAGTTAGAATTGAAAATCACACCAGAAACATAAGCTTTCTCTCTTTCTCTCTCTATATTATTGAGTGTATTTTGTGAGTATTTAGATACTTTGTGAGTTTCTATTCATCAGTGCAAGTTTTCTTCAGCATCATATCCGATATCCAGTCAGAAGTACTGCTCTTTTGAGGTAAGGGATATTAAGGGATTTTAAGGGTTGTTATGATTTTCAGTTTCGTAATTTTTCTGATCTTCAAAAATTCTGGAAAAATTTGAAATGATATTTTGATGAGTTTTCTTGATTGTGTCCAAAAATGGTGATTTTTGGATGTATAGATTGAGAGTTATGAATTTTATGAGAAAAGACTATTTTAAAAGTAACAGCTTATAATTCCTTGTGGTTAACTCCAAAATTGATGAAATTTTTATTGGGAGTACATGTATATGATAGAAGTATACTCTGTAAATTTCAGAATTTTTAGACAAAAGTACAATTTTTGATAAATGTCTAAATATTCGGCTATTTTGGCCATATGAAAAATAGTAAATGACTTTTAAAAATTCTGAGAAAAATATATGTTCAATATGGGACTATATTATGCTAAATCCCAGAAAAGAAATATTTTTGGAACTGATTTGGTATTTTTCATGAAAATGGTCTAGTTATGAGTAAATGAATTAAATATGTTTTGTGAAGAAAGAAAATTGGAAAATAGGATTTTATGGCTTGAGAATCCTATATGAGGTATATGCAGATTTTTGATGAGGGTTTTGGTTATTGATGATGAAATTGTAAGAGTTGGCATTTTATGATGATTAAATGCATTAATTAGTAAAGTGTAAACAATTAAAATAAATTGTTTATAAGCTTAAGAAATATTATTCTTTCAATATCATTATACCGAAATATTGGTATGGATTTTATTGTGGAATTTCTATCTTTTGTGTCGGGGTTACTATTCATGAGTTACTATTCACGATTTACTATTCATGAATTACGAATATTACTCTTGAGATTAAAACTATATGTTGATCATATTATTTTTATCATCATATATAACATTTTTATAACCCTGATGTTGAAATTCTCTTTCACTGGAGTGTAAAGATGGGTAGATTATTGGTATGATCATGACTAGGGTTCTCTTTGGCCTGTAGTGCAAAGTTGAATTGTGACTGGTATGATCATGACCATTGAATTTATAATTGAATATCTTAAGCTTAAGTGCAAAGGTGAATTGATCAACATGGTTATAATTATTGTTTATATAAATTCTGAAATGATTATATATTTCTTTGAGATATGAATATATTTGGCCTGTAGTGCAAATATGAATTGTTGATGAATATCTTTGGCATGTAGTGCAAAGATGGCCTGTTGATGAATATCTTTGGCCTGTAGTGCAAAGATGAACTGTTGTTGAATATCTTTGGCCCGTAGTGCAAAGATGGTTTGTTGATGAATATCTTTGGCCCGTAGTGCAAAGATGGATTTGTTAGTATGATTATAAACAGGAACTGTGATTTGGTATAACCATGATCTTTGATGTTTCAGGTAAAGACAGGTGATGAAAATATTCTTCGTCCTGGGTGCGAAGAAAAATTTATAGTCACAATTATGATTATGAGTTATTCATATGATTGTGGAAAGGAACTGTTGAGTGATGTTACATGGATAAAATATTGTTGGTGGATTTTTAACATGGAGAAGATAATAGACTTTATAGTCTATTTGACTCTTCTAATGGATTGCTCGTTCCGCTGCAACTATGGTTGAAATTTTTATCATTTACCATATGTTCTAAATCTCTGATTTATTGTTGATGAAGGCTATTGATAATTGAATTATCTTTAGTCATGATATTCTTTACTGAGCTAGTTGTGCTCACCCTTTTGCTTCACAATTCCTTTCAGGTAATAAGAGTGTAGCTGGGTCGAGCGGGGGTAACAAGGGAATAGAACGGTGGTCATCATTTAGTAGTTATATTTGGTGAAGAAAATAGGGTGAGGCGAACCCAACGTTGGAAGGGTGTTTTGTCACTATCATACAAGATGTCTAATGACATACAACCTCGTGTCATCATAAGACAGGGTTGTGCTCATCCACTTGCTGAGTATATCTATGGGCACTACCTATATAATCTTGGTGTTTGTTTGAAGTATAATTCTCAATTAGAGACAGTGGAGATAATGATAAGTCAAGAGAAGACTCACCATTGGGAAGAATATGATAGTAATCTTCTCGTTTTTCTTTGGGGTCTATTGGGTCAACCAAGGATAATTCTGTGGCCATATGATATCTATCATAACCTAGATGCGTGGCCTCCCATGTACGAAGGTTTCCTTGAGCACTTCCCAAAGATTCTAATTTCTAAAACAGTTTTTGACTATACCTTTATGTAAGGTGTCATTGTGAGGTGATGTCCACGGTTGGAACATGAGTCACATTTGGTATATATTTGTATCCAAACTCACAGCATATGTGTTGTTGTATTTTGCACGACAATTGTTGTAATAAAGTTGTAGTTGTTTTCTGTACCATGTATTTGGCGACTCAGAATAGGTTGGATGGAATGGACCTATTTTGGGGTCGTTACATTTGGTATCAGAGCTTAGGGATATGATCTCTGGCGGAGATCGGGGAATACAACTAGGAGGGGAGAGATGAGTAAATCCTTCGCTAGTGTGTCCTACCTAAGCTTATTTGTTGGTCAGTCATAATATTGGGATATTATGTGATACGTTAATTTGTTAAATTAACCCTTGTTTTGAAGCTGTATTCTATAATGATATTTGAAATACAGGAGATGAGCAATGGAGAAATTATGATGACAGGAAAGATGGAATCTGAAATGAAAGGAAGGTATTCTCAACTTTTTAAAACATCAGGTACGTACGTCAATTTCGAGGACGAAATTTCATAAGGAGGAGAGGTTGTAAGACCCCAACTTATTAATGAATAAAATCAAATTTTCTCTAAATATTATTGTGAATAATAAGGGGTTAAATTGATATAATACTTTGGTTATGGGTGAAATGTGAAATTTTTCAAAATAAGTAAGTGGTTATAAAATAATCATTGTTGTCGGGGAATATTCGTTTGGTCGTGGAATATTCTTTCTGTCGGGGAATATTCGTACGACGGCGCAGCTATTTGTGGGCCCCATAACGAATAACTGTCAGGTGAAGAAAACGACAAATTTGAGTTTTTACAAATAACGGCGTAGTTGTTACCGTTAACACTGTTGGAATACCCGGTGGTTAAAATACAGTAATACGCGTTATTGCACAGTAGCACACGGTATTGCATAGTATTTTTGAAATTATTGATTCTTACGTAAGAAGGCACTACTCAATAATTGTTACAGTAATTACTGTTCAATATTTTATTTTATTAATTCAATAATTGTTGCATTGATATTTTATATTATTGTTGTTTCAATAATTGTTGCTGCACAGTATTTTCCTTTATCAGATCAATAATTCATATTATTTGAATAATATTATTAGATAACATTATTGTCAATGTCTAGAAAGTTCTGTCTAAGGAGAGGTTTGGTCATCTAATTGCGCGCCAGTAAGGAGAAATTCTTATTGGAAAGCCCCCTCTTTCCTGGGAACGGCCTGGTTGTCATAAATGTGATTCTGTAATATTATTTGTGAATAATTAATTATTGATTCATATGATAAGAAAATATTTATTTTATGTGGATATAAATGAGGGATATATTTTTGTGGTTAAAAATGAAGGAGTTAATGTTGAGGTTTTTATCAGTATTTTTGTCGGAATGGAGGTATTAAAAATTAGGGTTTTTGAGATATTTTGCGGGGGTTATAATTTTTAATCCGACCGTTGGATCGTGGTAATTTTTGGATATGTTATACATATATAAGTTGAGTATATGCCCACAAATTTTGAACCGTTAAAAATGAACGTATGATTTATTATGAATTTTACGAGATGACTGGTTCAGAAATTGTTGAATTTTCGGAGTTTATCATTTTGGTGGAAAATTCTAGAATTGGTGGGCCCCACTTGTGGTTGGTGAAGAAATGTGCTGAATTATATTTCAAATGTGGTGGGTGGGAATAGTAGCAGGTAAAGCCATCAGGTTGCAGGTCAAACCTACCAAAATTTTTCTATAAATAGAGGGCTAAGTTAGAATTGAAAATCACACCAGAAACATAAGCTTTCTCTCTTTCTCTCTCTAGATTATTGAGTGTATTTTGTGAGTATTTAGATACTTTGTGAGTTTCTATTCATCAGTGCAAGTTTTCTTCAGCATCATATCCGATATCCAGTCAGAAGTACTGCTCTTTTGAGGTAAGGGATATTAAGGGATTTTAAGGGTTGTTATGATTTTCAGTTTCGTAATTTTTCTGATCTTCAAAAATTCTAGAAAAATTTGAAATGATATTTTGATGAGTTTTCTTGATTGTGTCCAAAAATGGTGATTTTTGGATGTATAGATTGAGAGTTATGAATTTTATGAGAAAAGACTATTTTAGAAGTAACAGCTTATAATTCCTTGTGGTTAACTCCAAAATTGATGAAATTTTTATTGGGAGTACATGTATATGATAGAAGTATACTCTGTAAATTTCAGAATTTTTAGACAAAAGTACAATTTTTGATAAATGTCTAAATATTCGGCTATTTTGGCCATATGAAAAATAGTAAATGACTTTTAAAAATTCTGAGAAAAATATATGTTCACTATGGACTATATTATGCTAAATCCCAGAAAAGAAATATTTTTGGAACTGATTTGGTATTTTTCATAAAAATGGTCTAGTTATGAGTAAATGAATTAAATATGTTTTGTGAAGAAAGAAAATTGGAAAATAGGATTTTATGGCTTGAGAATCCTATATGAGGTATATGCAGATTTTTGATGAGGGTTTTGGTTATTGATGATGAAATTGTAAGAGTTGGCATTTTATGATGATTAAATGCATTAATTAGTAAAGTGTAAACAATTAAAATAAATTGTTTATAAGCTTAAGAAATATTATTCTTTCAATATCATTATACCGAAATATTGGTATGGATTTTATTGTGGAATTTCTATCTTTTGTGTCGGGGTTACTATTCATGAGTTACTATTCACGATTTACTATTCATGAATTACGAATATTACTCTTGAGATTAAAACTATATGTTGATCATATTATTTTTATCATCATATATAACATTTTTATAACCCTGATGTTGAAATTCTCTTTCACTGGAGTGTAAAGATGGGTAGATTATTGGTATGATCATGACTAGGGTTCTCTTTGGCCTGTAGTGCAAAGTTGAATTGTGACTGGTATGATCATGACCATTGAATTTATAATTGAATATCTTAAGCTTAAGTGCAAAGGTGAATTGATCAACATGGTTATAATTATTGTTTATATAAATTCTGAAATGATTATATATTTCTTTGAGATATGAATATATTTGGCCTGTAGTGCAAATATGAATTGTTGATGAATATCTTTGGCATGTAGTGCAAAGATGGCCTGTTGATGAATATCTTTGGCCTGTAGTGCAAAGATGAACTGTTGTTGAATATCTTTGGCCCGTAGTGCAAAGATGGTTTGTTGATGAATATCTTTGGCCCGTAGTGCAAAGATGGATTTGTTAGTATGATTATAAACAGGAACTGTGATTTGGTATAACCATGATCTTTGATGTTTCAGGTAAAGACAGGTGATGAAAATATTCTTCGTCCTGGGTGCGAAGAAAAATTTATAGTCACAATTATGATTATGAGTTATTCATATGATTGTGGAAAGGAACTGTTGAGTGATGTTACATGGATAAAATATTGTTGGTGGATTTTTAACATGGAGAAGATAATAGACTTTATAGTCTATTTGACTCTTCTAATGGATTGCTCGTTCCGCTGCAACTATGGTTGAAATTTTTATCATTTACCATATGTTCTAAATCTCTGATTTATTGTTGATGAAGGCTATTGATAATTGAATTATCTTTAGTCATGATATTCTTTACTGAGCTAGTTGTGCTCACCCTTTTGCTTCACAATTCCTTTCAGGTAATAAGAGTGTAGCTGGGTCGAGCGGGGGTAACAAGGGAATAGAACGGTGGTCATCATTTAGTAGTTATATTTGGTGAAGAAAATAGGGTGAGGCGAACCCAACGTTGGAAGGGTGTTTTGTCACTATCATACAAGATGTCTAATGACATACAACCTCGTGTCATCATAAGACAGGGTTGTGCTCATCCACTTGCTGAGTATATCTATGGGCACTACCTATATAATCTTGGTGTTTGTTTGAAGTATAATTCTCAATTAGAGACAGTGGAGATAATGATAAGTCAAGAGAAGACTCACCATTGGGAAGAATATGATAGTAATCTTCTCGTTTTTCTTTGGGGTCTATTGGGTCAACCAAGGATAATTCTGTGGCCATATGATATCTATCATAACCTAGATGCGTGGCCTCCCATGTACGAAGGTTTCCTTGAGCACTTCCCAAAGATTCTAATTTCTAAAACAGTTTTTGACTATACCTTTATGTAAGGTGTCATTGTGAGGTGATGTCCACGGTTGGAACATGAGTCACATTTGGTATATATTTGTATCCAAACTCACAGCATATGTGTTGTTGTATTTTGCACGACAATTGTTGTAATAAAGTTGTAGTTGTTTTCTGTACCATGTATTTGGCGACTCAGAATAGGTTGGATGGAATGGACCTATTTTGGGGTCGTTACATTTGGTATCAGAGCTTAGGGATATGATCTCTGGCGGAGATCGGGGAATACAACTAGGAGGGGAGAGATGAGTAAATCCTTCGCTAGTGTGTCCTACCTAAGCTTATTTGTTGGTCAGTCATAATATTGGGATATTATGTGATACGTTAATTTGTTAAATTAACCCTTGTTTTGAAGCTGTATTCTAGAATGATATTTGAAATACAGGAGATGAGCAATGGAGAAATTATGATGACAGGAAAGATGGAATCTGAAATGAAAGGAAGGTATTCTTAACTTTTTAAAACATCAGGTACGTACGTCAATTTCGAGGACGAAATTTCATAAGGAGGAGAGGTTGTAAGACCCCAACTTATTAATGAATAAAATCAAATTTTCTCTAAATATTATTGTGAATAATAAGGGGTTAATTTGATATAATACTTTGGTTATGGGTGAAATGTGCAAATTTTACAAAATAAGTAAGTGGTTATAAAATAATCATTGTTGTCGGGGAATATTCGTTTGGTCGTGGAATATTCTTTCTGTCGGGGAATATTCGTACGACGGCGCAGCTATTTGTGGGCCCCATAACGAATAACTGTCAGGTGAAGAAAACGACAAATTTGAGTTTTTATAAATAACGGCATAGTTGTTACCGTTAACACTGTTGGAATACCCGGTGGTTAAAATACAGTAATACGCGTTATTGCACAGTAGCACACGGTATTGCATAACATTTTTGAAATTATTGATTCTTACGTAAGAAGGCACTACTCAATAATTGTTACAGTAATTACTGTTCAATATTTTATTTTATTGATTCAATAATTGTTGCGTTGATATTTTATATTATTGTTGTTTCAATAATTGTTGCTGCACAGTATTTTCCTTTATCAGATCAATAATTTATATTATTTGAATAATATTATTAGATAACATTATTGTCAATGTCTAGAAAGTTCTGTCTAAGGAGAGGTTTGGTCATCTAATTGCGCGCCAGTAAGGAGAAATTCTTATTGGAAAGCCCCCTCTTTCCTGGGAACGGCCTGGTTGTCATAAATGTGATTCTGTAATATTATTTGTGAATAATTAATTATTGATTCATATGATAAGAAAATATTTATTTTATGTGGATATAAATGAGGGATATATTTTTGTGGTTAAAAATGAAGGAGTTAATGTTGAGGTTTTTATCAGTATTTTTGTTGGAATGGAGGTATTAAAAATTAGGGTTTTTGAGATATTTTGCGGGGGTTATAATTTTTAATCCGACCGTTGGATCGTGGTAATTTTTGGATATGTTATACATATATAAGTTGAGTATATGCCCACAAATTTTGAACCGTTAAAAATGAACGTATGATTTATTATGAATTTTACGAGATGACTGGTTCAGAAATTGTTGAATTTTCGGAGTTTATCATTTTGGTGGAAAATTCTAGAATTGGTGGGCCCCACTTGTGGTTGGTGAAGAAATGTGCTGAATTATATTTCAAATGTGGTGGGTGGGAATAGTAGCAGGTAAAGCCATCAGGTTGCAGGTCAAACCTACCAAAATTTTTCTATAAATAGAGGGCTAAGTTAGAATTGAAAATCACACCAGAAACATAAGCTTTCTCTCTTTCTCTCTCTAGATTATTGAGTGTATTTTGTGAGTATTTAGATACTTTGTGAGTTTCTATTCATCAGTGCAAGTTTTCTTCAGCATCATATCCGATATCCAGTCAGAAGTACTGCTCTTTTGAGGTAAGGGATATTAAGGGATTTTAAGGGTTGTTATGATTTTCAGTTTCGTAATTTTTCTGATCTTCAAAAATTCTAGAAAAATTTGAAATGATATTTTGATGAGTTTTCTTGATTGTGTCCAAAAATGGTGATTTTTGGATGTATAGATTGAGAGTTATGAATTTTATGAGAAAAGACTATTTTAAAAGTAACAGCTTATAATTCCTTGTGGTTAACTCCAAAATTGATGAAATTTTTATTGGGAGTACATGTATATGATAGAAGTATACTCTGTAAATTTCAGAATTTTTAAACAAAAGTACAATTTTTGATAAATGTCTAAATATTCGGCTATTTTGGCCATATGAAAAATAGTAAATGACTTTTAAAAATTCTGAGAAAAATATATGTTCAATATTGGACTATATTATGCTAAATCCCAGAAAAGAAATATTTTTGGAACTGATTTGGTATTTTTCATAAAAATGGTCTAGTTATGAGTAAATGAATTAAATATGTTTTGTGAAGAAAGAAAATTGGAAAATAGGATTTTATGGCTTGAGAATCCTATATGAGGTATATGCAGATTTTTGATGAGGGTTTTGGTTATTGATGATGAAATTGTAAGAGTTGGCATTTTATGATGATTAAATGCATTAATTAGTAAAGTGTAAATAATTAAAATAAATTGTTTATAAGCTTAAGAAATATTATTCTTTCAATATCATTATACCGAAATACTGGTATGGATTTTATTGTGGAATTTCTATCTTTTGTGTCGGGGTTACTATTCATGAGTTACTATTCACGATTTACTATTCATGAATTACGAATATTACTCTTGAGATTAAAACTATATGTTGATCATATTATTTTTATCATCATATATAACATTTTTATAACCCTGATGTTGAAATTCTCTTTCACTGGAGTGTAAAGATGGGTAGATTATTGGTATGATCATGACTAGGGTTCTCTTTGGCCTGTAGTGCAAAGTTGAATTGTGACTGGTATGATCATGACCATTGAATTTATAATTGAATATCTTAAGCTTAAGTGCAAAGGTGAATTGATCAACATGGTTATAATTATTGTTTATATAAATTCTGAAATGATTATATATTTCTTTGAGATATGAATATATTTGGCCTGTAGTGCAAATATGAATTGTTGATGAATATCTTTGGCATGTAGTGCAAAGATGGCCTGTTGATGAATATCTTTGGCCTGTAGTGCAAAGATGAACTGTTGTTGAATATCTTTGGCCCGTAGTGCAAAGATGGTTTGTTGATGAATATCTTTGGCCCGTAGTGCAAAGATGGATTTGTTAGTATGATTATAAACAGGAACTGTGATTTGGTATAACCATGATCTTTGATGTTTCAGGTAAAGACAGGTGATGAAAATATTCTTCGTCCTGGGTGCGAAGAAAAATTTATAGTCACAATTATGATTATGAGTTATTCATATGATTGTGGAAAGGAACTGTTGAGTGATGTTACATGGATAAAATATTGTTGGTGGATTTTTAACATGGAGAAGATAATAGACTTTATAGTCTATTTGACTCTTCTAATGGATTGCTCGTTCCGCTGCAACTATGGTTGAAATTTTTATCATTTACCATATGTTCTAAATCTCTGATTTATTGTTGATGAAGGCTATTGATAATTGAATTATCTTTAGTCATGATATTCTTTACTGAGCTAGTTGTGCTCACCCTTTTGCTTCACAATTCCTTTCAGGTAATAAGAGTGTAGCTGGGTCGAGCGGGGGTAACAAGGGAATAGAACGGTGGTCATCATTTAGTAGTTATATTTGGTGAAGAAAATAGGGTGAGGCGAACCCAACGTTGGAAGGGTGTTTTGTCACTATCATACAAGATGTCTAATGACATACAACCTCGTGTCATCATAAGACAGGGTTGTGCTCATCCACTTGCTGAGTATATCTATGGGCGCTACCTATATAATCTTGGTGTTTGTTTGAAGTATAATTCTCAATTAGAGACAGTGGAGATAATGATAAGTCAAGAGAAGACTCACCATTGGGAAGAATATGATAGTAATCTTCTCGTTTTTCTTTGGGGTCTATTGGGTCAACCAAGGATAATTCTGTGGCCATATGATATCTATCATAACCTAGATGCGTGGCCTCCCATGTACGAAGGTTTCCTTGAGCACTTCCCAAAGATTCTAATTTCTAAAACAGTTTTTGACTATACCTTTATGTAAGGTGTCATTGTGAGGTGATGTCCACGGTTGGAACATGAGTCACATTTGGTATATATTTGTATCCAAACTCACAGCATATGTGTTGTTGTATTTTGCACGACAATTGTTGTAATAAAGTTGTAGTTGTTTTCTGTACCATGTATTTGGCGACTCAGAATAGGTTGGATGGAATGGACCTATTTTGGGGTCGTTACACAGCCTGACGCACTCAACATGTCCTGGGAAACATTTCAAAAACTGTTCAATGACAAGTACTTTCCTGAAAGTATTCGTTATATGAAGGAGGTGGAGTTTATTATACTGGAACAAAACAACATGACGGTGTCCCAGTACGAGGCGAAGTTTGCAGAGTTATCCAGGTTTGCACCTCATTTGGTCGAAAATGAGGAACGAATGACAAGGATGTTTCTGAGAGGTCTAAAACCCGAGATTCGGCAATATCTTATCTCTCATAAATTTTCTTTATATTCAGATGTTGTAAACAAGGCTCAATTATTAGAGCGAGATAATGAGTATGTGCAACCGAGGGACCACAACCAGGGTCATACCGGTGGCGGCAGTCATCGAAGCAATGAAAACCAGCAGGGAGGAAAACATTCGGACAAAAGCGGTAACCACTCTAGTGGTAATCGTGGTCGTGATAATAGAAGGAGCGAGTCGGGAGGAGATTTCAAGAAGAGAAGGTACAACAATGATAACATGAAGACGTCAGCACAAACATCAACTGTTTCTAGGGGAGGAGAACGACCACCGGTCGTATGTTACAAATGTGGGAAAGAGGGACATATCAGCCCAAACTGCCCACAACAATCCAAGGTATGTTATAACTGTGGAAAGGAGGGTCATATAGCTCGAGAGTGTTCTGTAGCAAAACCAAGTTCAGCGGGGATGGTGACTCCAAAATCTGTCCCGGATAAGTCAAAATCAGTGGTTCCTGGAAGAGCGTTTGTCGTGACTGGCCAAAACGCGAGAAACCCGAACGAGGTGATCACGGGTAAGCTAATCTTGAATTCTTGCGAAGTTTATACTTTACTAGATACCGGTTCTACCCATTCTTTTATCTCTCCTGCTTATGCTCAACATTTAAACTTGACTCCGGAGAAATTGGACTTTAACTTATCTATTGAAACTCCGTTGGGTGAAACCTTCGTTACATCTACAGTTTATAAATCTTGCATGATCCAAGTTGGCACTATCACATTACCTGTTGATCTTATCTCTTTAAAGATACTTGCTTTTGATGTGATTTTAGGAATTGATTGGTTAACCACTCATCATGCTAAAATTGATTGTTTTCATAAGGTTGTTAGTTTTCATATTCCTAACCAACCTGTCATACGAATTCAAACTACTAAACCACTAAAATCAGTCACTGTCATATCAAGCCACAAAGCTATTCGTTTAATGAAAAACGGATGTCAAGCTTTCTTAGCCCATGTTATGGATTTGAACAAAGACAAGTCAGATTTGAATAATATTTCTATTGTTAGAGAATTTCCCGATGTATTTCCTGAAGAACTTCCTGGTCTACCCCCAGAACGTGAAGTTGAATTCTTTATTGACCTTGAACCCGATACAAAGCCCATTTCTAAAACTCCATATCGAATGGTTCCTATTGAACTTCAGGAGTTAAAAGTCCAACTACAGGAGTTGTTGGACATCGGTTTTATTCGTCCTAGTACGTCTCCTTGGGGTGCTCCTGTTTTATTCGTAAAGAAGAAAGGCGAAAGTATGCGACTTTGTATTGACTATCGAGAATTGAACCATGTCACCATCAAGAATAGGTATCCGCTACCTCGCATTGATGACCTGTTCGACCAGTTACAAGGAGCACAATTCTTTTCAAAGATCGACCTTCGTTCTGGATATCATCAGCTGAAGATTAAAACTGAGGATATTCCAAAGACTGCCTTCAGAACTCGGTACGGGCATTATGAATTCTTAGTCATGTCTTTTGGATTGACTAATGCTCCTGCTGCCTTCATGGATATGATGAACCGTGTATTCAAAGAATATTTGGATCAGTTCGTTGTTGTCTTTATTGATGACATCCTCATCTATTCCAAAAGCCGTGAAGATCATGAGCGCCATTTGAAGCTGGTACTGCAAAGGCTTCGTGAAAACAAGCTATATGCCAAACGGAAGAAATGCGAGTTCTGGCTTGAGGAAGTATCATTCCTTGGGCACGTGGTATCAAAACATGGAGTATCTGTCGACCCGGCGAAGATTGAAGCCATACAAAGTTGGGAGCAACCGAAGTCATTAACCGAAGTACGTAGTTTTATGGGCTTAGCTGGTTATTATCGGAGATTTGTGGAAGGATTTTCTCGAATCGCTACTCCGTTAACTCAGCTGACTCGGAAAGATACAAAATTCGTATGGAGTGAGGAATGCGAGAAGAGTTTCCAAGAACTCAAGAGGAGACTCATTTCGGCACCTGTTCTGACAATACCATCTGGTTCGGATGGATTTGTTATCTACAGCGATGCTTTAGGCAAAGGGTTAGGATGTGTTCTCATGCAACATGGGAAAGTCATAGCCTATGCCTCACGATAACTCAAAGAATATGAGAGGAATTATCCTACTCATGATTTGGAGTTCGCAGCAGTCGTTTTTGCGTTGAAGATCTGGAGACACTACCTGTATGGGGAGAAAGTGGAGATCTATACAGATCATAAAAGCCTCAAATATTTCTTCACCCAAAAGGAACTCAACATGCGGCAGCGACGTTGGCTCGAGCTGTTGAAAGATTACGATCATACCATCCAATATCATCCTGGAAAAGCAAACGTAGTAGCTGACGCATTGAGTAGAAGATCATATGCGGGTACGAGTGCAATGTTGTTAACACAAAGGCCCATTTTGTATGACTTGCAAAGGATGGAGATAGAGATGAAGGCTCCAAGTACCCACATGATGATATCAAATATACGAGTAGAACCGACTTTAATCGATAAAGTTAAAGCTGCTCAAGCTACGGACATGGAGCTGATGCGTATGAAGAAGAAAGTGCAAGAAAGTGCTATTCTAGAAGCAAGAATCGATGAAGAAGGAATACTTCGAGTCAACTCCAGACTTTATGTTCCTAACAACCCTAATTTAAAGTATGAAATCATGATGGAGGCGTACAACACACCGTTTATAATCCATCCTGGAAGTACCAAAATGTATCATGATCTTCGTCATACATTTTGGTGGAGCAATATGAAGAGAGAGATAGCGTTGTTTATCTCAAGGTGTCTAACTTGTCAACGAGTCAAAGCGGAGCATCAAGTACCAAAAGGTCCATTGCAACCACTTGAAATTCCAGAATGGAAGTGGGAGCACATTACCATGGATTTCGTTACCGGTCTTCCTAAGGTTTCTCAAGGTATAGATGCGATTTGGGTCATTGTTGATAGATTGACCAAGTCTGCTCATTTCTTACCGATACGAGAAACTTATACACTTGAACGTCTTGCTCGTATGTACATAAACGAGATTGTAAGACTGCATGGTATGCCAGTATCCATAGTTTCTGATCGAGACCCAAGATTCACTTCACGATTTTGGGTTAGTTTACAAAAAGCTATGGGCACGGATTTACGATTTAGTTCAGCATATCATCCTCAGACGGACGGACAATCAGAGAGGACTATTCAAACTCTTGAAGATCTATTAAGACTCTGTGTCTTTGACTTCAGGGGAAGTTGGGACAAGTTCTTACCATTGGTGGAGTTTTCCTACAACAGCAGTTATCAAGCAAGTATTGGCATGGCTCCATTCGAAGCATTGTATGGAAGAAAATGTCGTTCTCCAGTATGCTGGGATGAGGTGGGTGAAGCAACGTTGTTGGGACTGGAGTTGGTACGTATGACTACAGAAAAGATTCAAACGATCCGACAACGTATAAAAACCTCACAAGATCGACAAAAGAGTTATGCTGATCTTCATCGAAAAGACGTGGAATTTGATGTAGGAGATCATGTGTTCTTACGTGTTGCTCCATGGAAAGGAGTTACGAGATTTGGAAAGAGAGGAAAGCTCAATCCTCGATTCATCGGTCCATTTTTAATCCTCGATCGAGTAGGAACTGTGGCTTATAGACTCGCTTTACCGCCAAGTATGTCTCGTGTTCATAACGTTTTTCACATATCCATGTTACGCAAATATGTGGAAGACTCGAACCACATTATTGAGCTAGAACCAGACGAAATAGCGGAAGATTTGACGTATGAAGAAGTTCCTGTTCAAATCTTGGATAAGAAGGAACATATTCTACGCTCCAAGGTTATACCTCAAGTCAAAGTTTTGTGGAGAAATCACGATGTTGAGGATATGACCTGAGAGTTAGAATCTGAAATAAAATCAAGGTATCCTTACCTCTTCGACATACCAGGTATGTACCCTAATTTCGAGGGTGAAATTTCATAAGAAGGGGAGGTTGTAAGACCCCAACTTTTATAAATAAAGATGAATTTTCTATAAATATCATTTTTAAATATTATGGAATTAATTTGATATAATGTTATAGTTGTGGGTAATATTTATAAATTTTACAAAGAATACAAGTTGTCATATTATATTCGTTTGGTCGGGGAATATTCTTTTTATCGAGGAATATTCGTACGACGGCACAATCATTGGTGGACCCCACAACAGAAGTATAGTCGTAGTTAGAAAACGACAAAATTATCTTTCTATAAAAATAACGGCTGAGGTGTTACCGTTAAAACCGTTAAAACTGTTGAACTACCCGGTAGTAAAAGTACAGTAATACGCATGGTTCCATAGTAGCATACGGTATTGATTATTGATGCTTACGTGAGAAGTCACTCAGCTATACTCAATTATTGCTACAGTAATTGCTGCATCATATCTCTTAAATTATTGTCATAGTATCATCTGTATAATATGTTATATTATTAAATCAATAATTGAGACGTTGTGGTAAGTTTGGTTATTTTTATGGGGGGCCATATGTCATCATTTAAGAGTCTCTTTGTCAATAGTAATTACCGTCGTCAATAGTATTTACCTTGGCCAATAGTAATTACCTTCGTCAATAGTATTTACCTTGGTCAATAGTATTTACCTTGGTCAATAGTAATTACCTTCGTCAATAGTATTTACCTTGGTCAATAGTAATTACTTTCGTCAGTAGTAGTTGTCCCTTCAATATTACCAAGAGTCATTTGACCCTTCGTTAAGATCAAGAGTCATTTGACCCTTCGTTAAGACCAAGAGTCACCCTCAGTTTTTCTATAAATAGAGGCCTAGGGCTTCATTATTTTCTACGAATTCATTCAAGCTATAGAGAGATAAAGTATAGAGAGAAAAAGAGAGAGAGAATAAAAGTATTCTGCTACTTCACTTTTTCAATATCCAGTTCTTTTAAGGTAGGGAATATTATTTCTTTTATATTCATGAAGAGAACTTCTGTTATTCCATTCTTTATTATTCTGTTGGAATAACCAGTATACGCGGTCTACCCTATACTTGGTGATATTCTTCTATTATTCTGTTGGAATATCATGTCTGTGTGTTTTACACCGGACCTGGTTCCGTCTTTATTATTATTCTGTCGGAATATCATGTCTGTGTGTTTTACACCGGACCTGGTTCCATTATTTATTATACTGTTCTTTATTATTCTGTCGGAATATCCTGTCTGTGTGTTTTACACCGGACCTGGTTCCATTATTTATTATTCTGTCGGAATATCCTGTCTGTGCGTTTACGCCGGACCTGGTTCCATTATTTATTATTCTGTTGGAATAACCTGTCTGTGCGGTCTATCGCATGCATGGTGATTTCTTTTGTTATTCCATTCTTTATTATACTTAGTTGGTTAAGTTTTGACTTCTATTCTCCATGAAATTAGTGGAATATCCTTGATAATTGCGGTTCATCCAGTATCTTTTCATGAAAATATTCTTCTAAGTATTCTTGAATTTTACTCCACAATGCAGTATCATGTTGATAATTTGGACGTTGTTAATTCTTGGATAAATTAATTCTTGAACTTGTTTTATTGAATTCTTATATTATTGTCATCATCCTCATGTTTATATTCTGTTGAAAGTCATATGTGGCCTGTAGTGCATAGATGGACTTGGTATGATTATGACCAGGGATTATTCGGTGTAATCATGACCGTAATGTTACAAATGATGTGGTAAAAGTCATCATTGGCCCGTAGTGCATTGATGGACAGTTGTTGGCATGATCATGACCATTAATGAATACACGAATATCCTTGGCCGTAGTGTAGGGGTGATTCGATGATGTGGATTATTTTATTAAGCTGAGTCTCAGCGATCACAGTGTTAAAAAACTTTTTAAATCATAAAAGATAGTAGAGTTTATTTTCTACTTGACCTTTTTAATGGATTGCTTGTTCCGCTGCAGTTAAACTTGATGTCTATTATATTTTATCAGTTTAACATTGTTGAAGGCTAATGATAATTTATTCTGCATTATCTTTGTGAGACCCCATATTTTTTTAAATAAATATTTAAATTTCTCAAAATATTTTTTTAAATATTAAGGTGTGGATTTGAGATAATATTATAGTTGGGGGTAGTATTTAAAATTTTTGTAAAGTATGCAAGTTGTTATATAATATTCGATTGGTCGGGGAATATTCGTACGACGACACAATCATTGGTGGACCTCACAACAAAATTATTGTCGGATTGAGAAAACGACAAAAATATTTTATAGAAATAACGGCGGAAGTTTTACCGTTAACTGTTGAAACACCCGGTGTTAAAAGTACAGTAATACGCGTGGTTGCATAGTAGCACACGGTATTGATTATTGATGCTTATGTGAGAAGTCACTCAGTATTGTTCACTCGGGTATTTGGGACACTTTTCGTGTCGGAGTACTATTCACGAGTTACTATTCATGAGTTACTATTCACCTAAATTACTATTCACTCGGGTATTTGGGACACTTTTCGTGTCGAAGTACTATTCACGAGTTATTATTTACGAGTTACTATTCATGAGTTACTATTTACGAGTTACTATTCATGAGTTACTATTCATGAGTTACTATTCACGAGTTACTATTCACGGGTTACTATTCACCCAAATTACTATTCACTCGGGTATTTGGGACACTTTTCGTGTCGGAGTACTATTTACGGGTTACTATTTACGAGTTACTATTCATGAGTTACTATTCATGAATTACTATTCATGAATTACTATTCACGAGTTACTATTCACGAGTTACTATTCACGAGTACTATTGATTCACATTCATGTACTATTAGGGGAGTTGGTGCAAGATTGATGATACTTGCATGACTAAGTTAAAAATGGAGGTATAGTTGAAGGTACTATACTATAATTAATTTTTTCATATGTTTCACATGTTTGTACTATTGATTCACATGATTTACTATTAGGGGAGTTGGTGTAAGTTTGATAATACTTGGATGATTGAATTAAAAATGAAAGAGTTGGAGGTATTGTACTATAATATTTCGAGCCCCAAAACGTGCAATTATCGAAACTATGTTTTCCTATAAATAGAAGCTCATTCTTCCTTCATTTTTCACCAGTTCACTAAAGCTTTAGAGCCATTATTATAGATAGAAATTATAGAGAGAAGCTATAGAGAGAAAATCTATAGAAGAAGAGAAGTCTGCTCCCTCACTACTCCTATATCCAGTTTCTTTCAAAGGTAGGGAATATTATTTCTTTCTTTCATCTTCATGAAGAGAACTTCTGTTGTTCCATTCTTTGTTATTATGTTGGAATAACCTGTTTATGCGAAGTACCGCATACTTAGTTGGTGAAATTCTTCTATTATTCCATTCCTTATTATTCTACTGGAACATCCTGTCTGTGCGTTCTACGCCGGACCTGGTTCTATTATTTATTATTCTGTTGGAACATCCTGTCTGTGCGTTCTACGCCGGACCTGGTTTCGTCTTTACTATTCTGATGGAATATCCTGTCTGTGCGTTCTACGCCGGACCTGGTTCCGTCGTTATTATTCTGTTGGAACATCATGTCTGTGCGTTCTATGTCGGACCTGGTTCCGTCTTTATTATTCTGTTGGAATATCCTGTCTGTGCATTTTACGCCGGACCTGGTTCCGTTAATTATTATTCTGTTGGAATAACCTGCTTGTGCGGTCTATCGCATGCCTGGTGATTTCTTTTGTTATTCCATTCTTTATTATACACAGTTGGTTAAAGTTTTGACTTCTATACTCCATGAAATTAGTGGAATATCCTTGATATTTGCGCTTCATCCAGTATCTTTTCATGAAAATATTCTTCTGAGCATTCTTGACTTTTACTTTACAAAGAAGTATCATGTTGACAATTTGGATATTATTAGTTCCTGGATAAATTAATTCTTGAACTTGTATAATTGAATTCCTATAACATTGTCATCATCCTCATGTTTATATTATGTTGAAAGTCATCTTTGGCTTACGTGCATAGATAGACTTAGTATGATTATGACCAGGGATCATTCGGTATAATCATGATCTGTGATGTTATAAGTGATGTGGTAAAAGTCCTCAGTGGCCCGTAATGCATTGATGGACAATTTTTGGTATGATTATGACCAGGGATTATTCGGTATAGTCATGACCGTGGATGATTTAATGAATATCTTTGGTTCGTAGTACAGGGATGATTAGAAGAGGTGATTTATTTATTAAGTTGAGTCTCAGCGATAAAAGTTGATGGAAAACTTTTTAAATCATAGAAGATAGTAGATTTTATTCTCTACTTGACTCTTCTAATGGATTGCTTATTCCGCTGCAGTTAAACTTGATATCTATTGTATTTTATCAGTTTAACATTATTGGAGACTAATGATAATTTATTCTGCATTATCTTAGTCATAATATTTCTTACTGCGCTAGTTGAGCTCACCCTTTCTTTCACTGTTCTCTTCAGGAAATGAGAATATAGCTGGGATGAGTCGGGGAACGGAATGACGGTTCAGATGATAGCATTAGTAGTCCTCACTATTCTGTTAAATAGTGTGACAATAAATGTAATGAAGACTTATTTTGAGTTTGAATACTCTCTAGAAGACAGTATTCCTATTAAAACTCTCAGCTTATATACTGTTGTATGTTACACGACAGTTGTATAATTAAGTTGTATTTGAATTATGTACCATGTATCTGGCGACCCAAGATGGGTGATGTATACCTAATTTTTGGGGGCGTCACAATCTTAGTCATAATATTTCTTACTGGGCTAGTTGAGCTCACCCTTTCTTTCACTGTTCTCTTCAGGAAATGAGAACGTAGCTGGGCAAGTCGGGGAACGGAGTGATGGTCTGAATGATAGTATCAGTTAGTAGTCCTCACTATTCTGTGTAATGGTGTGTTAATAAATATAATGAGGACTCCTTTTGAGCATGAATACTCTCTAGAAGATAATATTTGTATTCAAACTCACAGTTTATATTTTGTCGTATTGTACACGACAGTTGTATTAGTAAGTTATATTTGTATTTTGTACTATGTATCTGACGACCCAAGATGGGTGATGTATACCTAATTTTGGAGGTGTCACAATAATGATGGAGGCACACAACACACCGTTTGTAATCCATCTTGGGAGTACCAAAATGTATCACGATCTTCGACATACATTTTGGTGGAGCAATACGAAAAGAGAGATCGCGGAGTTTATCTCGAGATGTTTAACTTGTCAACGTGTAAAAGCGGAGCATCAAGTACCAAAGGGTCCATTGCAACCACTTGAGATTCCGAAATGGAAGTGGAAACACATTACTATGGATTTTGTTACGGGTCTTCCCAAGGTTTCTCAAGGCATAGATGCGATTTGGGTTATTGTTGATAGATTAACTAAGTCCGCTCATTTCTTGCCGATACGTGAGACTTATTCCCTTGAACGTCTTTCTAGTATGTACGTGAACGAGATTGTGAGATTGCATGGCATGCCAGTATCCATAGTTTCGGATCGTGACCCAAGATTCACTTCACGATTTTGGGTTAGCTTGCAGAAAGCTATGGGCACGGATTTACGATTCAGTTCGGCATACCATTCTCAAACGGACGGACAATCAGGAGGACTATTCAAACTCTTGAAGATCTATTAAGACTTTTTGTCCTAGATCTCAAAGGGAGTTGGGATAAGTACCTACCATTGGTAGAATTCTCCTACAACAACAGTTATCAGGCGAGCATAGGTGTGGCTCCATTCGAGGCGTTGTATGGAAGAAAATGTCGTTCTCCAGTATGCTGGGACGAGGTGGGTGAAGCAACATTGTTGGGACCAGAGTTGGTACGCATTACTACAGAGAAGATCCAAACGATTCGACGTATACAAACGGCACAGGATCGACAAAAGAGTTATGCGGATCTTCATCGGAAGAACGTGGAATTTAATATTGGGGATCATGTATTATTACGTGTTGCACCATGGAAGGGAGTTACAAGATTTGGGAAGAGAGAAAAGCTCAATCCAAGATTTGTTGGTCCATTTGAGATTCTTGAGCGAATAGGAAATGTGGCTTATAGACTCGCATTACCTCCAAGCATGTCTCGTGTTCATATTGTTTTTCACATATCTATGCTTCGTAAATATGTTAAAGACCCGAACCACATTATTGAGTTAGAACCAGACGAGATAGCTGAAGATTTAACGTACGAGGAGGTACCTGTTAAGATAATGGATAGGAAAGAACATGTCCTACGCACGAAGGTTATACCACAAGTTAAGGTTTTGTGGAGAAACCATGCTATTGAAGAAATGACCTGGGAGTTGGAATCAGAAATGAAAGCGAGGTATCCTCAACTTTTTGAAACATCAGGTACGTACGTCAATTTCGAGGACGAAATTTCATAAGGAGGGGAGGTTGTAAGACCCCAACTTATTAATGAATAAAATCAAATTTTCTCTAAATATTATTGTGAATAATAAGGGGTTAATTTGATATAATACTTTGGTTATGGGTGAAATGTGCAAATTTTACAAAATAAGCAAGTGGTTATAAAATATTCATTTTGTCGGGGAATATTTGTTTGGTCGTGAAATATTCTTGCTGTCGGGGAATATTCGTACGACGGCGCAGCCTTGTGTGGGCCCCATAACAGAAAGCGATTGGATGAAGAAAACGACAAGTATAAGTTATTTATAAATAACGGCGTAGTTGTTACCGTTAATACTGTTGGAATACCCGGTGGTTAAAATACAGTAGCACACGGTATTGCACCAATTATTGATTCTTACGTAAGAAGGCACTACTCAATAATTGTTACAGTAGTTATTGTTCAATATTTTATTTTATTGATTCAATAATTGTTGCGTTGATATTTTATATTATTGTTGTTTCAATAATTATTGCTGCACAGTATTTTCTATTATCAGATCAATAATTCATATTATTTGAATAATATTATTAGATAACATTATTGGCAATGTCTAGAAAGTTCTGTCTAAGGAGAGGTTTGGTCATCTAATTGCGCGCTAGTAAGGAGAAATCTTTATTGAAAAGCCCCCTCTTTCCTGGGAACGGTCTGGTTGTCATAAAAGTGATTCTGTAATATTATTTGTGAATAATTAATTATTGATTCATATGATAAGGAAATATTTATTTTATGTGGATATAAATGAGGGATATATTTTTGTGGTTAAAAATGAAAGAGTTAATGTTGAAGTTTTTATCAGTATTTTTGTCGGAATGGAGGTATTAAAAAATAGGGTTTTTGAGATATTTTGCGGGGGTTATAATTTTTAATCCGACCGTTGGATCGTGGTAATTTTTGGATATGTTATACATATATAAGTTGAGTATATGTCTACAAATTTTGAACCGTTAAAAATGAACGTATGATTTATCATGAATTTTACGAGATGACTGGTTCAGAAATTGTTGAATTTTCGGAGTTTATCATTTTGATGGAAAATTCTAGAATTGGTGGGCCTCACTCTTGGTTGGTGAAGAAATGTGCTGAGATTTTTATTCAAATGTGGTGGGTGGTAATAGTAGCAGGTAAAGCCATCAGGTTGCACGTAAAGTTTGCTTCGGCGTGCTAACATTTTTCTATAAATAGAGGGCTAAGTTACAATTAAAAATTACACCAGAAACAAGTTTTCTCTCTTTCTCTCTCTATTTTATTGAGTGTATTTTGTCAGTATTTAGATACTTTGAGAGTTTCTATTCATCAGAGCAAGTTTCTTTCAGCCTTATACCGGTATTCCGACCAGAAGTACTGATATTTTGAGGTAAGGGATAATATTTTCTTCTTAATGATATTATTTTCTTCAATATCATTATGCTGAAATATTGATATGAGTTTTTATCAAATTTGAAACTTTTTGTGTCGGGGTTACTATTCACGTATACGATACTATTCACGTATACGGTACTATTCACGAATACGGCACTATTCACCGAAAAATAAAAATTTTCCCTTTTTTGTCCAAGATGTCTATTATGGTTACTATCTTTGATTGTATCCATGTTTTGATCTTTATTTTTGAATTCTGCTTCACAATTGATTATTATGAAGTATTATTGATCTTGGATAAACTGTTATACGAATCCCTACTATTTGTCCTTCTGTCTCACTGTATTCGTTCTCTTTAAGATATTTTTTATCATCCTCAGTCCTAAATGATGACATTACTGAATATCTTTGGCCTGTAGTGCAAAGATGTATGATTACTTGATGAATATCTTTGGTCTGTAGTGCAAAGATGAACAGGTGTTGAGATGAACATGACTGACAGGTGATACAAATGAATATCTTTGGCCTGTAGTGCAAAGATGAATATTTGGGTAAAGATGATTATTAATTGATGTTACAGGGATAAAATATTGATGATGGACTTTTAAATCTTAGAAGATAGTAGAATTCTTTCTCTAATTGACTCTTCCAATGGTTTGCTGTTTCCGCTGCAGTTGTTGATCTAAAACTTGTTGTCGATTATATTCTATCAGATTTTTCTCTGTTGAAGACTAACGATAATTTGTTGTATATTATCTTAGTCATAATATTCTTTACTGGGCTAGTTAAGCTCACCCTTTTCCTTTTTGTTCCATTTTTTTTCTCAGGATGTGAGAACATAGCAGGATCTAGTCGGGGTATGGAGTGATGGTTCTAGAAAGATGCTTTAGCAGTCCTCACTATTTCTGTAAAATAGTGTTTGAATAATTGTAATGAGGATTTATTTGAGTGTGGATATTGTCCAGAAGACAATATTTGTATTTAAACTCACAGTATGTGTTGTCGTATTTTGTACGACAATTGTATTATTGAAGTTGTAGTTTGCTTTCTGTACCATGTATTTGACGACTCAGAATGGGTGTTGTATACCTATTTTGGGGGCGTCACAGTGTAATTCTTCAAACCCCAATGACTTCTCCCGTGCTCGGATCGGCGCAGCTATTTCTCGAAAATCAGATCCTAACCCATTCAATACATAGAGGATTAAATAGTCATCGAAAATGGGATGATCAATAATAGCAATTTCATCAGTCAAGGCCTTCACAGCATGGAGATAGTCTGTGATTGACCGATTGCCGCGTTGGATTAAGGTGCGATCCTCCTTTAACTGCATAGCACGAGTGCGTGATCGACTAGCATATAAGGTTTTTAGCTTTTTCCAAGCTTCATGAGAAGTCTTTGCCGTAGCAATAAGTGGTGTGATTGACGGAGATGTGGAGGCTAGAAGGGCACTCAGGATAAGTTTATCCTGTCGGATCCAGTGGGCCTTTCGCAACTTATCAGTGTCGGTACCCGTGGAAGAGGGGCACATAAATGAGCCTTCGACATAGTCGAGTAAATCGTAACCAATGAGGAGTGCTTCGAATTGAGCACGCCATTGAGGAAAGGTGGAGGGAGTTAATTTTTCATTAATTTGGGCAGTGATATTGAGAGCAATGAGGTGTTTATCTGTTGTGAAAGAAGGTTGGGTGTTGAGAATAAAGGTTGGATTTTGATCAGAGGAGGAGGACATGTTGGAGACTTAGATCGTTGGCTCGTTAGAGATTTGCTGCTCTGATACCATGTTAGAGAATAAAGATTATTGTAGTTCAATGAACAATTTCCCACACACTTTATTGATGTAATAGGAGCTGATTTATATACACAGCTAGGAAAAACTATTTATGACTATGTAAATCAATTTAGCTAAAACTAAGTAGCAGTTACAAAAATATACAAAAGTGATTTTAAATGATCTTGATTGATTGTAGGATAGATATGCTCTGTTCAATCTTAGCCTTGATTCTTGCAATCTGCCTTTATAGCTCACGTATTAAAAGCTTCCATAGACTGTCTTTTTCATCATCATTATGCCCACTCCTTCCACAAATTCGTCATTTGTTACAATAATCAAATACCCAAATATATATATACACACATAGTTTATATACTCGTAACAATTATCTGTAAAATTTATCATTTTTATACGAAAACAGAAAAGAAAAAAAAAATTAATAAAAAACAAGAGGAGAGGCTTCTCTCCGACAAATGCCTCGATTTGTCGTCATGATTTTAGAAGAATGGATACATCAGAATCGTCATCAAACATTGATCATCACCTTTTTTTAATTGAAAATTTAAAACATTATTGAAAAGAACCAACTAAGCTGGGTAAAATAATTGCCATAGAATCATCACGATACCTGGAATTAACGACTAGAGAATGAAAGATCCACCAAAATGAACGTTATGTACTACTTATAGGCCTGAAAGCTTGACATCATTTCTAGTTTCTACCTCCTCAAAATAAAGTTACTAATATAACATCCTCAATAGGGTTTGTGAAGAGCCCACTCCCTTTTACCTATTCAAGCCCAATTCTCAATATAAGTACTAAATGATGTTTGGAGAGATCCCAAATAAATCGACGTGGTTATCTTTACAAACTTATTATTTGCATTTATATATTTGCAGACTCTCAAATGTGTACGGTCTATCATCCAACTGATTACTTTACTATTGCATGAATGAATAATTCATCATAACTTGCCCAATAACGCAACAAAATAAATAGAGAGAGAGAGAGGATGATTAATAACAGAAAAATGAAAAATACTAGTACTAGTCCGCTAGTATTATTGATGACGATGATTTCGTCCTCTTCTGGTATTCACAGCCGTTGATTCATGCGAATCACACACTTGCGTCTTAAACTTACACCCAAACTTCCTTGTGAGTGAGCTCCTCCAGTTCCCTCCTTCACCTGGTGCTACTTTATCAATCTTCTCAATCGCCTTCTTCATGGTGGAACACTCACGCTCCAGCTCCTGCACTCGCGACCTCATGCTATCCATGTCCAGCCGCAGCACTTGATTTTCCCTCACCGTCGCCCTCCACGTGACGTCCCTATCCTCCTCACGTTCCCCTTCTTCCTCATGTGTAACATTCCTCGGCCTTTCCGCATCGATCGGACCCATATCAGCAGCGATAAGAGTTCCGGCGATCGCGTGACGGAGCTGAAGCTGCTCGAAGAACAGAACCTGAACCACCACTCGCAGAGGAAGCCGCTCGTTTTGAGCCGCGTGAGTGCACGCCTCTAACGTCAGCTTCTCGCAGTCCATTACACTGCATATCTTTTCTCTTTCCACCTCGGCTAGCCATGGATGAGCCTGCAAACGCGTTGAACTGAATTATTAACAACTGTACTGTATTTACAAAACGCGACACTACACAATAGACACATTGTCGTATTGGATTAAAGTAGTATAATGTAGAGACAAAAAGCTAGACATACTTTGAGATAAACGTCGACAGCTCTGTAAAGACCGTCGTCGAAGAGCCTGGCCTGTTGAGGCAAAGCAACAGCTAGTTTATAGAACTTTTCCTGTTTGAGATTCGCATCTGAACCAATTTCAGATAAGTAACCGTCGATCAATTTTCCGACTAGCATCAAATCCGCCGATCTAACGCTACTGTTATCCTCTTCTGTATTGATTCTACTCGAAAAATTCTCTTCTAGTTCATCCAGGAAGTAGCCTAATATCCTTTCAACACAATCCACGTCGTACAGCGTCTCATTGAGATACGAGTAACTCGGTATGAGAAGATCGTCGAGCGTTGCTTGTTCGAGTTGCGATCCGATCTTCTTTTCCAGTGCATCTCGACAAGTCTCAGTAGCCTTCAAAATATTGGCTGTCCTCAACAATCCGAATAAAAATCTAATCGATGCGGTTGAAGATGCTACAGAAGAGCTCTTTTCATGTGGAAGATTTGCAATTATCGTCTCCAAAAGCTCTCTCTGTTCATCCTCTGAAGGAGGTACAGAACCAGATGATAATTGCTTCCGACTCGAACGAGAGATACCTGGAATGTATCTCTTCCCGTAGGCAATCAAGCAACTCTCGATAATATCCGGACTCATGAGATCCCGAGCTCTCATGGCAGAAATCAAACGCTTAAACAGCTGCAAGCTAAGATGGCTCAGTTCATCGAACCACGTGTTGATGTTCCTTCTTCTTCCAGCACCAGTTTCAATCAGAGAACCGGATGCAGCTTCATTTACCGGCCAGCCGAAAAGAGACGGATCTGCAGTGGAAGCCCTTGCAGCTATTGAATCAATGCATCTACCAACAATGCCAAGCGTTTCTGCTTGGGGCATTAACCGCTCGCAAGACTTGAGAGTTTTAATCGAGTCTTTTAGGCTTTTGAGAACGGATTGCGAAAGAAATCTCTCGGATTTATAAATGAGGTTATCTTCCGAGTATTCATCGGTCATTTCTAAGAACTCAGCGGCGCAAAGGAGAGGGGCGACGTTTGAAGAAGACAGCTCGATTTTGACTCCGTAACAGAACTTAGCAGCAGTTTCGAATGTATCAGAACCTCCAGGAAAATCCTGGAGAGTGATGTGGCAATATTCTTCTCCATCTTGTTCTTCAATCTCTGACTCAGTTCCGTCATTGTTCCTTTCTTCTTCAGATTTTGTTTGGAGTCTAGTAGCAGTAGGATTTGTCTCTTGCTCTGTTATCAGGTCGTGAAGTTTTCTACTTTTAGACATGAGGGGAAACTGAAAAAAATTCACAAAACAAGCACATTCAGTTACTTGACAAACTCGAAGAACAGAACAGAACAGAACAAACCGACTTTAATTTCAGTTCAGTGTTAAACCAAATCTAACTGACTGACCTTGTGGAGATGGAAGGTCATGTCTCCGACCTCGATTACGACGTCGCTTGGTAATCCGGTGGTGCAAAACCTGAACAAAAAAAAATTAATAATATGCAGGGTAGGGAGCTAAAGAGTAGTTGAATAATGCAAATTTGCATACCATGCTTGTCCTTTGGAACTCGGCTTCTCAGTAGCCATCAAAATTTATTTATTTTTGTAAAAGTATAGAGCAAAATTCAGTTGGAAATATTGAATTAATTAGAACAGATCCATAAACATGAAAGAACAGTAGAATGAATGAAGGGTTGTGACTGTGTAGGAAGAAAATGAAGCAGTGCGTATAAAAGGAGGGGGGAGGGAAGAATGTGAAAGAGAGAGAATTTTGAGAAGGGACAAATGGGTTTTTGAACAAAAGTCGGAAAAGTGGATCAAATTTGGGAAGAAGTTTGGGCAATTTCTTTCCTTGTTTTGAATCTAGAGGATGAGGAGTTATTACTTAATGTTTTAATTGGTTTTTCCGTCGTGAAATTAATTTAGATTGAATAATAGTATGGCCCATGACGACCTTTGGCTCATTTCAATTCCCTTACATTCTCAATAATGATACCTCACCTAATATTGAACTAACACGAAAATGACATGAAAATATGCAACCGTTTTTTGGGACTACCACTACCCTACCCAATTCTAATTTAATTACTAATAATTTTATTTATTTTTTTAATTCTCAATTAATGTGACAAATAATAGCATCTTAAGATGGGGGTACATCTCATATATATATATATATATATATATATATATATATATATATATATATATATATATGGGTTATATTAATTATTGAATTGAGAGCGAGATACTACTACTAGTATTGTATTCGTGGCATAATCATAGGTGTTAATGTTGATGATTCTTTAATTACTTGTTTCAGCTTTCTCTTAAAAGAAGTGTTACTCCAGGTTTACTTTAATCAAAAAAATGATTTTGTAGTAAATTATAATGAGCGTAATGTTGTTCATTCGACCTGGTGGACTACATGCCTGTTTGGACACAATTAAGAGTCCAGCTACATACATACATATCGTGATATTGGGGCTACATTCATTCTTTGAGGCGGAGGCGGAGGTGCAGGTGCTGCTCATCTCATCACATATATAGTATGATACTCATAAAGGGAGGGATTCAAATCTTCCTCCTCTGCCCATTTGATTTACTCCACTTGTGAACCAAAAAGCATGTCCTATCTGAATTCTGATCATAAATGAATGAATGACTGAACGAAGGAGGATACATCTACCACCCTAAGCCCTAGGCCCTAGGCCCTTCCTTCCGTATATTAAATTGCCTTGCCATGTTAAATGATTGTCAGGAAAGGTTGGTGTTGGTCCCTCGTACTACTAATAATGGAGTACTAATCATCCACTTGTTACAAAGGCATTTTGAAAAATACTCCTACTTATTTGAATGAGCTAGAGCTAGAGCTAGGTGAAAGAAAGAGAGAGTAATCATATTCCGCCTTAATCACTGGAATTCAATTCACGTGATTTAGAGAGTGAGTAATCATTAATTCAACAAAGAGCATGAATCGCATCAAAGAAGAAAGAGATGCCAAAATGAACATACATATATAGCTTTTTGCTTCTTTCTCACATTGTCTTTTAGTAAGTACAGTATTCCACTTCCACTATATATGCAGCAGCACAGTTGCTTCCCACTACCACAAATTATGAAAGCGCCTAATCATATACAAACAAACAATACTCTGGTGCTTCCATATGCATGCATGAATATTTTAAAAAAAAAAAGAAAAAGAATTACTACTTGACAATGTAAAAGTTGGATGAAAAGAAGAGACCACAAAAACCATAACAAAATGTATATGAAATGAAGGGTAACTTAAAGAAATTATTAGGCTCTTCTCCCAAAGCCTCAAACATACAACATTATTTCAACACTACCTCCAGTACTGGAAAAGGCAGCAATCCAAGTCAACGCTCAATATTGACTTTTTATCACCTTATTCTCACTTACCATATACTACTACTCACTGAATTGGATACCATCCAACTAATACAAGGTTTTGGTTCTAGATCTCCCTTTCCTTCATTATTTATGCATAGCATAGCATAGCCCACCACTTCCCTTTCCTCCTAACCTGCAGCATCCAAAGCATCACTTCACCTGATCACCTGCGCATGCATAAAGAAACATATATACAGTAAGTACTAAACGTTATCTATCAGCAACAATCATTTCATATTCGACTCCATATGCATGGATTGGTCATGGCTTAATTCAGCTTCCTTCAATTCTTTTGTGAACATTTTCTTTGTATATAATTTTTTTAATTAGAAACAATATTATTGTTTCATGCATGCCAGATTTATATATATAATAATCTTAATTTCCACTATATATTGTGCATTGTGCAACATAAAAAATCCCTAGAGCTTGGCCGGCCCGTTACCAGTAGTGGTGGAAGTTGAGGCGGGGGGTGGGGTTTCAGAAGGGATGACAACTCCAGGCCATGAGCGGCACATGCAGTGCATGCCTCTCTCAATGGTTGGATAAAGGGTGGTTAGGTGCCTGCCGCATCCACCCCACGAGGTTTTTCCACATCGCTTGCATTCCACCTTAAAACACATTCTTCTTCTTCTTCTTCTTCTTCTTCTTCTTGCTACTCTTTCCTCTTAAGGTTTATAATAATGTGAGTTTTGGTGCTACTGCATGCCCATTTTATCTCATCCAAATTAAATCCAGTTATATATATAGTAGCATAGTCAATTCCACTTTGAAACAATCGACTTTTTCTGTTGAAATTAACGCTTCCCTTGGAAATCCTCTCCCGCCCACCATGTTTGAATAATCTAAGATTTTATTAATTTCAATACGCATTGAAATCCCGACATCAGTTTGCTTAAACAACTGTCAGGATGAGGATGAGGATGAGGATTCCTTACGTTACACTTGTAGTACAATTTTTATTTTTCATTTTTTACACGGTTCTATCTCACATTAGTATACAGTGGGTTATACTTACATGTGAGAAAAAACTATTAAAAATATGTAAAAATAGTACATCCCTAAATATAATACTTTTAGCGAACAAACTGATGACACGACAATGCTAATATTTTTAGTCTTTTAGCCACTAAATTTGTCCGGAAAGAAATTGGGTTGAAAAAGTAATGAAGGGGATTTGGTCTCATTCTGATTACAACTCACTTCGAGTTGACTCATTGCAAGTTGGTGTTCCTATGTCATTTTTTTAAAAAACAAAAATGTCGTTACAACTTTGAGTTTTTGTAAAGCTATAAACAACAATTTACTTCGAATGAATAGCGTTTTATGATGGACATCTTCCTCTACATTAGAGAATTTTAGCTTTATCCAAACTTTTTTTTTTGTTGATAATTTAGGGATGGGGGTTGAACCGAGACAACCTCTTGCTCTTGCTTTACAAGAGGCATGAGGTACCAACTGAGCCAAAATAAATTAGTAACTTTCCTTTTCTTCGATAATACTCCATCTATTCCTTGTTATTTGATCAACGTTGACAACTCTCAAATAATATGAAACCGAGAAAATATCTATTTGCTTATATTTGTGCATGTTTCTTAATACTATATACTCCGTTCCTTAATATAATTCTTTTTAGAGGAATATTTTTGTTTCTTAATATAAGTCGTTTTAGAATTTCAAGTAAGCATTAATTGCTTAATTTCTAATATTACCCCAAGTATTAAATATAACTTTGGTTCTCTTACTATTTTTTATTCAATAAATAACACTCTCTTCTTTCAATACAAGGGCAAAATAGACAATTGATATAATAGTTAATGTTATACAATCATTTTCTTAATACTTGTGCACAACTCTAAAACGATCTATATTAAGGAACAGAGGGAGTAATTTTACTCCCTCCGTTCCTAAAAGATTATCGTTTTAGAAGGAAAAAATTTGTTCCAAATAATTTGTCGCTTACAACTTTCGAGGATAATAAATTATTTACTTTCCTATATTACCCCTACCTTCTCTCGTTGTTCCAAGAAATTATCTTACTTGTATTAATAGTTTTCAACTTCCCATAAAGCGGTAGTGATGGAATTTCAAATAAATTTTACTTGATAAATGATGTAGTATTTTTTTAATCCATGTGCCAAAACCTTAAACGACAATCTTTTAAGAACGGAGGTAGTATATAAGCTTATTTACTAACACACCATTCAGCATACTTAATACTCCCTCTGTTCCTAAAAGATTGTCGTTTTAGAAGAAAAAATTTGTTTCAAAATATTTGTCGTTTATAACTTTCGAGGAAAATAAATCTTATATTACCCCTACCTTCTCTCATTATTCCAAGAAATTTTTTCCCTTGTATTAATAGTTTTCAACTTCCCATAAAGGGGTAGTGATGGAATTTCAAATAAATTTTACTTAGTAAATGGTATTTTCTTAATCTATGTGCAAAAATCTTAAACGACAATCTTTTAGGAACGGAGGTAATAAATAGAAACCATTTTTTTTTCATAGGTTACAACAAACCCTACAAGCCTGCCGAATGACAAGCTAGCAATTAGCATCTTATTCTTATATTATAAGATTAAAATAACCAAAATAATAACGTACGTCATAACCAACAACCTAGGAAACTAAACCTATTCAACTGAATTCGATGGATATCCGTAACAACCTAGAACTAAAAAACTAAATAAAGAATGATGGATATAAACTTTTGCAATCTCTCACGTGTGCCTTTACCATTACCATACCATTACAGGAAGAATTTAGCCCAAGGAAACATACGTGGTAATTGGTAAATGGTAACTATCCAACTCCCATATAAATTCTGGTCATTACTTTGGTAATAAGAAAGGCCATATGATTTGTTATATAAAATAAAGGAAAAGAAAAGAAGAACTGAATTTAATTAAACAGTGTTGTGTTTTTACCAACATCAAATTTGGCTCATTCCTCTCCCCCACACCATTTTCCACATCAATCCTACCTTGTATTACAATATGAATTTCAAGAAACTTCACTTATTACACATTTTTAAAAATTTTACCACTAATACTTGTCCACGTGATAATCAAAAAATTGACATAAACATTAACAATATATCAAATTTCCTTTCCACATTTCTTCCCCACCACCCCCACCACGCGAACATAATTCTCCAAAACACTAATAAAATAACAAAAAAATAAATTATAAAATAAAATCGTTAAAACACCCCCATAGTAATCTTCCAAGCATTTATAAGAAAAATAAAGAGTGGAAGTTCATACCAGAATCATATATAGAACAAGTACCACATACCTACATGCATTATAATCAGAACTTTGCTTCAACAATGGGTAACAGAAGCTAATACTTGATTTATCCTTAATTGACTAATTAATAGATGCTTACATCCCCCGTCTCAACAAAATAACATCAGGTCACACCAGATCCTCCAGATAGACTTCCCAATGCAAAACATTCAAGAGGCTTTGCCATCACCTTTATCTGCTGGTGGATCTATCGCAGGTTTTTTCATTGGGTTAGACTCCGTTGAGCCCGAGTTCATCAACACTCGCTTGACTCCTCTTCCCACCACACCAAGATGTGTTACTCCTGTCCCATTTGTGTGAGCTGTGGATATAGTAGGAGAATCCTGATTTCCAGTGCTAGCAAGACCCATCTGTGAGGAGCTCATAAAAGTCGAATAAGCACCCTTTTCATGGCCTTTGGCCTTGGCAGTCACCATCCCCAGTATATCTGCAAGTATAGGTGTTGGGGGGTTTGAGACAAGCTGTTGGAGATCTTCAAGCTGAAAGTATTAGAATCACAGTTAGAAAGGCAGTGAATATGTTATGGTAATACTGTTAGCATCTTTAGAGTATGCTTGTTGACACTTGCCTTCCTTTCAAGATCGCCTAATAGGCCAGTGAGTGTTTCAATCTCGTCTTTAACTGCAGCAGAATCAACCAATGTACTAGAAGAGAGTTGGACATTCTGGTCTGATTCAACAGAAACTGATGCTGTAGAACTCTTTGCTTCGTCCATCAGTCGTTGCACCCTAGACTTGCAAACTGACATAGCCTTTTGGCAATATGGAATCGCTTCCTGAGCTTTTGATCCGATTTCTAAGCACAAGCATATCCTAAAATTTCTAAATTCTCCTGTTAAGGTAGTAATTTAATAGAGAAATGGGTAAAATTCTAATTATAATTTACTAGATAACTTATAACCCATGCAGTCAATCATTGCAATCATTAGCAATAGATAAGACCTCAGACAGAAAAAGGATTTTAGATTTGAAACTTTGAAGGATACAGTGAAGCAATATGTCGACTATCTGGTTCAACCAAACGTTCCAAAATGGATAACGCTTTCAGGTAATCACTGGTGGAAGATTCAATATCCTCTGCACAAGCAGAAAAACAATAGGATGTTCAACCAAATAAGAAGCTTGCCAAAATGAGAAGAGTAGTCTTCATCGAGTCCTGATGTAACTGTAGTACAAAAAATCTCAGTTCAAACAAATTAACAGACCTCTTTCCAACGCAACCTCTGCCAAAGCAGACAGTATATCGACTTTCTCCATTGTGTCGTCCGGGTGTTTTTCAACAATTGCTCTGGCAACATCCAGCATTTTCCATGCCAAATCTAGGTCAGACTCATCCTCATCTGCTTCAGCAAGGTCCTCGGTATCACTTTCATCGTCGGCATCTCCCCCATCATTCCCACCATCATCTGTTCTCCAAAAGGAAATAATAAAATAGAATCAGATTAATATGTGATTCATACTAAACTTGGCATTCCATGCAAACAGACAGATGCATCCACATACATATGATGATTTGGATAAAGCCAACTTTATCTATTAGCTAAACCAAGACAATTTTGTCAGCCCTTAACCCTAAAGATTAAATCAACTTCTTACTTATTCTAAATCCTTTCCCCATTGTCCCTACTATGGGACAGTCTTCCAACAAAAGAGCTCCTTACTCTTGCACCAACTAGGTGTAGAACACAATTAATATTGTAATAAAATGAAAATATATTACACGTTTACATCTTTGGATTAAAGTGACGAGTGATGACAGTCTTCAGAAATCCAACACTCAAAACATATAAATTTAAAAGCCATATAAATAGCACCAGACGGGTAAAATACATCAAGATGCAACATGTAAGTAAACACTATCCACTTCACAAGTATCTTTATTTCTCTTTCTTCTATCATTCTTAGACTATCAATCCCCAATTAGGAACATGTATACATTTCAATACTAGTAAAAATGGAACTCATCTAATAAAAGTTAATGTATCTCAACACCGTCCCGACATCAAATAATTCCATACATGATTCACTGGAAAGATCTCTATCATAAAATACAGACAAAACCTACTCTAATTCCTAAATAGGTATACACAAACGATCAAGGCAATAATTGGCCTAATCAAGTCACCAAAAACTAGGTACAGATAAAAATGTTTATATTTCTCAAGCTTTTGTGTCTATGATGATTCTAACTACATATGGTCTAATGGTGAAAAGAAGTGTTTTCTTTTAAGACTTTAGATCTAGATGCGCCTTTAGTGATTTCTCTTGCACATTTTAAGAGTAACAACAAGTGATTGATATAGCTTGTATTCAGTATGCCCATCAGCAATTGCTGTAACCTCAAATAATCACTATTTTGTATGGAAGCATTTGTTGCTATAATGTGAGCTTGCAAAAATCAAAATATTTAACAGAATATCTCAAGTACTGATACTAACCATCATTGGGTGTTTCCTCCTGATGATTTGAACTCCCATTTTCTTCAGTATCAACTGAAGCAGTGGAAGATTCAGCACTTTTCACACTTTTGACAGATTCATCTTTAGCAGAATCTTCTTGAGATTTGTCCTCTTTCTTTGGTACAGAACCCAATATATCAGCCTCGTCCTGAGCTTTATACAGCAGTGCACATCCATACTTATAGTATGCGTTGACACATTCAAGAGCAAGTTCCCCATAATGCGAAGCCCTAATCAAAAGGAAACCAGGACCAAATAATTGCATCAGGGATCCATGTTCACAGTAAAAGTAAAAAATAGATATAGAGACGCTCTGCAATCCTCACAAAAAAGGAGATAAACAATATAGCATTTAAAAAGGGAAAGAAAGCAATCCAATCTTAACATTTTGATTTTTCTTTCATCATAGATATCCCCAAATTTCATAACTGTGTTAATAAAAAAAAATTTGGCCTCCATCAATATAGAAGTCCTATTGTTTACAATCTCAGTTTCCAAGTGCTAAACCACGCAAAATATTCTTGGTCCAAAATAGTATCAGTGTTCTAACATCCCCGCCTAGGTAGCTTAATCCCCAGGCTGGGCTCTAAGCGTTACTCTACAGCCTCAATTTTGGTTGGGCACCTAGCCCTCGCCTAGGTAAAATCAATTCTCTAATGCATCGATTTAAAGGCTTTGAAACTCTAAAATACTTGAAATGATTTGTTAAGCCTTAAAAGATTATTTTTATGGGTAGTTTTTCATGTAAAATTTTAAAATATTACATCTACTATATGCTTTGTAAACTATATCAAGTATATAAAATAGAAATATAAATAAATGAGAGCGCCTAAGAAAACGCCTAGTCCGCCTAGGAGTCCCTTCTGCAGCTTAGGTCTGCATCGTCTGCCTACCGATTTTTAGAACACTCAATAGTAACGTCAGAAGCCATCAATTATAGAATAGTAGATAAAAGTTAGTAAGCATACCTTTTAAGGTGAGTTCGGATTTAGGTAAATTTTATGGGATGGGTGGGGGAATTTGTTTCAAGACATAAAGAACATAAAACACTCGCAACCGGTTAATAAACACGAAGAATAATTCTTCACATTAATCACCAGGTATCCTTGTTATACTGCTACACTACAACACAAAAAAAAAAAAAAAAACTTCATAAGCTCAGGAGTAACCCAGCACCAACAAGTTTTATTTTAAGACCCTAAACTTCAGATTTTATAACTTAGACTACAAATTACAACATGAGACAGGTAATGACATTAGATATTTAAAAAGAGAGAGAGAGAGAGTGGTTAGAAACTAAAATTAGTGCTTAACCTCAAATAATACAAACTTAATCAACTATTAACCAAGACATTCAAGTTTCTTGACAAATATCATCATTTTATCATTGATTCAAACAGAAACTAAAAAGGAAACCAAAAACAATTTGCAGCAAGCAAATCCCTAATAAACCTGATTTCTAGGGCACGACTGTAGCAGTCGGTAGCTTCAGCATAATCGTGTTCTTTGTCTGCCTTGGATCCTCTCACCATCAACTCTTCCGCGTACTCCAGCGATTTCTCGTGCTCAGCATCGGACGTGATACCTGAAGTCTCACCATTGTTGTTGTTGCAAGATGACTCTGTTCCTCCTAAAGCGTTCGATTCAATGGTTGCTTCGACAGAAGCTTTGTTTTGTTCCATATTGGGGGTTAGGGTTTCTGATTTCATTACCTCGTCGGCCATGGGTATATCCTCGAGTTGGAAATGAAACCCTCAAATGAAGTTCTCTTCCTGTGATTTAAAAAGACGCTCTATGGCGACTAAATTGCAAATCTAACTCTCCTGTTTGTTATTTTTTTGTAAAAGTGTTCCTTAAATTTTTTTCTTAGCACAAGCCTCCCTCTTAAATACATTAATTGTGCAAAATTGTTCATTCAACCCCTTTTATCAATAAAAATTTGAATTTTTAAAAATTAAATTTGACAAAAAATATTAATATATTATTCATGCCTAAAATAAAATTATTATGGGACCTATTTGAGAGTAACAAAAATCGTATTTATGATCGAGAATGGACAAATATGAGTTAAGAGATCTTAAATTAGGGTTTGAATTCATCTAAATCAAATTATAGTATTACATTAGGGTTAAAATTCATCTCAACCAAGTATTTTGTAAAATTAAAGTTACAAGTAGACGTAAGGGAGTGTTGCAAATGGAGTGGATAAATTGATTGCTACCTTGGAAATATGATGACACGCACGTTAGCATTATAATAACCTTAATTTATGTAACAAAATAATATGTTAGCATTTTTTGTCAAATTCAATTAACAAAAATTGTTTTATTATCAACGGAGAATGATAGAAGAATAATTTTGTATGACTTATGTATTTATGAGAGAGACTTGTGCTAAAAAAATAATTTTAGGAAACACTTGTAAAAATATGACAAATAGAAAAGCTAAATAGTATATATATGTACATGTTATACAAAAATGATGAAAATTTTGGGGGGGTACTTTAGTCCTTGTCATTTCACAATTTATTATGAGTTCACATAGTGTGCATAATTTGTGAAATATTACATGTATAATTTATTTGATGTAGTTAAAATTCAAATAATTACAAAGGCATGTTAGTTTCTATTATAATAAATAAATAAATAAATAATAATGTTAGAATTAAAAATATATCTTAAACTTAACAAGATTTTATTTAATCTACTTGTTGTAAATTACCTAAAACATTTATTACTCATCACAGTTATTAATTTTAAAAGTTAATGAAATTCATTATAAAATTTTGTATTTTAATTAAAAAAATTATCTCTATTTTTGAAAGAAATGGAAGTAGCATCCACATTCAGGGTTGAGTAGTTAGGCAAGTAACGGTTTATTAGGAGTCGTCATTAGGCGGGCCCATCCAAAATCCAAAATGCGTAAAAAAATATCTCCACTATCTGCTAAGCTAATGCGTAAGAGAAAATTATAAAGACCGGGTAAAAAGAGATTATACAAGCTCCTTCAATGGCTGTTGTGGCTTCAAATCTCGTCGGTCTCCACACACTGAAGCCTTATTATTTTCAATCCCGTCCATCTCTGCACCTCATTAAACCATCTCTTCACTCGCAGACTAAAAAGCTCAGTTGCCAAAGGATATACTGCCAAGCGGATCCTAATACGACCCAATCGTCCGCACAGGTATTATTTCTATTTCATTCAATTTTACTGAAATCATGATTTACACTTTGAATTCAGCCCAATTGTTTGTTGGTTTTGGCCTTTTATCAAACGGTTTTAACGGTGGATATGCATACATACAAAGAAAGCGGAACATACTCAATTGTTAATACATCTTATGCAGGAAAATCTGCCTGTAGGGCCTGATGCGGACAATGATGATAATACCAACAATGATACCGATTCTACTACAATGGATACTGGATTTCCTGTCTACCCTAACAAAACTTTCAATAAACAGTTAGCATTTGTCTCTGTACTTGCAGCCGTAGGACTTTTCTTATCGGGTCGCCTAGATTTGGGTGTTTCTTTAAAGGACCTCTCTGCTGCAGCATTACCCTATGAACAGGTCTTCTTGTTATGCTATGCACTCCTATACTTTGATGTTTAATTTGTACATGTGTTTTGATATATTGTATGTATTGGGATGGATATTTTTGGAGGAGCATGTTGAGGGGCAGGATGAGTTTTAGCCATTCCCCCTCCCAAATTCTTGAATTGAGAGCTAACTCCTAATAGTGAATTAGGGATGCTTAATTTCCATTCCTCTATGCGGTACTTTAGATAGACCACCACAACATGGTTCTTTCATTATTCCCTCCAATCCAAAATTTCAAATACATTTCTAGAAATGTAGTAGTGATCTCCTGATAGTACTCAATCGGCCTAGAATTAAGTATGACATGATAGGAACTTTATGGCACCTTATTATAGCCTAAAAATAAAAAATGTATCTCTAATTTTAAATGGACAAAAAAAAGGAAATTTATCTTTAGTTTTGGAACGGAGGTAATACATTATTTTCACCAATTCACTTTGGACATTTTAAAGCCTTGTTGTTATTACCACTGACCTTTGCCTTCTAGCAGAATCTTTTCTTTCTGTGCCTTACCTTCAATTTATTTTTCCTTTTATTTGGTGACTGGTGTTTTGTCTTCTTTTTCCGTTTTGGGTTTGAAGTTTGTATTTGATATATATGTGGTATTGTCATCCTCTGATGTATTTTGGGCTTGTTATACAGGCAATCTCAAACGGGAAGCCCACTGTTGTGGAGTTTTACGCAGATTGGTGTGAAGTTTGTCGTGAACTAGCTCCAGATGTATACAAAGTTGAGCAGCAGTACAAGTAATTTTTCTTTAGTTCTTATATCATACATGATATTCATTATAAATTACCTTCTCAATGATTCTGAAGGTTCAACACATAATTTTATGTTGTTTGTTTTGGTACCTCATATGATAATGGCCATCATAAGCTGTTCTCACTAAAATTTTGGATTTTTCTTGTTAACCTTAACCCTCGTAATTGAGGATTGTTCTTCATATTAATTCAGGGATCGTGTGAATTTTGTTATGCTGAATGTTGACAACACAAAGTGGGAACAAGAGCTTGATGAGTTTGGTGTTGAGGGTATCCCACATTTTGCATTCTTGGATGGAAAAGGGAACGAGGAGGGTAATATTGTAGGCAGGCTTCCAAGGCAGTACCTTCTTGAGAATGTGGATGCCCTTGCTCGTGGAAAAGAATCTATCCCTCATGCCCGTGTGGTGGGACAGTATTCAAGTGCTGAAGCCAGGAAGGTGCACCAAGTAACTGATCCAAGAAGTCATGGTTAGGCATCAATTGTATACATACTGAAGAAACTTACACAAGGTTTCATTAACCTTCTTGTGGTTTTTACTCTTTTGAATGCAGTTGTAAATGAGTTCTGTTTATTAATATTTTTATCTTGATTTCATTTGGCATTCTGTCCTGCACTGAGAACTTTCCGAGCAAAGATAAAAAAAGTCACCACTCAATGCATGATATTAGTATCATCATGAAGTTGTTCTCCCATTTCTAATGTAATGGGAAGCTCGTGATTTGTAAAGGGGTTTGCTTGTAACCAATCTTTCCGCAGCTTGTTTGTAACCAATCTTTCCGTGAATCATTTTAGTTTATGTGCTTTGTATGCTTCTCTTTCAGATAATCCTCCAAGGCTCCTGCTCAAGTTAGACGAGCCACAGTTATGCTCAAGGAAGTTACTTTTTAAGCGATTTGCCTAACCTTTGAATAGGAGTACATTATAAATCAAAAATATGATATGTATTATGTACTGAAACTGAGCATTAAAAGATTGAATAAAAGTTATACATGCTAATTACAAGGTTGGCAAGATCCATGGCATTCCAGTTTGTTTGGGTCTGGTGGAAATGAAATGCCAAGAAAGATGGACAAAAGTGTTGAAAACTGATTCAAACCTTTTCTTTTGTTTTTGGTACCTAAAGAAGCAAAGCACCGATTATTTGCATTTGGTAATTTTGATTAACGCGTTAAGGCCTAGTCAGTCGTACAAAAATTTTGTCCTCTGCTTCACCATGCTACAAGGATAGGACTCCTATCCGCCATTTTATGTTCCCATCAAATTGTTCTTCGTTCTTTTCTGTGTAAGAAGTGGAGATTTGCAGCCTACTTGCAAGTTATAGCAGGCTATGTACATTAGACTTGGATTACGAGCAAACAAAAAGTCTGCATAATCCTGCCCCTGTTTTACTAAAACCTTCGATTTGGATTTAAACCCAAGTATACTTTCAATGTTGACAAAAATTACCGAATTTTTTGTTGGTGTACAACTATATAGCTAGATAATTCGGACATTTGTCACTTGTCGGATCATTATTGTGCAGTTCGGCTATTTTAATGAATATAAATGAAACTACTAGTACTAACTGAGCTGCATATGCTTTGGAAAGAATTTTGATGAAACAACAACTTTATTTAAATTCCGGTATTAATCCCACACCTTAAATAATAGTATATAAATTAACACAATAGTTGAATTTCAAACATATCCACTCCCTCCTTCAACCAATCATACAATCTACAGACTGTCATTCTTTATTTCTCTGCTTCATTATTTGTTTGTAGAACACTCCTCTCACATCAACTACTCACAGATGGCAAATGTCAAATAGGTGGATAAGAATGCGAGTTTCACTTCTTCATTTATAGACACACTATACTTGGTTTTATGTGTGCTTTTTCAGGTTCTCTATCACTTGTTACGTCTAAACAGATGCCTCAAATAGGTGGAAAATGCGATATTATACCTAGTACTTCTGACATTTATATATCCCTGCATGTCCGATCATTAAATGATTTAATCCAGTTAGTACTATACTTGATTAATCTTAATATTTGAATCACATGACAGAAAGCTCAAGGATCAGTTGCGATAATCAAGAATATGTTTAGCAAGGTTGAGCTATCGGTTTCTTCTTATGATACTGCATGGGTTGCTATGGTCCCATCCAGAGACTTAGGCCGGTTTTTCCACATTGGGATCTTGGAAAATCAACAACCACCATCCATTGCTTGTTGAAGATACCCTCTCCTCCTCCCTTGCATGTCTACTGGCTCTCCAGAAGTGGAAAGTCGACGAGTTGCCTATCAAAAAAGGCATGATTTCTTTGTCCAACGGATACCTTTTGTTTTTAATCTTTGGATATTCATCTTAATAAATCAAGAAAACATCATTCTGCAAGGCCTCGACTTTATTCAGTCACATAGTTGGGCTGCAGATGATGATCGTCAGATTTCTCCAATGGGGTTTGATATAATATATCCAGGCATGATCGATCACGCCAGAGAAGTGGATTTGAATCTTCCCATGGATTCAGCTTCTGTTGATGCTATACTTGGCAAGCGATGTATGAAAGTTGAAAGGTGTTCTTTTTTTCAACTTTACCTGCTTGATTCAAGCTAGCACCATACTAGTACATATTAAATTCATTTTTCACTGATATTCAGAGCTACTTCTTTGTACTAAAAGACTTGTAAATAACACATTTGTAGTATTAAAGAGTACAGAGGCCATCTAGCATATTTAGCGGATGGACTGGGTAGATCATATGGCTGGAAGGAGGCAATGCAACATCAAAAAAGTAATGGCACTCTTTTTAATTCACCATCCACAACAGCAGCCTTCAAGATGATAGATGCCTTGACTATCTGTTCTCCCTCTTGAAAATCTATAAAAATGCAGGTATAATTTTCTTTCCTTAATTTTAATAGGCCGTCATTTATTCCTAAAGTTTTTTCCTTTCCCTCGGTTCCTTCAACTTTTCCGCTAGATATATATATATATATATATATACACCAGGCTATTCATGGTTTACCAACTCGAGAGGTTAGGCATAGACCCATTTTTCAGATATGAGGTAGAAGGTGTTTTAAGTGATGCATACAGGTAATATCCAAAAGTAATTAACTTCTATAACTTAATGAATCTCCTGCATTAAGGAACTTAACATAGTTTTGCATACAGGCATTGGATGCAGAGGCATGAAGAGATATTTCTGGATGTGTCTTGTTAGGGCAATAGCATTTCGACTTCTTGGAATGAATGGATATGATATTTCATCAGGTGTGTATTACAGGCTTCAAAGTTCAAATGATATTTTCTTGTCTAATGTGGACAACGAATAAACTAGAAATATTCTCAGTGCAGGTGAATTGGCAGAATTTGATGAAAAGGACTATTATTTCGATTCTGTAAGCCCACAATTCACAGATACAAAGACAATTCTTGAACTGTACAGGGCTTCACAGATCAAAGTATTAGCTTTTCCTATCTGTACTTTTTGAGTTTATCTTATTTTATGTCTTCCGCTCTGTTTCTGAATTTTAAAATGAACAGAAAGGAAAAGAAATGGACGGAAAATTTAAGTTTTCTTTCCAATTCTTATGTTTCTGAGTTTTTTAATAAACGGAAAAGAAAAGAAATGGATAGAAAACTTGGCCACTTTTCCTGCCAAAGTTTTCCGTCCAAAATTGGCATGATTTGGACGGAAAAGAAATTAGAATAAGTAATATTTTTATAATTCCCATATTAGCCTCAACTTTTAATATAATAAATTTTAAATTACAACTCATGTCCTCAATTTTAAATTTTCTATCCTTTTCCATTAAAAACTCAGAAACAACACAAAGGAAGACTTTAAGTTTTCTATTCTTTTCTTTTCTGTTCTAATTTAAGTTTTCTATTCTTTTCTTTTCTATTCAAAACTCAGAAACAGAGCGTTCAGGTGGAGTATGCCTTGCAATACCCTCATGGAAGTATGGAACGGATCCAACACAGGATACAATTAGAGCAATACCATCTAGAAAATATTCAGCTTCTCAAAACATCTTACAGGTATACCACCTCAACTCTAAAGACATTTGGATGAGGTCTATTTTGAAAAACAGATTATTAGATGATATGAATTTAGCATTTTCTTCACTCCAGGTGCTCCAACATTGATTGTCAGCAAAGAAATTAGAGCATTTTCAATTCAAGATTTTAACTTTTGTCAAGCCATGCACTGTGATGAACTTGGGCAGTCCGTTTGATGAAAATATACCCTCTATTAAATACATTACCGGATTACTTGTGCACCTAGATGTATGCAGATGGATGAAAGATAGCAGAATGGATAATCTTGAGTTGGCTAGGGTGAGGCTATTTCCCTGCTACTTCACTAGTACTGCCATCCTTTTATTCCCCTGAACTAAGTGACGCTAGTTTGTCATGGTCTAAGAATTCCTTCCGCGCAATTGTCATTGATGATTCATTTGATGTCAGCGGTTCACAAGAGGAGCTTCTCAACTTCATTGAATTGGTTGAAAAGTATGATTCTGAACTTTATCTACAATTGACTTTCCTACTTTTAAACTACCTTTAAAAAAAATTGCAATGGACTATAGGTGGGATTTACACTCACCTGTTGGTTTCTGTTCCAAACAAATTGAGATCTTATTTTCTGCACTTTACAACACACTGAATGAGCTTGCAGACAAAGCTTTCATAGCACAAGGACGATGTGTCAAACATCACCTTAAGGAGTCTTGAGCACAGATTTCAGTTTCGCCTAAACACTATATTCAATTCTTTCAAAACTCCATTATCGATGAGTTTGCACAATTGGCTATACTATCTCAAATCAATGATGAGAGAGGCAGAGTGGGTGAGAAACAAAAAAACACCCACTATGGAAGAGTAGATGTCGGCTGGGAATGTGACTGTAGGCCTAGGACCTGTTGTTCTCATAACACTAAATTTTCTAGGTACAGAATTGCCGGAGGAAGTTGTAACAAGTGAGTTGTAACAAGTGAAGAGTACAACAGTTTGTACATTTTAACCACCATAATTGGCCGCATTTCAATGATCTTGTATCTGCCGAGGCAAAAAAGAATTCCATGAGCTGAGTGTAACTGCTTAGAAATTTTATCTTATACCTTCTGTTAAATCAAGTAAAATATTACTGGCAGGAGTATCACCCTAGTTAAGACCTTGATGAAACTGTAATATCGTATCTGTTTCAATTTTTTATTTCATAGAGAGACATCGTTGAAAGCAAAAGGAATAGCCTATGGTTATATGTAAATCAAAGTCATGGGGAAATCAGTGAAGAAGAGGTTATGACGAAAATGAGGAGAACCATATAAAGTAACAGGAGAAAACTACTACAAATGATCCTTCAAACGAAGCAGAGCTTGGTTCCAAAAGCTTGCAAGGATTTGTTTTGGAAGGCAAACAAGGTTCTTCACCATTATTACATGAGCAGCGACGAGGTCACGTCTCCACACAAAGTAGTTGACGAAATGAATTTATTCATTCTTGACAAAATCGAAAATTTGACAGATATGTACTGAAGCTGATCAATCAGTGCTTTTCATGAAATTTCAATTTCTGATGTTCATCTGCAACTACCCTATTTGATAGAACATGACCACAATTTTGATATTCTCCGGGGCAAAGACATGTACACAGTATAACTTAAGAAAAATCAACTCCATTATAGAAAATAATTTGTTATATGATATGACCACTACATTCTATCTGTACTTCAAAAAGAATTATAAACAGCAGTTTGTAGTGTCAATCTTACATCTATGAGAAATTTATAGGCAGCAGGTAACCAATAATTATAAAATACATCTATAATATTCACAAGTTAAGATGAAGCTACTCACACAAGATATTAACAACTTTTGGTCACCGAATAATATTGCCCAGCAAGCTATTTGTTGATGGCGAGTTCTGTTCACTTGACCAAACGTCCTGCAGAGTAACAGGTGAGCTATCCTTCACCTTTTCCATTGTAGTCAGACAATCTAGTGCCCTATGTGTGACAATCACCCTTCGACTTGCAACCCCTACTTTCTTTACTGTCATGCTACCTACTGACTTCTCACTTCCATTAAATGGTGATGAACAAGAGGATGCCACTGATGATCCCATGCATATATTCTCCTCCATTGGTGCCCAACCACCAAGTCTAATCTGTTCTAGCTCATCTGCAACTTCCATCATAGAAGGTCTCATGTCCCTATGAAAAGCAAGGCATCTAAAAGCCAACTCTGCAACCTTGTGAACAGATGAAAGAGTCCAAGCATCCCTATTTGGCTCAAGGAATGGATCTATTATCTCATCCACACAACCTTTTCCAATCTTGTCGCTTGCAAGTGTAGCCAAATTAATCTCAGTGGAAGGTCGAGAGAAGTCAACCACCTTCAACGCAGTTACAATCTCTACAAGAACCACCCCAAAACTGTAAACATCACTTTTATCAGAAAGATGGAAGTTTTGATGGTACTGAGGATCAACATAGCCAGGAGTCCCTTGTGGGGCTGTTGAAATGTGAGAATCATCTGTCATGCCAAGTCTGGAGAGACCAAAATCTGCTACCTTTGAATTGAAGTTGACATCTAAAAGTATATTACTGGATTTAATGTCTCTGTGGTATATTGGGGGATGCATATCTGAGTGGAGATGAGCAATTGCATGGGCAGTCTCTATCGCAATGGTAAGGCGTACTGTCCATGGAAGGCCCGTACCCCTTTCTCTTTGTAGATGCTGAGCTAGAGTTCCATTGGGCATGAATTCATATACAAGAATCTGTTCACCGTTCTCAATACAGCAACCTAAAAGACGAACTAGATTCTGATGGCTCACAGAGGACAGAAGATTTATCTCATTCATGACCTGTTCAATGTCCCGATGTCTTAGTTTCTTAATGGCAACCCACTCATCATTATGGAGCTTTCCAGCATAAACTGTACCATAGGCTCCAATTCCCAACCTTTGTTTCTCAGAGAACCCATTTGTTGCCCTCTCAATATCTTTGTAGGGGAAGAGAGGAACAGTAGAGCTGCCTGTGGCTTCAGTTAGAAGACGTTTTGCACTCATTTGGTTTTTCAGAGAAGCAGATCGTCTTCGGACACAATAACAGATGAGAGCCAGAGCAGTCAGTACACAAGCTCCAGCAACAACCCCTGAGAATAAAAAAAAGTGGATAATCCTTAAAAATTGTGGGAGGAAAGATAAAAATAAAATAAAATCTTTGGCAATAGAAATTGGGATAGTCTGTAACTGTTAGTCTTGGCATTAAAGGGGAAAAGATCTTACCTCCTATCAAAATGCCTACTCTGGCAGCTCCTCCACATCGACCAGACATGTATCCCGAAGCATTGCAGTTTGAAACTGATTATGAGCAAGTCAACATATATAAAATATCGATCAGCAAAGGTGACAAATGCAAAATATAGCATCAAAATCTGCAACTGAAGCAGAAGTATGTTATTGACGATATTCCACAAACCAGTTCCACTACTACTGTTCCAAACATTCAATATACAACAAATGTCAATGCTAGTCAGGATATACAGCACCACAGTATCAAGACTCAAATGCAACATTGTCTACAATACACTAATGCCTCTGTACAGCTAGACAAGCGTACAACATGGATGTAATAAGTAACTTAAGTAATGCCATGTGTCTTTAGTTGATAGGTAGTTCATAGCAAGTTAGGATTGATGATGTAATAAAAGCTTTCTCTGTAAGTTGTAGTAATTGGTAATGAAGAAATGAAATAATTTTTCTTATGTTGAATCTACATCTCCCAATTTTCTCTCTCTAAATTCTATGATGAATGATGAATTTGTTATTCAGTTTTACAAACTTTACATATGTATAGCTAATAAATTTTATTATCAGAGATGTTTTTATGGACGTCTTTCATCTGGTAGATATCAAATGTGCAAAAGGCTAGAGCTAATTACATTGCCTAACAGTGTGTAAAGGCTGGGAGGGAACATGAGTACTTCAAATGTTATAATTTCTTGACCGGATAAACTCACAATGTACAATTCTTCTATATTTTTCCTCTGCTGCAGGGTGGGTGAGAGGGAGAGTGGGTGGGTGGGTGCGTGGGGTGGAAGACCGGGGATGGTATATTTTGATTACAAAGATCGAAAATGATTAGAAAAATATGTTGAGCTTTGTTGCGAGTAGACACATGGATATATATATATATATATATATATATATATATATATATATATATATATATGCATTAATTAATTTATAAGTTATGTCATTGTATCTACTCAAACATGTTTTTGTCCCAATATCTCCAAGGACAGAGACTCACTCTATTTACATACAACTGCCGAAAGAGGTAAAGATTTCAAATTTACTTATCGAGGTTAGGATTTTAAGTTTACTTTAATTGATCTTCAATAACATCCTCCGACTCTTCCTTGTTAAAGATTACTGCTTTTCAACAAAGCATGTGCTCCCTAATCAACTCACTAATTAAATGGCTAATAGCTTTTACTTTTCTAGAGATACATATTTGAAACCTACCATATAAATCATTGCCGGATAATATGATTTGGGTAAAAATTATGTTAAATATAGTTTTATTCTAATAACATTATTTTCGGACAATATAAACCGCCTGCAATATTTTTAAAACACAATTTAATTAGTTCCATCAATGGCAGAATCCATCAGGGCCGGCCCTGGGCATAGGCCCAAGAGGCATAGGCCTAGAGCCCCAAAATGTAGGGGCCCCAAATTTTTTTTTTAATATGTATAATTGTATATAAAAAAAAGAAAGTGATATCTATCAAATTGGAAACAAAAAAATACACGAAAAAATTTTCTTTCTCCGGCTGCATATGATCATCGCACAGACACACATCTATTCAGGGCCGGCCCTGGGCATAGGCCCAAGAGGCATAGGCCTAGAGCCCCAAAATGTAGGGGCCCCAAATTTTTTTTTTAATATGTATAATTGTATATAAAGAAAAAAAAGTGATATCTATCAAATTGGAAACAAAAAAATACACGAAAAAATTTTCTTTCTCCGGCTGCATATGATCATCGCACAGACACACACATCTATCATCTCTTCTTCATCCAGTCCAATTCTCAAAATAATTTTGTTTTACCAGGTAAATAATTTCTCCATTATTTCTTACTTTTAATACTTTTATTCCATAAGATTGGTTCATGCTCAGTTGCTCCAATTGAAATTGTAAACAGTAAAATCCTAATATAGAAACTTTGTAACTTTCATAGTCCATCATACAACATACACAATAAATTGAAACTTTGAAACTTTTAATATTGAAATTGTATACAGTAAATTGAAATTGTATAAATTGAAATTGTATACAATAAATTGAATGTGGGTTTTCTAAAAGTTTGGGGATATGGAAGAATGGTTATTATAGTTTGCAACTTTGCATAATTGGTAAAACCCTAATTACCTGCTATGGAAAAATCTACGTGGTTCTTGAGATTATCTTATTGAGCTATTAATCTTATATTCTTATTGAATTATTGTCTTATTGCATAATTGGATCAGAATCAGATTGCCATATAATGCCTCCAAATAGAATTAGAATTCAACCATCAGGGGCTCAAAAGAAAAAACAGAGGCAACAAAGAGATGCACTAGTCCAAAGTCAATCCGGATCTCTTAATAGGTACTTTAAGAGAAATACAGAACAAGTGTAGACTGGTACTAATGTGAATGTACATGAGAATGAGAACGAACAGGAGAACAATGAGAATCAGAATGTTGATGATAGTGGTAACATGGATGAGCCAAATCTTATAGAAAATGAGGAAGAAAGAATTATAGCTGAAGATGATCAACAAAATGCAGGAGATAATGGTAGTATGGAAGATGTAGGTGAAAATATTGATATGCAAGAGGAAGATGATCAACATGGTTCAAGAGCAGCATTTGATTTTCCATTCGACATTGATGATCCAGGAAATTGGGAGAAGATGAAACAAAATTCCAAAGACTTTTTAGTTGAAAGAGGTCCTAAAAGAGAGATTAATTTCACATTTCCAGATGATCACAAAGGGAGACGATTCAGTTCTAATAATTATTGTTGTGTCTTATCTAATGGTGAAAAGAAGAACAGGAGGTGGTTAGTGTACTCAATTTCTTTAGATAAGGTATTTTGCTTTTGTTGTAGATTGTTTAGGCAAGATCATGACAAGAATTTGTTGGGTCACCTTGGTAATGAAGGACTAAATGACTGGAAAAATGTAAGCGCAAGACTTGCAAATCATGAAAAAAATAAGCATCACCTCAGTTGCTTTACTAGCTGGATTGAATTGGAAACAAGATTAAAAAAGAATGCAACAATTGATCAGGGGTTGGAAGAACAGATCAAGAAGGAGAGAGAGCATTGGAGACAAGTACTACAGAGGATCCTAGCTGTTGTCAAAAGTCTTGCAAAAAATAATTTGCCATTTCGTGGGAATAATGAGAAATTGTGTGAAGAGAACAATGGAGTTTTCTTACAAGTGATTGAGATGATCTCTGAGTTTGATCCAGTAATGCATGAACATGTTCGACGTGTTTTGAAGAAAGAAACTCATTACCATTACTTGAGTCACAACATCCAAAACGAAATGATTCAGCTCCTAACAAATGAGGTTAAAGCTTCTATTGTTGCAACTATTAAAGAGGCAAAATATTTTTCTGTTATACTTGACTGCACACCAGATGCTAGTCATGAGGAGCAAATGTCTCTTATTGGCCGATGTGTAGATGTTACAACAAGTCATATTGTGGTGAGAGAATTCTTTTTGGGATTTTTAAAGGTGGATGATACAACGGGACTTGGATTATTTAATGAGCTTACAAATGCACTTGACAGTCATACACTTAATATTGGTGATATACGTGGACAAGGATATGACAACGGATCTAACATGAGAGGAAAGCACAAGGGTGTCCAGAATAGACTTCTAGAGGTAAATTCTAGAGCATTTTTTACACCTTGTGGTTGTCATAGCTTGAACCTTGCAATATGTGATATGGTTAACTGTAATCCTAAAGCTGATTATTTTTTTGGAGTGGTACAACGGATATATTCATTCTTCTCATCTTCAACAAAGCGATGGAAAGTTTTTAGGGATTATGTGGACGGGCTCAGTCTTAAACCGTTGTCTGAAACACGATGGGAGAGTCGTGTGGATAGTATAAAAGCTTTTAGATATCAAGCTCCCAAAATAAGAGATGCTTTAAATTGCTTGGCAAAAGATGGTGATGATTCTAAAACAAGGTCTGCTGCTCAATGCATGGCAACATATGAAATGGATTTTGAATTCTTGTTGGGGATGGTTATTTGGTATGATTTGTTGCATGCTATCAATATTGTGAGTAAAGTTCTCCAAACCGAAGACATGCATATTGATATTGCTATTGAAGAATTGGAAACGCTTATGTCATTTATCCAAAAGTATAGAGAAACTGGATTTGATGAGGCCTGGATCATAGCTAAAGAAATTGCAAGAGAGATGGAAATTGAAGCTACATTTCGTGAAAAAAGAAATACTCGGAAAAGAAGGCATTTTGATGACAGTGATAGTGAAGATGAGGTGACACCATCAGCTTTGGAATCATTCAAGGTCAGTTACTTTCTCTGTATAATTGATCAAGCACTTTCTTCACTTCAAAGTAGGTTTGAGCAATTTAAAAAATATGAAGATGGTTTTGGATTTTTGTTTAAGTTGGAGAAATTGAAGTCTATAGATAATAATAGTTTGATGGACTATTGTAAGAATCTTGAAACTTTGTTAAAAAATGATGATGTCTTTGATGTTAATGGAAGTGACCTATTCCATGAGTTGAGCTACTTGAAAGGTGCTATACCAAAAAAGACAAAGAGGGCAGTGGATGTATTGCACTATTTGAAGCAAATGGAAGAGTGTTACCCAAATGCTTGGGTTGCTTATAGAATTCTATTAACCATACCAGTTACTGTTGCCTCTGCTGAGAGAAGTTTTTCAAAATTAAAGTTGATCAAATCTTATCTTCGATCCGCAATGTCACAGGAAAGATTGAACGGTTTAGCTTTGTTGTCGATTGAAAAAGAGTTGGTTCATAAGCTTGACTATTCAAGCTTAATTGAAACTTTTGCGGCCAAAAATGCAAGAAGGGTAGTTTTTCAGTAATCAGGTACTGATCTTTGTAATTGTAACATTTTTATTTGAACTCAATAGTATCCTATTAAGTGATATTGAAAATTGAAGTCTTTTTTTTATCATTTGTTGCTCTTGAAGAAGTGACTTTTTTTAAAATGTAAGGGGTCCCAAATTTTATCTTCGCCTATAGCCTTGAAATTGTCAGGGCCATCCATTATAGGAAAATTCTCTTCTAGTCGGTAAATTTCAATTTTTTAAGCCAAAATTGACCATAAAATCCCCAATATTTATAAGAAAAAATCAGTTGACAACTTCATTCATTCTGACCAAATTTTATACTACTATATTGCTCTAACATGAAATTTTCAAGACAAATGGCTTGAAGACTTGGTGGCCCAAAAAGTCAAAAAAATAGTATAATAATAATACACATAAATTATGGTAAGGATCTCTCTTCATAAGTTGGATCAATCAATCATTAGACTTTTTGCCAAGGCATGTGAGTACTAGATTGAATGAAACAGCGGGAATCCGAATATATAACCTTTAACTTTATTTTAAATGACCGATATATTTTATTATATCAATTTATAATAAGAACAATAAATTTTTGTCCAATCTTTTAAATAATTATAGACAAAATAAATATAATATAAAATTATTTTATAAATCATAAAAAATAAACATATAATTTAATCACATATAATTAATAATCTTAAAATTATAATTCAATACGAGTGTATTTAAATTTTATTTATTTGTATAGAATAATTGAGTTGGACCAAAAGAGGGAGTGGGACAGATCAGAACGCACCCCCCGGCTTTAAATGTATTGCCCAGAGTCGAATGCAGTTAGGTAATTCGACCAAAACTACTACTACTAAATAAATAAATGCACAACCATACATAAATAAATGTAAAAACAAGGTAAGTTTTAAAATGTAAATACAGGCGGCATTGAACTAACCTTTCCGGCAACCGTCGCCCGCGGTAAAACCGTCTCCTTTAAACCCTTCCTTACACCGACAACGGAACCCCATCTCTCCACCGGCAAGCGCCACGTTTACGCAATTCGCTTCCCTGACACAACTACACGACCCTGTCAGCCACCACCCCAATTCCACCGACTCAAACTTCAGCTCCACCGCCGAATTCATACTCCTATTCTCAATCGAATCAACCGCGATCGATGTGAACAGCACCCTACAATTCGTTCGCTTCAAATTCTCCAAAGACATGAACTTCAGTCCTATATCTTCTTCTGAATAACAGCTAATATTGCCGGAGTCCGGTTTACATCCCGGTACAGAGAACCGATCTTCCAACAAACTCCCTTGTATCACGCAGCCGTTTAGCTGCGGCCTACAGTTCCGCAGCAGAAAGTTGTTTCTCCAAGTCGGCGCGTAATTGTGGTTAAAAAATCGATCGATCTCGTGGATATGACGGTTGCATTTTGCTGGTAAATTGACGAGTATATTATCAGTTGTTATATTCTGAACCTGGAAATCGCCGATTTGGATGTACTTATTGGGCGTGCAATTAAGACGAATTTCACACCCTTCAGTAAACCCAAACGGATATTGAACGCGAATTTCTCTGCTAGCAGTTCCACAGTAACGATTGCAGGCAGCCGAGGACACCACTAATATTGTAATGGTTAGCGCGATTATTATCATTTCTGAGTAAAAATGAGCTGAATCGAACTTAATGACTGGGTTTGGCAGTAAATCTGTAAGGGTATAGAAATCAACTGCATAAAAGAAAGATGGTTTTTTGATGAGTTGAACCCATTAATGATGAACTTAAAAAAGAAAGAGTAGTTGTTATGGAGTAGATGTTTTAATTTTGTGAATTAATGTTGGGAGAAGAAAAGATGAAGGGAGTGGTGGAATGGGGTTAATAGAAATGGTTGGTGTTTGTTGTTATTTAATGGCGGTACCGGTAAGTAATTGCTCTGTGATTTTCAAGTGGGGTGGGGTGAGGTGAGGGATCTGAGGCCCCGGCCATTTAAGTGTTTAAAATTAAAACCAAACGCGGTTATGGTTATACATATCGATTTCTCTCAATCTGGAAGTTGGGTTTGATCGGAAAGTATATTAGCCAAATTCAGAGAGCTTCTTACTTCTCTATTTTCTTTCTCTCCCACTTTTTTCACACCCATCTTCGATTTTCACTCATATTTATTTGCCTTTAGATAGTAAATATTTACTTTTTCAAAGAATTACTGTCCCCACCCCATCTACCATTTTGTCATTAATTAAAATAAAAAATTCAATACTCTTTTTGTTTTACAATATAAAATCAATATTAACATTTTAAATTCAAATCGAGATATTTAAAATTCTAAATTAATATAATTTAAGACAATACAATTATGTGAATTTGTACAGTAAACTAAGAAGACATATATCACTAAAAGTTGGTCCAAGTAAATACTACTACATGAGATTAGGGAATTATAAGAGTGTACCATCTTTGAGATAAATCAGCCAAAAAGGTTGAGTGACAAAGCGAATTATAGATTCCATTGACTAACACCTACTCAACGTGTGGACAGTAAACACTATGCATTGCCCCTTGGTTGCTGCCTATATGTATATTGGATTTGGTAAATGTTATCAATCAACTTGACTTCATCGTAAGATGATCAATTTATTAATACAGAATTAATACAAAGATAGATAGATTATTTTTTTATCGATCTACATATATTGATCAATTAATCAAAATTAATTTTATGCTAACTATTCTCACGTATACGATATGTTCTCCATTTTTACATACAGACGCTAACCAGGCTTCGTACATTCCTTTGGCCGGATGTTAGCACCGCACCTTTGCAAAGCAAAGAATGTGAGATCAAACCTTGGCATCGACAAGGATGGGTGTGTGAGTGAGTTAAATTTTAGTCTAAATTAGAAGAAAAAAAAATAAAAAGAAGAAGAAGAAGAAGAAAAGGCTTCATACTTCCTACTTTTTTAGGTTTCTTAACTGGAGCATCTAATCACTTAATATTTCGTATCCCAATAATAGTACGATGACTAAATAATTGTTACAGAAACATGATACAAAATGATATGTATAGCTTTCGTTGGTTATCATCTATTAATTAAATTTTGACACATTATTTTGTAAACTAATTTATGTAATAATTTTTTGTAAGTGTAATATGACTCATATTTTGTCCAGAAAATATAGAACACAAAGTCTATCACTAATAATTTTTTTTAAAAAATGATTTATTTATCAATTAATCCATTATAAATTTAAATTGTGACTAGTTAATAATGTATGATCGAGTCCTTTTTTTATATTCTTATCTCATATATCTATATATATCGTTATCTAATATTAATATTAAAATAAATTTGTTGCCACGTATAACGACGCTAAATTTATAAACATGCCTTAAACGCCGGAAAGAGCACATAATGGTTGCACCATACATTAAGGTGCGTCAAATCAATTTAATAATTATGTAATGCAATAGGCTATTATATTTACATTGATGTGGCATTTATTATGTTTAGTTCACATATTACATGTATTAGTCCATTGACATACGGGCGTAATGCTATTACATCAATTTTTAAAAGTTTTTGTCATATCATCCAGTTGATGTATTTGGCCATTGCGTATGTAATGCAATATGTCAATAATGATTATAACTGATTAACATTTTGAATTATAATTTATTTTATTTATTATATATAATTATATAACTTAGCGAACAAAACACAATTTTGATCATAATTTAATAACATTTCAATCATTACATAAATATTAAGAACTAACCAAACAAATACAATATGTCATAATAACCCATTACCATTATATTATAACTCTATTATTGCATTGCATTGTATTAAATTTTTATTCAATGAGCCAAACCCTAAGAGTTGTGTGGCACAATCATTAACCTAGCTCCCTTCCAGAACAGTGTGGGTATTGTAGTAACGGCTGATTTATTCGATTTTCTTTTGAAAAAAGTTGTGCAATTAATCTCCACAAAAAGATCATTGTTATGAGGCGTGATTATAATTAGATGGTAATATTCAAAATATATGTTACATATCATCATGTGGTCAAATTTGGAATTCATATTTCTTTGAATATTAATTAAGGTTATTTAAAAGTAATCCTATTATTTACGTGTGAAAATTTTGAAACAAGACAACAGTTCAAACACAAATCAACTTCTTACATGACCGACAAATGTGAGAGAATAATAGAGAAAATATGGGTTAAAAGAGAGTGAAAAAAGACAAGGGAGACAACACAGCGGGAGTGATGAGAGAGAGAGAGATGACTATAAATATATCTATACGGCTAAAACAAATAACCTTCAAGTTCCCTTCTGCTTCTGCTTTATAGAACAAATAGATAATAAAAAAAGAAAAAATTAGATATTCCCACGTTCTGTTTTTTGTTTTCTGGCACTTGATAGGAATCAGAGATGCAGCTGAAAATTGTTATTATTGGTCATTCGCGTCCAGAAAAGTTAACAAAAAGCCACTAACTATTCGCCTTGCTATAGGATTAGGAATACTACGGCACAACCGTCCGTCAAGGTATGCAACTACACCTGACAACACAAACTTGCCTATACCAAATTTCCAGACAATCTTCCCCTTACGTTCTTTGCCCGTAGATACTGGGACAATGGCTTTCCCATCATTTGTTTCCAATTTTTCTTTCCACTTGACTCTGGCCATAAGCATACCAGCTTGCTTTCGCAACCCTCGGATCACAAAACTCACAAACAGATGTTCACACAAGGTCAGAACCGTTGGTCCGATTTTCCAATCCTGCAAGTTGAAGTTGCCATGTTAGTTATTTTGGAATTTGGCGAGTATGGACATAAAATGCCTAAACTGGAGGGTACCGAGTTGAGACTTGATTGGACTAAATTGAGTTTTCTTCCCTATTTGTTCTGGCAGGTGGCAGCCCAACAATGTAAATCCAAATTCGGCTTCTGACAAATGGGTACATGTATAATTGCCTCTACTAAAGGAGCAAGTCCAAGCCAAATTAACTAGACTAATACAAGAAAACACTCAAACTCAAATTGTACAATGAATCCTATATACAATCACTATAAACCATTTAACTTCCATATGCCAACTGCTCTAGGTGATACTATTTCTGACTATATGATTTCACTTATATTCTGAAGAGTAATGACCAATGATGTGCCACTACCACTTCAGTAGTGATTGGTCATGTCACTAGTAATAAAAAATTATTAAAATTTCATTTGGGACCCCAAATTGATCACCCATAGAATAACTCTTATTTTGAAGCCTAGAAGAATATTTCAAAGGAGAACCCATCATGATTAATATAAGTGAAACTTACACTTTCTCCTCGAAGATTGTGCAAGTGATGAGAGGTTGAAGAATCCCCTTTCAACAATGCCTTGCTCACTAGGAAGCCTTTCACACGGTCCACAATCTCCTCTATAAGAGAACTGTTTGGGGGGAGGTTTTTCAGGATGACCTGTTCAGCCCATTGCAAAAATAAGGCTACTTGAAATCACAAAGGTTAAGTAGGGCATACTACGAGTGAGCAAATATTACAAAATATGTAGGCCAAGCTAATGGTTACTAATCCAGAAAGCTTTAAGATATAGTAGTGACACCACTCAATATACTTCATCATGTTAATCCTGCACAAAGATTATAAGCTGAGAAACAGTCATATGGAGGAGGACAAATACACAACAGAATAATATATACTATATGACACTTTGGACCACGTATAATGTAAATGTGTGTGTGTGTATATATATATATATATATATATATATATATATATATAAATGTAATATATATCTATATAGATAATAGGGGTAAATATTCCTAATGCTTTCGGTAACAATTGATGTCCGTGGAAGATGAACATCAAGAATATCTCACATATATTAAATATACTTGCTACTCTCATGTTATCCGCCTTATGTCATAAATTTTGCCAATGTTAGAAAAGCATCAATTACATAATTGAATGTGCTGACTTTCTACATGGACACAGACTTTTATCAAGTGTTGGACAGAGGCTTTTATTAATTGTTGGGCAGAGACTTCTGTTAAGTTCTTAATGATACAGGTATCGTATTGAGGAGCATGTGTGTCTAAAACTATGATTTATATCCTTGAAATTTTTTGTAGACACATCTAGGAGCTTCACAGCGTCTCATTTGTTGGGATTCTCCAGGAAAGCTAGTGTTTGAAACATGGGTGATGCAGATATGTTTCCTCTTTCCATTAAAAGTAATTGTTCTCATTCCAAGTGATTAACCTTGATCCTTCTCTAATGATGGGAAAATCAATAGGTAATAAACATATTGACTGCAATGGTCAGATGTGATGGGTCACCAAATCTTTTAAGTTTTATTTTGATGATAACAAATTAATTAAATAGGTCAAATGAGTAGAATCCTATGGATGGATTAAAATATTAAAATGTTTTAATTTATCTCATTCTACCTTGACCAAAATATTTTTCTAAATCCTAATTGAATTTATTTTTCTTAACCTTGATAATCTAATATCAAGTGTGAAAGAAATTAATTCATAAAGTAAAATTTCCGAAGACAAGGAGAACTCTTATTTTTTTTCAAAATGATTTTCAAACTAAAGCTTTCAAAAGTTATTTTGAGCAAAAAGAAAAATAACAAATATAATATATATATATGTATATATAAGCATATTATATACATGTATATGATATATCATATATGTATATTGTGTGTGCATTGTGGCATGTGTGTGTTGTTAATGTGAATTGGCCAAGGCTTTTAGCCTTTGACCGTGCATGTGAGGAGAGAGAAAGGCCAAGGCTTTTTTGATTTGGCCTTAACCAAATGCTGGAAAGTTGAATTTTTTTTGGGCCAATCCGTGTGCTCCATCATTTAATCTTAACCATTCATTTTGCTCCAAACAATCCGGGCCATTAAATTCAAAATGAATTTTCAAAATTACCTTTTTGCCTTTAACTTCAAAATTCTATAAATAAGAGAGGTTTTTCATTCATTTTAAATTACCAATTCCTAAACAAAGAAAAGCTTACTCTCTTTGCCTACATTCTCTCTAAAGAAGTTTTCACCCTCTCTTCTAACAAAGTTCTAATTTTCTGAAGAGAAAATTGTATTATTTAATTGATTAAACTGTTATACTTGATAACTGTCAGCACAAGTATTTTGCACACAAACTCATTTATTCATAAAATACTTGCTGCATAATATAAAAGTTACTTAAACTTTTATATCAAAAATTCCTGTGAAATTATATGCTTAAAAAGAAGTATATTACTTAATATAGAAGTTATATCTGAACTCAAAGTTATATTTGTTTAACATAAAAACACATTCTTTATTTATAAAGAAAAAGAAAATCTTTATAAATTGCATTAATCTGTATATCTACTTACACAGAAGCTTTTCACACAAATATAAAAATCTTGAGCTTTTATTTAAATATCTGATCTTTAAACTATTATCTGCTTATTTGAGAAATATCAAATATAAAAATTATTTGAACTTTTATATATCTGTACTAAACTTTATCTGCTTACCTTAGAAGTATATTCAAACCAAACTTTTGTAAAAAAGAAAAAGGGTAGAGTTAGTTTATTTTATGTACCTGTGAGAAAGACGAATAATTCTTTGACCAAGACCAGACCAATCTTAGAGACGCCAGTTGAGAGTTGGATTTCTAGTGTATTTGTGAGGTGAGAAAGAGACTGTCGTCTTAAGACCAGATCATAAAGTAGTAATGAACTCAAAGGAAATGTATAACTAAGCTTGAGGAAGGAACTGAGAACTTGCTGTCTGAAATAGTTAGTTGTGAATAGTTGTAAATTTATTTTTAAAACTTTGTAAAGACTTTTCTGCCTATTAAAGGAGTATTTATTATTGGGAGTAATAGCATCTCAAGTCCTGGAGAAGAGCTTAAGACTGGACGTAACAAGACGTAGCAAAATGCCCGGGATGTATGTTGTAAACCAGACAAATCTCTATGCATTGTGTAATTGAATTTTTCCTATCTTGCATATTAATTTATGGCTATTCAACCCCCCTTCTAGATTATTATTGGACTTTCAAGATGAAAAAGTGAAATAATATGAGAACGAAGAAAATAAATAAGAACTACCTGGTCGTCAACAACCCTCACTCTAAGATATTCTTGTTTGTATATTGCATCCAACATAGCTTGCAGGTAACCTTCAATATATAACTGCATAATTCAAATTAATAGCACTTGAATTACATGACACTGAAAAATTCGATTACGTTAAAACTAGTAAAACACTACACACACACACACACAATATAGTAAAGCTCTGTGTTCAAAAGGAAAGACTTCCAGAACTTTCTCCCCCCCACCCCCACCCCCACCCCCACCCCCACCCCCATCCCCATTTTTTACATTGTAGTTAGTTTTACAACTTTTTACTAGTATAGCCCTGGTTTCAACTAATGCGCTATCCTCATACACTTTTTCTATCTACTCATTGAAAGGATCGTTGTATTACGTAAAATTTGCAATAACCCTCCAACGGTACAATCAGCAATTTTCTTAATCAGACAAGTTAAATTATGTACGAATCTGAGTTTTTCTAAGGACGATGACAATCAAAAATAAGGCCAGCACCAAAGAATACATCATTTACGTATGCATATATATATATATATAGAGAGAGAGAGAGACATGCATTTACATAAAGTCACCTCATCAACTCCTGGATTTCGATCAAGCTTAATCTTTCGATCTGGTCCACCTTCCAGGAAAGCACTCCCTAGTACCGCCGGTTCCATAGCCAATTTAAGTATTCCTTGGTGGAAGCCACTGACCTAAAGAAAAACATGGAATGCAAATTAGCTAGCTTATAATTTCAGAAATATACATTTCTAATCCCAGAAAGACGCTCCATACCATGCCATTAAAGCCACTTGTTTCTGCTCCCTTCAGAACTGAGTCAGATATTTCAGTGACTGCAGCGAAAAGTATATTTGACCCTGCTGTCTTCAACTGCATAATCAACGTGCAATAACATTTAGGTAACTGCACCTTCATCAGTATATGAAAATAAACGAATGAAAACTTACAGTTTTGCCCAGATCACCAAAATATCGTTTTGTTCCTGAGAAGCCTTTACCATCAATACATTTACTGATGAGCTTGAATGTACCTGTAGTCAACAGCTCAAGCATCAAGCAATAATCACGTGGGAATTCTAAAGCATTGCAGGGGAAGAGCATCAAACAACGTTTTGGTTTGTCCAAAAACCTATAATGCTTCTCTTCAACACTAAATTTTAAAAATTAACAAAGGGAAATGGGGTCTACACTTTTTACTTTTGGCATATATCCTTGATATGCATGTATTTTACTGAAGCATATATTAATTTCATATCTTCCCTTTTATCTCCAGTTAATGTCCAAGTGCAGCTGTTACAGCCAAAAAATTACTACAGAATCTATCATAGAGAACAAAAAAACCAGGTCAGGATAAAAGAAATAATGTCACGAGGACATAACGAATAACAAAACCCATGTATTCTAGCAAAAGTAGAAAATCAGAATCAAAAATGAAAGTTACTTCATGAAGATCAAAAAATGGAGATGTTACATTAAAAAATCACCATTCAAAATCAGATTCAACTCATAGCCCACTCGGTCTACAAATAACTAAGAAAATCTGAAACACCTCAAGCTGTGCGCTTAAGAAGCACTTAGACGCACCAAGGATGTCCACTCCATGAACATACAGTTATGAGCACACAGCCACTCCATTAAGCAAAATCAAAGGTGATTCCAGAAAAAAAATTGAGAAATGAGCACACAGAAACTCTGAGAGAGAGACTGACCTATGGTAAGTCCAGGAAAATTGATCAAGCCACTAGAAGGATCAAAAAATACATCGAGAGAGGACGAAGCCGAGTCATCAAAAATGGAAGCAAAAGCCGGTGGAAGCAACGGGCTTCCTTTTGCAATATACATTGCCCTCATAGCATACCTAGAAAACCGCTATGTTAGACATGTTAACATTGATAATATAAAGAACAAAACATACAAAAGTAGGCATCATATACTCACCATGTATAATGTTGCGCACATTTAATAGACAATTCTCGTATGGTAATCAATGCATGAGTAACCAGGACCCCATTAAGTTCTACAGTCTTGTTCTTTATGGCAGGGATCTGAAAGCAGAAAGAGAGATGGGTGCTTCAGTTCTGCTTGATACAAAGCCATGAAAAGATGCTTTATTTAATTTCAGAGTGTAAAGATTCAACCTTTATTACACTATGCAGTAAAGACCTCAACGTCTCCTGGGTTGAGCTGTAACTGGAATAGAACTCCCCTGGAAGAAAGTTTGCAATGATCTTCAAAAGCATACACAGCAAGTGAGATAATGCCTGAATAGTAAAGTTAACTCAATTAAAATATTTGAGGTCATGTAAAGAATCTAACTTCAAACCTTTATTGGGTGGATCTCAAAATGATCAAAGTAGTACTGTTGACTCGGGGTATTTGGGTCACTGAGGGATGTCCTCCAAAATGGAACGATTCTCATTAGAGTCTCCTCATCAAGGTTCAAATCAAGTGGCTGCAAATAATGAAGTTACACAATCAAATATTGCAAAAGGCTGTTCATCGTGCATGTGCTATTGTCAGCAAAAATTTATAATACACTTATTATTATTATTATTATTATTATAAGCTGGCATTTCCATTTATTATTACTTTTGGATAGGTCATCTCTAAATCAAACAGCGAAAATATGAAATAGTTGAGAAAAGTAAATGAAAAGGATATAATTGTACTTCTTTAATATACCTGAAGAACAATAGATGAGTACTCGACTTGTTTAACTTCGGAACTGGATGAAAGTAGAATGATTACTACACGAAGCATGCTATCATTTCTGTCTGGGTATTCTGACTGATGCCTACGGATCATAGATGCAAAAGGAGCTCCTTCCCATTTTTGATCCACACTCAGAGACTGAATTATCATTTAGATTAAAGAATTATTGTTATTGTAAGAAATCAAGTAAGATTCCAACAGTAACTTTGTTATTTCATAAAAGCACATCGGACACAAAATTCACAAGAAACTAACTACAGACGTAAGTGTGACTACGTATGGGGAAAAATTACCTGTACCCTGATCCGGTTAAAATTTCGCTGATTACTAAACAACGAGTCCATATCAATATTCCAAAGCCTTATAATGATGATTGGCGTGTAAATGGGTAGCTCACTTGTGTCTCTCTCCTTCAATTAAAAAATAAAAGATAGAAGAATAAATTAATTATCTTATCAAATTATAAATTTTATTGCATCTGTAACATAAAAGCAGTATAGAAAGACACCAAGACAGTTTACCTTCAACCTCCATATTGCAATCTGGAAGGTAACTATCAAATATGGATGGATAAAAATATCTGAAAATGACTGTTAAACACCAGAAGTAACACATAAAAAGGTAATTATCCACTGATACCTACTGATCTCTCCGTACGTGTTCTTGAAAAGGGATCCGATCCAAATTTAATTGATAAATTTCTCTTTAGCAAAATTTTATCTAGAGACGTGGATATAACCATGTCAAGCAGACGATGTAGGATGTCTCTTCCTTTTTTAAAAGCTTAGTCATTCTTAGACTACAATAATTCAAGTAACCTTGTTACTGAATTTCCAGAAACCCTACCCAAACACCTCGAAGATCTTGCAACCTGTTCCCCTCAGTAAAGTGTAAATTTTTCTTCACGTTCCTAGAACCTGAAAAACTTGGAAATTTTTTCTAACCATAATACACCAAAGTAGTAATGGTAGGAAATTGAACCCAAAGTTTTCTGAAATCCATAGTTGTCACGGCGCCTAGGCAAGACACGAAAATAGCTGACCGCTAGGACGCCTAGGCGATAACGCGCCCACAAGTCGTTCTACAATTTATACATTATTTATTTTTGTTCGATGAAATTTTATATACATTAAAACTCAAAATATATTTACTAACAATATGGAATGCCATTAAACACACAATATTGTCAACACATGTAAAAAGACACTGCAACAACTATTTTTTTAAAAAAATTACAGGAACCTAACTGCAAGAAAAATATACAAACAGGGTAAAATTTGTAAAGTAAAAAACTTAAGGGCTAAACTTAATAGATTAACAAACTATGGGAGACTTCAATGAAATTTTGCCTAAATGATAAGAAGAGAGTATTATGTCCGATCGTACATCAAGAGAAATTAGGGAAGCAATTGGAGCGAAGAAAAAAACATCGCAACAATCTAGTGGGTGTGAGAGGGAAAGACTTGAAAGAGAAATGAAAGAGTTGTTGTTGGCGTGCGGCATGACCCCAACGCTACTATTGCGTTCTGCTTTTGCGTGTGGCAGCATGTGTGTGCATGGCTACTGCTGCGTGATGTTGCTGTTGCAAGTCGAAGTCGTGGATACTGGTTAGGGTTTCTTCTCTACCTCTCTTGATCACGATCAACAGAAGAAAAAGTAGCAGAAGACTTGGGTTCTCTTCTCTCCTTTTAAGTCCATGGTCCATGGGTCATGGGTGAAGTCCTCGGTCCACGACGTCGCCTTGGCGACTACTTATGGATGCCTATCTTTCAAGGTGAGCGCCTTGGCAGCCTCCCCCAAGGCGAGCGTCATCATGCTACTTGTTGCACCACAACGCGCCTAGGCGACGCCGTGACAACTATGCTGAAATCCTACATCATATGGTTTCATCTCTAAAAACTATTGACATTATTTGAATATGTCGAGGCTTAGTTAAGTTTAAGGTTGTACTCTCCACAATAAAGTTGAGTACCATAAAGACTATGTTATATGTGGCTGCATCTGCCTAGGTAAAAATCTTGCTTAACATATGGGTTATAACACCACAACAATATATTCCAACTCTTGACCAACTTTAGCTTTAAAAGCTCATCATATTATAATGTCCAGCAGATGACCGATTGTGGAAAACAACATTAAGAATTACTTCAATAAAAGAAACTGCAAAATTCAAAATCTTTTTTCTTGCATGGAGTGAAGCAACAACATAAAATACCAAAAAAATAAAAACAATGGGATGTTAAAAAATGTTCACAGTACAAAAGGGTTCAATAGTGTAACTAACCTTCTTTGAATGTTCAAGTATGCGGATTGCAAAATTAGACACTCTTAGTTTCATCTTTGCACCAGAGGAAAATGTTGTATCTACTTTGCGACTATCAGAAAACTCGCAAATGCGCAAAACTCGTGTTGGGCCATCTGCATATATTTCATACCCTGGAGTTACAATCTCTACACCATTCAATTGAGCAAAACTAGTTTTCTTGTGTCCTGGCTTTCTTTCCAATGGTAACTGAAACCCCAACCCTCTTTGTTGCCCAACTCTATAGAATGGTTTCCACGTTCGCACCTTATCCAAGTTGATTTCACGCAATAGATGCACATCTACAGGAGAAAAAGGCAGAGAACCAATAATGCAACATATCTTGAATTGTCATTAATTAAGAGATCACCAAACATGACAGACTATTAGCATTAGAGACAGAACAAATAGTCTAAAACATTATTCCATTCATGATTCCCAACAAAGCACTATAGTTTGTAAACAATTCAAAGATCTCATAAGTACAGGAAAGGACACATTTCATTAACATGCACCGAAAACAAAAGTACAAACAAAAACTAATTTCACTGTATTTAATGATGCCATAATACCTAAATAGAAAATAATTTAACTCTTGACTTGATTACATAACTACATACCAAGAAATACAAATTGTCAAGACATTAACTGCATTTTACAACAGTGTTTCACATAAATACCAATTATTGCTCGGGATATAATTTGTACGTTGGATGGAAAAATAAAGCATATGAACCGAGGTCCATGTTGACCCATAAAAACACAGATTTACACCATTGAATAGCAAAAATGGGAAACCAGTGCATGACAAGCTTTCTCACTAAGTTTGATAAGCTATAACATTTAAAAAAGAACAAAAAGTTACATCCTATGCTGGTGCTTGTAAGATGCCGAATAATTGAAATGAATATTAATCCCAGAGCATGCTTGGGGTTAGTTAAGAAACCCGTATTATCAAGAGTATAACACAATAAAACACTACACTGGACCGAGTAACTAAGCATATGTACCTTATAGCTTCATAATACACACTACAACTATTTTCCATAAAACTGCATCTTGAAAAATACCATCAAGAAGCTATTATTCGGAGGACAGAAAGTAATTTTTCTTACGATATTGGCCTAGAAAAGATCAAAAAAAACCCCATTAACAAGTGGATTTTCACGGAAAAGAATGAGCACTTCCGGCTTTACTACACATTGACATACTTTCTTGCAGGAAAAAACAAAAAAGAAAGGAAAACATCTCGCTCGTATTAGAAAGAAACGGCAACTGGATGTTCCTTGCATGCGTCAAAATTCAATTAAACCTTGTAATTTTACCATTACCAGAAAATCTTTAATCAAAAAGCCTGTAAATCAAGTAACTTCAATGTCACTAATACAAGATCCTTTCTTCCTTCTTATCAATGTTGATAATACAAGATAGACAGATGAGCTATTCCTCAGACATTTTTCACTTTTCCCATCATCTACAACTAGATTTCTGTAAAGGCTCAGAACACGATAGACGTTTGATTCTTATGATTTTATGTATCAACATAATAAACTGTACGAGTACAGTCCACGGTAAAACCAAAGGGCTACAGGGACTCTGGTTTGAGAATTTAAGTAATTAAATGTCATCCTCATTAGGTACATCAACATAGAGAAGAAGGCGGTAATAAATTGAACTACAGAGGAAATATAAAGTGCTTCATCATCCAATGGTCAGCTGGAAAAACAAGAGAATTTGTCCGTCATCTGGTGTTATATCCATATGGTTGCAAGAAAAATTTAGAAGATGGAATCAAAAAAGTCTATCAAATATGGTACGCTTTGTCCCAAAACATCAAGGCATAAAAATCATAAGTAGAGTGAGAAGAATTCCAATGATGAAAGTTCATAATTACAAAATATAAGTAAAAGAATGTAATAAGAGAGAAACAACTACCATTTATTTGGATGACCAACTTATGAGGAAGACTCAAATCATCCCAGACATAATTAATAGTACCCCTAGCTTCAAGAATCTCTGGTTCCGATGAACCCTGGAAATTCACCAACAAGAACTTAAGATGGTATTTTATAAATTTATTTTTCTAAATATGCTTAGGACTATTCAGATTATGTGCATTATATATTAATTAATTATTAAGAAGTATCAGCACAACCTTCTGATAATAAGTAATAGATGCATCTTCTAAGCAGTTCTCAATCCGATATGGTAGACTAGTATTTGGTGGTCTGTTGAAGTGCAAAACAAGAGTGGAATCTTCTTCAATTACATTAACGGAAGAAAATTCCTGAACATTTTTATCGAGGGTTGCTACATGACTGGATTCTAGTACTGGGAATTTTTTTGATCTTTTAAATTTCAGAAAAAATCGTCCCAGTGAAGCAACACATATTGGGCCCGACCAATCAAATCCACCTTCTTTTGGCTGAAACTGAACATAGAGTAACGAGTCATCTCGAGCATTTCTATGATTTCTGAGAAAGTTCTCAAAGATACTAATTTCCCTCTTTTTGCTTGTTCCATTCCGCAGCTGTATCACTGTTTTCTGTTTGCTGTTGACAGCAACTACCTCTTGTATGTCATCCTACTTAAAATTAATTTGATTAGGGAATAACTTAGAAGATAACTTAGACACGTTGAAAATGAAAAAGGTACCTCTAAAATTATTAAAATAGATCAAACCTCCAAGTAAAATTGACGGACATTGATAACTTCCTCTGATTCGTTGGATACAACATATCGCGGATTAATAGATACTATTCGTGATGGAACAACTACTTTTCCCATAGATGGCCTCAAAGACACCCCCAACTTTGTAATATATTTGAAACCAGAACCTTCTTCCCCTTCCAGCTCAATCTCCGTCAGGCCTGATAAAGCATCCAAGTCCAATAGTGCATCAGCTGTTTTCCCCTCTAACAATATTATGCGCACCTTGTTGTACCTATTGTTGGGAACAACAGTTGAATGAGATATAGATTTATCCTCAAAACAAAGAAAAAACCGAAAAAAACACCAATAAAAGACCAAATACTGTAAAGTAAAAAACAATTACTTTTGGCATCTAACAAGAGCGAGATTAAGATTGCCAGTTTAAACAAATTTATTACTTCATAAACCATGATCTAGTTGATTTTGCAGGCAGAAAAGATCCCAGCTCTGTAGGAATTTCAGATCCAAGCCTTCCAGCTTCATCCCTGCATATGTAAAGATTGCTGATTATATTATTTTAGATAAAAGAAGAAGATTGGTATTAAGATGAGATATGCGAATTAAAATATTACTCATCATACTGAAGACAAGTTGGCCACAAACAACAACCATTTTTTATGGTCATGAATAAGAGAGTACTACCTAGATACAGGCTTCTGATTAGGTCCAGAACAGAACAAAAGAAAATCGGTATCATTCTTCAAGGTGTACGAAGTAAAGATAGCAGCCTGGAAAAAGAAGATCATATGTAGTTTTCCGACTGGAGGTCTGATTATCAAATAAATTCATAGATAATTACCTCTAGTATGCCATTGTCCTTGAAAGACAATCTTAAGAAAGCAAAATACTTTCCACTGCCAAAATCTAACTCAATGTCCAAACTATTAATGTCATGTTTCTGCTTCTGTAATTTTTTAACCCAGTCAGCACTATTTACTGGTTTGCAGCTTGAGCTAAATGCAGTCAAAGTAACCGTAAAATATATCGTGACAGGGTTAGCATATAAATTAGCAGTTGATCCACAAGGAATAATTGCCTGCTTGCCTATGTTGTTGCAGCTGATAGTGTTATATGGATCTGCAACAACAAAATAGTTAGTAGCAAAAGCATTTGTACTATGAAGATACTATTTTGGAGTTTTTTGTTACCTTTATCAGCCAAAACTACTTTTATCTCTGACTGCAGTAAGTTGGAAATCTGAATAGTAGGAAGAATAAATATTTCCCTCTGCTCTTGTAATGCTACTGGTGAATTCCTATTTCCACGGGTATATCCTGTGCTATCAGGTTGTATAACAGGAATATCTCTTCCAATGCTCTGAATTAGAAAATGTATGTCATCAATGTGTCCCTCTTCGGATTTCAGACAACAATGTGCAGTGCTAAAGGAACATTTAACTGACTCAGAGAAAGCCTTCCGAACTTGGTAGCCTAGTTTATCAAATAATCCAGACAAAAGAATAGCCTTTCCTCCTTTAAGGTCATCTGACCACTCCGCTGACTGTAATTTTCTGAAGTGTCTCAAGTCATCCGTAATTTCAGGTCTAAAAGAAAATAAGAAGTTGCCTGCAAGTCAATTAGCATCAGATATAAATTTGGAGCAACACAAATCAACACAAAAGACAAAACCGAACACATTCTCACTTTTGTTGACTGAAATTAAGAAACTGCGTAATTATATGGCCAAAGCTAAAGATAAAAAACAATGCAGATTGAACTCTTTAGAAACTTGAGCATCGGGAGAAGTCCATAGTATCCACGCGTATAGAAGATCCCATCAACACGCAAGAATTGCTTCAAAGACTGAGCCATCATAGTGCATATAGTTACTTAATGGGACATTTTTTATGTTCTTATAGAAAGAAGAGATTATCAAACGTTGATTACCCAAACCGTGTTATCACATTCAATGATACAAAGAAAACAAGGGAAATGGAGAATTTGTGGGTTATATTTGTTAGACATGAACTGTGCCTTAGACATTCAAATGACCAAGTTTCCAATTTTGGGAGCATTCATCCTGGTAAATTTGGAAATACTTCAGCAGCATCAAATATTTTAGATAAATTTAAATTATATCAAAATAATTTCTTATTGTTCCGAAGTGATCTTGAAGCTTTATGTGATGTGATAAAACTTATCTTTGTGGGTTATTCCAAAGGGATTCCAGATGGAATTCTTGCAGTTACTCTTTTTGGCTTCTGTTATCCTTTTCTTTTGGCTTCTGTTATCCTTTTCTTGAAGTACAATTCACCGCAGGGATTAAATATATATTCAGGACTTCATTCATTAAACCATGTATTATTCTTCCTTTGTAGCCTTCATGTTAGTAGCTATTTTCTCTACAGTTTAATATCATGCGAAAACGGAGCCAATTTCAGCCCATTTCAGTCTTGAAAGCCCACATGCCCCTTTCTAATACTTATATAAGGGCTAAACAATCTAGTTTCCCTTAATAGAAGGGCACCATAGATCTATTGCAGGCAAAGAGAATCTACTTTTCTAAACACCCCTACACCAAATTTGTAATACAACTATAGTTAACTATTTCAAACAGTTACTACAATCAAAAAAGTTGAGAGTTGTAGTCATCTAGTGCCATTTAAAAATAAGGAAACACCAATACACCATTGCAATCTGTTGCTCAATATTACAACTTTCTTAAATTGGAAAAGATTTTGCAACTGTGAAATTTGGTCCAGCCCCATGGGAAATAAGTAAGGCTGTAAAATGAACATACAGTTCGGGCTCGATTCGTATTCGTTCGACTAAAACTTCGATTCGAGCTCGACTCGAAATATAAATGAGTCAAATATGAGCATATTTTAAAATTCGATAAATTATTCGAACCTCCTCAAATTATAATTTTCTATTGATACTCGGATCATATTCATTGGAAAAGTCCAAACTGCTCGGGCTCGATTAGGAATCGTGCTCGACTCGGTAACTAAATGAGTCTCAATCAAACCTTATTTTATACTCGATAAATTTATCGAACCAAATCTGAGCAACTCAATACTCGGATCAACTCGGTTCGTTTACATCCTTAGAAATAAGCAAGGTGCCAAACTAGAATTTTCTCAATTGGACAAAGAAAAAGAAAAGTCCAAACAGTTTTTTGATAGGTAAAAGAAATAGGTCAAAACATACCGACACTTAAAGACACCAATGCCTTCTTTAACCCGCCTGACAAATTGATAGCACCGAAAGCTGCCAAAGAATCATCAATAGTATCCCCAGTCTTAAGAATCACATAAGCAAATTCAGCTTCCTTGTGCTGAGGCCGTTGAAAACGTAACTCCATAGAGAAATCAGTTTCATTGTGTATTCTTAATAAAGGAGAAACCACAAAAGACAACCCGTCCTACACAATATCAAAGAGAAAGATGAAAGACTAAACAATTATAGGAATTTCTTCACAGGCCTCCAATAGATAATCAGTAACATAAATTTGAGAACTTGCCTCTCTTTTTCGTGAAATTTCAGCCACGATAAATGGTCCAGGGTAAGTTTTTGAGCCTGTGCAAGGATGTAAGTGAGTAAAATTTAATTTCAGGTATAATTAGAATTCAAAAATATAATAAGATCACGACTGACAAGGGAACCGATAAAAAGAAGTTAGTTGTGTATTCAGTTAAAGCATCCAACTCAAAACCAATAAGCTATAAGTGGAGTAACCCGCGGGGTTATATAGTATCAAGACTTAATGTGCTCGATTTGGAACTTTGCTTACTCTCAACACAGACTCACGTGTTGTAATTTTGAGTCAAACCCGTTGACAATTTTATATTGGGCAGCACGGAGCATGTGAACCACTTGGCCTTGCAAGTCTTTAAATTAAATTTTCTTATAACATGTTGAAGCATCAAACTTAAACCCAAATGTTTACAATTATAGTAACCCACTAACCCCCATGGTTATACACCGAGTCTTGAGACTTAATCTCCTGATGTGGGGACTTCGGTTGTTCTAAACAGTTTCAGTTATAGACAAATCACCGGTAAGTATAATTATTCAACGAGTTTTCCTTAAAAGTATAATTCAACGGGTCTTCCTTAAATTAGTGAATTAAGTTTGTTGATACATCTCAACATGATCCGTTCAGATCATCTACCGTTTCAGGATTAATGTCTCATTAATTAATTCTGTGATGGCTGAACTCATTGTTTCGGGCATGCCACTATTTTTTGAATCCACATTCTGAATTTTCATTTAATATTAGAGCAGTTTCTTATTCAAGATATAGGACGGTGAATTATCATGTCAAGTACGCATTGTCTCATTTAACCTTCCAAGTCTAAAATTCATGCCAACCTCACTCATTAAGTTCTCAAGCTAAGTCGAGCTTGGTTCTTGTTGAGTTGAGTCCTAGTAGCCCATGGTAGCTCGACCTATTTGCAGGCTTATCAGAAAGTAAACCACACAACTTTGGTTTCAGTTTGCAGCTTCAAGAAGTTTTTCACTTATACTTGGCTATATGCATTTCTTGATATCAGCAAGCCTTGTACTGAAATACCGTGACTACATTTATTGAACTTTTGGGGGATATACACATTTTGACAGGGTAAAACCTATCAAATCACCAAAGTCCAAATGATGTGACATAAGCAAAATCTGCACTGTAAGGAGTAAATTGGCAGTGCTACATAATCAAAAGCATAATAATAAATGAACAAGTTATTCCATGACATTTCATGAGCACAGAAACTGACCGCACCTTGTGATGAAACTATGCGCGTTCTCCAAGCAAATGTTCTGTCTTCCAAGAGTGAAATATGAATTGGAGAAGTTGAAAAGGATCCCCGCTCCGTAAGCTGTATTGTGACAAGCGATGCATCGGAAGGTTGATTTACCAAAGCTAAGTGCCTTACACAGGTAATAATCATGATCAATAAAATCTTAATCCACTGCACAAGTATATAAGTAGAGTCCTCCACAAACAGAAGTGACTGCCAGCAAAATACAAAACAGTAATAGTATAACATTTATAAATATGCTGTGTCCGAGTACAGACTACAGAGAGTAAGGAGTAGAAGCTAGTTCCATGGATAAAGAGATGTAATCAGCGTGTAAAAAGAATTGAACCAGAAGCATAAAATAAGAACCAACTACAGAATATAGAGTTTAACTACCTGAATCAGCTAATCTATCCTCTTTGAAATTCAAGCTTAAGGGACACCAGCTTGTCAGTAGAATATCATGACATCTACTGCCACGTCAACTCACACTGTCTGTGGCCTTTTTGTCTTCTTGCAATAAAGACAAGGACTTGTGATGTAGGTTATTTTAATATTTTTCTAATCCCCTATTTCTTCAGGGAATATAAAGCCAGAAGATCTTACAGGAAGCTAAGCCAAGGAAATCCTAATGTTCTCAATAGAACAAATAGTGGACTAAATCTTCTACATATAAACAAATAATCCCTCCTTACACAACTGTCACAACTTCTACAGCGCATACCTCATTTCCTTCGGTGGATTTCAGTCTTCAAGTGATATAAACCCAACAATATGTTTCAAGAGAATAAATAAAAGAAGACCTACATAAATTGTAATACCTAAGATTTATCAACAAAAGAAATTGTAATACCCAAGTCGAACATGTGGGATGGATGAATTGGTATATGAGACGTCAACTCCATTACCAAGAGTATCAACATCTTGTCATGACTATTGGTCATGGGTGAGCTTGTGTTAGTATAACACCGAGTCCCATATCGAAAAAGATGGGAAAAAGGAAAAAACTTTTTGAATGTAAGAAATTAAGTTTACTAACTGATGCAGGACAAATTTAGGATGAAGAATTAATGGAATAAACTAACATTTAAACTCCACATTTAAATTACTAGGATCTCTCAAGTGTATCAACAACACGAATCAACACTAAGATAGATAAAAATACCTCTATGGTATGAATAAAATATCTCTAAGGTATAAATAATAATAATCACTTCAATATCAATAGTTTATCGTTTCAATGACATGTGGAGATTACTTTACTATTTAAAGAGACTCAAAACCATAATATTACTTAGGGAATAATCTAAGTACTAAATTACTAAAATACCCTTATTAATAATTCTTAATCACTAATTAATGTCCTAAATCCCAACAAATAAACAAATCACATCAATTACTCTTACATTAAACATAATAAAAACTCTAAATAACAAATACAAATTTTTTTTACTTTGCTCTTCACTTGTGATCCCCATCATTCTCCCCCCTTGTTGGAGAAAACTCGACCTCGAGTTTTATAACATGACGGAATAATCCATTAACTCTCCACCGAAAGAACATTTTGGAACACCTTTGACAATATCTTCAAGCGATAAAAAGGCTAAAAAATTGTTAGGAAAATAACTAATGAGAGCATCACTTTTGCTTGCAAAGGCACTTGAAGTAGATTAACCGGAATGATAAACTCAACATTATTAACTTGCACTGGATCAGCTTCTCGAACCATTATCTCTTCGATAATGAACAACTCAAAAGTAACTTCTGAATATTTCCCAGTTTGTTGTTCACACGTAATCTCCGGTTCAACTTTTAAAACTTTAAGAATTTCTATGAACACGTCACAACTGTCTGTAGCCCCAGAATTGTGAATATCCTCTTTTCGATTGCTTGCTCTTTCTCTGCTCGAATATGTGCCAGCAAGCCAATAAGGCCATCTTTTATAAAAGATATGTCACCTTTTATAAAAGAGATTTCATCTTTTATAGAGGAATATATAGAAACAATTTCATATGTAGCCTTTTAAAGTTCTTTTGCTTTAGCTTGTTGACGTTTCGTTGCTTTAGTCATACTGGCATTCCAATTTTCCAAGGTTGTCTTGTACATCAATCATATCCCATCTAAGCTCTTCTTACTTTGGGTTTCAAATATTTATGCCCACATGTATTAATAAGGTAGTGTATTCGGTCACTTTCATTGTCAAGAAATCAAATATACTTTTTTGCTTCGACAATCAATTCTTTAGTGACTCGAGACATTAGGCCAATGGGTTAAAGAAATAAAATAATAGTGACTTTTTTTTCCCGACTCAAGGCTTTTACAGAAAAGAAAATTAAAACATGAATTGTAAAGGCTGAAAATTTAGGGGTTCTTATAGGACATGCAGGGGTGACTATGTGAAGTTAATAAACCGAAGGATTGTATCTGAAAGTTTGGTTAACTTTGGGGTGCTATAGATAAAAGGCAAGATATTTTGTTATAACAGGCTAACTATTTAAGGGCAAAAGGGTAATTTGGCAGGATTTTAAATAGAATAAGATTTAGGGTTACATCACTTTATTTTCTCACCGGTAAAAAAGAAAGGAGGCTGCAGCATCAACATAGAAGGAAGCAAGGAGGTGGCAACACAGCAGTGAAACAGCGACAACAGTTTCTCTCCCTACTATTTTTTTTCTTTTGTTTTACCTAGCTTTCCTGAGTCTGCTCTTGTGAAAGAAAATTGTTGGTATATATTAATAATTGTGAGATATGGTGGTGGTGTAAAATGTATTCAGGTCGTGGAAGTTGGTTGGCGCCTACTTTTTCGGTGAGTGAAAAATACCACACGGTAAACCGTACCAACAAATTATTTTTTTGACTGATTATGGTTCTACAATAGTTACAAGTGAGTTGAAGGCACAAATTTGGTGTATGTTTGATGGTGATGGGCTGCTGTTTGGTGTGGCAGCGTGACTGGTAATTATGTTGAAGCTAAGATGATGAACAATAGATTTGACGTGAATAGTGATTTTTTTTTTTAATACCCAAGATCATCCAAAAATTAAGAAATTAATGAAGAAACTTTAAGCTCTAATACCAAAAATGATGCAGAATTACATCAAAATTTAAAAAGACTAAAAACTTTAATATTACTTGGGGAATAATAAAAGTACTAAGCGATTAACATACCCTTGTTAATAATTTTTAATCACTAATTAATGTCCTAAATCCTCATTAATAAATAAATTACATCAATTACTCTTGCATTAAACATAATAAAAACTCTACATAGTGAATATAAAATTATTTACTTTGCTCTTGACTTGTGATCCCCATCATTAACTCCACAAATCAACACTAACATAGATAAAATACCTCTAAAGTATAAATAAAATACATCTACGGTATAAATAATAATAATAAACTTCAATATTAATATTTTATTGTCTCAAGGACTTGTAGGGATTACCTCACTGTTTAAAGAGACTCAAAATTATAATATTACTTGGGGAATAATAAAAGTACTAAACGACTAAAATACCCTTATTAATAATTCTTAATCACTAATTAATGTCCCACATCCTCACTAATAAATAAATTACATCAATTACTCTTACATTAAACATAATAAAAACTCCAAATAGTAAATATAAAATTATGTGCTTTGCTCGACTTGTGATCCCCATCACTAACAATAATACCTTCATTCATGAGCTTGTGGTTGACTAAAATGACCTAAGAAAATACTATTAGGCTAGTGCTTTAAAGTCTTGTTTGGATAGATTTAACTTGATTCGAACTTAGGATTTGATCCAAGATTTGTTCCAGACTCGGAATTTGACCCGAGATGTTTCATATAGTATCAGAGCTGACTCTGGAAAGCTCCGATCGGGTTGCCGAAGGTGGGGACACGAAAGCTAGCAGTATTATCCACAATGGAGAGAGGTCCGGAGGTGGAGATACAAAACAAACTTGTATTATCCTATAATGGCTAGAGACAAAGATCTGTAAGACGTGTGATCGATTCTGACGAGAACGTCAGACATTTAAGTGGGGAAGTTTGTAACACTCCAGTCCCAAATAGAAAAATATGGGCAAAGAAATTGTTTGAAATTAAGTTACTAACAATAGTACCTTCAGTTATAACCTTTTTGGGTGAGTGATGGGCTAAGATGACCCAAGAAATACTTTTGAGTTAATGGTTTAAGACCTTGTTTGGATGGATTTGATTCGATTCAGACTTGGGATTTGACCCAATATTTGTTCCGAATTCGGGATTTGACACGGGTCGTTTCAGTTAGGCCCTGTTGAGTCAGGTACTTTGGGGACAATGTATTGAGCCTTAGTGCAGGTAGTTTTGCATAAATAGGTGAGATTTTTGATCGTGCTACTCTCCTTTATTGATGTTTGTCACATAAATACCTTGATTCTTCTACTACAAACGCAATAGCATAAGTTAATCCTAATAAGTAAACCCTTTCAAAGCTTGTCCTACGTTAGAAAACCTTAAACCATTCTGCTCCGCCAAAATTGATGTAGCCTCTTTTGTCAGATACACATGACCAAGCCAATTTAACAATTTCTACAATCTTCCACTCAATCATCGAAATGTGTAGCTATAAACCATATTTCACTCTAATTCTCTTCTGATCTTCACCTCCTACGTGCTTAATATATGGCATCTTATTTACTGTTCATAGCTGACCTAAGCCTTCTTTTTTTTTCTTAGGCTTCTTTTTCTTAGCCTTCTTACTTTTGGCTTCATGAGGTGTTTTCGGGTTTTATTTTGCATTTTCTGAACTTCTTAGGAGAGTTTACCCTGGAAGATTAGTGTAGATATTTTTTTGGAGGCTCTTTATGTAGGGTTGAGGTACTGCATTGTTGGGGCATAAATGTGCCTTCTATTCTCCTATCCCTTTTATATTGCCAATGTACTTGGATGCTCCCCTTTTGGCACTTCTAGTAAATTTATTTACTAAAACTATGAGATAACATGACATGCAGAAAACATAGTACTTAAGATGAAGTACCTTAAGAAAATCATACTAGTCTGCTTTCTGGCTACTGAGGCATCTTGGTTTTCATGAAAATGACAACGAAGGGTCACCCCCGACTGGTTTTCAACCTGCCATTTTAGGAAATATCAATATGCATCTTGAGGATGCTAGTTAACACTCAACAGACATTATAAAGTACTAAAGTTTCCATGAAGACATCAATCAGAATTAGTTACTAGTGGATCTGCTAAAAATCTAGTTTCATGAAACAAGAACTCTCATAATTCTAATAAGCAAAAAAGATATTTCAAACCTCATCTCTCATCCACTCAGCTCAATATTTGTGTCAATCAGCTATACTAATCTATCAAGGGCTTGATTCTACTATGGATTATTTGCTATTATTTCATGGTTAGTTAAGAGTGACCTTCCATTTCTCCCATGAACCAATTCTGCATATAGAAGGAAGACAATTATAAAAAGCGTGCATCTAGATTTACACCAGCCTAGAGGTTCAATCCAACAATGAATCAAAATACATGGAAAATAAATAATATAGTCGGCAATTTGCATGGAAATGTAAAAGAACATACATAAATATATATACACATGAATTCAAAAGTAGCACAATTTTCCAAACTTGAAAAAAGTCACAAAGCAGGCATTGTTTGAATAATGAATTACAACCTTGCAGCAGTTGGCGAATATCACAGAACTTCTTACAGCAAAGGGACCAGCGATATTTAACTTTCCAATGACGAAGAGAAGTATGTCCAATGAAAGCTCCGTCGTTGATATGTCCAGCTGCCAATATCATAATATGAATTGGTAAATAATATTGTACAGAAATTATTAAAAGTAATATCTTAAGAAATAAGAGAAACCCCCTCCATCCCATTTTAAAAGAAAATTTTCCTTTATTGGAATTGCCAAATTAGATGACAAAGTTACCAAAATAAATAAATTAATATGTTGTAAAATGACACTTGAAAAAATACTAAAATAGCAAATAGAAAGTGAATCCATCATTTAGGTTTTCAAGAAAAAAAACTGAGATGCAAGTTTTGATCGACATTTTCCTGATTTACTTCCATTACTAAGCCACCATTGCACATTAGTACACGTATGTTTAACTCACAAGTGAAATTCAAATTTACTCCAAATTCAAGAAGAGTAATTTTGGAAAATTAAATTCTTTCGTGATTATAATTATACAAGTGCCTTTCTATATTTCTATTAAACTTTGTGCTACTCTAAACTTATCTTCTATAGTGGGACGGCGGGAGAACCCAAACAACAAAAAACTGGTACTTCCTGACCTCTTTAATTCTGGCATAAAAATGAACAGGCACTGCGGGCAAAACCATTTCTGAACCCTGATTTTGAAATCTAGAGCGATAGAAGATGCTTAATCCAGCAGGGTGGAGAAATTCCCTCCTGCAAATTATATGAAAAAAGATGATACACAAAGTTTGCATGTTTTATTTAAGTTGCAGGAAAAGGTAGACAGCAAGAGAACATCAAACTTTGATCTTAAATGTTGTAATACAGGAACACGCACCACAAATTTCTCTGTGCATCAAAGTAATATAGCACAATGTCTAATCTGCTTAGGATCCTAGCTTTACTGTTTAAAATCTGCACTATGAGTTCCAGAATAATTATGGATACTTGGAGCAGTGGGATCTTATCCTTTGTATCTGAAATTTCATGAACGATCGTCAAAGTAAGTTTGTCGACTACAACAATGATGCCTGTTGGACTTCCAGTTATCTCTGAGGTTCCTTCATCATTCAAGTCTGAATTTTGTCGCAGACTAGTTCTGGAAGCCCCCATCGAGAAGCTATTTAGCAAAATAGTATCACGAGCTAGATAGAAGTCCTGGAAAACTTTCCACTTGAATGGATTCCCGGGCTTGCTCACAAACTCTAAAGTACCATCAGCAAAAGCAATGGCACGGTCATTCTTCCTGTTGACAAGGTGAAACGTATTTTTTGCTGCAGGACTGTAGGACTCCACCTCAGTATCACCATCATAACTTACAGGCTTAAAAGGAAGTATTTTCCAAAGTGCCCACCTACTATCAGAAGAGCTGGAAATGTCAACAAATCCTGATCCTGGACGATAGTTTAATCTTAATGGTTCTCCTGAACCATTTTTAGCATGTAATGAAGTCAAGGACACCCACAAAACTTGTGACTTCCATCTCCTTTGATAGTGATACTTCACCTAAAGCATAAATTTGACGAAAAATAATTATTATGGTTAGTGGCCAGACAGAAAAAATACTGCATGAAGTCAAGAAAGGAGGTATATAGGTCATTATCTAGCACAAAAGTATATCTTATTATCTTTTCAAACAGCGAATAGCATTCCCCATCCTCCTTAATAGAATCTTTTTTAATAAAAGAAAAATTTTCATAAAAAAGAAGAGGGAATACAATGTTAAAATAAGGGTTCCAATACAATAATAGTGAGTAGCAAGGTAATGACTAAAGCTACCATGAACAATAAGGCGACAATAAGGATAATGTTATCACAATGCAACCAATACGACACTTGTGCACATGAAATTTAAATACAGAAAATTTAAGATTTTATTACGGAATCAATTACTCGTGTCCAAATATAATTGCTTAATAAGTGCACCATTGATAAGATATTTGTTACAGAGAACGTAAATTACCTCATATCCACCTCAAAATGTTAATGACTCGCTACAATATCACAAGTTAATAGGGAACTTGGTAGTATTGGCTTATTAGCAGATGTGAAATTGATAAACAATGAAAAGTTATCCCCGTTTTTAATTATTTTCATTTTCAATGTCTGAAATACACAAAAGAAAAACATGGAGGTGTCAAAAAATGACCATTATATTTTAAAAGCTGAAACAAGGGCAAGGGTGGGGGACCCTAGATAATAAATTAATAAATAACTGTCCACCTCCAAAAAAACAATCCAACAACACTGAAATAGATAATATACAACTACCCTGTCAATACAAGTGATCCCAAAATTTCAGATAAATAAAACCACCAATCCTAATATGCCTCACTAAGCCAAATTGCAGCAAGCTCCAAAGAAAATATAGCATTTAACTAGTTATACACACCCTATTTTCAAAGCTTCTACAGTTCCTTTCCCTCCAAATGGTTTAAACCTGCGATGTCAATACAGAACCAATCCCCAACTTTTCCTTTCTTGACTACTTACCTACTTCTCTCCATGTCTTCATGAAAGCTAAGACAGACCACAGCTATAGGACTAACCATGCCAAGTGAATTATAGAAGTGGACACTGACTGGAAATTGATTGAGAGAACTGTATTAAATGGTTGCAAACAGTAACATGAAGGCAAAATCACGCTGCCAGTGAAGAAACATTTCATCGTCCATGGTATTGTTAATAGAAGGGAAGACCAAGATTACAAAGATAGATTGATAACTTGTATGCCAAAGGTATATAGCCCCAACTAAAACAAATTGAAAAATGTGATTCACGTAACAGATTCCCAGTAACTGCAACAAAGTATTGAGTTGAGGTATATACGTAATGAATGAACTACCACCCTTAGTCAAGGTGTAGGATGCGAGTGGAGTTACCAAAGCAGTAGGCGACGGGGACGGAGGTTCTAGGAACAATGGCAAATATCACACAGATAATTCTCACACAAAACTCGATCAATTTTAATCATTCAATGTGTCAAAATAATAAAAGTCCATCACTACTTATAATTCTCCTAGACAACTTTCCTAACTTAAATTGGACTCTAACAATATAACTACAAATTAAATAAGATAACTACAAATTAAAGAAACTAATTAAAATATAACTTCTAATTTATGGGTTTCCAAAGCCCTTTCTATTGTTCTAACAAACTTTCACGAGCTCATAAAATTAGTAGATGGCAACATTAAACCATTTTATAATGTGTGCAAGTAAGGATTGTACCCTGAAAAGAGCCCTCTCTCCAACAACCGAATAATGAATTGCACCAACTAAACTGTAATTGTTTTGAGCACCTTCAACTGTAATATACATGTGCTGGTGGATATCTTGAAGTGCAACAACGGTACCTGGATACGTAACATATCTTGTTAACCTCATTTCAATTATTAGTTATCATAAAATTAATTGCATATATATATATATATATATATAATAATTTTTTTAGGAAAAAAACTCTCATATCCATAGGATATTGATGATAGAAGTACAATAAAAGACTGCCAGGAAGTAAATACCATCAGGGACTATTTCTTCAAAACTTCTTTCAGCTTCCTGATTTCTAGACCAGTATCGTTGCCCTACGTTGTTGGTTTTCTCTTTATTGAAAATCCCAGACAAGGATTCGATTGCAGAAAGAATCAACTGATGCAATAAAAGCAAGTTAAACTAAATGCAGCGCACCAACAGTACATTCCAAAGTAGAAAAAAGTAAATCTTTTTACAAAAAAATAATGTATGTGTGACCCCATACTTCTAATATTGACTTGGCTATACTTAATTATGAATACTGTGTTCTGATAAAGGCTTTGGTTTCTTAACCAGCATAAAAAATTTAAAAATAATACAGATGCTTAGGTGAAGCATATTGTGACAGCAGTTCGCATCTTTATGGTGTGAAATTCGTAAAAAAAAATGCTATTATATTGCTCACCTGTATCTCACGCAGAGAAATTGTCATATCAAAACCTGAAATAGAACCACCGCCAAACCAATGTTGATTAAAGAGAAGATGACTGATATCATCCCTGGGCAAAGGTTTCTCAAGTGCAAAGGAAGCACCTAACTGTTTCAAGATGTAGTTTTGAGGATTTGAATAAGAAACTTGGGATCCAGTTTTATCCATATAAGACTCTGTTGTGGAAATAGAAGGGCTTGAGGAGCTTGCATCATCCACACCTGAATGAATCCCATCCATATGCTGGAATGCTATAGTAGGATTTCCAGTAATACCGGGAGAAGACAGATTGCTTGACATGGCAGAAGAAAATTGAGAAATTTGAATTTCACTGCTTTGCTGTTCCACACTTTCACGAAGGATGTGAGAAAGAATTGACAAATGGGAAAGACGAAATAAGAATTTTTTCCTATCAGCTATTTCAATATTCAAATAAACATCAGCTTCCAAAAGAAATTCCTGAAATGTGCCTGCATAAATAAAGACAATTAAGCATGTGGAATATAATTCAATAACATACAGCAACAAAAGGAGAGACACTTGTACCAGATTCATCTCTTGCCGCAAGTACAAGAGAAAATTCAGAAAGACCTATAGTCAACTGGTCCAACTTCTCCCAATTTACATTTTGACGTATAGTTTGTCTCTCTTGCCTAGGATGATCATCCCCTGCAGTCATATTCTCACCAACTGCAGCTCTAAGGTTTTCCACAGGTGGTCGTGCAACAGGCAAAAGATGCCTGATGAACCATTGATATGAGCTAAAACATTGGAAGAACATCATCATTGCTTCTATTTCGAGGAAAATAAAGCCACCCTGTCCAATAGTACTACGTGTTAATACATTCATATAATTAAAAGTATTGAACTGGCACAGTTAGTAGTAACATGATAGAAGAAATTTAAAGTATATATATACAACAGCAGTTCAGAAGTCAGAGCTAAACCTACCAAGAAAATTGAAACTTCTGTAACGAGGACGTGATTTTCATTAATTTAATTTTCTGATGGTATTACCTGTGTTTGGCAAGAGATTTTCTGACAATCTTCTCCAATAGAAAGTGATGACTCAAGCTTATTTATTTTATGTGCCCCAACCAAAATATCCTTTATTTGGCTTCCTGCCAAATAAATTTCACTGAGGCCAATATTTGCAAGTATCCAATGACTTGAGGCTGGACCTATGCTCTGTCGAGCAACATTGAATCTCTGACCAAGACTGGTAGAATGAGTCCTTGACCCTTCAGTATCGGTTGTCAATGGGGATTCCTCTACCATGTGCGAAATCTTACTATCACTATGCACGCCTCCACAAGAAGAATCACTATGAAGGGATCTCAACCTCAAAGTAAATGTGCAATCAGAGATGGACAATTCCTGCAAGCAATTCAAAGAAGGCAGCAGCAGGCCGCTAAAATAAAATTGATCAGAGCTTTTCAGGATCTCGCTCACAAATTTAAAAATAACAGCCCGAAATCCAGAGAAATTTGCAAGAACTTCCACTTTCCTTTCTTTGCATGAAAACTTTATACATGATTGCTTAATAGAAATGCACACTCCAAAATTAGGCACCTCATGCATGGCCAACTCTTTGTTGCCTACGGCAACTTTCATAAAATCCTTACTATTGCTTTTTCTGGAATTGTAAAGGACTATATCCACTGACTTGAGCTCATATGAGCAGTTAATAACAAGTTGAATACGTGATAAGACCAGGTTCCCCATTTTTCCTCTAGTCATCAATTTCCCCATACTTTCAGAATGAGCTTGTACCATCTCTTGCCCTACTGAATCTTCAAAATTTTCAGAACCAACTGAATCAAACATTACCAATGCATTTGATAGAACAGAATTTAAAGCAACAACTACCTGCCAGAAAGAAAGTGTTTAGACATACAGATAACTGTACCTTGTATTATAGGATAATATAGCAAGAATGGTAAGAAAATACAAAGAGTAAAAAAGAAAAACATTCTTATCATGAACTTGCACTTACATTACCAACCACTAAAAAAATACAATTAAATTGCGTTTACAATGTAACAATATCACTTCATATGTCACTTTATAAGAGGCGGTCAGGGAATTCCTCAAAAAGATTCCAAATGTTATAAGAAATACAATTGGTTTGGAGGAACAATAATGAAAATAAATAAAACAGAACTTGGTTGATGGCCAAAAAAGAACTTACGTTACAATGTAACAATATTACTTCGTAGGTCATTTATAAGGGGTGATCAGGAAATTCCTCAAAAGGAATCCAAATGTAATAAGAAACCCTGCTTCATTCCATTGTTTTAGCACTTGGTTGATGGTCAGGTAAAGTAAGAAATACTAGATATTTCAAAACTTCAATCATATACTGAATATATAGGAACTTTTCTTCTTAGAAGAAACCGTCAGAACAATTATGTGATATATCAATTCAAAAGGTCATTTGAAACTTCAGAATTACTTTGTTACTGTTCAAGTAATAGAAGTACACAAAAAAAGAAGGAAAAATTGATTAAATTACCAACACAAGGTGTAAAAAGAAACTATCATAATTGAAGGATATAGGATAAACTGAATCACCTCAGCTAAAACAGTGAATTCATCGATAAATAACAAAACTACAAGCCCGGAAGTGATTCCACACATTGCTGCTGAGAAAGTACCAACTGTTGCACCAAGTGAATAAAGCTCCTTCCTGCCATAAATATAACACCCTTTTAACTATCACCAAAGTTCCAAAAGGAAGAGCGAAGTGAAGAAGTAAAAGCAAAAGGCTAAAATCCCTACCTTATGGATGATAAATGAAATGTTGTCGAGTTCAATACAATAATTTGGTGCCGTTGATTTTCGGTTGAGTCATCAAGGTAAGCATTTAACCCGTCTATTTTTAGGTAACCACTGAGTGAACTTCGCGCTAGACACACATAATTTTTATTAGCTGGTGTAGGAATGTAAGTTATTTCAGGTTCCTTCAGCCTAGGGCAATTGGGTGCTTCATCATGCATTGATGGGCCACCAAATGTTGATGCAAGATCAGAAATTAGAGTCGGCTTAATAGCAAGTTCAAAGTTGTGGATATCAAATACAAGATGAAGATCATTCTGCCTGTTATTCACATTTACTTCCTTACCATTAAAGCCCTCCTTTCTCAGTGATATCTGTATGTGAGGACCAGCGATGAACACTCCTATTTGAAAAAGCTTTGCTGGAAGCATTTTATACAACTCAATCTCAATTCCACTAGCATATGAATTGTATTTACTATCCCAATCCCTCATAGGCGTATCCTCACATGTCACTGGAGTATGTACAGGAGCATTTACCTTCCAACTGCTGTCTCTCCAGCGAAGAGCACGCTGTATCTGCTTAACAATTAGAGCTAGTGATAGTATTGATGAATAACCCAAGATTAAGTTCAATTTTCCGACTACCAAACAGCAATTCCAAGACCCAGAACTCGTACTGTTGAGGCCTTGATCTGTCAAAAAGCTTTTAAGCTCACAGAGAATGAATGGATGTTCAGAAAGCGAGAGTTTACTATCGTCAAATTCTGCACAATTTTTCCATGTCAACCACATTTCTTGCACAAGTCTCCCCAAAAATAGTACAGAAGCCAATTTAATATCATCAGTAGAACCAGTTGCAGTAGTTTCAGCAAAGTCAATAAATTGCACAGGCTGACCCCATAAAATAGGCACCGAATCATGAAGTTTCTTATTCCTTCCTTTAAGATAACTGCCATAACTGTTCGAGTTATCTCTCACAACAGATGAAGACATAACCTTCAAGTTCCCACAGGAGAAAGATAAAAATTGTTCATAAACATTCTCTTTGTATACAAAGAAAAATTCATCAACTGAAACACAAAATGACAGCAAATCCGAGTATGAGAACCCAATATCTGAGGCTGATCTTCCAACAACAGGGGGGTGAACTGCTTTTTCTGGAGAAATGGTGATTGAAATTCTTCCTATGTTTACACTGAAACAACGCTGAGGGCAAGTATCATCAGAAACAATCCGATGTACATAATTTCTTGAATGGCCAGCAAAAAAAAATTGCAGAAGGAATTGTATAATTGAGTAAAACATGCTGCCAATAGAACTCCAAACAACGGCTAGTAATTGCAGAAACTTCTGAAAAAGACTAGAGCGACTACTGACTGGTAACTCAACAGAACTATCTTTACACTGACTAACAGTCACTGCTGCTCTGCAACGGACTAATCGTCGTGCCAGAACAGCAGCCTCCACAGGCAGCTCCTTCTCAATTTCAGAAATTGTCTTCCACTGCTGCTTAATTGATCTTGAAAATATTTTGTCTCGATACATCATTATTGCAGATCTTTTTATCATATTGTCAACAGGATATCCAACTGATGAAAGTAAATGCTCATAAGCATGGACATAACGCATCCATAGACAAACAACATTAACTAATTTCTGAAATGACCATCTACGGGAAGGAACCAAAGAACTAATTCTGCTTGCAGCTATTCTCCATAGTTGCTTACCAGTTTTTGCACATTTGGATTCTTTGGCTGGCACTTCATTCGATGCTGTTATTGTGAATATATCTGATGGAGAAAATGTAAATTCTAATTCTGGAACAGAAAAGTTGAAGTTAATAAGCTGAAGATCTTTCAATACTATGGAAGGTTGCAGATATGTTGAGGAAAAAACGTTGCAGATGTGATCTTTACTCTTTAATCCAATTGTAAAGCCTCTAACTTCAAAAACAAAATAGTTCTCTCTAGAAGGTAAAACAAGTGAACTGACAACTCCTCCGAGTAAACATCCATGATTGCTATATCGAGATTCTATATCAAGTTCCCCCATCTCCAACAAATATGAAAAGGAATTATTTGAGCTGGGAAATTGCACAAACAGATGAATATGACGTATCCGTAGATGACAATGTGCAAGTATGGTGTTCAGAATAGAAGATTTCCAATTGCTCAAACAAATGATGTTTGAAATCCTTTCCATGGCGTCATGCAAAGCACTACCCTGTAATTCATAAAGACCCGGTGACGATGGTTGAGCTTTCAAATCAATCACAAACTCGGATGTTTTAATGCATATCCAAGCAGATTTGGAAACCATAGTGTGGTTAAACTCCCTTTCTTTTCTTTCTTTTTCATAATAGAAAAAAAATTATTATTAGAAAGAAAGAGAGCATTGATAATCCCTTAATAGATAAGGGACAACTTATCTCATACAGACTAATTAAAGAAAACTTTAATAACCAAGTGATACTCTTCCGAACATAATCAATGTAAGATCAAAGTATAAGAGAACATAGGCCAGAGTCAAGTCAACACTGTTAATAAAGAAGTCAAATCTTGGCAGGAAAACCATATTCCAATAGTTAATTTAACGGTTGTTAAGGTTTTTGAAGTGATCATTTGGATTTGTTTTATCTCTCGTATCATTTTTTTCTAATTTTGATAATTTGCTTTTTCAAGTTGCTTACAAGTATACTTTCAAATGGCTGTTAAAGTCTCAAATGTACCTAGTAAATATGGTCTTATGCGGCATGACAAGACCATTTTCCCTTTGAAAGGTATGGAGAGTTTTAATTCAAACCATGTTTGGAACTAAGAAGTGAGGAAACAAAAGGGAAATGAAAACTACAGAGAAAGAAGATTCATTACACTTGAAATTAAAATTTTACTTCATTTTAGGTATTGTACGATTATGTAAATTTTGAGTTTATTAGATAGTTTATCTTACTCTACCTTTCATACAGCTTTCCTTCTCCATTCCTATCCTTTTCCCCGTTCTTTCGGAATTCCAAACAAAGCCTTAAGAATCTTGATATTTTTGCCTATATATTCATTTGGATCCCTTTTTTCTTGGCTTGTACTTTCTTTTCCCTTTCTCTGTCTCAAACTACATTTTTTTATCAACCACTTCCATTGAAGTAAAGAGAGCCCATAAAGAGTGAGTACACGCTCATATCCAGTATTATACAAGCATGAACTCCACCTATACTATCATACTATAATCAAGTCAAAACATATAACATTAAACATGATAAACACCCATTTCCTTTTCTCGCAAGAATGAAACAATCTAACATAAAATAAATTGTCCATGCTACCAATAAGCTTTAGCTGTAGCAATATGTCGCATTTATTATGAATGAGCATTGGGGTTCTGCTACCCAGCCTACTTGTTTTAGCTTACTTATTTTCTCAGTTTCTCTCCTAGATGCGGCTCATTACTCTTGCTTTCTTTGGTATTTGGATTCCTGATTCCTGCAAATAGTTAACTTTTGTGTTGGAATGCCTCTTCTAATAGGTTCCTTTAATATACTCAACCAGAAAACAAAATACTCACTACATTCCCAAAAAAAAAAAAGATCCATTTGCCTTTTTTTTGTTCAACAAAACGAGTCCACTCTTCCTTGATAGTAATATAAAATAACACATTCTCAAGTTTGCCATTATAATTTTATTATCATGCCACACAACAAAATATATCTTTAATAATCGCAAATGTTACAAATGAGACTCTTTTTGGGAAAAGGATTAGTACTCGAATAAAGTGTTAAAGCAAATACCTCTGGATCAATTTTAGACAGAACCTTCTTCATATCCTCCATTGACGTGTCAGTTGTTTGCCTCCTCTGGTTCACCCCTCTCTCCTTCACTTCCCTTCCACCCAGAAGCGCAACAGATTAATAGAATTCAAATATATACACTGATACACCTGTGCAAAATACATAATATATATATATATATATATATATATATATATATATATACTCCATGTAATTGAGGGGGGAGTTGTAATTGAGGGGGAGTAGTGGCATACCCTTCTGATAGAGTAACATGGAGGCCGTCAACAACAATTGTAAAAGAAGGGGTTGACCAATTGGATACTATAAGGCTTAACTCATCAACTCTGAAATCTGTAAATAAGAAGCGAGCCGAGTCGTCGAGTAACTGATTGAGAGCCGAAGTGTCGAAGATGAGGTCTTTGGCAATGCCTTGAGAACGAAGAAACCCTAGTTTGAGTTCAAGTTCCGGTTCTTGTCGCAGCCATGGGTGTAACAGAGCCGCTAGCTTGCGCTGCATCCAGTCGTTGAAGAACATGGTTAACTATTGAAATTCCAACTCTTAGGAATTTAATAGCGTGTGACAATGAAAATTTGCCATTGAAAGAAACTAAAAACTTCCGGGGGGAGAGAAAGTTTCAGAGATATTGAATTGAACGATAGTATTGTCTCAATTATTATTTTGGGGACGAAAGATAGAAAGTGTGATGGTGTCGGTGTCGGTGTCGGTGTCGCGCGATAAAGTGAAGAGATTTGTTCGCGGGGTTTATGGATGAGTCAAGATTGGTATCAAACTGATTTCTGGCCAAGGGAGATGCAATAAAAACGACGTCGTGACAAGCTTTGAACGCTCCTGTACGGAAAATGTCGAGTATCTAAACAATAATGAATTTTATACTTGCCTTAGAGCCAGAGTCGGTTCGTAAACAACTTATTTTAAAATGGCTTAAAATTAAAATATAAGTTAATTTATAAGTTATTTTAAGTTATGATTTATAAGTAAGAACGTTCGGTAATAATTTTATTAATAAATCAAAAATTAAGTTAAAATAAGTTATGAAGATATTCGGCTCATAATAACTTATAAGTTAGAATCAAATGTCAAGATTGTTAAAACGGATATTAATAAAAAGAGGAGCGAAATAAAAAATAGACAAAATATATATTATATTTGATCAACCTAACTTATTTGAAAATGACTTATAAAATAAGTTATAAAGATTTGTTTATTTTATTTGACTTAAAAATTAACTTATAAGTTAAAAATAAGTAACAAAGATTGATGAACTTCCGTCAAAGATTCGTGGGTCACTTTTAGATCTTAATTAAAAAGGTTATTACAAATTTACAATAGGAAAAAGGTCAATGTTACGTTTTATTCGAATCATAATTATATTGTATAGAATAAAATAGAATAAAATCATTTTACGAATACATATAGTTCTTCATTTTTCTTTTGATACCAAAACATAAATCATTCATAATTCATAAATATATATATATATATATATATATATATATATATGGGAAATGATCCATAGCAAATACTTGCTATGGAGGAAATTTGGGCAAATAGCATCATATCCGTCCATTCTATAAATCAAGGGCGCAGATTAAAAAAGAAAAATGCCCTTACGCTAGACGACATGGCGTATGCTGAAAATTTTAATCTCTCATACGCTACATCAACTAACGTACTATAAAAAAATATGATCTAACCAATATTGCCCCCAAGCCACCAGTTAGTTGAGTTGGGTGGAATAGTAGAACTCATGTGGACCTCGGCCATGACTCCCTCAACGTCCTCGGTCCTCCGCTCACGCTCCCCCTGCAACTTCCTCGTCTTCGGCCTCGGCCACGACTCCCTCATGTGGGCCTCCTTCAACACACGTGGCGCCACCATATTCCTCGAGGAAGACATCCAGTGGGTTCACAAGGTCCTCAAGGACGCTCCACTCCCACGCCGTCCGGTACGACACCCGCCTCTCCGACGCCGACGACCTCCTCTCCACCTACAAGTTCGTCAAGGAATGCCTGCCGCCAGGCGTTTCTCTACGCGGTAATACCCGGTGCAGGTTGGCGCTGAGCCAGCTGTCGAATAAGGTGTACGATAAGGAGTGGGACGTGATAATGATTGACGCGCCGAGAGGCTACTTTGCTGCGGCGCCAGGGTGGATGTCGGCGATATTCTCGGCGGCAGTGATGGCGAGGGAGAGGAAGCGGTCGGGGGTGACGCACGTGTTTCTTCATGACGTAAATAGGAAGGTTGAGAAGGCGTATGCGGAAGAGTTTTTGTGCAAGAAGTATTTAGTGAAGGCCGTAGGTAGGCTGTGGCATTTTGAGATTCCACCGGCCAAAATGAATGATGATGATATTGGTAGCACCAGTTTTTGCTAAATTTTACGCTCCAAATTTAATTTTGTGGTTATTTTTTGTTCAGAGTTACTAGCAGCATATACTCCACATCAAATTGTGTACAATTTTTATTTATCATTTTGAAAATGGAGTTTCTCCTTGAAAACTTTACAACAAATTCAGATAGAAAAAATAAATAAATTATATGTTTAGGCATATCTTTGGGTTTCCTTGTGATATGGATTGCTTTTCTTCTGTGAACTGGCACCGCCCAACTCAACCATTTATAGTACGCTAGTTGATGTAGCGTATGGGAGATTAAAATTTTCAGCGTACGCTATGTCGTCTAGCGTAAAGGCATTTTTCTTTTTTAATCTGCGCCCTTGATTTATAGAATGGACGGATATGATGCTATTTGCCCAAATTTCCTCCATAGCAAGTATTTGCTATGGATCATATCCCTATATATATATATATATATATATATATATATATATATATATATATATATATATAATTGCATCTGAAATTCCAAACATATTAAGCAAAAATGTGTAAAACTACTTGGATCATTGTTTTAAAGATGTATTGTCCTTACAAAGGCTTTTTTCAGCGTATAATCTCTTTTTATTGTGAAAAGGTTAAATCATTACAAAATCAATGAAACCATTTTTAACAATTGAAAATTGAAATGGAATCCTTACTAAATTTATACAAGCCAACTCAAAATCCAATCTACTTGCACCGTTATTTTTTTATATTAAAAAAAAAGTTGTTGACAGACCATGAATTAATATCCTGAAGAGAGACACCAAATAATTGAATACATTTGTATCACAGATAGCCCAAACTGATGAAATAACTACCGCCGTTATTTTTAATTAGAAACTACCGGTTTTTTTTTATTCTTTTACCTTCTTCCCTAGCCATTAATTAACTCAATAAGTAAGTACATGAAAAGTCCGCCCATTCATCAACATCTTTTACACCTTCGGACCTTCCTCCTGTATAATAAATATATATATATATATATATACACGCACGCATCATTCTCTCCAACCTTTTGATTCCTTTATTTTCTCTCTGAAACATCTGCTTAGCGTTTTTCTTATGACCCGGTGTTCCTCTTTAATTAATTATTATTCCTAGATTAATTTTAAATTCTGGTTTTGATTCTTAATAACATGTACGTGTAATTAGTTTTTGATTCTTAAATAGAGAAAATGAAAAGCACGAGAAAAGAGAAAACGGTGGCACAAATACAGAATTCAAATGATGAATTAGAGTTTACATTCGGAAACGCGAGTCCTGATCATAACAATATTGTTGCTCAAGTTCATGCAGATCAAAGTAACTCTCCAAACCCATTGGACCCATTTCCAGAGGATCAAACCCCTTCATTCCCATCTGCATCTCTCTCATGGGACCAAGCCTCGTCTCCATTATCAAAATCTCCATGGTCCTCTCAAGTTTTATCCACAAATCACGACCACAATTATTCATACACAGGCCTAATGGGCTCGCTTGTCCGCGAAGAAGGCCATATTTATTCATTAGCGGCAAGCGGAGATTTATTGTACACAGGATCCGACAGCAAGAACATCCGGGTCTGGAAGAATAAAAAGGAATTCTCTGGGTTCAAATCAAATAGTGGATTGGTTAAAGCAATTATCATTGCTGGTGAAAAAATATTTACGGGTCACCAAGACGGTAAAATTCGCCTATGGAAGATCTCTGCCAAGAACCCCAGCATTCACAAGCGGGTAGGATCGTTGCCCTCATGCAAGTCCGTTTTCAAGAGCTCCATGAATCCGAACAGCTACGTCGAAATCACGAGAAAACGTAATGCCGTATGGCTGAAGCATTTTGATGCCATTTCGTGCCTAAGCTTGAACGAAGATCAAACACTTTTGTACTCATCTTCTTGGGACAAAACTTTCAAAGTTTGGCGAGTATCCGATTCAAAATGCTTAGAATCTGTTAATGCTCACGAGGACGCCGTGAATTCGGTTGTTGCAGGATTTGATGGATTAGTATTCACAGGCTCGGCTGACGGAACGGTGAAGGTGTGGCGCAGAGAGTTACAGGCGAAAGGAACCAAGCATTTCTTTTCACAGACATTATTGAAACAAGAGTGCGCCGTGACGGCATTGGCAGTGGACCCTTCGTCTTCGTTCCTTTACTGTGGCTCGTCCGACGGGCTTGTTAATTATTGGGAACGGGCCAAGCTTTTGTCGCATGGGGGATTGTTGAGAGGGCACAAGCTTGCGGTTTTGTGCTTAGCTACAGCGGGTAATTTGGTGTTTAGTGGATCGGCTGACATGAATATATGCGTGTGGAGGAGAGATGAAAGTGATCACACGTGCTTGTCTGTGTTGAGTGGGCATAGTGGGCCGGTGAAGTGCTTAGCGGTTGAAGACGACAGGGAAGTGGGCGGCGGTGGTGATAGGCAGTGGATTGTTTACAGTGGCAGTTTGGATAAGTCGGTGAAGATATGGAGGGTATCGGGTCAAATGGTACACATGCAAACTCACAAACAACCGGAAGCTTTAAGCTCAGTACCACCACAGGAAATTCCTTCGGTTCAAAGCTTTAGCTCATGGGGCAGAACAAGCCAAAGGAAGAAGCAGTGATCAAGTGAAAGAGGAAGAAATTTGAATCAACACAAGTATGTGGGTTAATTGTTTTTAGAAATATTGTAGATTAAAATTGTAATTGTAGACGACAAAGATGAAGTTTTATTAGTGGATGTTTAATTTAATGTGTATCAAATGATTATACAAATTGTAGTAGTATCTTGGTATGTTAATTACTACTATTTAATTTCTTATTTATTTGAGCTGTTGGACTATATTATCTGCTCACTTAAGACATATTACGATGTTAGTCAGTGTCATTGTTGTACTACATTTCATAAAACTATATTGACTGTGGAGGAACCAACCCTTTTAGATAGGTTGAATTGCTGCCAGAGTTTACTTATTCATCCACCTCTTAGAAAATAAAAATAAAATAAAATAAAATCATGCTGCATCAACCTAATGATTATCACAATATTATGGGCATAACAAATTTTTGCACCTTCATTTATTTTAAGTTCAAGTAAAATGATATTTTCAAAGTCTTCCTCACATGATGGTGGAACCTACTCACTTTTCAGGTAGAAATATTAATTTTTTATGTAAAAATATTAGTGTCCTAAATTCAACCTTTGTTACTTAATTAGAGTATTAAACTTGTAATTAGCAACTGCTTATATACTTTCGACCTCTTTACAGTTTTAGGGGAGACACTCGCACCCAACAAACACACACGTGTGTATTTGTTGCATAGTACTCGCTCGTCCCTCGTCTCTATATGTCGTTTTAAATAATTTTATTTTTTCTAATTATTTATTGTTTATATAATTTATGATAATTAAATATAATCTTTTCAAAATTACCTTTAATGAGAAAATATTATGAAAGTATGATAATTATAAGAATTTAAGTGTATTATAGATAATTAATATCATATTTAACAATATATAATTATTTCATTAATTATTGTATACAACTCTAAAATAATATATATCAAGGGAGTGCCGGAGGAAGTAGTATATATTTGTGGACATATATTGTTCCCATCTAATTCACACCCTGTAGTGATATATTGTTACACGCCCAAGTAGGCAAAGTGACTCAACTACCCCTAATAAATAAAAAACCAATAAAACGTTTACTATTTTAAAGTGACAAAATGAACAAGATATGAATAATGCTTGCTTTCTTTTCTTTTTGTTGGGTTTTCTCATTTTTGTGAAACTCGAGGCTTGTTTAGGACATTAAAAAGTAGGTTTTATTCCTAAACTTGAGCCATCAACAATGGAGTATGGACCAAGTTGGCTCTGCTAAACTGGAAAATCACCAGCCAGGCTGCGTCCTTCAAAGTGTATTAAGAAGACACCCTTGCAGCTGCCTGTTCTTATAAAAGCAAAAAATAAACAAATCAGTAAATATATATATGTCCGGCTCTGCAAAAACATCGTTATATCGCACCATGTGGTTCGTTCGTCAGAGATACGGACCCCGTGTGTGTGTATATATATATATATATATATATATATATATATAGAGAGAGAGAGAGAGAGAGAGAGAGAGAGAGGAAGAAGAAAGCAAACTGACTAGTGAATCAATCAATCAAACTACCAGGCTTCTTTGAATTTCAAACATGAAGTGAAAACTCTTGATGTTCTAATTTATAACTTAATTATATCAATGGTAAAAATCAGATTATACTTTGGTCTAATATAAGACAAACAAGTTAACCCAGAACAAGAGAACCCATCCATTCCATGGGCCTTTCAGTAGCCGAACATGGTTTTTTTTTTAAAAAAAAACATAAAGATAATTTCACATTTTGTTACCCAAATAAGGGAATCTAAGAAATCTAATACATTTTTTTTTGTTTTTCGCCCATCAAATTAGAATAAGCAAATTAAAAAAAAAATTCAAATTACTCCAACAACAACAATAACCATACTCCATTATTTAAGAAACAAACTCAAAGTGAATCCTCCCATATTATTACTTCTATATTAGGATTGACTCGCGACAAACTAAAACAACTCGGTTAAATTGTAAAATTATTGCAAGTTGACTCAAGACAAAGACAATATCTTTAAATGCTTTGTTATATTTAGTTATTGATTAGTATTGATTTAATAGTAACTTATTTTCACACTAAAAAGGGATTCAAAATCAATTGTGTGTTCGTTCTTATTTTAGGAATCAACGTATCAAATATATCACTAACGGACTGATGCACGGCAAAAGACGTATGCTGAAACCAGACATTAACATTAGCATTAACACCAATACCATATTTGTTTATAAGAATTATGATATGAAGATTATATTTTTATGGATTATATTCTTAAAACTTAGATTAAATAGTTATTGACACATTTTTTTTAGAATGAAATTATTTATAAGATAACTTTAAATAATTTTATTTTGTTTTGTTTTATATTATTTAAAGGATTTAATAAAAACTTATTGTTTGGACTCTTATACATTACCACTTACCAGTAATACCAAATAGACGGTTGTCTCAATAGTGTGAATATAGATGGATAGAACATAATACACCGATCATTTTAAAAAAAGAGCTAAATGTTAACTTTATTCACAAATTTTTAACTCCAAATGGTATAAATTATATTACTCAGTTGAACATAATATTAAATAGTCTCCCATTTTAAGGAGCTCTCCTAACCGGATACGAGTGCTTTACAATTTTACTTATTTGTATTTTGACTCTTCTAATTTTTCATTTCAAGTCGATGTCCAAATTTTAAAACAAACAAAAAATTTAAAACTAATAATTCAATTTATATTGTTATCCTTGCAAATAAACACGTATTTAACTCAACGATAGCTCATTTGTCTTAATATCAGTAAGTGTGCATATTTGAGAATCCCCTCACTTGCTCACGTCCGTACACTACATGTAAACTTGAATGCCGATAACCAGGTAAAAGCAAAAACAGGTCCCCATTCGATCATCCCACATGCCCACACCATGTCCATCGAGTTATACATATAGTTATATAGTTACTTCTTGTGTCCAGTGGCTCTGGTTCTGGTACTATATAGACGGTAGAATTTATCATAAATTTTGAATCGTCTAGATGATTTATTAGGGTGTGTGAGAATTTCAAAATCAATTATATTTTGTTAAATAAATATACATACACAAAGAACAAAAAAAATAACATATATATAACAAAATATAATTGCTTAATAAATTATTTGAGCCGTAAAAAATTTGAGATAAATTAATTACATAGAGTGCTGCCGGAGGTACGGGAGACACCCCAAGATGCCCGCCCCAAAGCCCAAAAATCAAAACAGTGTCCCTTGTCCTACTCCTATTTTCATTCCTTCGTTTTCTTTTTCCCCTTGCCCTTCTTCCCTCCGTCCCCAAACCCCTTACCACCTTCTTCCCTCTTTGAATTTCCCCTCCGCACTTCGTCATCTTCCATCAATCCGGTAAGCTGCAACTTCAATTCCGTTTTCCCTTTTAATTTTTTCCACTCTTATTTCCTTTTCTGTTTTAAACATTTGATTTATTCAGCTTACTATTGCCACAAATTAGGGTTATGTAAAGGCATATTTCAAAACTTAATTAGGCTTTGATTAGTTGTGTAAGAAAATGCCGCCCGGAAGGGCGAGTGTTGTTGAGGATGGAGTCCCCTACTCATTTGCCCTGGAGTACCATGGCCCACCTATAGCTCATGATCTCCCCCGAGCGGTTCCTATCAGAGTTGATAGAATTCCGGTGGCCTCTGTTGTTTCTCAACTATCAGATTTTTCTGATAAATTGTTGTTGCCGGTTGCCCAACCAATATCAAAGTTTTCCAAAGAGTTTAAGATTAGTTCCGATTCTACCATTTCTCCTACATCCGTGATTTCCTTTGAGCAACGGGATGGAAGTGATGATGATTATGTGTCCAAAGAACTAGCATTTGGTTCTGAAAATAGTATTTTTCCAAATCGTGTGACTGCACTAGAGGAGAGACGTACAATTGATGGTAATTGTACTATATCTGGTGAATTAAGTAGTTCAGGAACTTTGGAGTTGCGTGATGGACGTTATGAGCCCAGAGAGTTTTCTGATGTGATAAACAGTTTGACTGAGCTCGAGTTGGTCTCCATTAGTCATGATCACTCACTTGAATTATTAGCTGGGGTTGGGAGCTCTGGGACATTGGGATTTTTGGATAGCTTTGACAAATCAAGAGAGTTATCGGGGAGGTCGTTGGCATTTAGGGTTTCCAGTGGTTGCAAGGAGAATGTAGGTCTTAATGATTTAAATCAACCGGATTGGGCCTCAACCGAGTCAACGATGAGCTCAGAGTACCCATCATCTCCGGTTTCTTCTCATAAAATTGGGAATTGCATTAATGAAGCTGTTTGTGATGAAAGACGAGCCCCAGTTGTTACTTTTCGTGATATTGTGTCAGTTGAAGGAGATATTTCTGAGGAATTTAGTTGTGATGAGCCTGAGATTGTTCGAGTAAAGAGAGAACCTGAGGTCAGGGTCAGGAAAGGTGCATGTTACCGATGTTTTAAAGGATATAGGTTTACTGAAAAGGAGGCCTGCATTGTTTGTGATGCAAAATATTGTAGTAATTGTGTACTGAGAGCAATGGGGTCTATGCCTGAAGGAAGAAAGTGTGTTACCTGTATTGGATACCCTATTGAGGAGTCAAAGTGAGGTAACTTGGGTAAATGCTCTCGAATGCTCAAGCGACTGCTTAATGACCTAGAGGTTCAACAGGTAATGAAGACAGAGAAATTCTGTGTCGTGAATCAATTGCCGGCAGAGTATGTTTGCGTGAATGGAAAGCCTCTTTGTAGCGAAGAGCTGGTTATACTACAAAGCTGCACAAATCCACCAAAGAAGCTAAAACCAGGAAACTATTGGTATGATAAAGTATCTGGTCTTTGGGGAAAGGTAAAAATATTATCTCTGGCATTTTTCTCCTCAAGTTTGTTTCATTATTATGGAACTTGAGTGGTTATGCTAATTTTTACAGGAAGGAGAGAAGCCTTTAAAAATTATTAGCCCTCATTTGAATGTAGGCGGTCCCATTAAGGAGGATGCTAGCAATGGAAACACGAAAGTATTTATTAATGGTCGAGAGATAACAAAAGTAGAGCTTCGGATGTTACAGGTCCGTAGTACAAAACATGAAAACTTATTTTTGTTAATTTTTTAAATGTTCTGGTACTAAGACTATTATTTGAATTTTGCAGCTCGCAGGAGTCCAATGCGCTGGTAACCCACACTTTTGGGTGAATGAGGACGGTTCATACCAGGAAGAGGGACAGAAGAATACAAAAGGATATGTATGGGGAAAGGTGTGTTTTATACACGGAAGTTGATGTGTTTCTTGTCCAATTCTTTTTTGAGTATTTTTAAAGTCCAAATTATTTTCCAGGCAGGAACTAAGCTTTTCTGTGCTGTATTGTCACTTCCGGTTCCTTCGAAGTCCATTTATTCTTCTGGAGAACAAGCGAGTAATCTGATAAGTCAAACAGTGCCTAACTACCTTGAGCAGAGAACACTGCAGAAGCTCCTTTTAATTGGATATAGTGGATCTGGGACCAGTACGATATTTAAACAGGTAATTCCTATTTAATAAAACCGAGCCATCCTCAGAGCAGGAAAACCCGACTAATCAAAAAGCCTAGCTCATTTTGTTTTGTTGTGCTTTTTAGTCCTTCTAAATGGTGATATGCTGACCATTTTATGTTGCCATGCCCTTACTTCATTTTCTCAAGTAGTGTGGTTAACTTTATTATCAATTTTGACTTCTGCTATGTCTTGTTTGAGAACCATGTATTTATTCGTTTAGGGGATTGCCCCTTTGTTCGGGTTTTTATAGGAGGAAACAAATGTTGGTTAAAAAGTTTGATTCAGATCCTTTATTTAGTGGCATCATAAATTGAATGATGATTTCAAGTATGCAATTCTACTTTCATTGGATTAGATGGTTTCTTGATGAATAAAATTGTTGGAAGAAGGTAGTAACCTAAACAAAATCCATCATAGAAAAAAGATGAAATATTGAGCTTTTTTATGTACTCTGTCTGCATGAGATCTACCACTAGCAGCAACCTACATTAGATTATAGTAAGCTCCTACATTAGGTATGTGGGTGCTGAAACTAGGGCTGAAAAGGCATATTTTTGGATGCGGATATAGGTATGTCCGTATCTGTATCTTGTATCCGAAAATAAATTTTAATATCTGTATCCGTATCCGGCGGATATAAATATGAAATATCAGTATTTGTATCTGACGGATAATATTCGAATACGAATATTATCCGTATTCGTTTTGTATAATATAATATGCATAATATATTAAATATCCGCTTATCCGTATTTGTATCCGCATCCATTCAAAATAAAATTTAACAATGTTCTAAAAGGCGGGCTGGCAGAGGGGCCTAGCGTCTAGGCGGGATTTTTTATATTTTAAGACAATTTTAATATTTTATCTTACATTATTCTAACAAAACAATAATATAAAAGAAAACGATCTATAATAAAGATAATAATTAAATTATAGAATTAGTAGTAATTGCACTAAAGTAGTAAGATATATATCCATTGCTTGAAATAATTAAATTATAGAATTAGTGTTACTAGTAAGTAGTAACTAGTAAGTAGTATCTTCATATATTTAATTATATACATACTTCTCTTTCAAAAATTTAAATAAATGTTATTTTTAAAAATTAGTGTGAAGTTTATTGAATGAGACATTTGATATTATTAATGATGAAATTATTTTTATTTGTGTAATTTTCAAAATTGAGGACTTGAAGAAAATGACAAATACCATATACTAAGTATGACTAACATATCTTTAATTTATTAGTTTTATTCATAAACAAAATTGATATTAAATAATTAAATTTAAAATTTAAGAATTCAATTCAATATTAGAACTTAAGAAACTAAACATAAATTTAAGAATTATATTGAATTAAACTAAATATTACAAATGTATCATCATTTATATAATTTGAAGTTGGTACAAGTTCAAAAAATTACAACTATAATAAAATTATAAGATCAACTTCTTGTTGTGATTTGATATGTTACAACTTACATTAAGAATATAGTAAATTATTAGAAAAATAAATATATCAAGATCTGGTTTTGGTAGTAATTTAAAAAAAATAAAATCTCTGCGTAGGTCCGCCTAGGCACCGCCTAGTTGGCTAGAGTGTTTTTTTCACCGATTTGGCCTTAGGCCTAGGCGCCTAGGCTGATTTTTAGAATACTGAAATTTAAAAGTTTCATTTTTTTAAATTCTTGCGTAATGTTAACAAAAAAAAACATTCACTTAATCGACTAATAATTCGAAATCATATATAATCAACTAAATAAATAATAAACTAGATATAATATCCATATGTAACTTTTTTAAATTGTATATCATAAACTAGCAATAAAATATATATAATCAATTGATGTTAATATTTTCATATATTGTATATATATACTAATATTAAAGGAGAGATTTATACATGTATGTGTATACTTGTATATAGTTAGCAATATATATATATAGGCAATAATGGCCATACACAATTGTGTATATTTTATTTGTGCACAATCTGCCAAAATTTCGGCATTTTGGTAGATTTATTTTTGATTTCTGATTTGAGAGGAGAGAAACTATTTTTTTAAAATAAATAAATCTGCCAAAACGATGTAGTTTTGGCAGACTGTGTACAAATAAAACATATACAGCTGTGTATGACCATATTGCCCATATATATATTTGATATGACGGATATGGATATTAATGGATACGAATAGGTATATATCCGTATTTGTATCCGCTTTGGACGAATACGGATAATATTCGTTTTGATACGGATACGGATAATATCCGCTTTGATGCGCATACGGATATGAATTTTTAGATTGAATATCGGATATTTTGGACTCCATTTACAACCCTAGCTGAAACCCAGAGAGAGAATTGAGTATCACATTGCATGCTATCAAAATGGCGTAGGTCGTAGGATTCATCATTATTCGTTAAATTATATGTTACCACGAAACCAAGAAAGAAAAGTAAAAACAAAGAGATCACCATTCCATGCTATAAAGATGGAGGATGCTACATATGCAGATGTGGTCTATAGTACCATGAAAAATAGAGAACATAATGTAAATTTAATATAGGCTTGTTTATACAATGAAAGATGGGCATGAAACACCCTTGGAGTTTATAGGGATTAATTTTGATTATCTCTCTGTATGCGTGTTTGTATATATACATCTATATCTTTATAGGTGTACCTGTGTGGTAAACATGTTCAAAATCTGATTCTATTTCATTTGGTCTTGATTGCGCCATGCTTATAATGCTGGCATCATGTGTTTACTGTTTAAGATATATCTACTATGCTGAAGATACTGGTTTGTTTTCATATTAAATTTGTTTATTAGGCCAAAATCCTGTATAAAGACATTCCTTTTGCGGACGTTGAACGTGAAAATATCAAATCACTGATCCAGACCAATGTCTATGGGTATCTTGGTATACTCCTTGAGGGCCGTGAGCGTTTTGAAGATGAAAGTTTGAATGTGATGAGAAAAAAAAATTCTTCAGATAGTCAAGTTCGAACAGGTAGGATTTAATATTGTTCTTTTCTTGTTTTTGCTTTTTTTTTTTATTTTGTTGTTGTTTTACCAACTTGAATACTTTTTTCAATTATAATAATGAGATTTGGACAGAAAAACGGAAAACGTTTTTATTGTTAATTCTTCCCTGCAATTTCTAAAAATTTAAAAATTCGTGCATTGAATTCATTCATGATTTTTCTCTCCATTACATTTGAGTGAGTGGGGTCTGTTGAAATCCGAAGTCCCACATTGGGAAAACTAAGTCTCGAGACTCGCTAAATAATCCTACGAGATTACTCTTGTCAAAGCTGATTGGTTTTGAGTTGGATATTCAACATGATAAACAAAGCATACAATTTCATTCATATGAACAGCTCACGTGCTTTGTGCTACCCAATATTAATTTGCCCATGTGTAATGTGTTTAACTCAAATTATGCCACGCTGGAGAGGGCGTATTGAGATACAAATCCCAATACTCAGGCAAACTAAGTCTTGAGACTCACTGTATTATCTTGGGATCTTGGGAGTCTACTCCATTCATAGCCAATTGGTTTTGAGTTGGGTGCTTTAACAGTCTTAACATAAGCCTGATCCTAAAACTCCCCAGCTTGCCTACCTGGAGACTGAGCTGAGCCTCTCCTCTTAGTTCAAAATTTTGATTTGTCGTTTGCAAGTATTGTAATCTATTTTGCTACATTTTAAATAAATCATACAACCTTTTAAAGAAAAGGAAGAGCGGACTGCAGAAGAAGTTTGTTCCTATATTAAACAGTGTCATTACCAGAATGCTATAAGTACACGTCTTTACAATGTCGTATTTATGCTGAAGATATTTTCTCGTTGACAACAGGGGATGATGTGAGCATTGATACAACTATCTACTCCATCTGCCCAAGGCTGAAAGAATTCTCTGATTGGCTTCTCAAAATAATGGTGTCTGGTAATTTGGAAGCCATTTTCCCAGCTGCTACTCGGGAATATACACCAATAATTGAAGAATTGTGGAGAACTGCAGCCATCCAAGCCACATACAGCCGGAAAAGTGAACTGGAAATGCTACCTAGTATTGCTACTTATTTTCTGGAGAGGGTATGATTATGCTTCACCATTCAGTGCAGTTTTTTTAAAAGATGGAGATATTTTTTTTTATTAAGTGCTACGTTACTGCTTTGCAATTTCACTTTAAGATATGCAGGCCTGGTGATCTATTGTAGTCTATATTTGACATTTCTAAATTTTCTGTTCCCCAGGCTGTTGATATATTGCGAATAGATTATATACCTTCAGATGTGGACATCCTATATGCTGAGGGTGTTACTTCATCAAATGGGCTTGCTTGTGTGGACTTTGCATTCTCCATGCCGGCATATGATGATAGTGTTGACACTGCTGATCAGCATGATTCTCTGCTCAGGTAGGCTGTAGGCACCACTTCTGCATGCATCTGTACTATAGGTTTGTCAAAAGGTTCTTCAAATTTTTGAGTCATCATCATCATTATTACCAATCAACTTTCATTTTAATAATTTCTTGTTTTATGTTCGTGTTTCTTGTTCATGCTCCTTTTTTCCCTTCTTTGTAACCATCATGTCAGAAACCGTGAAGCATAAAATTGAACTTTTCACTTTTATACCAAAATAAAGTGGGTGTTTTAAATGAGTTAACACAAAGACAAACAGATTTTTTTTTGTAACCTGTGGCCAAGAAATCTGAATATCCCACATAGAAAGAATTAAAACTAGGGAAATGTCCTAGTAGATGTTGGAGAGCAATAGGAGCATATGCTTTAAAACCTAAAGCTGCACACAAATTGCGGAGCTACCACACCCAGTCAGTTTTTTAATTTTTATAATTAATATGCACTTCCTTCTTAAATATGACCATGATATCCAGCATGCAAGGAGAGATGACACGTTTACCAATAATGTATACTTACCTAGATATACAAGAGGTAAATGAATTTTTTTAAAATTTATTACTGACATTGTGTACATTTGTCCTGGTTGTCGTTATTTAGTTAATCGTGACATTATGTTCTCCTTTCTTTGGTGTGCTCAGATTTCAACTAATCAGAGTACAAGCAAGAGGCTTCGGGGAAAATTGCAAGTGGCTAGAGATGTTTGAAGATGTTCGAATTGTCATTTTCTGTGTTACCTTGAGTGACTATGACCAATTTTCTACTGATGGAAATGGGGCTTTAGTGAACAAGATGTTGCTGAGCAGGAAGTTTTTTGAAACCATTGTTACGCATCCAACGTTTGATCAGATGGATTTTCTTTTGATACTAAATAAATTTGATTTGTTCGAGGAAAAGATAGAACAGAGTCCTTTGACTTGGTGTGAATGGTTTGATGATTTCCATCCACTGATAAGTCGTCATCATAGCTCCAAAATCAGCACCAGCAACAACATCAACAATAGTCCTTCTCTGGGTCAGCTGGCTTTCCATTATATTGCAGTTAAGTTTAAGAGGCTTTACTCATCTCTCACTGATCGGAAGTTGTATGTTTCACTGGTAAAGGCTATGGAGCCTGATAGTGTTGATGATTCCCTCAAATATGCAAGGGAGATTCTGAAGTGGGATGAAGAGAGACCCAACTTCAGCTCGAGTGAATACTCGATTTATAGCACAGAGACAAATTCATTCTCTCATTGAAGCCTATATAATACTCCATCTGTTCTTAAAAGATTATCGTTTAAGGTTTTGACATATGAATTAAGAAAGTGCCATTTATCAAGTAAAATTTGTTTGAAATTTCATCACTACCCCTTTATGGGAAATTAAAAACTATCAATACAAGGGAGAGAATTTATTGAGACAATGAGAGAAGGTAGGGGTAATGTAGAAAAGTAAATAATTTATTCTCCTCAAAAGTTGTAAATAATAAATTTTTTGAAATAAATTTTTTCTTTTAAAACGACAATCTTTTAGAAACAGAGGGGGTATAAAAAAATGCTTGTAAGTGGACTGTATTTCATTTTCAAGAATTATTGCCACTGGCCCACTGTACATAAAAAGGGCATGTAAATGAGCCAAGAGAAAAGTTTGAACTGGGATAGAAATCCACAATAATCTTTATAGAAATCTTTGTTGGATGAATTACATATTCTATTATATTTTTAAAAATAATTACAGCAATAGTGCACTCATAAAATATTTATATAATTAATACATTTTTCATATTTATTTACAATATTAGTACAATTAGGATTTCTTATTTTAGAGAATTAGTATGCAATTAGAATTCTTTAAATTAGGGGATTAGTGTTGATTTACTTATTAAATTAAGTTATTAATATCTTTACATATTACAGTCATTTTGTTATCTTTAAATTAGCATTAAAAGGCGAACTCGTCGAAGACGAACTCGCAGGCGGCAACCCAGATTCAAACTACTTCAGGCAGGCTAGAGCCCTTTATCGTTCCTCCGATGATGACCCCGCCGTGAACTACCACCACAACCTTCGTAGCCCTCCTACCAAATACCACCCACCCGGATTCTCCAGCGGTGGTCGCGACAACCGTGCTTTTGACAGTCCGTCTCGTTTCCCTCCAGGTGGAGGCGGTGGTGGTGGGTTCCGTCCAATGGGCAGTGGTGGTGGAGATTGCGGTGGGCTCAATTCTAATCACCAGATTTTTCTCATCGGCCAGAAAAGAGGGTTTTCATTATCGTCTCCTGATTTATTTTTTTCACATAGTGAAGTTGGTAGCCAAACTTATTCAGTTTTATTAGGTTGCCAATTTATTCTGAATGTGATGCAGTTGGTAGCCAAACTTTCACACCAAGGTAACCTATTCAGTTTTATTTGGTTACCAATTTTATTTTAAATGTGATGCAGTTGGTAGTCAAACCTTCATGCAGTTGGTTGCCAAACCTTCAGACAAAGGTAATCAATTCAGTTTTATTAGGTTACAAATTTATTTTGAATGTGTGCAGTTGGTAGCCAAACTTTCATACAAAGGTAACCATTTTAGTTTTTGTGGATAACCAAAACGTCAAAAAAAAATTCGGAACAGTAACTCAGGTACTTCCGGAGATTTGCGGCGGAGAAGGAGGATGATGAAGGGGAAGAGAGGGCGATGTAACGGCGGCGCAACTAAGGACTTCTGGAGATTCGCGGCGGAGGAGGAGGATGATGAAGGGGAAGAGAGAAGAGGCGGTGATGAAGATAATGAGCGATGAGGGAGATGAAGATTAAGATGAAGAAGATATTTTTTTTGTTTTTCCCTCCTTTTGATTTGAATTATGGATTTGTTTTTGTTGTTAGATCCCAAAAATTTGATTTGAATTATTAATTATGGCGGTTATTTCTCCTTGATTTTAGGTTTTCTTATTTAATGTGAATTTGAATGGTTTGAATTTGTTACACTCTTTTTGTAATTATTTTGTGGATGCACTAATGGTGTAATTATTTTGTGGATCTAATTATTGTATATTTCTGTAAAGAACCCATCTTTGTTTATGTGGCAGTGCCACCCAGGGGTTAAGATCAACATTTTCAATTGTAAAATATAATAATAAGGAGCATTTGATTTTAGAATGGATATATGATGTTTATCTTTTTCACTATTGGTTAATGCAGTTGTGCAGAGCTTCTGTTGATGTGCAAGAGTCCGGTTTCTCATTCATTTTTCTTCATTTGTTTCTTTTTTGGGTACAAGTACGTGCAGAACTTTTTATTTCTTATTGAATGGTCTTACTTTGCAATCCCAACTTTTTGGTCTTTTCAGGTCATTTTTGTTCCAAACAATTTTCAAGAAATACTCCATTACCCTTTGAGAATAAGGCTGATAGAACTGGCTTTTGACTCATCCCTCTCGCAGTGGAAGCTGGATTTTGATTCTCTGCCTCCTTAATCCTTACTTATTCAGCCCCAAAAACTAGCAACTTGCATCTTTTGCTTCTTGACATACGACAATTTTCAGTACATTTAAAGGCAATTAATCAGCTCGCACACCTGCTGCCAGATTATTGGCCTTTGCAAATGTTATCCAACCTTTTGGAATTTTGCTTAAAATAAAATCCGAGAAGCTTACGAGTCATTTTAATTAGATCAAAGTCAAATACAGCTAGTCAGTTGACATAGCAATAGATTGTCTAATGTTACTGGTTCAAACAAAGCATATGCAACAATACATTGAAGAGTACAAGTGTTCTCTGTCGAGACTTTCCTTTTGCCTTCCACCAAAACTGTTGAACTAAAGAAGTTTCAGGTTCAATGACCACTTCCAGCCATGAAACAAAATATAGTTGCCAGTTTTCAAAGTACAAAATCTGAGACCAACTCAACTTTTTATAGTATTCTGAGGGACTCGAGGGTGGGATGTGTGTGTTGGGTCTTGCTTTGAGTTTTTTTGACTCTACTTTATTTCTGATATACGCACCTTGAACTCATGACACTCGCTTCCTTTGTCAATAACAAACTCAAATATTAGCTTTTGCTTTTCGATATTCACTTTGTTTTGATTCATGAAAGTAAACAACCCTGAAATAACGATCCTACCATCACTTCGCATATTGCATGCTATAGGCCATATCTTTCCATTCTGATCTCGCAAATTCATTTTTTGCTTCAACTTAATTTGATGCTTGGTCAGGACTGCTTTAGGAATAATCTGCAACCATAAATAATGTCGGCATGAAAAATACATTTGACAAGCACTATCAAGTAAACCAAAAACAGGACTAGAAAGATAGCATTCTGAAAATGCAGGGTAACAAAAAGGACTAGAAAAATAGATGGTTGATCAATGCTTCTAAAATTTATAACATAAATAACCCAAAAACTGGGAACTAATTCAGGTATATGTTGACATAAACATTAGTAGTAGGAGAAGACAATGAAACGTAATAGACTGAAATGAAGGCAATTTATAATACTATAAAAGGTGGCCATGAATGCGAGTTCAGGCAAAACAAGGTGGTCATGAATACCTGTCAAAGTCACAAATATGGGAAGTTAAGTCTTAACAATTGGCTGCTGGCTTTAAAAACATCATCAGAGGCCTCTGTAGGGGGAGAACAGGAGAGCCCGTGTGACACGTGCACAAATTAGGTCATAATACACAATGCTTGGAACCCAACTTTACCCAAAAGCTTAAGCCATTAGGTCTAAATGTATATTGGTCCTTTCTCTTTTTCACTATTTCTCCACATCTTAAACTCACTCATGTATCTCAACATCCTCCACTTTCATTTTCCTTCCTGATAACTAAAGAAAATTCTACTATAGGGTACTAAAGTGGGTGTGTGGCTACATTGTTCATAATCTTCAGGGAATGCTCTATATGTTACAGGTACAAAATTGTATTCGGAGACCAATCATCCCAAAAACTATAATACATGTTTCAAATTATCACATTGAATATATGCCAACCAACAGTGCTATGGCAGTCACCTTAATATGTTTAGTCAATGAGATAATCATTACTTTGACAAGACCAAATTGGATCAAAAACATATTAACCCAGTCCCTCCATCATCAATTATGTAGAATCACATTATCAGCATGGCATTTCTATATATAAGCAGGTTTTAGTTTGAAACATGAAAATTATTCCAAATGTCGAATCTCATCCTTTTCCAGGACAACATCGCACTCTCCAACTTTATGATCACATGGTTTCTATCTAAGCTTACTTCTTTCCTAATACAAGATCTGCTTTCTACGCGGATTTTCAGTTTTTAACAGCCGAAATTCACCTATTTGTTCTTATTCAAATAGATTGCTAAAAGAAGTGTTAATCCCCTCAAACATTTCATAAAGATAAGAAACTAACCAGAGATTATCCCCCTGTACCTCTTTTCAAGCTCTAATGGCAGCTTATAACCAAGGAAAGCAGCAACCATATTCCATATTGTTGCTTCATCAATCAATGCTCCAAAGAGCAAAATAAGGAAGTACAGCTAAAACTCAACAGGATTAACTTATGTTATCTATATCAAAGAAGCAGTCTCTGCCTTCACTTTGTATACACTGCCCTCCCACTTTACAAAATTCAAAGGTCCAAACGTTTTAACAAAATGATCCACTATAGTCAGAGACGTTGGTCCTTTTTGCAGCCAATGATATCCAAATATAGTGCGAGTGAAAGAGTAAAAATTATTTTGTATCACACATGATGCAGATAAATGTGAAATCATATTTTTAAAGTTTATAACTCACCAAGACATATGGTCTTGAGGGCCAAATATTTGCACAGAAACTAGGATTTTTGGGGGACACTTGTTCAGCTGATTTGAAAACCTTGTGCTTTTCATCACCCGTTGAACTGGTTTTTGGAGATTTGCGCTGACTTGATGCTCCACCACCTGTAAATCTGCATTTAGTATTTGGAAATTCCAAACTGCAAAACCTCAAATTATACAAACTGCAAATTACTAACCTTTTGATGTTTCAGGCCTTAAAGGGATTCTTTTTAGATAGTTCTGCTTGGGCTCTTCTTCACTCTTCTCTTCCACCTTTACACGCACAAAATCTTCTTCCCTATTGCATCCATTTCTACCAAATATTTTAATGGTAAAACTTGATGAGCTTTCGTCATATTTAAAAACGAAGAAGCTGCCAACCTCTATAGACTTATCTCTCACAAAGTTTTCCCAGCCATTGTTGATGAACAAGCCATTTTCAGCTTTTTCCATGTATGCATGCCAACAATTTCCTCCAAGATCTTTAAGAGTAACCTTTTCTGGTATTGTTTCCTTGAAGTACTTGATAAAATCTTGAGGTATGCGCTGCAAATAAATGATTAAATTTTTTATAACAACTTAGGCAAGTAGTCCCCCCCCCCTTATGATAAATGGGCAATGAATGATGTTAGATTACTCAAGGCATGCAAGGAAATGATAATACGGCGCATAGTCTACCTTATACTGATTAATCTAATGGACAAAACAATGATGAAATGGGAGTTCTTTCTTCATCAAAAGTAAGGCTCCATTTAGTTGATTTTAAAGATGGGACTAATGAATTTCAGCTTCATCATTTCCCATCTATTGGATACTGATTTTGTGTTTATGATGGCATATTTGGTCTTTGTAAGACAACAACACAAATTTGCTAACTAAAGAGCTTCATGACCATGTTTAGTGTTCGGGAGTGTTTTACCGACCACTATGTTGGCGGTAAGCCTGGGCTGGAATCGAGGAGGTTGGGCCGATATGGCCGAGGACATACAGGTGGTCGAGAGCGTTCGGGTTCGGATACCCAAGCCCAATAGACCGGGATCCGGTTGTGATCATGGAGATCGGGGTCGGGTTTTCGCGTCCTTTGGACCGAGGCCCAGACCGGTGCTTATGATGTTTGATGGGTTGGGCCAGTGCAGTCGAACAACCCATGTGCAGAGTTGGGAGTGATAAGGGTTTACGTGATTAAGGGGTCTCAACCCTAATCAGATGTTGGTAAGGCAACTCCAAAGGTAGTATTGGAAAGGGATTTTACTTGCACCTTTTAAGGAGATTGTGTTGGACCCAAATATTGGTAACTACCATATTTAGGAGTCCTAATCCCACTCGGAGAAGGATTCGAAGGAGGTGAGAGTACTATAAATACAAGGTCAAGGTTACAATTAACAGGTAATACACACTTTTGAGCACTATATATTTAGCCTTCATTGTTAAACCTTGTGAACGGCCTGTACTTATTCTCACACCGGAGCTATCCCCCGACGGCACGGCCGTCAAGCTTCTGTGTGATCCGTTATTGTGCAAGTTTTAGCGCGTGGATTCTGTGATTGGACGCGCAGACGAAACTTGGCGTTAACATTTGGCGTTAGAAGGAGGGCTAGTGCTTTCTTACAATCACCACCAACATTTCCGACAGTAGGATATGGCGAGCAGGGAGAATAATGCCTCTGCCTACGAAAAGGCAAAAACCCAGCAGTCACACCAGACCACATAGGTGAGGGGTCGGTGAAAGACCGACTGGGGTCTAAAATTCCGGAGGGTGAAGAGATACCAGCCCCTTCCCTCCGACGTAAGCTCTTCCATGATAGTCAACACACACCCCCTCAAGCGAGTCAAGCCGATGATAATCACTCTCGGGCCCTCGCGAGGCAAGAAAGAGGAGATGGTAGCCGAGACCAACGGGAAGTCATCCTGAAAAAGAAGATGGAGCAGAACAAAGATGCCATGTTGGCACTGCGGCTGCAATAGGAAGAACTCGAAGCCCAGATGGCTAAAGTGGCCGGAGAGCAAGAAATCTCCTCGATGAGACGCAGACGTCCTAGTCGATCCCGATCACCCCGACGGGATGAGGCTAGAAAAGAAAGGAGCCGACCACGGAGTCGTTCCCGAGAAAGACAGAGTCGAAGGAAGAGTCGATCGGATGACAGAAGATCCGGACACCTAGGAAGATCGGATCAAAAGAAGAGGATCGCGTCCCCCGAATATGAGCGGGACAGATATCGTTCGTCCCCTCGAAAAGGGAAGGCCGATCCCCTCGCCCGAAGAGTCGCAGAACTGGAGAAACTATTAGCAGCTAAGAGTCCGATGGGGACCTCTTCGGGATGCCCTGGATCGCCCTTCTCACCAGAGATAAATCAAGTCACAGCTGATCCCAAAAGGAAGATGCCCCCGATGGATACGTATGACGGACTGGGTGACCCTTACGATCATTCGGATGGGTATGACCGTCTGATGTCCTACTATGGGCATTCGGATGCAGCCAAATGCCATATGTTCGCTACAACGCTGAAAAAGAGCGCCCGAGAATGGATGACAACCTTGGCAGCCGGGTCGATCAGATCGTGGAATGACCTTAGGGAAAAGTTCCATGCTCGGTTTGGGAGTAATAGAAGACGGGGTAAAATAACAGCGTCCCTTATGCAGGTCAGACAGAAGTCGGACGAAACCCTGGGTCAGTACGTAAAAAGATTTCGAGAGGCTGTGAGATCAGTAGCCGAGTTGAACTCCCCACAAGCTTTGGGATTCTTCACAACTGACCTGGATATCGGGAGGTCGAAGAAGCTGATGAAGGATTTGGTAATCAGCCCACCTGCAGATCTGACCGAAGCCTTCCATAGGTCCGAAGGGTTCATCGCGATAGAGGAGGCCATGGAAAACTTCAAACCACACTCTCAATCCTACGAGAGATCAAAGGATCGGGACAAACCGAGTTATTAGCGCTCAGATAACAACCATTGGAGGTCGGACAATTCGGGTAAGAAAACTTATAATGGAGGAGGATCAGGAAGTAGCCGACCTCCATTACCTAATCGTAATGTTAGCAAAGTTTACACCCCCCTCACTACGGATCGGGCGAAGATTCTGGACGAGATAAAAAATAAACCGTTCTGTGAGCCCTGCTCGAGGCGAACCAAACCGGGGAGGAGGGGTCGGGACAAGTATTGCGAGTATCACCAAAGTACCAAGCACTCGACAGAGGCATGCACCCACCTGATGGATATGATAGAGAAGAATGTTCAAAACGGACAATTGATACAATATGTAGCAGGTCGGGGTAACACGGTGGCGCCTCGAGAGGAAAACAGAGATCAAGATCAGGACACCCAGCCAACCCAGACCCCACCAGCCCGAGGCGTGATTGATGTTATCTCGGGAGGTTCTGTCGGACGGGTAACGGGAAGGAAGAGAAGTGGATATCTCGAGGCAGTGTTATCGGTTACAGGATCAACTACTAGAAAGGACCGGGCATATCCTGGAACATCTATCTCTTTTTCGGACGAGGATTACCCTACGGACCTCATCGAGCCACACGACAGCGCACTGGTGATAACGGCTCAGGTCGGGATAGTGGATATGAAAAGGATGATGATAAATAACGGGTCCTCGGTCGACATCCTATATACTCATGCCTACCAGAGGCTGGACCTGCAAGGGCAGAAGATGGATTTGGGAGGCGAAGGACCTTTGTACGGTTTTAGCGGAGACCCGGTGTATGTGTCCGGTACCATCAAGCTGCCTGTTAAGCTCGGTGCAGCACCCAATCAGATCGAAATAATGGTCAGATTTTTCATAGTCCAGGTAGATTCGGCCTACAACGCAATCCTCGGAAGACCGACCTTAGCAGCCTTGCAAGCAGTAACTTCCATACCCCACTTTAAAATCAAGTTCCCAACACCGAACGGGATCGGGGAGGTAAAAGGGGACCTAGACATGGCCCGAAGGTGTTATCGGAACAGTTTAATTTTCTCAGGGGTCGGGGTTAGTAAACAGAAAAAGATGATGGCTATCGAAATAGAGCCATTCACTGAAAGTAGCACAGAACCGCTCGCTCTGCCGGCCGAAGAAACCGAGGACATAGAACTGGTGCCAGGGAGTTCAGCAAAAATGATCAAGATCGGGTCGGGGTTAGCAAAACCGTTCAGGACAGGATTGATAGAATTGCTACAAGTCTACGCCGACATCTTTGCTTGGGAGCCGAGTGATATGCTAGGGGTAAGCGAATCGATGGCCCTACACAGATTACATGTGGACCCAAGCAAAAAACCAGTCATACAGAAGCGAAGAGTTTTCGCCCCAGAAAGACAGAAAATCATTGATAAGGAGATTGCCAAACTTCTGGAGGCCGAATTTATCTTTGGAATCGATTACCCGGAGTGGTTGGCCAACGTAGTCTTGGTTCAGAAGCAGAACGGGAAGTGGAGGCTATGCATCGATTACACGGATCTGAACAGGACATGTCCGAAAGACTTCTACCCATTGCCCAACATAGAGCAGTTGATAGATGCCACTTCAGGGTACGATATACTGAGTTTCATGAACGCATTCTCAGGATACCATCAGATTTCTATGAGTAAAGAAGACATCCCGAAGACCAGTTTCATCACGCATCGGGCGATATACGCATACAAGAAAATGACCTTCGGGCTACTGAATGCCGGGGCGACTTATCAGCGAATGATGAACTTCGTGTTCACGAAACAACTAGGGAGAAGTATGGAGGTCTACGTAGACGACATGATTGTTAAAAGCATGTCAGTCAGTGACCATCTTCAAGACCTAGAGGACTGCTTCGAAACCGTCAGAAGACGCAAGCTGAGGTTGAACCCAACCAAGTGCACGTTTGGATTAAGATCGGGGAAATTCCTGGGGTATTTGGTCAGCAAAAGGGGGATCGAAGCAAACCCAGAGAAGATACAGGCGGTCCTAGATATGAAATCCCCGAAGTCCTATAAGGATGTGCAGAGACTGACAGGTCGGATTGCGGCCCTCCGAAGGTTTGTCTCCAAATCAGCAGAAAGATGCCTACCATTTTTCGACACCTTGAAAGGGCCCAAGAACGAGAAAAGCTTTCAACGGACTTCGGAGTGCGAAGACGCGTTCCAAGGGATCAAACAATATTTATCTTCGGCACCACTGTTGATGAAGCCGATCCCTTCGGAACCTTTGTATCTGTATTTGGTAGCAAGTTCGATGGCGGTAGGGGTGGCATTAGTTTGGGACAAAGGGGGAAATCAGTTCTCAGTATACTACGTCAGCCACGTGCTTCGAGATGCAGAAATGCGATACTCGAACCTGGAAAAATTTGCCTACGCTTTGATCATAGCAAGTAGAAAACTTTGGCATTATTTCCAGGGTCGGGTGGTGGTGGTGGTATACACGGATCAGCCATTGAAGAAAATCCTACACCGACCAGAGGTTTCGGGAAGACTGGCGGCATGGGCAATGGAATTAACACAGTTTGCATTGGAGTATCTGCCCCGGACAACAATCAAAGGGCAGGCATTGGCCGATTTCATCGTGGAATGCTCGTTCACAGAACCGGATATGGGATCGGTCATCGAAACACAACATGTGAGGACTTCATGGACACTGTATGTTGACGGCTCATCAACCTCAGACGTTAGTGGGGCCGGGGTCATACTGACGAGTCCCGAAGGGTTTAAAGTTCAACAAGCAATTCGGTTCCAGTTCAAAGCAACCAACAACGAAACAGAGTACGAGGCCATTCTAGCCGGATTAAAGTTGGCCCGAAGCCTAGAAGTACAAAATCTAGTCATCTATAGTGATTCACAATTGGTCATCAAACAGATATCGGGGGAGTATGAGGCCCGGGGGGTAAGAATGACGAGGTATTTAGCCGAAGCGAAGAGTAAACTGGCATACTTCAGTTCAGTCAGCTGTTAAGGAGTGGATCAATCCGACAACACAGTGGCAGATGCCTTGGCCCGACTGGCAACGACAGAAGCAAGTTCCTTCAACGGATCGATATATCTAGAAGTATTGGAGCAGCCAAGTGTCCCGAAAGAAGAGGTACTATGTATTGATTGGTTGGACTGTTGGCTTACACCATACATGTCCTACCTGGCCGACGGGGTGTTGCCTTCGGATCACATGCTAGCAAGGAAGATCAAGCACCGGAGCTCAAACTTTGTACTTATCGATGGAGATCTGTATCGAAGGGCTTTCAGTTCTCCATTGCTCAAGTGCTTAACACCGTCAAAAGCAGACTATACACTTCGGGAGGTACACGAATGAATTTGTGGAGATCACATGGGAGCCAAGTCACTGACACACAAGATTTTGAGGCAAGGGTATTACTGGCCGACTATCTACACCTAGGCCAAAGAATTCGTCAGAAGATGTCCCAAGTGTCAACTGAACAGCAACATCCCACGTCAACCTCCCGAAGAGCTGTATTCCGTCTTGTCCCCGATTCCCTTCGCTGTTTGGGGAATCGATATCCTAGGGCCTCTACCGAAGGCCAAGGGGCAAGTCAGCTTCGTAATCGTGGCTATTGACTACATGACGAAATGGGTCGAAACCAAACCACTACAAAAGATCACCGAACAAGAATTCTTGAAATTTCTAAAGGAAAGAGTCGTTTACCGTTTCGGCATTCCTAGGGCAGTGGTCTCTGATAACGGCAGACAGTTTGTGGGGTCAATGTGAGACCCCGAATTTTATGAAATAAAAGTATTCAATTTTTCTATTTTGGTAAATAGTTAAATTGATAAAAATTTAAAGTTGAAGGTGATATGTGTAAATTTTTCAAAGTAGACAAGTTGTCATAAAATACCCGGTTACTATTCACCCTAGTATTGTTCACTCGAATATTTGGGGCACTTTTTGTGTCAAAGTGCTATTCACGAGTTACTATTAACGAGTTACTATTCACCTAAATTACTATTCACCCGAATATTATTCACTCGGGTATTTGGGGTATTTTTCGTGTCAGAGTACTATTCACGAGTTACTATTCACGGGTTACTATTCACCCGATTACTATTCACTCTAGTATTTTTCACTCGGGTATTTGGGACACTTTTTGTGTCGGGGTACTATTCCCGAAGTACTATTCACGGGATACTATTCACCCCAAAAATATATTTCTTTTCGGTCCAAATCATTTTTGAGTACAATATTATTCCATGAAGAGATGTGCTAATTTTTCAGACCGTTGATTGAAATTATAATAGTAAATCAATATGGGTCGTTGGTTTAAAGTTTTAATAGTAAAATCTTTTTATATAAAACAGAATACTTTTATAAAGTTATTCTATAAATAGAATATATTATATTTTATTATGCATAGTGTTGCATAGTGCTTGCATAGTGTTTTGCATAGTAAAATCTTTTTATATAAAATAGAATACTTTTATAAAGTTATTCGTTTTATTAGATTATAAATAGAATATATTATATTTTATTTAAAAGATTTTGCTTTAAATATGGACCGTCAGATTAAAGTAAATCAATCTGGACCGTTCATGAGTTAGTTACTATGCAGTCCATTTTTCTATAAATAGAAGCTCATTCCCTCATTATTTCTTACGAATTCACTGAAACTCTAGAGAGAGAAACTATAGAGAGAAAGAATAAAAGTATTCTGCTACTTGACTACTCATATATCCAGTACTCTTCTTCTTAAGGTAAGGGATATTATTTTTTGTAATCGTAGGGGATATTATTTGTTGTACTCGTAAGGGGTATTATTTCTTTTGTATTCATGAAGAGAACTTTTGTTATTCTATTATTTATTATTCTGTTGGAATAACCTGTATACGCGGGTTACCCTATACATAGTGAAATTCTTCTGTTATTTCATTCTTTATTATTTTGTCGGAATATCCTGTCTGTGCGTTTTACGTCGGACCTGGTTTCATTATTTATTATTCTGTCGGAATATCATGTCTGTGCGTTTTACGCGGACCTGGTTCCATTCTTTATTATTCTGTTGGAATATCCCGTCTGTGCGTTTTACGCCGGACCTGGTTCCGTTATTTATTATTCTGTTGGAATAACCTGTCTGTGCGGTCTATCGCATGCATGGTGATTTCTTTTGTTATTCCATTCTTTATTATACTCAGTTGGTTAAAAACTTTGACTTCTATACTCCATAAAATTAGTGGAATATCCTTGATATTTGCGTTTCATCCAGTATCTTTTCATGGAAATATTCTTCTGAGCATTCTTGAATTTTTACTCTACAAAGAAGTATCATGTTGACAATATGGACGTTATTAGTTCCTGGATAAATTAATTCTTGAACTTGTTTTATTGAATTCTTATATCATTGTCATCATCCTCATATTTATATTATGTTGAAAGTCATCTGTGGCCTGTAGTGCATAGATGGACTTGGTATGATTATGACCAGAGATTATTCGGAAATGATGTGAAAGAAAAAAAAATCCTCATTGGCCCATAGTGCATTGATGAACAGTTTTTGGTATGATTACGGCTATGGATTCTCTTTGGTCGTAGTGCAAAGATGAATTGTTTTATGGCATGATCAGGACCGTTGATGAAAACATGATTATCTTTAGCCGTAGTGCATGGATAATTCGTGGTCGTGATATTAAAGAATATCCTTGGCCGTAGTGCAGGGGTGATTCGATGATGTGGATTATTTATTAAGCTGAGTCCCAGCGATGAAAGTGATGAAAAACTTTTTAAATCATAGAAGATGGTAGATTTTATTCCCTACTTGACTCTTCTAATGGATTGCTTGTTCCGCTACAGTTAAACTTGATAGTTTGTTATATTGTATCGGTTTAACACTGTTGAAGGCTAACGATGATTTATTCTGCATTATCTTAGTCATAATATTTTTTACTAGGCTAGTTGAGCTCACCCTTTCTTTCACTGTTCTCTTCAGGAAATGAGAATATAGCTGGGACGAGTCGGGGAACGGAGTGATGGTCCTAGATGGTGCATTAGTAGTCCTCACTATTCTGTGAAATAGTGTGATAATAATTGTAATGAGGACTCATTTTGAGTTTGTATACTCTCTAGTAGACAATATTTGTTTTCAAACTCACAGTTTATGTTTTGTCGTATTGTACACGACAGTTGTATTATTAAGTTGTATTTGAATTCTGTACCATGTATCTGGCGACTCAAGATGGGTGATGCATACCTAATTTTGGGGCCGTCACAGTCAAAGTTCAAAAGTTTTCTGAAAGAGTTGGGAATCCAATACCGTAAGACTTCAGTTGCTCACCCTCAATCGAACGGTCAAGTAGAAGTGACCAACCGAACCCTACTCAACAGAATAAAAAGAAGGTTGGATGAGTTAAAGGGTCGGTGGCACGAAGAGCTACTCAGTGTTTTGTGGGCATATCGGACAACTCCGAAGACAACAACTGGAGACTCCCCATTCCGACTGGCATACGGAACTGATGCACTCATACCAGTCGAGATCGGATACCCCACTCTTCGAGTCAATCAATACAAGGAATTATACAATGACGAAAGCTTGAAAACAAATTTGGATCTACTGGATGAAGCTCGGGACTCTGCTATGTTGAGGTTGGCTATTTACCAGCAGAGAACAGCCCGACACTACAACCAGAAGGTGAAGCCGAGGAGGTTTGAGGCAGGAGATTTGGTGCTTCGGGAGTCAGAAGCATTAACCCCCCAGAACACAGGCAAGCTAATGCCTAACTGGGAGGGGCCTTACGAGGTAGTGGAGGTGCCGAAGCCAGGAACTTACCGGCTTCGAGCTATGGATGGATCTGAGGTAAAGAATACATGGCATGCTAGAAGACTTAGAAAATATTACCAGTAAATGCATGTCTATTCTTCCCTTTATTTATGTAATCTATGCAATCTATCAATGAAATAAAAACTTCTCTTCGAGAAATACTTCATTTAAATTTGCACTGATCTACCAATCAGACACGCTTCGGACGTAAACTGATCAGACAGTCCGGAAGGACCTAACTGATCAGCAAAGGTCACAAGTATAACTGATGGACAAAGCTACACATCCGATCAGATAAGCTTCGAGCGTAAAACGATCATACAGTTTGAAAGGACTTATCTGATCGATAAAGTTATAAATCCGATCCTGTAAGTTTCAGACATAAATTGACCAGACAGTCAGAAACGACCTAACTGTTCGATAAAAGTCACAAGCGAAACTAATCGTGATAACAACTAAGAAATTTGTACTATTTCATTCATATCAAATCTGTTTTACAATTCCCGATCAGACAGGCTTCGGATAGATATACCATCAGCCTAACGGATCGAGCGAATTACAAAACTAAAAAAGGAAAAAATTACAGGTACGAAAATCCTACACTAAGGCAAATCATCACCAGCTTCGGCCTCGGATTCCTCATCCGAAGAATCAAGGATCGAGACATCCAACCCAGCATCGACCAGCTTCGTCCGAGCCTTCTCTCGATAAGCTTCGACCCCCTCCGCAAACTGGGCCATAATCTTATCGGTCAAGGCCGACGACTCTTCATATTCCTTGATGGCCGCTTGCTTGACGACGACCTACTCCTCTAACAATGCATTGTTCGACCGGATCAACGTTCTCAAGTTGTCTTGCATTGTATTGAATTGGTCTTCGATAGAGTGAAGATTCCCCACTAAGACCTTGTTCTCCTCGGCCAGAAGCTCCTTGTCCTGCACAAGCTTCTTGGCATGACCGTCGAGACCGACAAACTCTTGTTGAAGTAAAGAATATTGCTCTTCGAGTTCGGCAATCCGATGATAGCCTTCGCCACCTTGTTTCGGGTATCGACGTGCAGGTCCCTCTCCCTCTTCAATTATGAATCCCGACCTCGCAACTCGGCTTCGAGAAGCGACACATCATGTTTCAGTTAATTTTCTTTCTTAGTAGATCGGGCAAGAGTAGGAGTGAGCAAAAAACGGATAAAACCGAACTACCGAACCGAACCGAATTATTTTAACCGAATTATTTCGGTTTTCGGTTATTTTTTGAAATTTCGGTTATATCCGAATTATTATTCTGTATTCGGTTTCGGTTCCGGTTTTCAAAAACAGTTTATTCGGGTTACCCGAATAACCGAATTTGTTTATTTAAAAAAATTAATTATTAATCATATTATCTATTAACTTCTAATCTTCTATTTGACTATCAGATTCAAAGTGAGTATCACTGTATCTGTATTAGATCTCATCTCAGATCCTTTCTCAAACTCTCAGATCCTTTCTCAAATCTCAGATCCTCAGATCCTTTCTCAAATCCTTGCTCGAACTCTCAGATCCTTTCTCAAATCTCAATTTCTCTCATATCTCATCTCGTCGTTCGAACTCTCAGATCTCGATTAGGAGGTGGTGGTCGCCGGTCGGAGACGGTGGTGGTCTGGAGACGGTGGTGGTCTCAGATCTCAGATCTTCTCTCAGATTTGGTGAGGTCGGAGACGGTGGTGGTCTGGAGTTCGCCTGCGGAATCGAAGTAGTAGAAGGTGGATTTTGGGAGTTTGTCGCTGACTGAGATGGTGGCAGAGATTTTAGAGGTGGCGGTGGAGGAGATTCTGATTATGGGTTTAGTTGAGTGGGTTTGGACTTTGGAGCTTGAGGGGTGGAGAGAGAACGAGGAGGAGAGTGTTGAGGAAGGAATTTGGGAAGTTCTGGCGGTGGAGAGAGAATGATTTTGGGGATGAGAATGAATTGAAATGTTTATGGAATATGGATTATGCTTAAATTCGGTTATAAACCGAATAACCGAATAACTAATTCGGTTATTCAGTTATTCGGTTATTCGGTTAGTACACATTTCGGTTATTTGTTCGGATAGCTAAAACAGGACTTTTTCGGGTTTCGGTTATAACCGAATTTCTTGTTCGGTTCGGTTAATAACCGAATGCTCACCCCTAGGCAAGAGAAGGGATAACCCGAGCAAGGATAGCGTTGGCCTAAACACAAAAGAAACATCAGATATACAAAACACTACCTAGCGATAAAGGGAAAAACTTTAAAGTTGGTCGGGAGTACCTGAGTTTGAGCTCTGATATAGGTAACCAGATACTCTTCAGACGAATAGCTCTTGAACCGCTCGTCGTCGCCAGGAAGCTTGAAGTGGTCGAACAGGTGAAAGGGGAATATGTCCGCAGGACTCTTTGGCCAACAGGTAGTTGGCGACCCTTGGGAAGAACTGGCTTTGGAGGTAGGGGTGGATTCAAGGATCGGGACCGCGACCGCGTCAACAGGGGCAGGGCCTTCGGATAGACAAGGCTTCTTAAGTCGAGGTTCGAGACGTCGATCCTCTGCGTCTTCCAAATCCTCGACCACTGTTATTATTGCAGGTGGTGGGGGTGTCGGCTTCGGCTGAGCTGACAGGACGATCTTGAATAAGGCCTTGGCGGAAGGCTTCTTTGCCTTCTTGAGCAGAGCCATCTTATCGGCCTTATTCATCTGTAGTCCCAACTTGGCAGGAGCCTCAGCCCCTGAAACTGGGTTAACAGGGCCCGAAGAGGAACCGACAGAGAGTTCGGTCAGGAGAATGGCGTCCTCCTCGGGCGTCTCATCGGTGATAGGCAGACGGATGGGCTCAATCGCAATAGGAAAAGGGGTCAAAGTTTCATCAGCACCATCAGGCTTGAAAATTGTCATTGCACAAACAACAATAAGTTGGAAGGGTCGGGGAACATATCCAGGGGTTCGGCAGTCAGAGGAAGTATAAAGGAGTTCGGAAAAAGTTACTTACATCTGTGCGTATACAACCAAGTTTCATCGGACAAAACCGGCAATGACCATTCGGTCTTACTCCATTTCTGATAGAAGGCCTTGAAAGCGCTGGCCCGATCCGTCGGAAACTTGGACACCTTGGCTATGGAATCTGTAGGCTGGGCCCATCGAGGAAGGAGCTGGAGGTCAGTTCCTTTGGCGAAGAACCACTTGTCATGCCAACCCTTGTTACTTGAAGGAGTCTTAACAGGAGCGGTTCGGGTAGGTCTTTTGTTCAGTTGCTTCAAACCAGGCTCTTTCGAAGCAGTGACAGTGAAGAGGGCGAAGAAGAAGTCGAGGCCAGGCGTGATCCCGAGCTCCTAGCATAAAGCAACGAAGGCAACAAAGTGGATGTACGAATTTGGCACGAGCTGTGCAAACCCAATTCCCGCGAAACAAAGGAAGGAAGAGATAAATTCGTGAAGTGGGAACCGAACCCCGTATTTCAGAAGATACAGGGGAACAGCCACCCATTCACCTTCGGGCCTCCAGAACATTTTCTCATCGGGATTTGGAGCCCGAAGCTTGTATTCTTGGGGGATGTTGAAGATTCAGATATCGAAGATTTGACTAGGCGTAATGGAGGATTGGGTATTGACACGAGCGAACTCTGTTTCGGAGTGGTAGACGTTGCGGATTTTGGCCTCGGCACTGATTGGGGAAGGGAGTATCGAGGAAGAAGGGTTGTCGGTGGAAGCCACTGGTAAGTCGACAGGAACCAGGTTGCCGGCGGTGATGGAGGGAGGATTTGATTCGCTGGCCGGGGTGGGAATGTTAGAGTCTGCCATTTAGTGTGTTTTGGAAGGGAATGAGGCACAACTGTGAGTTTTTAGGAAGAAAACGGATAAGGATGAAGCTCGAAACCTAGCAGGATGATGAAAGTCAAAGGATCTGTGGAAATAGAATACTCGCCGGAAATCTCCCTTGCTGGAAAAGTTTGGTGAGAATTTGAAATGGATAAAGGCTCGAAAAAGTGACAGTGATTGGTGTTAAGGGACATATATAGCACGTCTGGCACGGTCTCCAAGGGCGGCTATTTATGACAGGTGGAGCCCAGCCTTGGAAAAACGTGTATCGGCTCGTGAATCGAAGAGAAACCGTTTGGGTTCCCAAGACAGCTCATCAGTACTGGGCGTGACTATTCAAATTCGTGTCCTTTCAAGTCTCCTGTCATAAATCTCTTATAACAAGAGACTGGGGGCAATGTTCGGGAGTGTTTTACCGACCACCATGTTGGCGGTAAGCCTGGGCTGGAATCGAGGAGGTTGGGCCAATATGGCCGAGGACATACAGGTGGTCGAGAGCGTTCGGGTTCGGATACCCAAGCCCAATAAACCGGGATCCGGTTGTGATCATGGAGATCGGGGTCGGGTTTTCGCGTCCTTTGGACCGAGGCCCAGACCGGTGCTTATGATGTTTGATGGGTTGGGCCTGTGCAGTCGAACAGCCCATGTGCAGAGTTGGGAGTGATAAGGGTTTACGTGGTTAAGGGGTCTCAACCCTAATCAGATGTTGGTAAGGCAACTCCAAAGGTAGTATTGGAAAGAGATTCTACTTGCACCTTTTAAGGAGATTGTGTTGGACCCAAATATTAGTAACTACCATATTTAGGAGTCCTAATCTCACTCGGAGAAGGATTCGAAGGAGGTGGGAGTACTATAAATACAAGGCCAAGGTTACAATTAACAGGTAATACCTACTTTTGAGCACTATATACTTAGCCTTCATTGTTAAACCTTGTGAGCGGCCTGCACTTATTCTCACACCGGAGCAATCCCCCGGCGGCACGGCCGTCAAGCTTCTGTGAGCGCGTGGATTTTGTGATTGGACGCACAGACGAAACTTGGCGTAACATTTAGCAAAATGGTTAATTGCTTATGTTACATTTTACGTTTTCCTTTATTTCTTTTCTTATTAAAATCAAGAAACAGAAAGCTCAAGTCGATAATATAATGAAATTGTGACGCTAAATTTGAACATATTGCGTCATTTTACATTACCATAAAAGAAATGAAACATTTTTTTTAAAAAAAAATAAACAAATGAGTTCTTTATGTGGGAGAAAAAGGAGTATAAAGAAAGAGGGTACATATACCAGTTTGTGAGAGTTGTGATCAGGGAGAAAAACTTGAAAGAAACCAGGCGTTTGAGTATCAGAGGAAGAAGGGTGGTTTAGAAGATTTGGTGGAGTTGCCATTATGCCAACAAAATCCAAAACGTCAGAAGAAACCAGAAAAGAGAGAGATGGCGATGGTGAAAAAGAGGAAGAGAAATGGAGGTGAGAGAGAGGCGGAGTTTAGAGAAGTTTTTCTGTGTTCAAATGTTTTAGATTAATTTTATGGTGAGTTGTTAATCGACCAATATAGTACATGCAAACAGATTACTTTTCGTCTGTCCGTGGATAGTGTAAATTAATTGACCAAAATAACTGAATCTCTCTTCCCGGTGAACTTTTAGTTTTAGTCAGGACTCGGGACTTTGACCGGTGGACTTTGGTTTACTCCCGTCGTTTCAAAAAGATTATCCTTTTAAAAAAAAAATTTTGTTCAAAAAATTTTATCGTTTATACCTTTCAAAAAAAATAAATTATTTATTTTTTTATATTACCCCTATTTTTTTTCAATGATACTTTCTTAATTTATATGTCAAAACCTTAAATGACAATCTTTTAAAAATAGAGTTAATAATATTTACTCCTTCCCAAACAGAATTATAGATATACGGATTTTTACACCCTGTTTCTCCTAAAAGAAAAGGATGAAAACTTAATTTATAATGACAAAGTACAAAAATTAAAAAATTATATATTTTATTTCAGTTACAGAATTTATTAAAAAGAATAATAATTTAAGTTTCATATTTAAATTACTAGTTATATTAGTTTTATTATGCTTATAATTTAGTGATATAATAGGGATTATAAAAAATAATTTTATATTATTTAATTTTTCATCCAAATTAGTTCATTTTTTAACGGAGAAGTTTGACAAGAAAAATGTTACTTTTCTATTTATTAAAAAACTCAATAACAAAGAAATTAACGAAAGCTTTCCGTCCATTTTAAAAGACAGACTAGACCTGGCAAACTTGGCCCAAGCCCGCGGGCCGGGCCGACCCGCCACGGGCTGGGCTATGAGTTGCAGTTTTTTAGCCCAGGAAAAGTTGGGCCGTTTTGGCCCGGCCCGTGATGACCCGGCCCGCAGCCCGTAACTTTTTTTTTAAACAAAATATTGCTTCTTGTGGGGCTTGAACACAAGACTTGTAAATAAATAAATAAGAGTTCAAACCAACTGAGCTACAACAATTGTTTATTTTTAATGCAATCTTTAATATATTGTTTCTTTACTTTTGTTCAAATTTACTATTCTTAAAAAGTAAAACTTAAATCGTGCATTTATAATATAAAACTAAACAATTAATGCTTACTTAAATCGTGCATTTATAATAAGTAAAACTTAAATAATACACTTTATTTATATAATTTTTTATATAAATAAAGTGTATTATTTTAGTAATATATAATTATGTAAAATAACACATAATTGCACAACAATATTAAATTAACAATTTATTATTTTAAAAGCATAAAAAAATATAATCTTAATAATCATACATATAGTTTTTCATTTTTGTTAAATAGCGTGAGTGTCTTTATAATATAGTATTATATTTTATTTCATGTATTTATTAGTGTATAACAGTATCTCTTTAAGATTGTCATAATTTTTCTTTTTGTCGCTATAAATTTGATTTTATTGTAATTTTATTATTCTTAATTAATAATACTAATTTATAATACTATTAAAATTTTAATTGATTGAGATATGTAGTAAATAATTTCAAAGTATAAAACTATTAAACTAACAATTATTAGTTTAAGTTAGATAATATAATTATAAAATTTTAAAATTATCTATATATTAGTATTAATTATAGTATTTATTATTTTTAAAAGTTAAATAAATTATATTAATTTTAAAGAATCATATTGTAGTAAATTTGGAAAGTAAATCAATCATTATCCCTTAATTATGCATTCCTCCTACTTATTTGGAAAGTAAATCAATCATTATCCCAAATCATGCCTTTAGAATAATATCTAAAATTATAATACTATTAAAATTTTAATTGATTGAGATATGTAGTTAATTTAAGTAATTAGAATTATTGTTTATTATTTTTAATATTTATTATTATTACTGTTTTTGGTGTATCAAGATTTTGCAAAAAAAAAAAATATAGGAAAAAGCCCGCGGGCCGGCCCGGCCCGCCCAACCCGGGCCACAGGCTTAAGAAATCTGGCCCGCCAAAACCCGGGCCTTTTCGGCCCGGCCCGCCGTTGGCCCGGCCTGCCCGTTTGTCAGGTCTACTGTGGTCTGTGGAGTTAAAAAGTATAGTAAATAATAATAATAATAAATTAATAGTCTAAAAATAAAAATACATTTATAATTTTAGAAGTTGGAAGAAATTAAAAAAAAATTAGATTAATTTTTTTATTGGAGGTATTCAATACTGGCGGACCCACTTAATATAAAAATTTAGGATACATTTTAATTTTTTTTTAAATCAATTTACAAAATTTTTATATACGTAATCACATTTTTTGAAAATAGAAACTTTTAATGACAGAAATAACTTAAAATAGTTCAAAATTAACCCAAAAAATAAAATAAAATCCATGCCATCTGATAAAACCATTTTTATAGTTCAGAATCGACAAACTAAGGCACTCCCAGGTCTAGTAATAATCATGATTTAATTGAACATCTACTACAATATATATATATTATAAAATGAAAATTAGCAGGCACTAATTCATGGCATCATAAATATTTTTTTTCTTTTCTGAAAACTGAGAGCTTGAGCACAGAATCATTTTTATTGATCAGCTCGAATACACAAACATCATCCAGCTGCAAAGAGTTATCCCACACACATCGTCTCCAACCTGCACTCAACTTACGAGCCACCAATCTGACTTCCCATGAATTATCCAACGCCTCAATCCTCACTTTCCGAATTCCACTTTTCATATGCGTTGACAAACTTGTAGGCAAATGCTGCACATATATATAAACTAATACATAAATTGTCACTACTTTTTATTGTACGTATACAGAATGTATTACTATTATTTAACCAACATGCATTGCATAGAAATGTATTAGTAATTTTGGATGGTGTTGCAGAAATTCCTATATTAATTAGAAATTGCACGTTTGGACGTTCATACCAGGAATCCCTTCAACAAATAACTTGGCCGCATCACACTTTTGAATGAAGGATACTTGGATTTGGACAAAAATTTAGTGGCTGCTTCAATTGCTTTGTCGGCTTCACTTGCCAACCGCAATCCACTGACTCCTTTTCCTGGAAAATCACATGACAGAAATCAAAGTGTATCCATTGTTTGTTAGAGGAGAACAAACTGCAAAAGTTTTCCTTGCCTCTGGCTAATTCTTGCATTGAACCATGTGAATATAGGTCCTCCTCTAACTTTATAGGATTCATCCTATTATGTTGAACGCCAGTAGATTGAAATGGGGAAATTTTCGCTGGTGCATTTTCATCTATTTTTCCCACATTAAGGTTGGCTTGTTCAATATGAGCGTCACTCATTGGATATTCTATCTCGGAAGCACTTTTGTCCAATATAATTACATGGAAAAGGGAATTCCCTTCGTATCCAAACACTAAAACGTGCCCAAAACATATAGAGTAGTATGTCGTGAATTCCTGCCAGCCATTGTGTAGCCAAACCTCGCTATTATTCCTTTCCAGTTCAACTTGCCAAAATGCACCATTTGGAGCTTTGAGGAAAACACGATCCGCTAGGTTCTTTCCGTATTTCCTTACAAACTTTTTGGGAATCACCTGTAAAAATAAAAAAATTCCAAATTAAAGACGCAGGTCCTTACTATATTCTAAAAACTCTTGCTTTCTTGCTTGCTGCCATAACTTAATGTATTCTAGACTAGTTGTAATGGATGGCTTCGCTCAGTCCTTAGCTTCTTGGTCAAATCCAACCTAACCAAGAAGCCAAAGTTGTTCAGGGCAGGTAAGCCCTGGAGCAGTACCATAATATACAGGCTTATAACCTATTATTAATTGTATATATACAAGTTTTTGAGGGAAAATGTGCAGGGAATTCATCATACAAATGGGGTGGTGTTCAGTCCCAATTACTGATCAGTTCTGAAGGGTTCCGAACATCAATAAAAATTCAACTTTTCTTTCCCTTGTCCACAAATTTTAAGTTTTTGTTTTTGTTGATCATAAGATACTAAGCCAAAACAATACATGGGCCGAGCCCTATTTGTTAACTAGGAATCTATTACTTCATTTTTTTTGGAATCATAAACTAAAACCCATAAGTTTGCACTCGAGTAAACAGAAAAATTCATTGGGTTTTAAACATCAAAAAATTCAATGGTTTCTAAACAAATCAAAAGCAGTTTCCCAGATAATCTCATAGATGTACTTCTTGTCGTCTCTTTCTCAATTATTTAAACATGTACAATAGCATACACACACACACACACACACACATATATATATATATATATATATATATATATATATAGGGTTGGCATATACATACCATCTTACTATCTGAAATAATGTCTGATAGAATAATCTTGAAAAAGTAGTGTGCATTCACCGGAGAATTAGTCTGGGTTTGGACATGAGAAAAGAATGGAGACGCTTGGTTTAAAGGTGGCGACCCTTGTAATTCAAGGGTGATTTTAGTCATTAATCCTGTAAATTTAATAAATTGGATTTCTTTTTTTAATTTTTTCTTAATAAATAGTAAGATGGATGGTAAAGTTTAATTCAGCATCAATCAACAAAGAAAATGATTTTAGTTTCCATCAACACTTCTCTTCTATCTATCCATATTAGTCTGATAAGGCCTTTGATTTTCTTATTTGAAATTTGAATTTTAACTATATGATTAATTTAGTATATGAAATGGATAATAAAACAAACTCTATCCCTAAATTCTTTTGATAAACTCACTTGTTCACAAAGCCAATGTTGTTGTATTTTCTTCTATCCAATTACTCCCTCCGTCCCTATTTAAATGTTCTTTTAGAAATGGACACAAAAATTAAGATAATGATTGGAAAACATTAAATATAGTATAATACCCTTAAATTATTAATTTATTATAGCAAGAGTTTAAAGTACCAAAAAAATAGGTAGAGTAACGAGGAGTAATTTTAAAAAAATTGTCATTAATTCTCCTATATTTGAACAAACATTAGAGACAAATAAAAAACTCTAAAACATCATTGTACTTATTTACTATCTCAATTTTAGAACCTACATCTTCTCCAATTCTACAAGTTAATTGTTCTAACTTAATACTCTAATTTGACTAATGTTAAGGCTCTCAAAAAAATGTTTAATGTATCAAAATTTTGAGACTTCTAACTTTACATGGTAACTAACTACCATTTATAAGACTTCGAAAGAAGTTGAAATTTTATTTTATAGAAATTGTGTATAAACTTGGGCCTATGACTGTAATTTGGGAGACCATAGTGCCAGAAACTAGCAATCTGCATCTTTTGCTGCTCCAAATATGACCACTTTCAGTCCCATCAAACATGAAACATGCATGTCCTTTGAACCGCAAAAGCACCTTCCACAACTTGCAACAAGAAAAATGATGGATTCATTCTTGTTTCCAAACACAATTAATTAAGCAATGACAAACACAATTCCATTATGTCAATAACATCATAGTCTAGTGACTTGCAAAGTTCCTGAACAGGATGGATTCAGTCACAAAATACATACTCCATATTCCATAAAAAAGGAAATGCATATGATTTATAAGCTTGCTTTGCTTGTAAACAAGTATAATAGAGTGATGGTAGCCTCTAGCCTGTTCAGGGGAGAGGAGGTCTTCCACTTCCTCTTCCTCTTCCTCCTCCTATATTCTGACTAGCTGACTTCTTGAGCACCTGAACTTTAATGAGATTACCTTCATTTCTGATATATTTGAAAAGACAGGTATCCCCCTCTTTCAAGTTGTTGGCCTTTCGAAGATCAGTCCACCCATGAGTTAAATGTACTCTGTTTTTGGCCCATACCTTTATAACCACCGGCCACACTCTCCCTTCTGGATCTCTCACCACCGTACCTCTCTTGCTTGCTAGTCCAGTCTCTCTCACAAAATGGATTGGAAGAAACTGATAATTATTAATTATGAAAATACGTCAAGCGAAATTTCATATAAATATTTTTCTTTTTAATTCACTAGGAAAAAAGAGTCCAAATCTCCACAATCTAATTGAAACAGATACATTTCTAAAAATGAAATGATATTCCTTATTAATTTAGAGGAAATAGTACCATATTATAATAAGATGATACTTGTTAATGTACACACCAGATTCGTTTTGCTGGTTTTCTTCAGAGCATAGACAAAACATGGATCCTCTATTTTGGGAGAAGGGTAGGCTTTAGGCTCATCGTCATCGATCTTGATCTCCATGTCAGTTTCTAGATCCTTCATGTTAAAAGGAGGTTTCTTTAAACGTTCAGTGTAAGAACCTATACATGCAAATGTACAATAAAGTTGATATAATCCCAATTGTAAAAACAAAAACAAAAACAAAACAAAGAAAAACAGAGGAGGATCTCAACTGGGATTGATGGGTTCGATTTTAGTCTCACAAATGTTGTTGGTATGAAGAGGCGGATATAACTTTTTTTCACAGCAAGTTGGATCATAAATTGTAACTTGGAAAATTGAATCATCAATTAGGCAGAAAACAACAAAATCATATTCTTCTAATCTGTGAAAGCTGACGAATTCGAGCCAACCGTTGACGAAGCAGTATTTCTGACCAACTTCTTTAATCTCCACTTCCCATGATCCTCCGCATTCAGTTTTGAGTACAGGGGTACTGGGAAACTTCCCTTTCAGTTCATTCACAAATGCTGGAGGAATTGGCTGCATGCATGTTTGTTTATACATGTAAAAATTGCAACAACTACAAAAACACGGCCAACATATAAATATCTTCAGATTTAAAGAAAAAACTCACTAGTTTGTTTGTAAAATCATCGATTAAGACCTTGAAGAAGGAAGGACAATGTTGTGGCTTCCTACCCATTAGCTAGGTTTGTGCTAACTTGAAACTCGGGAGGACTGAGCGATCGAGTACCTATATTTTGACTGGGGAGACTGCAATTTTGTGCCTAACAAGGGGAAATTAAGAGATTAACCCTGCACGTGTATGAATTCCTCTGTATTGGGGGGACACTTGTTTATCAGGAACCATGGGTTTCACTTTACGTGTATGATCTTCATTTGTAGGATTTCTCGTCTTCTACGCCGTGAAGCCCTGTATATTATCTATATATATTATTGATAAAGATAGAACACATTTTGAATTTGGGGAGAAAAGGGCTATTAGAGAAAAAAGAGGAGAGAACAACTACTAATTTACCAAGTATATGGCGCCATGAGACGTTAGTACCGGATTTGGCTCATCTCTATTATAACGGAAGGATCCAGAAGTGGATGGGCCTAAAATGTGAATAAAAACATGTCGTTATGAATAATAAAGATTACTTATATTTTACCATTAAAAGATTTAAAAGGCTGCTAATTTTTGTTTCGCCACGTCATTATATAACAAACTTTGATAATATAAAAAATATAAATTCAAAATTTTAATTTCCAAGTAATTATAGTGAATTATGAACATATATCATATATGTTATATATGATTATATGTAAGACCTCAACTTTTATAAATAAAGATGAATTTTCTATAAATATCATTTTTGAATATTATGGAGTTAATTTGATATAATGTTATAGTTGTGGATAATATTTATAAATTTTGCAAAGTACGCAAGTTGTTATATAATATACGACAAAACATAAACTGTGAGTTTGAATACAAATATTATCTTCTAGAGAGTATTCATACTCAAAAGGAGTCCTCATTACATTTATTAACACACCATTACATAGAATAGTGAGGACTACTAACTAATACTATCATTCGGACCATCACTCCGTTCCCCGACTTGCCCTAGCTACGTTCTCATTTCCTGAAGAGATCGGTGAAAGAAAGGGTGAGCTCAACTAGCCCAGTAATAAATATTATGACTAAGATAATGCAGAATAAATTATCATTAGCCTTCAACAGTGTTAAACTGATAAAATATAACGAACATCAAGTTTAACTGCAGCGGAACAAGCAATCCATTAAAAGAGTCAAGTAGAAAATAAAATCTACTATCTTCTATGATTTAAAAGGTTTTTCAACACTGTTATCGCTGAGACTCAGCTTAATAAAATAATTCACATCATCGAATCGCCCCTGCACTACGACCAATGATATTCGTGTATTCATTAATGGTCATGATCATGCCAACAACTGTCCATCAATGCACTACGGGCCAATGGGGACTTTTACCACATCATTCGTAACATTACGGTCATGATTATACCGAATAATTCCTGGTCATAATCATAACAAGTCCATCTATGCACTACAGGCCACAGATGACTTTCAACATTTTATAAACATGAGGATGATGACAATGATATAAGAATTCAATAAAACAAGTTCAAGAATTAATTTATCCAAGAATTAACAACGTCCAAATTGTCAACATGATACTGCTTTGTAGAGTAAAATTCAAGAACGCTTAGAAGAATATTTTCATAAAAAGATACTGGATGAACCGCAATTATCAAGGATATTCCACAAATTTTATGGAGTATAGAAGTCAAAACTTAACCAACTGAGTATAATAAAGAATGGAATAACAAAAGAAATCACCATGCATGCGATAGACCGCACAGACAGGTTATTCCAACAGAATAATAAATAATGGAACCAGGTCTGGCGTAAAACGCACAGACAGGATATATATTCCAACAGAATAATAATAAAGACAGAACCAGGTCCGGTGTAAAACACACAGACAGGATGTTCCAACAAAATAATAATAAAGACGGAACCAGGTCCGGTGTAAAACACACAGACAGGATGTTCCAACAGAATAATAGAAGAATGTCACCAAGTATAGGGTAGACCGCGTATACAGGTTATTCCAACAGAATAATAAGAAATGGAATAACAACAGTTCTCTTCATGAATAAGAAAGAATAACACCCCTTACCGTTTTAAAGAAGAGCTGAAATAAGAAAGTAGTTAAGTAGTAGAATACTTTTCTTCTCTCTCTCTCTATAGTTTCTCTCTCTAGAGTTCAGTGAATTCGTAAGAAATAATGAAGGAATAAGCTGCTATTTATAGAAAAATAGAATGCATAGTAACTAATCCATGAACGGTCCAAATTGATTACTTTAATCTGACGGTCCATATTTAAAGAAAAATCTTTTAAATAAAATATAATATATTCTATTTATAGAATAACTTTAATAAAGTATTCTGTTTTATATAAAAAGATGTTTCTGTTTTATTACGTTAATAATACGAATAAAACAAAACGTCATTATCGCTAAATAATTCATATTATTAACTGACAATAATTGAATCAAACTGAGTGACTTCTCACATAAGCATTAATAATCAATACCGTGTGCTACTATGCAACCACACGTATTACTGTACTTTTACTACCGAGTAGTTCAACAGTATCAATGGTAAAACTTCCGCCGTTATTTTTAATAAAATATTTTTATCGTTTTCTCAATCTGACAATAATTCCGTTGTTGGGTCCACCAATGATTGTGCCATTGTACGAATATTCCCTGTTAAAACGAATATTCCCCGACTAATCGAATATTATATAACAACTTGCGTACTTTGCAAAATTTATAAATATTACCCACAACTATAACATTATATCAAATTAACTCCATAATATTCAAAAATGATATTTATAGAAAATTCATCTTTATTTATAAAAGTTGTGGTCTTACAACCTCCCCTTCTTATGAAATTTCGCCCTCGAAATTAGGGTACGTACCTGGTATGTCGAAGAGGTAAGGATACCTTGATTTCATTTCAGATTCTAACTCCCAAGTCATTTCCTCAACATCGTGGTTTCTCCACAAAACTTTGACTTGATGTATAACCTTGGAGCGTAGAATATGTTCCTTCTTATCCAAGATTTGAACATGAACTTCTTCATACGTCAAATCCTCCGCTATTTCGTCCGGTTCTAACTTAATAATGTGGTTCGAGTCTTCCACATATTTGCGTAACATGGATATGTGAAAAACGTTATGAACACGAGACATACTTGGCGGTAAAGCGAGTCTATAAGCCACAGTTCCTACTCGATCGAGGATTAAAAATGGACCGATGAATCGAGGATTGAGCTTTCCTCTCTTTCCAAATCTCGTAACTCCTTTCCATGGAGCAACACGTAAGAACACATGATCTCCTATATCAAATTCCACGTCCTTTCGATGAAGATCAGCATAACTCTTTTGTCGATCTTGTGAGGTTTTTATACGTTGTCGGGTCGTTTGAATCTTTTCTGTAGTCATACGTACCAACTCCGGTCCCAACAACGTTGATTCAGCCACCTCATCCCAGCATACTGGAGAACGACATTTTCTTCCATACAATGCTTCGAATGGAGCCATGCCAATACTTGCTTGATAACTGTTGTTGTAGGAAAACTCCACCAATGGTAAGAACTTGTCCCAACTTCCCTTGAAGTCAAGGACACAGAGTCTTAATAAATCTTCTAGAGTTTGAATTGTCCTCTCTGATTGTCCGTCCGCCTGAGGATGATATGCCGAACTAAATCGTAAATCTTTGCCCATAGCTTTTTGTAAACTAACCCAAAATCGTGAAGTGAATCTTGGGTCTCGATCAGAAACTATGGATACTGGCATACCATGCAGTCTTACAATCTCGTTTATGTACATATGAGCAAGACGTTCAAGTGTATAAGTTTCTCGTATCGGTAAGAAATGAGCAGACTTGGTCAATCTATCAACAATGACCCAAATCGCATCTTTACCTTGAGAAACCTTAGGAAGACCGGTAACAAAATCCATGGTAATGTGCTCCCACTTCTATTTTGGAATTTCAAGTGGTTGCAATGGACCTTTTGGTACTTGATGCTCCGCTTTGACTCGTTGACAAGTTAAACACCTCGAGATAAACAACGCTATCTCTCTCTTCATATTGCTCCACCAAAATGTATGACGAAGATCATGATACATTTTGGTACTTCCAGGATGGATTGCAAACGGTGTGTTGTGCGCCTCCATCATGATTTCATACTTTAAATCAAGGTTGTTAGGAACACAAAGTCTGGAGTTGACTCGAAGTATTCCTTCTTCATCGATTCTTGCTTCCGACATAGCACCTTCTTGCACTTTCTTCCTCATACGCATCAGCTCCAGGTCTATAGCTTGAGCAGCTTTAACTTTATCGATTAAAGTTGGTTCTACTCGTATATTCGTCATCATCACATGGGTCCCTGGAGTCTGTAACTCTATCTCCATCCTTTACAAGTCACACAAAATGGGCCTTTGTGTTGACAATATCGCACTCGTACTTGCATATGATCTTCTACTTAATGCGTCAGCTGTAAGACCCCGAATTTTATGAAATAAAAGTATTCAATTTTTCTTATAATTACTATTCAGTAAATGGTTAAATTGATAAATGTTAAAGTTAAGGGTGATATATGATTTTTTTTCAAAATACACAAGTAGTTATAAAATGATCATTGTTGTCGGGGAATATTCGTTTGGTCGTGGAATATTCTTTCTGTCGGGGAATATTCGTACGACGGCGCAGCTATTTGTGGGCCCCATAACGAATAACTGTCGGGTGAAGAAAACGACAAATTTGAGTTTTTTACAAATAACGACGTAGTTGTTACCGTTAATACTGTTGAAATACCCGGTGGTTAAAATACAGTAATACGCGTTATTGCACAGTAGCACACAGTATTGCACAGTATTTTTGAAATTATTGATTCTTACGTAAGAAGGCACTACTCAATAATTGTTACAGTAATTACTGTTCAATATTTTATTTTATTGATTCAATAATTGCTACGTTGAAATTTTATATTATTGTTGTTCAATAATTGTTGCTGCACAGTATTTTCCATTATCAGATCAATAATTCATATTATTTGAATAGTATTATTAGATAGCATTATTGGCAATGTCTAGAAAGTTCTGTCTAAGGAGATGTTTGGTCATCTAATTGCGCGCTAGTAAGAAGAAATCCTTATTGAAAAGCCCCCTCTTTCCTGGGAACGGCCTGGTTGTCATAAATGTGATTCTGTAATATTATTTGTGAATAATTAATTATTGATTTATATGATAAGAAAATATTTATTTTATGTGGATATAAATGAGGGATATATTTTTGTGGTTAAAATGAAGGAGTTAATGTTGAGGTTTTTATCAGTATTTTTGTCGGAATGGAGGTATTAAAAATCAGGGTTTTTGAGATATTTTGCGGGGGTTATAATTTTTAATCCGACCGTTGGATCGTAGTAATATTTGGATATGTTATACATATATAAGTTGAGTATATGTCCACAAATTTTGAACCGTTAAAAATGAATGTATGATTTGTTATGAATTTTACGAGATGACTGGTTCAGAAATTGTTGAATTTTCGGAGTTTATCATTTTGGTGGAAAATTCTAGAATTGGTGGGCCCCACTTGTGGTTGGTGAAGAAATGTGCTGAATTATATTTCAAATGTGGTGGGTGGGAATAGTAGCAGGTAAAGCCATCAGGTTGCAGGTCAAACCTACCAAAATTTTCCTATAAATAGAGAGCTAAGTTAGAATTGAAAATCACACCAGAAACATAAGCTTTCTCTCTTTCTCTCTCTAGATTATTGAGTATATTTTGTGAGTATTTAGATACTTGGTGAGTTGCTATTCATCAGTGCAAGTTTCCTTCAGCCTTATACCGATCAGAAGTACTGCTCTTTTGAGGTAAGGGATAGTAAGAGATATTAAGGGATTTTAAGGGTTGTTATGTTTTTCAGTTTCGTAATTTTTCTGAACTTCAAAAATTCTGGAAAAATTTGAAATGATATTTTGATGAGTTTTATTGATTGTGTCCAAAAATGGTGATTTTTGGATGTATAGATTGAGAGTTATGAATTTTATGAGAAAAGACTATTTTAAAAGTAACTGCTTATAATTCCTTGTGGTTAACTCCAAAATTGATGAAATTTTTATTGGGAGTACATGTATATGATAGAAGTATACTCTGTAAATTTCAGAATTTTTAGACAAAAGTATAATTTTTGATAAATGTCTAAATATTCGGCTATTTTGGCCATATGAAAAATAGTAAATGACTTTTAAAAATTCTGAGAAAAATATATGTTCACTATGGGACTATATTATGCTAAATTTCAGAAAAGAAATATTTTTGGAACGGATTTGGTATTTTTCATGAAAATAGTCTAGTTATGAGAAAATGAATTAAATATGTTATGTGAAGTAAGAAAATTGAAAAATAGGATTTTATGGCTTGAGAATCCTATATATGAGGTATATGCAGATTTTTGATGAGGGTTTTGGTTATTGATGATGAAATCTTAAGAGTTGGCATTTTATGATGATTAAATGCATTAATTAGTAAAGTGTAAACAATTTAAATAAATTGTTTATAAGCTTAAGAAATGTTATTCTTTCAATATCATTATACCGAAGTATTGATATGAATTTTATTGTGGAATTTCTACCTTTTTGAGTCGGTATTACTATTCACGAGTTACTATTCACGAGTTACTATTCATGAGTTACTATTCACGAGTTACTATTCACGACAAAATTGGTTTCTTTTACTAACCAAATTATAGTTGATTTATGAATATTACTCTTGAGATTAAATCTATATGTTGATTATATTGATTTTATTATCATATATAACATTTTTATAACCCTGATGTTGAATTTCTCTTTCACTGGAGTGTAAAGATGGGTAGATTATTGGTATGATCATGACTAGGGTTCTCTTTGGCCTGTAGTGCAAAGTTGAATTGTGACTGGTATGATCATGACCATTGAATTTACAATTGAATATCTTTAGCTTAAGTGTAAAGATGAATTGATTAACATGGTTATAATTATGGTGTATATAAATTCTGAAATGATTATATATTTCTTTGAGATATGAATATATTTGGCCTGTAGTGCAAATATGAATTGTTGAGGAATATCTTTGGCCTGTAGTGCAAAGATGAATTGTAGATGAATATCTTTGGCCAGTAATGCAAAGATGAACTGTGGATGAATATCTTTGGCCTGTAGTGCAAAGATGACTTGTTGATGAATATCTTTGGCCCGTAGTGCAAAGATGAAGTTATTAGTATGATTATGAACAGGAACTGTGATTTGGTATAACCATGATGTTTGATGTTTCAGGTGATGAAAATATTCTTCGTCCTGGGTGCGAAGAAAAATTTATAGTCACAATTATGATTATGAGTTATTCATATGATTGTGGAAAGGAACTGTTGAGTGATGTTACATGGATAAAATATTGTTGGTGGATTTTTAACATGGAGAAGATAATAGACTTTATAGTCTATTTGACTCTTCTAATGGATTGCTCGTTCCGCTGCAACTATGGTTGAAATTTTTATCATTTACCATATGTTCTAAATCTCTGATTTATTATTGATGAAGACTATTGATAATTTATTTATCTTTAGTCATGATATTCTTTACTGAGCTAGTTGTGCTCACCCTTTTGCTTCACAATTCCTTTCAGGTAATAAGAGTGTAGCTGGGTCGAGCGAGGGTAACGGGGAAATAGAACGGTGGTCTCTAGCTGTGGATGTTCTCCCGAAACAGTATAGAAAAGTTCATTTAGTAGTTATATTTGGTGAATCCAATAGGGTAAGGTGTACCCAACGTTGGAAGGGTGGTTTGCCACTATCATACAAGATGTCTAACGACATACAACCTCGTGTCATCATAAGACAGGGTTGTGCTCATCCACTTGCGAGTATATCTACAAGCACTACCTATATAATCTTGGTGTTTGTTTGAAGTATAATTCTCAATTAGAGACAGTGGAGATAATGATAAGTCAAGAGAAGACTCACCATTGGGAAGAATATGATAGTAATCTTCTCGTTTTTCTTTGGGGTCTATTGGGTCAACCAAGGATAATTCTGTGGCCATATGATATCTATCATAACCTAGACGCGTGGCCTCCCATGTACGAAGGTTTCCTTGAGCACTTCCCAAAGATTCTAATTTCTAAAACAGTTTTTGACTATACCTTTATGTAAGGTGTTATTGTGAGGTGATGTCCACGGTTGGAACATGAGTCACATTTGGTATATATTTGTATCCAAACTCACAGCATATGTGTTGTTGTATTTTGCACGACAATTGTTGTAATAAAGTTGTAGTTATTTTCTGTACCATGTATTTGACGACTCAGAATGGGTTGGGTGGAATGAACCTATTTTGAGGTCGTTACAGTTGGTATCAGAGCTTGGGGATATGATCTCTGGCGGAGATCGGGGAATACAACTAGGAGGGGAGAGATGTGTAAATCCTTCGCTAGTGTGTCCTACCTAAGCTTATTTATTGGTCAGTCATAATATCGGGATATTATGTGATATGTTAATTTGTTAAATTAACACTTGTTTTGAAGCTGTATTCTAGAATGTTATTTGAAATACAAGAGATGAGCAATGGAGAAATTATGATGACAGGGAAGATGGAATCTGAAATGAAAGGAATGTATTCTCAATTCTTTGAAATACCAGGTACGTAAATTTCGAGGACGAAATTTCATAAGGAGGGGAGATTGTAAGACCCCGAATTTTATGAAATAAAAGTATTCAATTTTTCTTATAATTACTATTCAGTAAATGGTTAAATTGATAAATGTTAAAGTTAAGGGTGATATATGATTTTTTTTCAAAATACACAAGTAGTTATAAAATGATCATTGTTGTCGGGGAATATTCGTTTGGTCGTGGAATATTCTTTCTGTCGGGGAATATTCGTACGACGGCGCAGCTATTTGTGGGCCCCATAACGAATAACTGTCGGGTGAAGAAAACGACAAATTTGAGTTTTTTACAAATAACGGCGTAGTTGTTACCGTTAACACTGTTGAAATACCCGGTGGTTAAAATACAGTAATACGCGTTATTGCACAGTAGCACACGGTATTGCACAGTATTTTTGAAATTATTGATTCTTACGTAAGAAGGCACTACTCAATAATTGTTACAGTAATTACTGTTCAATATTTTATTTTATTGATTCAATAATTGCTACGTTGAAATTTTATATTATTGTTGTTCAATAATTGTTGCTGCACAGTATTTTCCATTATCAGATCAATAATTCATATTATTTGAATAGTATTATTAGATAGCATTATTGGCAATGTCTAGAAAGTTCTGTCTAAGGAGAGGTTTGGTCATCTAATTGCGCGCCAGTAAGGAGAAATCCTTATTGGAAAGCCCCCTCTTTCCTGGGAACGGCCTGGTTGTCATAAATGTGATTCTGTAATATTATTTGTGAATAATTAATTATTGATTCATATGATAAGAAAATATTTATTTTATGTGGATATAAATGAGGGATATATTTTTGTGGTTAAAATGAAGGAGTTAATGTTGAGGTTTTTATCAGTATTTTTGTCGGAATGGAGGTATTAAAAATCAGGGTTTTTGAGATATTTTGCGGGGGTTATAATTTTTAATCCGACCGTTGGATCGTGGTAATTTTTGGATATGTTATACATATATAAGTTGAGTATATGTCCACAAATTTTGAACCGTTAAAAATGAACGTATGATTTGTTATGAATTTTACGAGATGACTGGTTCAGAAATTGTTGAATTTTCGGAGTTTATCATTTTGGTGGAAAATTCTAGAATTGGTGGGCCCCACTTGTGGTTGGTGAAGAAATGTGCTGAATTATATTTCAAATGTGGTGGGTGGAAATAGTAGCAGGTAAAGCCATCAGGTTGCAGGTCAAACCTACCAAAATTTTCCTATAAATAGAGGGCTAAGTTAGAATTGAAAATCACACCAGAAACATAAGCTTTCTCTCTTTCTCTCTCTAGATTATTGAGTATATTTTGTGAGTATTTAGATACTTGGTGAGTTGCTATTCATCAGTGCAAGTTTCCTTCAGCCTTATACCGATCAGAAGTACTGCTCTTTTGAGGTAAGGGATAGTAAGGGATATTAAGGGATTTTAAGGGTTGTTATGTTTTTCAGTTTCGTAATTTTTCTGAACTTCAAAAATTCTGGAAAAATTTGAAATGATATTTTGATGAGTTTTATTGATTGTGTCCAAAAATGGTGATTTTTGGATGTATAGATTGAGAGTTATGAATTTTATGAGAAAAGACTATTTTAAAAGTAACTACTTATAATTCCTTGTGGTTAACTCCAAAATTGATGAAATTTTTATTGGGAGTACATGTATATGATAGAAGTATACTCTGTAAATTTCAGAATTTTTAGACAAAAGTATAATTTTTGATAAATGTCTAAATATTCGGCTATTTTGGCCATATGAAAAATAGTAAATGACTTTTAAAAATTCTGAGAAAAATATATGTTCACTATGGGACTATATTATGCTAAATCCCAGAAAAGAAATATTTTTGGAACTGATTTGGTATTTTTCATGAAAATAGTCTAGTTATGAGTAAATGAATTAAATATGTTATGTGAAGTAAGAAAATTGAAAAATAGGATTTTATGGCTTGAGAATCCTATATATGAGGTATATGCAGATTTTTGATGAGGGTTTTGGTTATTGATGATGAAATCTTAAGAGTTGGCATTTTATGATGATTAAATGCATTAATTAGTAAAGTGTAAACAATTTAAATAAATTGTTTATAAGCTTAAGAAATGTTATTCTTTCAATATCATTATACCGAAATATTGGTATGAATTTTATTGTGGAATTTCTACCTTTTTGAGTCGGTATTACTATTCACGAGTTACTATTCACGAGTTACTATTCATGAGTTACTATTCACGAGTTACTATTCACGACAAAATTGGTTTCTTTTACTAACCAAATTATAGTTGATTTATGAATATTACTCTTGAGATTAAATCTATATGTTGATTATATTGATTTTATTATCATATATAACATTTTTATAACCCTGATGTTGAATTTCTCTTTCACTGGAGTGTAAAGATGGGTAGATTATTGGTATGATCATGACTAGGGTTCTCTTTGGCCTGTAGTGCAAAGTTGAATTGTGACTGGTATGATCATGACCATTGAATTTATAATTGAATATCTTTAGCTTAAGTGCAAAGATGAATTGATTAACATGGTTATAATTATGGTGTATATAAATTCTGAAATGATTATATATTTCTTTGAGATATGAATATATTTGGCCTGTAGTGCAAATATGAATTGTTGAGGAATATCTTTGGCCTGTAGTGCAAAGATGAATTGTAGATGAATATCTTTGGCCAGTAGTGCAAAGATGAACTGTTGATGAATATCTTTGGCCTGTAGTGCAAAGATGACTTGTTGATGAATATCTTTGGCCCGTAGTGCAAAGATGAAGTTATTAGTATGATTATGAACAGGAACTGTGATTTGGTATAACCATGATGTTTGATGTTTCAGGTGATGAAAATATTCTTCGTCCTGGGTGCGAAGAAAAATTTATAGTCACAATTATGATTATGAGTTATTCATATGATTGTGGAAAGGAACTGTTGAGTGATGTTACATGGATAAAATATTGTTGGTGGATTTTTAACATGGAGAAGATAATAGACTTTATAGTCTATTTGACTCTTCTAATGGATTGCTCGTTCCGCTGCAACTATGGTTGAAATTTTTATCATTTACCATATGTTCTAAATCTCTGATTTATTATTGATGAAGGCTATTGATAATTTATTTATCTTTAGTCATGATATTCTTTACTGAGCTAGTTGTGCTCACCCTTTTGCTTCACAATTCCTTTCAGGTAATAAGAGTGTAGCTGGGTCGAGCGAGGGTAACGGGGAAATAGAACGGTGGTCTCTAGCTGTGGATGTTCTCCCGAAACAGTATAGAAAAGTTCATTTAGTAGTTATATTTGGTGAATCCAATAGGGTAAGGTGTACCCAACGTTGGAAGGGTGGTTTGCCACTATCATACAAGATGTCTAACGACATACAACCTCGTGTCATCATAAGACAGGGTTGTGCTCATCCACTTGCTGAGTATATCTACAAGCACTACCTATATAATCTTGGTGTTTGTTTGAAGTATAATTCTCAATTAGAGACAGTGGAGATAATGATAAGTCAAGAGAAGACTCACCATTGGGAAGAATATGATAGTAATCTTCTCGTTTTTCTTTGGGGTCTATTGGGTCAACCAAGGATAATTCTGTGGCCATATGATATCTATCATAACCTAGACGCGTGGCCTCCCATGTACGAAGGTTTCCTTGAGCACTTCCCAAAGATTCTAATTTCTAAAACAGTTTTTGACTATACCTTTATGTAAGGTGTTATTGTGAGGTGATGTCCACGGTTGGAACATGAGTCACATTTGGTATATATTTGTATCCAAACTCACAGCATATGTGTTGTTGTATTTTGCACGACAATTGTTGTAATAAAGTTGTAGTTATTTTCTGTACCATGTATTTGACGACTCAGAATGGGTTGGGTGGAATGAACCTATTTTGAGGTCGTTACATCAGCTACCACGTTCGCTTTTCCATGATGGTATTGAATGGTATGATCATAATCTTTCAACAGTTCAAGCCAACGTCGTTATCGCATGTTGAGTTCCTTTTGAGTGAAGAAATATTTGAGGCTTTTATGATCCGTAAAGATCTCCACCTTCTCCCCATACAAGTAACGCCTCCAAATTTTAAGTGCAAAGACAACAACTGCCAACTTTAGATCATGAGTAGGATAATTCCTCTCATATTCCTTGAGTTGTCTTGATGCATAGGCTATGACTTTTCCATGTTGCATGAGAACGCATCCCAACCCTTTGCTCGAAGCATCACAGTAGATGACAAATCCCTCCGAGCCAGATGGTATTGTTAGAACATGTGCTGAAATGAGTCTCCTCTTGAGTTCTTGAAAACTCTTCTCACATTCTTCGCTCCAACCGAACTTTGTATCTTTCCGAGTCAGCTGAGTTAATGGAGTAGCGATTCGAGAAAATCCTTCCATGAATCTCCGATAATAACCAGCTAAACCAAGAAAGCTACGTACCTCGGTCACTGATTTAGGTTGCTCCCAGCTTTGAATAGCTTCAATCTTTACCGGGTCAACCGATATTCCACGACTTGATACTACTTGCCCAAGGAATGCTACCTCCTCCAACCAGAACTCGCATTTCTTCAACTTGGCATAAAGCTTGTATTCACGAAGATTTTGGAGTACCAGCCTCAAGTGTTGCTCATGATCTTCACGGCTTTTGGAATAAATAAGGATGTCATCAATAAAGACGACCACAAAGTGATCCAAATATTCCTTGAATACCCGATTCATCATATCCATGAAGGCAGCAGGAGCATTAGTCAATCCAAATGCATGACTAGGAATTCATAATGCCCGTACCGAGTTCTGAAAGCCGTCTTTGGAATATCCTCAGTTCTAACCTTCAGCTGATGATATCCAGAACGAAGATCGATCTTTGAAAAGAATTGTGCTCCTTGCAACTGGTCAAACAGGTCATCAATACGTGGCAATGGGTACCTGTTTTTGATGGTGATATGATTCAACTCCCGATAATCAATACAAAGTCGCATACTTCCATCTTTCTTCTTCATGAATAGCACAGGAGCACCCCAAGGAGAAGTACTAGGACGAATAAAACCAATGTCTAACAATTCCTGCAGTTGGATCTTTAACTACTGAAGTTCAATAGGAGCCATTCGATATGGGGCTTTAGAAATGGATTTTGTACCGGGTTCAAGGTCGATACAAAATTCAATTTCACGCTCTAGTGGTAGGCCAGGAAGTTCTTCAGGGAATACGTCAGGAAATTTATTAACAATAGAAATATCATTCAAAACTGACGTATTTTTGTTTAGATCCGTGACATGAGCTAAGAAAGCTTGACATCCGTTTTTCAATAAACGAATAGCTTTATGGCTTGAGATGACAACGATTGATTTTAATGGTTTGGTTGCTTGAATTTGCATAATAGATCGATTAGGAATATGAAAGCTAACAACCTTACGAAAATAATCAATTTTTGCATGATGAGTAGTTAACCAATCAATCCCTAGAATCACGTCAAATGCAAGTATTTTTAATGAAATAAGATCGACAGGTAATGTGTGGGTACCAACTTGAACCAAACAAGACATATAAACCGTGAATGTAATGAAGGTTTCCCCCAATGGAGTTTCAACAGATAAGTCAAAGTCTAATTTCTCTGGAGTCAAATTTAATCGATGAGCGCAAGTAGGAGAAATAAAAGAATGGGTAGAACCGGTATCAAATAAAGTATAGACTTCGTTAGAGTTTATGATAAGCTTACCCGTGATGACCTCATTCGGGTTCCTTACTTTCTGGGAGGTCATAACAAACGCTCTCCCTTGCACTACCGGTTTTGACTTTTCTGGGACGGCCTTTGGTGTCTTCATCTTGGCTGAACTTGTTTTTGGTAAACGACAAAATCGAGTTAAATGACCTTCTCTTTCACAATTATAACATGTTTTAGACGGCATCGCGCAGTTTAGACTAATGTGCCCCTCCCCTCAGCATTTGAAACATATGATAGGTGGTCGTTCTCCTTTCTTAACAACGGGTGCTGGTGCCGATTTCTTTCCATCATTGTTGAATCTCCTCTTCTTGAAATGACCATTCTTATTGTTTTGGCCCTGATTACCACCGAAGTGGTTACCATTTCTGGCCTGTTGATTCCCTCCACGCTTGTTGCCACCGCTTCGATGACTGCTCTCACTGGTATTATTATTTTGCCGACTGCACTCTTTTGGTTGCGTTGACTCGTTATCGCGCTCCATTAACTGTGCCCTATTCACAACATCTGAATACAAACACAGTTTATGAGAAATAAGATGTTGACGTATCTCAGGTTTCAAACCTCGCAAAAATATTTCCGCCATTCGCTCTTCATTATCCACCAAGTTGGACGCAAACCGGGATAACTCAGCAAATTTAGCCTCATACTGCGACACGGTAATATTATTCTGCTCCAATTTGATGAACTCCACCTCCTTCATGTGACGAACACTTTCGGAAAAGTATTTGTCATTGAACAGCTCTTGGAACTTCTCCCAAGACATCTTCAGTGCGGCAGGTTGAGTACGCTTAATCGATTTTCACCAGTAATCTGCCTCTCCTCGCAACATAAAGGCGACAAAGGGAACCTTTTGCTCCTCGGAGCATCCCAAGACATCAAATATCTTGGTAATCTGCTTTATCCATGTTTCCGCTATAAGTGGTTTTGGCTCTCCCTTAAACTCTGGTGGTCCTACCTCCTTGAACTGTTTAGCGGTGACCGTCCGAGAATTTTCAGTGTTTCCACCTATATTTTGGACAGGAGCCGCTCTCGCCTGTTGTTGCATGAACTGCATAAAGTTTCTGAACATTCCATCATTCATCATCTGGTCAGTGTTGTTGTTTGCATGAGGATTGTCACCTTCCTGATGCACATTATCCTGATTATTGATATGTGGTGAATCAACAGTCTCCTGTGCTCCATTGTTATTCTCAACATTCTCAGACGCCATTTTCAGATACTGCCACAAAATAAAAGTTAATTGATATGTCATATATTATCCTTATATTCTGACCAACCCATTAAATGTCATGCAAATAAACTTAGGTAGGTCATACTAGCGAAGGAATTCCCCGTCTCTCCCCTCCTAGTTCTATTCTCACATCTTAGCCAGGGATCATATCCCTAAGCTCTGATACCAATTGTGACGCCCCCAAAATTAGGTATACATTGTAAGACCCCAGCTTATTAATGAATAAAATCAAATTTTTTCTAAATATTATTGTGAATAATAAGGGGTTAATTTGATATAATACTTTGGTTATGGGTGAAATGTACAAATTTTACAAAATAAGCAAGTAGTTATAAAATATTCATTTTGTCGGGGAATATTCGTTTGGTCGTGGAATATTCTTGCTGTCGGGAAATATTCGTACGACGTCGCAGCCTTGTGTGGGCCCCATAACGGAAAGCGATTGGATGAAGAAAACGACAAGTATAAGTTGTTTATAAATAACGGCGTAGTTGTTACCGTTAATACTGTTGGAATACCCGGTGGTTAAAATACAGTAGCACACGGTATTGCACCAATTATTGATTCTTACGTAAGAAGGCACTACTCAATAATTGTTACAGTAATTATTGTTCAATATTTTATTTTATTGATTCAATAATTGATGCATTGATATTTTATATTATTGTTGTTTCAATCATTGTTACTGCACAGTATTTTTCTTTATCAGATCAATAATTTATTTTATTTGAATAATATTATTTGATAACATTATTGGCAATGTCTAGAAAGTTCTGTCTAAGGAGAGGTTTGGTCATCTAATTGCGCGCCAGTAAGGAAAAATCCTTATTGGAAAGCCCCCTCTTTCCTGGGAACTGTCTGGTTGTCATTATTGTGATTCTGTAATATTATTTGTGAATAATTAATTATTGATTTATATGATAATGAAATATTTATTTGATGTGGATATAAATGATGGATTTATTTATGTGGTTATAAATGAAGGAATTAATGTTAAGGTGTTTTATCAGTATTTTTGTCGGAATGGAGGTATTAAAAATCAATTTAGAGTTTTTGAGATATTTTACGGGGGTTATAATTTTTAATCTGACCGTTGGATCGTTGTGATTTTTGGATATGTTATACATATATAAGTTGAGTATATGTCCATAAATTTTGAACTGTTAAAAATGAACGTATGATTTATTATGAATTTTACGATATGACTGGTTCAGAAATTGTTGAATATTCGGAGTTAATCATTTTGGTAAAAAATTCTAGAATTGGTGGGCCCCACTCTTAATTGGTGAAGAAATGTGCTGAGATTTTTATTCAAATGTGGTGGGTGGGAATAGTAGTAGGTAAAGCCATCAGGTTGCAGGTTAAGTCTGCTTCGGCGTGCTAACATTTTTCTATAAATAGAGGGCTAAGTTAGAATTGAAAATCACACCAGAAACATAAGCTTTCTCTCTTTCTCTCTCTATATTATGAAGCATATTTTCTGAGTATTTAGATACTTTGAGAGTTGCTATTCAGTGCAAGTTTCCTTCGGCTTTGTATTCCAGTCAGAAATACTGCACTTTTGAGGTAAGGGATAGTAAGGTATTTTAAGGGTTGTTATGTTTTTCAGTTTCGTAATTTTTCTGACCTTCAAAAATTCTAAAAAATTTTGAAATGATATTTTGATGAGTTTTATTGATTGTATCCAAAAATGGTAATTTTTGGATGTATAGATTAAGAGTTATGAATTTTATGGGAAAAGACTATTTTAAAAGTAACCGTTTATAACTCGTTGTGGTTAACTCCAAAATTGGTGAAATTTTATTTGGAAATACATGTATATGATAGAAGTATACTCTGTAAATTTCGAAATTTTTGGATAAAAGTACAATTTTTGATAAATATCTAAATATTCGGCTGTTTTGGCCATATGAAAAATAGTAAATGAATTTTAAAAATTTTGAGAAAAATATATGTTCACTATGGGACTATATTATGCTAAATCCCAGAAAAGAAATATTTTTGGAACTGATTTGGTATTTTTCATGAAAATGGTCTAGTTATGAGTAAATGAATTAAATATGTTTTGTGAAGTAAGAAAATTAGAAAATAGGATTTTATGGCTTGAGAATCCTATATGAGGTATATGCAGATTTTGATGAGGGTTTTGGTTATTGGTAATGAAATCTTATGAGTTTGGCATTTTAGGATGATTAAATGTATTATTTAGTAAAGTGTAAACAATTAAAATAAATTATTTATAAGTTTAAGAAATGTTATTCTTTCAATATCATTATACCGAAATATTGGTATGAATTTTATTGTAGAATTTCTACCTTTTTGTGTCGAGTTTACTGTAAGACCCCGAATTTTATGAAATAAAAGTATTCAATTTTTCTTATAATTACTATTCAGTAAATGGTTAAATTGATAAAAGTTTAAAGTTATGGGTGAAATATGAATTTTTTTTCAAAATAAGCAAGTGGTTATAAAATAATCATTGTTGTCGGGGAATATTCGTTTGGTCGTGGAATATTCTTTCTGTCAGAGAATATTCGTACGACGGCGCAGCTATTTGTGGGCCCCATAACGAATAACTGTCGGGTGAAGAAAACGATAAATTTGAGTTTTTACAAATAACGGCGTAGTTGTTACCGTTAACACTGTTGGAATACCCGGTGGTTAAAATACAGTAATACGCGTTATTGCACAGTAGCACACGGTATTGCATAGTATTTTTGAAATTATTGATTCTTACGTAAGAAGGCACTACTCAATAATTGTTACAGTAATTACTGTTCAATATTTTATTTTATTGATTCAATAATTGCCACGTTAAAATTTTATATTATTGTTGTTCAATAATTGTCACTGCAGAGTATTTTCCATTATCAGATCAATAATTCATATTATTTGAATAATATTATTAGATAACATTATTGACAATGTCTAGAAAGTTCTGTCTAAAGAGAGGTTTGGTCACCTAATTGCGCGCCAGTAAGGAAAAATTCTTATTGGAAAGCCCCCTCTTTCCTGGGAACGGTCTGGTTGTCATAAATGTGATTATGTAATATTATTTTTGAATAATTAATTATTGATTCAAATAATAAGGAAATATTTATTTTATGTGGATATAAACGAGGGATATATTTTTGTGGTTAAAAATGAAGGAGTTAATGTTGAGGTTTTTATCCGTATTTTTATCGGAATGGAGGTATTAAAAATCAAGATTTTTGAGATATTTTGCGGGGGTTATAATTTTTAATCCGACCGTTGGATCGTGGTAATTTTTGGATATTTTATACATATATAAATTGAGTATATGCCCACAAATTTTGAACCGTTAAAAATGAACGTATGATTTATTATGAATTTTACGAGATGACTGGTTCAGAAATTGTTGAATTTTCGGAGTTAATCATTTTGGTGGAAAATTCTAGAATTTGTGGGCCCACTTGTGGTTGGTGAAGAAATGTGCTGAATTATATTTCAAATGTGGTGGGTGGGAATAGTAGCAGGTAAAACCATCAGGTTGCAGGTCAAGCCTGCTAAAATTTTCCTATAAATAGAGGGCTAAGTTAGAATTGAAAATCACACCAGAAACAAGTTTTCTCTCTTTCTCTCTCTATATTATGAAGCATATTTTGTGAGTATTTAGATACTTTGAGAGTTGTTATTCAGTGCAAGTTTCCTTCGACTTTGCATACCGATCAGAAGTACTGCTCTTTTGAGGTAAGAGATAGTAAGGGATTTTAAGGGTTGTTATATTTTCCAGTTTCGTAATTTTTCTGACCTTCAGAAAATTCTAAAAAAATTTGAAATGATATTTTGATGAGTTTTCTTGATTGTGTCCAAAAATGATAATTTTTAGATGTATAGATTAAGAGTTATGAATTTTATGAGAAAAGACTATTTTAAAAGTAACCGCTTTTAACTCCTTGTGGTTAACTCCAAAATTGATGAAATTTTTATTGGGAGTACATGTATATGATAGAAGTATACTCTGTAAATTTCAGAATTTTTGGACAAAAGTATAATTTTTGATAAATGTCTAAATATTCGGCTGTTTTGGCCATATGAAAAATAGTAAATGACTTTTAAAAATTTTGAGAAAAATATATGTTCACTATGGGACTATATTATGCTAAATCCCAGAAAAGAAATATTTTTAGAACTGATTTGGTATTTTTTATGAAAATAGTCTAGTTATGAGTAAATGAATTAAATATATTTTGTGAAGTAAGAAAATTGAAAAATAGGATTTTATGACTTGAGAACCCTATATGAGATATATGTAGATTTTTGATGAGCGTTTTGGTTATTGGTGATGAAATCTTATGAGTTTGGCATTTTAGAATGATTAAATGCATTATTTAGTAAAGTGTAAACAATTAAAATAAATTGTTTATAAGCTTAAGAAATATTATTCTTTCAATATCATTATACCGAAATATTGGTATGGATTTTATTGTAGAATTTCTACCTTTTTCATGTCGAGTTACTATTCATAAATTACTATTCACGAGTTACTATTCACGAGTTACTATTCATGAGTTACTATTCACGACAAAATTGGTTTCTTTTTCTGACCAAATTATAGTTGATTTATGAATATTACTCTTGAGATTAAATCTATATGTTGATTATATTATTATATATAACATTTTTATAACCCTAATGATGATATTTCTCTTTGACTTGAGTGTAAAGATGGGTAGATTTTTGGTATGATCATGACTATGGATTCCCTTTGGCCAGTAGTGCAAAGTTGAATTGTTGACTGGTATGATCATGACCATTGAATTTATAATTGAATATCTTTAGCTTAAGTGCAAAGGTGAATTGATTAACATGGTTATAATTATTGTTTATATAAATTCTGAAATGATTATATATTTGAGATATGAATATATTTGGCCTGTAGTGCAAATATGAACTGTTGAGGAATATCTTTGGCCTGTAGTGCAAAGATGAATTGTTGATGAATATCTTTGCCTTGTAGTGCAAAGATGGTCTGTTGATGAATATCTTTGGCCGTAGTGCAAAGATGAAATTGTTAGCATGATTATAAACAGGAACTGTAATTTGGTATAACCATGATCTTTGATATTTCAGGTAAAGACATGTGATAAAAATTATCTTCGTCCTGGATGAGAAGAGGAATTTAGAACTACATTTATGATTATGAGTTATTCATATGATTGTGGACCAGAATTATTGATTGATGTTACAGGGATAAAACATTGTTGGTGGATTTTTAACATGGAGAAGATAATAGACTTTACAGTCTATTTGACTCTTCTAATGGATTGCTCGTTCCGCTGCAACTATGGTTAAAATTTTTATCATTTACCATATGTTCTAAATCTCTGATTTATTATTGATAAAGGCTACTGATAATTTAATTATCTTTAGTCATGATATTCTTTACTGAGCTAGTTGTGCTCACCCTTTTGCTTCATAATTCCTTTCAGGTAATAAGAGTGTAGCTGGGTCGAGCGAGGGTAACGGGGAAATAAAACGGTGGTCTCTAGCTGTAGAGGTTCTCCCGAAGCAGTATAGAAAAGTTCATTTAGTAGTTTTATTTGGTGAATCCAATAGGGTAAGGTGTACCCAACGTTGGAAGGGTGGTTTGCCACTATCATACAAGATGTCTAACGACATACAACCTCGTGTCATTATAAGACAGGGATGTGCTCATCCACTTGCTGAGTATATATACGAGCACTACCTATATAATCTTGGTGTTTGTTTGAAGTATAATTCTCAATTAGAGACAGTAGAGATAATGATATGTCAAGAGAAGACTCACCATTGGGAAGAATATGATAGTAATCTTCTTATTTTTCTTTGGGGTCTATTGGGTCAACCAAGAATAATTCTGTGGCCATATGATATCTATCATAACCTAGACGCATGACTTCCCATGTACGAAGGTTTCCTTGAGCACTTCCTAAAGATTCTAATTTCTTAAACAGTTTTTGACTATACCTTTATGTAAGGTGTCATTGTGAGGTGATGTCCACGGTTGGAACATGAGTCACATTTGGTATATATTTGTATCCAAACTCACAGCATATGTGTTGTTGTATTTTGCACGACAATTGTTGTAATAAAGTTACAGTTATTTTCTGTACCATGTATTTGGCGACTCAGAATAGGTTGGATGGAATGGACCTATTTTGGGGTTGTCACAGTTACTATTCATGAGTTACTATTAATGAGTTACAATTCACGAGTTACTATTCACGGGTACTATTCATGACAAAAATTGGTTTCTTTTTCTGACCAAATTATCGTTGATTTATGATTGTTGCTCTTGAAAATAAATACAGTTGTTGATCATATTGTTTTTATTATCACATATAACATTTTTTATAACCTTGATGTTGAAATTCTCATTCGCTTGAGTGTAAAGATGGGTAAATTATTGGTATGATCATGACTATGAGTTCTCTTTAGCCAGTAGTGCAAAGTTGAATTGTTGACTGGTGTGATCATGACCATTGAATTTATAATTGAATATCTTTAGCTTAAGTGCAAAGGTGAATTGATCAATATGGTTATAATTATTGTTTATATAAATTCTGAAATGATTATATATTTTTTTGAGATAATAATATATTTGGCCTGTAGTGCAAATATGAACTGTTGATGAATATATTTTGCATGTAGTACAAATATGAACTGTTGAGGAATATCTTTGGCATGTAGTGCAAAGATGAATTGTTGATGAATATCTTTGGCATGTAGTGCAAAGATGAATTGTTAATGAATATCTTTGGCCCGTAGTGCAAAGATGACATGTTGTTGAATATCTTTGGCCAGTAGTGCAAAGATGAACAGATATTGAGATGAACATGACCAACTGGTGATACAAATGAATATCTTTGGCCGTAGTGCAAAGATGAAGTTATTAGTATGATTATGAACAGGAAATGTGATTTGGTGTAAGCATGATCTTTGATGTTTCAGGTAAAGATAGGTGATAAAAACTATCTTCGTCTTGGATGAGAAGAGAAATTTAGAACTACAATTATGATTATGAGTTATTTATATGATTGTGGACCATATTTGTTGATTGATGTTATAGGGATAAAACATTGTTGGTAGATTTTGTAAGACCCCAAATTATTAATAAATAAAATTTAATTTCCTCTATTTATTATTCTGAAATAGTAAGAGTTGATTTGATTAATGTGGTTAGTTATGGGTAAAATGCGCAAATATTTTAAATAAGCAAGTGGTTATAAAATATTCATTGTTGTCGGGGAATATTTGTTTGGTCGTGGAATATTCTTGTTGTCGGGAAATATTCGTACGACGGCGCAGCCTTGTGTGGGCCCCATAACAAAAACGATTGGATGAAGAAAACGACAAAAATAAGTTGTTTATAAATAACGGCGTAGTTGTTACCATTAATACTGTTGGAATACCCGGTGGTTAAAACACGGTAATACGCGTAGCACACGGTATTCCACCAATTATTGATTCTTACGTAAGAAGGCACTACTCAATAATTGTTATAGTAATTACTGTTCAATATTGTATTTTATTGATTCAATAATTGCTGCGTTGATATTTTATATTACTGTTGTTTCAATAATTGTCACTACGCAGTATTTTTTTTATCGGAGCAATAATTCATATTATCTGAATAATATTATTAGATAACATTATTGGCAATGTCTAGAAAGTTCTGTCTAAGGAGAGGTTTGGTCATCTAATTGCGCGCCAGTAAGGAGAGATCCTTATTGGAAAGCCCCCTCTTTCCTGGGAACGGCCTGGTTGCTAGTACTGTGATTCTGTAATATTATTTGTGTATAATTAATTATTGATTTATATGACGAGGAAAATAGTGATTTTATGTGGATATAGATAGAGAAAAATTTTAATGTGACAATTGTTGAAAATTAATATTTTATCTTTTTCTGATAAAATAATTCATTTAAATATATTATTTTAATAATATATTGATGGTGGTATTTTTACAATGAATGTGGGATATATGAGTATATGAGGAGGAAGAGTATTTTTGTGGTATTAAATGATTAACACATGTTTTGTGTGTTGGTGGACATAATTCTTGACCGAAAATTTATTATTGACTATAAAATCGTCCGTTTGTGAATTTCGGTCAATTTCTGTTTAGAATTTGGAAAAACTTTCTTCTGCAAAGTTGTAGAGAATTGAATTTCCTATAAAAACTCGCAAGATTCGAATTTTCTGATAAAAGGGCTATTTATTATGAATTATTGAAGTTCTGAAGTTCCGAAATAATTGATTTTTAGAAGTTTTATTTATTATTTTGAAGAAAAACATTTTTTGGCATTTAAGTGGGCTAACATGTGATATAAATGGGCTGAGATCAGATGTCTAGAGGTGGGCTAAGGAAAATTTGATAAATATATTATTATTATATTAAATTTTCTGTTTTGGTGTTCTAAGCATTTTCTTATAAATAGGGTGCTTAAGTTAGAATTTAAATCACACCAGAAAGACAAGTTTCTCTCTATTTCTCTCTCTATAACGAGCCTATTCTTGTGAGTATTTGATACTTTGAGTGTTGCTTTACGGTGCAAGTTTCCTTCAGCACTATATCTAGTATTCCAGTCAGAAGTACCGTCTTTTCGAGGTAAGGGATGTTATTTCTTCTTAAATGATATTATTTTCTTCAATATCATTATGCCGAAGTATTGATCTGAATTTTTATCAAATTTAAAACTTTTCATGTCGGGATTACTATTTATGAGTTACTATTCATGAGTTACTATTCACGAGTTACTATTCACCGAAAAATGAAATTTCCTTCTTTTCGTCCAAATATCTATTCTGGATACTAGCTTTGATTGTATCCATGTTTTGATCATTCTTGAATTTTACTTCACTATGATAAGGTATTTTTGGACATAGATAAATCGAAATACGAATCCTTAATATTTGTTATTTTGCTTCACTGGATTCGTTTTCTTTAAAATATTTTTCATCATCCTCAGTCTTAAATGATGATATAACTGAATATCTTTGGCCTGTAGTGCAAAGATGAATAATTTCTGATAAATATCTTTGGCCCGTAGTGCAAAGATGAACAGGTGTTGAGGTGAACATGACCAACTGATGGATATCTTTGGCCTGTAGTGCAAAGATGACTATTTGATTCAAGATATTTATTGATTGTTGTTACAGGGATAAAATGTTGATGATGGACTTTTAAATTCATAGATAATCGTAGATTTCATTCTCTACGTAACTTCTCTATGAATTATTATTTTCCGCTGCGAATATTGAATTAAAACTTGTTGTCTATTGTATTCTATTAAATTTTTCCCTGTTGAAGACTAACGATAATTTGTTGTATATTATCTTAGTCATAATATTCTTTACTGGGCTAGTTGAGCTCACCCTTTTCTTTGTTGTTCCATTTTCTTCTCAAGAGGCGAGAATGTAGCAGGTACTAGTCGGGGTATGGAATGAAGGTTCTAGGAAGTTGTTTTAGTAGTCCTCACCATTTTTTTTGTAAAATATTATTCCAATAATTGTAATGAGGACTTATTTGAGTGTGGATATTGTCTAGATGACAATATTTATATTTACACTCACAATTTTTATGTTGTATTAATAAAGTTGTAGTTGTTTCTGTACCATGTTATTGATGACTCAGAATAGGTGTTGTATACCTATTTTGGGGGCGTCACAGTTGGTATCAGAGCTTAGGGATATGATCTCTGGCGGAGATCGGGGAATAGAACTAGGAGGGGAGAGACGAGTAAATCCTTCGCTAGTGTGTCCTACCTATGCTTATTTGTTGGTTGGTCATAATATAGGGATAATATGTGATTTGTTAATTTGTTAAATTAACCCTTGTTTTATGGCAGTATTTGAGAATGTCGACTGAGAATGTTAACAGTGGAGTAAATGAAACCGTGGAGACACCTGTACTCACCAACAAGGAGAACGTGCAACAGGCTGGCAATGTTCCTCCTGTGAACAACACCACTGAGCAGACGGTGAACGATGAGATGTTTAGAAGCTTTTTGCGATTCATGCAAAACCAGACGAAGGAGATTCCTGTTCAAAATATAGGAAGAAACAATGGCAACGCACAGCTGGTCACAGCCAAGCAGTTCAAAGAGTTGGGACCATCAGAATTCTGGGGAAAGCCGGATCCGATTAAGGCGGAGATATGGTTCAAGTAAATTACCAAGATATTTGATGTCTTGGGATGCACGGAGGAACAGAAGGTTCCATTTGCCACCTTTATGTTCCGTGGCGAGGCAGACTACTGGTGGAAATCTGTGAAGCGTACCCATCCAGCTGCACTCAGCATGTCTTGGGAGATATTTCAGAAGCTATTCAATGACAAGTACTTTCCTGAAAGTATTCGTCATATGAAGGAGGTTGAGTTTATTAGACTGGAGCAGAATAACATGACGGTGTCCCAGTACGAGGCGAAGTTTGCAGAGTTGTCCAGGTTTGCACCTCATTTGGTGGAGAATGAGGAACGTATGACACGGATGTTTCTGAGAGGTTTGAAACCCGGCATACGTCAATATCTCATTTCTCATAAATTTTCTCTCTATTCAGATGTTGTCAACAGGGCTCAATTGTTGGAGCAAGATAACGAGTACGGTCAACCGAGGGACCACAACCAGGATCATATCAGTGACAACAGTCATCAGAACAATGATAACCATCGGAGAAAGAAAAGTACAGACAAGAACGGCAACCACTCTAGTGGTAATCGTGGCTATGAAAATAGAAGAAGCGAGTCGGGAGGAGATTTTAAAAAGAGGAGATTCAACAATGATAATACGAAGACGTCAGCACCGGTAGCAACTGGTTCCAAGGGAGGAGAACGACCACCGGTCATATGCTATAAATATGGAAAAGAGGGACATATCAGCCCAAACTGTCCACAACAGTTCAAGGTATGCTATAATTGTGGAAAGGAAGGACATATCGCTCGAGATTGTACGATAGCGAAACCAAGTTCAGCGGGGACGATGACACAAAAGGCTGCCCCAGAAAAGTCAAAGTCAACGGTTCCTGGAAGAGCGTTTGTCGTGACTGGTCAACATGCGAGGAACCCAAACGAGGTGATCACGGGTAAGCTAATCATAAATTCATGTGAAGTTTATACCTTACTAGATACCGGTGCTACCCATTCATTTATTTCTCCTGCTTGTGCTCAACGTTTAAACTTGACTCCGGAGAAATTAGACTTTGATTTATCTGTGGAGACTCCGTTAGGGGAAACTTTCATCACATCCACTGTTTATAAATCTTGTTTGATCCAAGTTGGCACCATCACCTTACCTGTTGACCTTATCTCTTTAAAGATACTTGCATTTGACGTGATTTTAGGAATTGATTGGTTAACTACTCATCATGCCAAAATTGATTGTTTTCGTAAGGTGATTAGTTTTCATATTCCTAATCAACCTGTTGTTCGAATTCAAGCAACAAAGCCATTAAAATCAATCACTGTCATATCAAGTCATAAAGTTATTCGTTTATTGAAAAATGGATGTCAAGCTTTCTTAGCCCATGTTATGGATTTGAATAAAGACACGTCAAATTTGAATAATATTCCTGTTGTTAGTAACTTTCCTAACGTATTTCCTGAAGAACTTCCCGGTCTACCCCCGGAACGTGAAGTTGAATTCTTTATTGATCTTGAACCTGGTACAAAGCCTATTTTTAAAACTCCATATCGAATGGCTCCTATTGAACTTCAGGATTAAAAGTCCAACTACAAGAGTTGTTGGACATCGGTTTCATTCGTCCTAGTACATCTCCTTGGGGTGCTCCTGTTTTATTTGTAAAGAAGAAAGACGGGAGTATGCGACTTTGTATCGATTACCGGGAATTAAACCATGTCACCATCAAGAATAGGTATCCGCTACCTCGTATTGATGACCTGTTTGACCAATTACAAGGAGCACAATTCTTTTCAAAAATCGATCTTCGTTCTGGATATCATCAGCTGAAGGTTAAAACTGAGGATATTCCGAAGACTGCCTTTAGAACTCGGTACGGGCATTATGAATTCTTAGTCATGTCTTTTGGATTGACTAATGCTCCTGCGGCTTTCATGGATATGATGAACCGAGTATTCAAGGATTATTTGGATCAGTTCGTTGTTGTCTTTATTGATGACATCCTCATATATTCCAAAAGCCGTGAAGATCATGAGCACCATTTGAAGCTGGTACTCCAAAGGCTGCGTGAAAACAAGTTATATGCTAAGTTGAAGAAATGCGAGTTCTGGCTTGAGGAGGTAGCATTCCTAGGGCACGTGGTGTCAAAGCATGGAGTATTTGTGGACCCGGCGAAGATTGAAGCAATACAAAGCTGAGAGCAACCGAAGACGGTGACCGATGTACGTAGCTTTCTAGGCTTAGCTGGTTATTATCGGAGATTCGTAGAAGGGTTTTCTCGAATCGCTACCCCGTTAACTCAGCTGACTCGGAAGGATATCAAATTCGTATGGAGCGAAGAATGCGAGAAGAGTTTCCAAGAGCTTAAGAGGAGACTCATTTCGGCACCTGTTCTGACAATACCATCTGGTTCGGATGGATTTGTTATCTACAGCGATGCTTCAGGCAAAGGGTTAGGATGCGTTCTCATGCAACGTGGGAAAGTCATAGCCTATGCCTCGCGACAACTTAAAGAATATGAGAGGAATTATCCTACTCATGATCTAGAGTTGGCAGCAGTCGTTTTCGCACTAAAGATCTGGAGGCACTATCTATATGGGGAGAAGGTGGAGATATATTCAGACCATAAAAGCCTCAAATATTTCTTCACTCAAAAAGAACTCAATATGCGGCAACGACGTTGGCTCGAGCTGTTGAAAGATTACGACCACACTATTCAATACCATCCTGGAAAAGCAAACGTGGTAGCTAACGCGTTGAGTAGAAGATCATATGCAGGAACGAGTGCGATGATGTCAAGTATACGCGTAGAACCAACTTTAATCGATAAAGTTAAAGTTGCTCAAGCTACAGACCCGGAGTTGATGCGTATGAAGAAGACAGTGCAAGAAGGTGCTATTCCAGAAGCAAGAATCGATGAAGAAGGAATACTTCGAGTCCACTCCAGACTTTGTGTTCCTAACGATTCTGATTTAAAGTACAAGATCATGATGGAGGCACATAATACACCATTTGCAATCCATCCTGGAAGTACTAAAATGTATCGTGATCTTCGACATACATTTTGGTGGAACAATATGAAGAGAGAGATTGCAAAGTTTATCTCGAGGTGTTTAACTTGTCAACGTGTAAAGGCGGAGCATCAAGTACCAAAGGGTCCATTGCAACCACTTGAGATTTCGAAATGGAAGTGGGAACACATTACCATGGATTTTGTTACGGGTCTTCCCACGGTTTCTCAAGGTATAAATGCTATTTGGGTTATAGTTGATAGATTAACTAAGTCTGCTCATTTCTTGCTGATACGGGAGACTTATTCCCTTGAACGTCTTGCTAGTATGTACGTGAATGAGATTGTAAGGTTGCATGGCATGCCAGTATCCATAGTTTCGGATCGTGACCCAAGATTCACTTCAAGATTTTGGGTTAGCTTGCAAAAAGCTATGGGCACGGATTTACGGTTCAGTTCGGCATACCATCCTCAAACGGACGGGCAATCAGAGAGGACTATTCAAACTCCTGAAGATCTATTAAGACTTTGTGTCCTCGATTTCAAAGGAAGTTGGGATAAGTACCTACCATTGGTGGAATTCTCCTACAACAACAGTTATCAGGCAAGTATAGGTGTGGCTCCCTTTGAAGCATTGTATGGACGAAAGTGTCGCTCTCCAGTATGTTGGGATGAGGTGGGAGAAGCAACGTTGTTGGGACCAGAGTTGGTACGAATGACTACAGAGAAGATCCAAACGATTCGACAACGTATACAAACGGCACAGGATCGACAAAAGAGTTATGTGGATCTTCATCGAAAGGACGTGGAATTTGACATTGGGGATCATGTATTATTACGTGTAGCTCCATGGAAAGGAGTTACAAGATTTGGGAAGAGAGGAAAGCTTAATCCGCGATTTATTGGTCCATTTCAGATTCTTGACCGAGTAGGAAATGTGGCCTATAGACTTGCGTTACCTCCAAGTATGTCTCGTGTTCATAATATTTTTCATATATCTGTGCTTCGTAAATATGTGAAAGACCCGAACCACGTTATTGAGTTAGAACCGGACGAGATAGCCGAAGACTTAACGTACGAGGAGATACCTGTCAAGATCATGGATAAAAAGGAGCATGTCCTACGCACGAAGGTCATACCACAAGTTAAAGTTTTGTGGAGAAACCATGCTATTGAGGAAATGACCTGGGAGTTGGAAACGAAAATGAAAGCGAGGTATCCTCATCTTTTCGAAACACCAGGTACGTATGTCAATTTTGAGGACGAAATTTCATAAGGATGGGAGGTTGTAAGACCCCAAATTATTAATAAATAAAATTTAATTTCCTCTATTTATTATTCTGAAATAGTAAGAGTTGATTTGATTAATGTGGTTAGTTATGGGTAAAATGCGCAAATATTTTAAATAAGCAAGTGGTTATAAAATATTCATTGTTGTCGGGGAATATTTGTTTGGTCGTGGAATATTCTTGTTGTCGGGAAATATTCGTACGACGGCGCAGCCTTGTGTGGGCCCCATAACAGAAAACGATTGGATGAAGAAAACGACAAAAATAAGTTGTTTATAAATAACGGCGTAGTTGTTACCATTAATACTGTTGGAATACCCGGTGGTTAAAACACGGTAATACGCGTAGCACACGGTATTGCACCAATTATTGATTCTTACGTAAGAAGGCACTACTCAATAATTGTTATAGTAATTACTGTTTAATATTGTATTTTATTGATTCAATAATTGCTGCGTTGATATTTTATGTTACTGTTGTTTCAATAATTGTCACTACGCAGTATTTTTTTTATCGGAGCAATAATTCATATTATCTGAATAATATTATTAGATAACATTATTGGCAATGTCTAGAAAGTTCTGTCTAAGGAGAGGTTTGGTCATCTAATTGCGCGCCAGTAAGGAGAGATCCTTATTGGAAAGCCCCCTCTTTCCTGGGAACGGCCTGGTTGCTAGTACTGTGATTCTGTAATATTATTTGTGTATAATTAATTATTGATTTATATGACGAGGAAAATAGTGATTTTATGTGGATATAGATAGAGAAAAATTTTAATGTGACAATTGTTGAAAATTAATATTTTATCTTTTTCTGATAAAATAATTCATTTAAATATATTATTTTAATAATATATTGATGGTGGTATTTTTACAATGAATGTAGGATATATGAGTATATGAGGAGGAAGAGTATTTTTGTGGCATTAAATGATTAACACATGTTTTGTGTGTTGGTGGACATAATTCTTGACCGAAAATTTATTATTGACTATAAAATCGCCCGTTTGTGAATTTCGGTCAATTTCTGTTTGAAATTTGAAAAAACTTTCTTCTGCAAAGTTGTAGAGAATTGAATTTCCTATAAAAACTCGCGAGATTCGAATTTTCTGATAAAAGGGCTATTTATTATGAATTATTGAAGTTCTGAAGTTCCGAAATAATTGATTTTTGGAAGTTTTATTTATTATTTTGAAGAAAAACGTTTTTTTGGCATTTAAGTGGGCTAACATGTGATATAAATGGGCTGAGATCAGATGTCTAGAGGTGGGCTAAGGAAAATTTGATAAATATATTATTATTATATTAAATTTTCTGCTTTGGTGTTCTAAGCATTTTCCTATAAATAGGGTGCTTAAGTTAGAATTGAAATCACACCAGAAACACAAGTTTCTCTCTATTTCTCTCTCTATAACGAGCGTATTCTTGTGAGTATTTGATACTTTGAGTGTTGCTTTACGGTGCAAGTTTCCTTCAGCACTATATCTAGTATTCCAGTCAGAAGTACCGTCTTTCCGAGGTAAGGGATGCTATTTTTTCTTAAATGCTATTATTTTTTTCAATATCATTATGCCGAAGTATTGATCTGAATTTTTATCAAATTTGAAACTTTTTATGTCGGGGTTACTATTCATGAGTTACTATTCACGAGTTACTATTCACCGAAAAATGAAATTTCCTTCTTTTCGTCCAAATATCTATTCTGGATACTAGCTTTGATTGTATCCATGTTTTGATCATTCTTGAATTTTACTTCATTATGATAAGGTATTTTTGGACATGGATAAATCGAAATACGAATCCTTAATATTTGTTATTTTGCTTCACTGGATTCGTTTTCTTTAAAATATTTTTCATCATCCTCAGTCTTAAATGATGATATAACTGAATATCTTTGGCCTGTAGTGCAAAGATGAATAATTTCTGATGAATATCTTTGGCCCGTAGTGCAAAGATGAACAGGTGTTGAGGTGAACATGACCAACTGATGGATATCTTTGGCCTGTAGTGCAAAGATGACTATTTGATTCAAGATATTTATTGATTGTTGTTACAGGGATAAAATGTTGATGATGGACTTTTAAATTCATAGATAATCGTAGATTTCATTCTCTACGTAACCTCTCTATGAATTATTATTTTCCGCTGCGAATATTGAATTAAAACTTGTTGTCTATTGTATTCTATTAAATTTTTCCCTGTTGAAGACTAACGATAATTTGTTGTATATTATCTTAGTCATAATATTCTTTACTGGGCTAGTTGAGCTCACCCTTTTCCTTGTTGTTCCATTTTCTTCTCAGGAGGCGATAATGTAGCAGGTACTAGTCGGGGTATGGAATGAAGGTTCTAGGAAGTTGTTTTAGTAGTCCTCACCATTTTTTTTGTAAAATATTGTTCCAATAATTGTAATGAGGACTTATTTGAGTGTGGATATTGTCTAGATGACAATATTTATATTTACACTCATAATTTTTATGTTGTATTAATAAAGTTGTAGTTGTTTCTGTACCATGTTATTGATGACTCAGAATAGGTGTTGTATACCTGTTTTGGGGGCGTCACAGATTTTTAACATGGAGAAGATAATAGACTTTATAGTCTATTTGACTCTTCTAATGGATTGCTCGTTCCGCTGCAACTATGGTTAATATTTTTATCATCTACCATATGTTCTAAATCTCTGATTTATTACTGATGAAGACTATTGATAATTTATTTATCTTTAGTCATGATATTCTTTACTGGGCTAGTTGTGCTCACCTTTTTGTTTCACAATTACTTTCAGGTAATAAGAGTGTAGCTGGGTCGAGCGGGGGTAACAAGGGAATAGAACGGTGGTCATCATTTAGGAGTTATATTTGGTGAATCATCTAGGGTGAAGCGAACCCAACGTTGGAAGGGTGTTTTGCCACTATCATACAAGATGTCTAATGACATACAACCTCGTGTCATCATAAGACAGGGATGTGCTCATCCACTTGCTGAGTATATTTACGAGCACTACCTATATAATCTTGGTGTTTGTTTGAAATATAATTTTCAATTAGAGACAGTGGAGATAATGATAGGTCAAGAGAAGACTCACCATTGGGAAGAATATGATAGTAATCTTCTCATTTTTCTTTGGGGTCTATTGGGTCAACCAAGGATAATTCTGTGGCCATATGATATCTATCATAACCTAGATGCATGACCTCCCATGTACGAAGGTTTCCTTGAGCACTTCCCAAAGATTCTAATTTCTAAAACAGTTTTTGACTATACCTTTATGTAAGGTGTCATTGTGAGGTGATGTCCACGGTTGGAACATGAGTCACATTTGGTATATATTTGTATCCAAACTCACAGCATATGTGTTGTTATATTTTGCACGATAATTGTTGTAATAAAGTTGTAGTTGTTTTCTGTACTATGTATTTGGCGACTCAGAATTGGTTGGATTGGAATGGACCTATTTTGGGGTTGTCACAGTTGGTATCAGAGCTTAGGGATATGATCTCTGACGGAGATCGGGGAATAGAGCTAGGAGGGGAGAGATGAGTAAATCATTCGCTAGTGTGTCCTACCTAAGCTTATTTATTGGTCGGTCATAATATCGGGATATTATGTGATATGTTAATTTGTTCAATTAACCCTTGTTTTGAAGTTGTATTCTAGAATGATATTTGAAATACAGGAGATGAGCAATGGAGAAATTATGATGACAGAGAAGATGAAATCTGAAATGAAAGGAAGGTATTCTCAACTCTTTGAAATATCAGGTACGTACGTCAATTTCGAGGACGAAATTTCATAAGGAGGGGAGGTTGTAAGACCCCAGCTTATTAATGAATAAAATCAAATTTTTTCTAAATATTATTGTGAATAATAAGGGGTTAATTTGATATAATTCTTTGGTTATGGGTGAAATGTACAAATTTTACAAAATAAGCAAGTGGTTATAAAATATTCATTTTGTCGGGGAATATTCATTTGGTCGTGGAATATTCTTGCTGTCGGAAAATATTCGTACGACGGCGCAGCCTTGTGTGGGCCCCATAACGGAAAGCGATTGGATGAAGAAAACGACAAGTATAAGTTGTTTATAAATAACGGCGTAGTTGTTACCGTTAATACTGTTGGAATACCCGGTGGTTAAAATACAGTAGCACACGTTATTGCAGTCATCGAAGCGGTGACAACAAGCGTGGAGGGAATCAACCGGCCAGAAATGGTAACCACTTCGGTGGTAATCAGGGCCAAAACAATAAGAATGGTCATTTCAAGAAGAGAAGATTCAACAATGATGGAAAGACGTCAGAACCAGCACCCGTTGTTAAGGAAGGATAACGACCACCTATCATATGTTTCAAATGCGGAGGGGAGGGGCACATCAGTCCAAACTGCGTGATGCCGTCTAAAGCATGTTATAATTGTGGAAGAGAAGGTCATTTAGCTCGATTTTGTCGTTTACCAAAAACAAGTTCAGCCAAGATGGAGACACCAAAGGCCGTCCCAGAAAAGTCAAAACCGGTAGTGCAAGGGAGAGCGTTTATTGTGACCTCCCAGAAAGCAAGAAACCTGAATGAGGTCATCACGGGTAAGCTTATCATAAACTCTAACGAAGTCTATACTTTATTTGATACCGGTTCTACCCATTCTTTTATTTCTCCTACTTGCGCTCATCGATTAAATTTGACTACGGAGAAATTAGACTTTGATTTATCTGTTGAAACTCCATTGGGAGAATCCTTCATTACATCCACGGTTTATAAGTCTTGTTTGGTTCAAGTTGGTTCGCACACATTACTTGTCGATCTTATTTCATTAAAAATACTTGCATTTGACGTGATTCTAGGGATTGATTGGTTAACTACTCATCATGCAACAATTGATTGTTTTCGTAAGGTTGTTAGCTTTCATATTCCTAATCGACCTATTATGCGAATTCAAGCAACCAAACCATTAAAATCAATCGCTGTCATCTCAAGCCATAAAGCTATTCGTTTATTTAAAAACGGATGTCAAGCTTTCTTAACTCATGTCACGGATCTAAATAAAAATATGTCAGTTTTGAATGATATTTCTATTGTTAATAAATTTCCTGACGTATTCCCTGAAGAACTTCCTGGCCTACCCCCAGAGCGTGAAATTGAATTTTGTATCGACTTTGAACCCGGTAAAAAACCCATTTCCAAAGCTCCATATCGAATGGCTCCTATTGAACTTCAGGAGTTAAAGATCCAACTGCAGGAATTGTTAGACATTGGCTTTATTCGTCCTAGTACTTCTCCTTGGGGTGCTCCTGTTCTATTCGTGAAGAAAAAAGATGGAAGTATGCGACTTTGTATTGATTATCGGGAGTTGAATCATGTCACCATCAAAAACAGGTACCCATTACCACGTATTGATGACCTGTTTGACCAGTTGTAAGGAGCACAATTCTTTTCAAAGATCGATCTTCGTTCTGGATATCATCAGCTGAAGGTTAGAACTGAGGATATTCCAAAGACGGCTTTCAAAACTCGGTACGGGCATTATGAATTCCTAGTCATGTCCTTTGGATTGACTAATGCTCCTGCTGCCTTCATGGATATGATGAACGGGTATTCAAGGAATATTTGGATCACTTTGTGGTCGTCTTTATTGATGACATCCTTATTTATTCCAAAAGTCGTGAAGATCATGAGCAACACTTGAGGCTGGTACTCCAAAAGCTTTGTGAATACAAGCTTTATGCCAAGTTGAAGAAATGCGAGTTCTGGCTGGAGGAGGTAGCATTCCTTGGGCACGTAGTATCAAGTCGTGGAATATCGGTTGACCCGACAAAGATTGAAGCTATTCAAAGCTGGGAGCAACCTAAATCAGTGACCGAAGTACGTAGCTTTCTTGGTTTAGCTGATTATTATCGGAGATTCGTGGAAGAATTTTCTCGAATCGCTACTCCATTAACTCAGCTGACTCAGAAAGATACAAAATTTGGTTGGAGCAAAGAATGTGAGAATAGTTTTCAAGAACTCAAGAGGAGACTCATTTCAGCACCTATTTTAATAATATCATCTGGCTCGGAGGGATTTGTCATCTACAGTGAAGCTTCGAGCAAAGGTTTGGGATGCGTTCTCATGCAACATGGAAAAGTCATAGCCTATGCATCAAGACAACTCAAGGAATATGAGAGGAATTATCCTACTCATGATCTAGAGTTGGCAGCTGTTGTCTTTGCACTAAAAATTTGGAGGCATTACTTGTATGGGGAGAAGGTGGAGATCTTTACGGATCATAAAAGCCTCAAATATTTCTTCACTCAAAAGGAACTCAACATGCGACAACGACGTTGGCTTGAACTGTTGAAAGATTATGATCATACCATTCAATACCATCCTGGAAAAGCGAACGTGGTAGCTGACGCATTGAGTAGAAGATCATATGCAAGTACGAGTGCGATATTGTCAACACAAAGGCCCATTTTGTGTGACTTGCAAAGGATGGAGATAGAGTTAAAGACTCCAGGGACCCATGTGATGATGACGAATATACGAGTAGAACCAACTTTAATCGATAAAGTTAAAGCTGCTCAAGCTACAGACCTGGAGCTGATGCGTATGAGGAAGAAAGTGCAAGAAGGTGCTATGTCGGAAGCAAGAATCGATGAAGAAGGAATACTTCGAGTCAACTCCAGACTTTGTGTTCCTAACAACCCTGATTTAAAGTATGAAATCATGATGGAGGCGCACAACACACCGTTTGCAATCCATCCTGGAAGTACCAAAATGTATCATGATCTTCGTCATACATTTTGGTGGAGCAATATGAAGAGAGAGATAGCGTTGTTTATCTCAAGGTGTCTAACTTGTCAACGAGTCAAAGCGGAGCATCAAGTACCAAAAGGTCCATTGCAACCACTTGAAATTCCAGAATGGAAGTGGGAGCACATTACCATGGATTTCGTTACCGGTCTTCTTAAGGTTTCTCAAGGTATAGATGCGATTTGGGTCATTGTTGATAGATTGACCAAGTCTGCTCATTTCTTACCGATACGAGAAACTTATACACTTGAACGTCTTGCTCGTATGTACATAAACGAGATTGTAAGACTGCATGGTATGCCAGTATCCATAGTTTCTGATCGAGACCCAAGATTCACTTCACGATTTTGGGTTAGTTTATAAAAAGCTATGGGCACAGATTTACGATTTAGTTCGGCATATCATCCTCAGACGGACGGACAATCAGAGAGGACTATTCAAACTTTAGAAGATTTATTAAGACTCTGTGTCCTTGACTTCAAGGGAAGTTGGGACAAGTTCTTACCATTGGTGGAGTTTTCCTACAACAACAGTTATCAAGCAAGTATTGGCATGGCTCCATTCGAAGCATTGTATGGAAGAAAATGTCGTTCTCCAGTATGCTGGGATGAGGTGGGTGAAGCAACGTTATTGGGACCAAAGTTGGTACGTATGACTACAGAAAAGATTCAAACAATCCGACAACGTATAAAAACCTCACAAGATCGACAAAAGAGTTATGTTGATCTTCATCGAAAGGACTTGGAATTTGATATAAAAGATCATGTGTTCTTACGTGTTACTCCATGGAAAGGAGTTACGAGATTTGGAAAAAGAGGAAAGCTCAATCCTCGATTCATCGGTCCATTTTTAATCCTCGATCGAGTAGGAACTGTGGCTTATAGACTCGCTTTACCGCCAAGTATGTCTCGTGTTCATAACGTTTTTCACATATCCATGTTACGCAAATATGTGGAAGACCCGAACCACATTATTGAGTTAGAACCGGACGAAATAGCGGAGAATTTGACGTATGAAGAAGTTCCTGTTCAAATTTTGGATAAGAAGGAACATATTCTACGCTCCAAGGTTATACATCAAGTCAAAGTCTTGTGGAGAAACCACGATGTTGAGGAAATGACTTGGGAGTTAGAAACTGAAATGAAATCAAGGTATCATTATCTCTTCGATATACCAGGTACGTACCCTAATTTCGAGGGCGAAATTTTATAAGAAGGGGAGGTTGTAAGACCCCAACTTTTATAAATAAAGATGAATTTTCTATAAATATCATTTTTGAATATTATGGAGTTAATTTGATATAATGTTATAGTTGTGGGTAATATTTATAAATTTTGCAAAGTACGCAAGTTGTTATATAATATTCGATTGGTCGGGGAATATTCGTTTTAACAGGAAATATTCGTACAACGGCACAATCATTGGTGGACCCCACAACGGAATTATTGTCGGATTGAGAAAACGACAAAAATATTTTATTAAAAATAACGGCGGAAGTTTTATCATTGATACTGTTGAACAACTCGGTAGTAAAAGTACAGTAATATGTGTGGTTGCATAGTAGTATACGGTATTGATTATTAATGCTTATGTGAGAAGTCACTCAGTTTGATTCAATTATTGTCAGTTAATAATATGAATTATTTAGCGATAATGACGTTTTGTATTATTCGTATTATTAACGTAATAAAACAGAAACATCTTTTTATATAAAACAGAATACTTTATTAAAGTTATTCTATAAATAGAATATATTATATTTTATTTAAAAGATTTTTCTTTAAATATGGACCGTCAGATTAAAGTAATCAATCTGGACCATTCATGGATTAGTTACTATGCATTCTATTTTTCTATAAATAGCAGCTCATTCCTTCATTATTTCTTACGAATTCACTGAACTCTAGAGAGAGAAACTATAGAGAGAGAGAGAAGAAAAGTATTCTACTACTTAACTACTTCCTTATTTCAGCTCTTCTTTAAAACGGTAAGGAGTGTTATTATTTCTTATTCATGAAGAGAACTGTTGTTGTTCCATTTCTTATTATTCTGTTGGAATAACCTGTATACGCGGTCTACCCTATACTTGGTGACATTCTTCTATTATTCTGTTGGAACATCCTGTCTGTGTGTTTTACACCGGACCTGGTTCCGTTTTTATTATTATTCTGTTGGAACATCCTGTATGTGTGTTTTACACCGGACCTGGTTCCGTTTTTAATATTATTCTGTTGGAACATCCTGTCTGTGTGTTTTACACCGGACCTGGTTCCGTTTTTATTATTATTCTGTTGGAACATCCTGTCTGTGTGTTTTACACCGGACCTGGTTCCGTTTTTAATATTATTATGTTGGAACATCCTGTCTGTGTGTTTTACACCGGACCTGGTTCCGTTTTTATTATTATTCTGTTGGAACATCCTGTCTGTGTGTTTTACACCGGACCTGGTTCCATTATTTATTATTCTATCGGAATATCCTGTCTGTGTGTTTACGCCGGACCTGGTTCCATTATTTATTATTCTGTTGAAATAACCTGTCTGTGCGGTCTATCGCATGTCGGGTGACTTTTTTTGTTATTCCATTCTTTATTATACTCAGTTGGTTAAGTTTTGACTTCTATACTCCATGAAATTAGTGGAATATCCTTGATAATTGCGGTTCATCCAGTATCTTTTCATGAAAATATTCTTCTAAGTATTCTTGAATTTTACTCCACAAAGCAGTATCATGTTGACAATTTGGACGTTGTTAATTCTTGGATAAATTAATTCTTGAACTTGTTTTATTGAATTCTTATATCATTTTCATCATCCTCATGTTTATAAAATGTTGAAAGTCATCTGTAGCCTGTAGTGCATAGATGGACTTGGTATGATTATGACCAGGGATTATTCGGTATAATCATGACCGTAATGTTACAAATGATGTGGTAAAAGTCCTCATTGGCCCGTAGTGCATTGATGGACAGTTGTTGGCAGGATCATGACCATTACGGTCATGTTATCTATAGTTTCTCTCTATAATTTCTCTCTCTAGAGTTCAGTGAATTCGTAAGAAATAATGAAGGAATGAGATGCTATTTATAGAAAAATAGAATGCATAGTAACTAATCCATGAACGGTCCAGATTGATTAATTTAATCTGACGGTTCATATTTAAAGAAAAATCTTTTAAATAAAATAAATATATTCTATTTATAGAATAACTTTAATAAAGTATTTTGTTTTATATAAAAAGATGTTTCTGTTTTATTACGTTAATAATACGAATAAAACAAAACGTCATTATCGCTAAATAATTCATATTATTAACTGACAATAAGTGAATCAAACTGAGTGACTTCTCACATAAACATTAATAATCAATACTGTGTGCTACTATGCAACCACACGTATTACTGTACTTTTACTACCGAGTAGTTCAACAGTATCAATGGTAAAACTTCCGCCGTTATTTTTAATAAAATATTTTTATCGTTTTCTCAATCCAACAATAATTTCGTTGTGGGGTCCACCAATGATTGTGCCGTTGTACGAATATTCCCTGTTAAAACGAACATTCTCCGACCAATCGAATATTATATAACAACTTGCGTACTATGCAAAATTTATAAATATTACCCACAACTATAACATTATATCAAATTAACTCCATAATATTCAAAAATGATATTTGTAGAAAATTCATCTTTATTTATAAAAGTTGGGGTCTTACATGGGTGATTCGATGATGTGGATTATTTTATTAAGCTGAGTCTCAGTGATCACAATGTTGAAAAACCTTTTAAATCACAAAAGATAGTATAGTTTATTTTCTACTTGACTCTTTTAATGGATTGCTTGTTCCGCTGCAGTTAAACTTGATGTCTATTATATTTTATCAGTTTAACATTGTTGAAGGCTAATGATAATTTATTCTGCATTATCTTAGTCATAATATTTATTACTGGGCTAGTTGAGCTCACCCTTTCTTTCACTGTTCTCTTCAGGAAATGAGAAAGTAGCTGGGACAAGTCGTGAAACGGAGTGATGGTCCGAATGATAGTATTAGTTAGTAGTCCTCACTATTCTATGTAATGGTGTGTTAATAAATGTAATGAGGACTCCTTTTGAGTATGAATACTCTCTAGAAGATAATATTTGTATTCAAACTCACAGTTTATGTTTTGTCGTATTGTACACGACAGTTGTATTAGTAAGTTGTATTTGTATTCTGTACTGTGTATCTGACGACCCAAGATGGGTGATGTATACCTAATTTTGGGGGCGTCACATTATACTTAGTGGAGTAAATATATTAAGTCCGACCAAGTATTAAGTTGATCAGATTATTGATTATTGAAATTCGTTTATCTATCGATTCAAGTATAATCAAGTCTGAGTAATTTAAATTATTTTAACGAATATAATTTGGATATTAATAAAAAATTACAATATGAATATATTTGAGTAATTTAACAAATTTTAAAATTTACCCATATTTAAATTATTTATATTTCGAGTAGAACATAAATCAAACTTTTAATCCAATGTGTACAAATCAAACATAAACTACTTTTTTCATTTTATAGCCTTAGTTTACGTGCCTTGATTTAATAACTCTTGTGATTTGGGTCATTCGATTCAAACAAATTAGTACATTGATAACAAAATAAAAAAAATACTACTTTTTTGTAAAGGTTATTTAAGGATTTTGACAATATAATTATTAATGATAATTTATATTTTTACAAGTAAAAATAATAGTTTACTAAGTTCCTCTCACATGAATAATAAATAAATTTGATAATTATGTAAAAGATATTGTACAAATATAATATTATAATAATATCAAATTTTACTTGTGAAACTATCTACTCCTTTAGCTTATATTCTTAATTTATTTGACATCAGATGACATATACAACCAAAAGATAAAACACTATCTAATTTTATCTCTCTTATATTATAAAGTAATGTTAAATAACTTACTAACATTTATAAATTTAAATTTATATATAGATATATAATCATCCTATATAGTGTATATATATAAGACCTCAACTTTTATAAATAAAGATTAATTTTTTTATAAATATTATTTTGAATATTATGGAGTAAATTTGATATAATGTTATAGTTGTGGGTAACATTTATAAATTTTGCAAAGTACAGAAGTTGTTATATAATATTCGATTGGTCGGAAAATATTCGTTTTAAACAGGAAATATTCGTACAACGGCACAATCATTGGTGGACCCCACAACAGAATTATTGTCGGATTGAGAAAACTACAAAAATACTTTATGAAAATAACGGCGGAAGTTTTACTGTTAACTGTTGAAACACTCGGTGTTAAAAGTAAAGTAATACGCGTGGTTACATAGTAGCACACGGTATTAATTATTGATGCTTACGTGAGAAGTCACTCAGTTTTGTTCAATTATTGTTACAGTAATTGCTGTATAATATCTCACGTTATTTAATTCAATTATTGTCAATATTTTATATATTATTAAATCAATAATTGAGACGACAAAGTTATTAATATTATTATTTGCAATATTAACGATGTCAAGAAGTTCTGTCAATGAGAGGTTTGGTCACCTAATTGCGCGCCAATAGGGAGAAATCCTTATTGGAAAGCCCCCTTTGTCCTGAGAACGACCTGGTCGATTAATATTGTGAATTATAATAAAGGTGATAAATGTTGTTAAAATTATTAAAATGATTTTTATGAAGTTTTATTTATTTTATGGACCCCCATTTACCCATTTTTAAAATAATCGGTAAAAAAAATTTTAAAGGTGGGGCCCACATGTGGAGCCCATATATGTTGAAAAACTAATTTTTGAAATAGGGGTGGGAGGGAGTTACGTAAAGGGGATGAAATTTATATATATGTATATGATGTGTGTATTTATATAATGTGTGTGAGTAGAAAATAGTAGAAAAGTTATAGTATGAAAGTGATGGGTGTAAGATATGTGTGTATGATAGTGAAAGGTGTATGGTGTGTGTGTGTAAGAGTGTAGTGAAAGTGATGTGTGGGTGAAAAAGTGAATATTGTATGTGAATATATATATATATATATATATATATATATATATATATATATATATATATATGATGAAAGTGATTTTGGGGGGTGGGGGATTGATGTTGGTTATGGGGGGGATAAAAATCAAGTGGTTTATATATAATATGGATATATATAAATTGAAAGCATATATTTATATATATATATATATAAATATATATATATATATATATATATATATATTATTTTATTTTATTTTTTTTGTTTTGTTTTTTTATGAATGGTTGATTGAAATTGAATCTGCAAAATTATTTCCTCCATGAACAGTGTCTTTCCATTCTCCTATAAATAGAAGCTCATTCCTTCATTATTTCTTACGAATTCACTAAAACTCAAGAGAGAGAAATTATAGAGAAGCTATAGAAAAGTATTCTGCTACTTCCCTACTCTTATATCCAGTTTCTTTTACGGTAAGGAGTATTATTTCTTTTGTATTCATGAAGAGAACTTCTGTTATTTCATTTCTTATTATTCTGTTAGAATAACCTATATACGCGGGCTACCCTATAATTGGTGAAATTCTTCTATTATTCCATTCTTTATTATTCTGTTGGAATATCCTGTCTTTGCGTTTTGCGCCAGACCTAGTTCCGTCTTTATTATTCTGTTAGAATATCCTGTCTGTGCATTTTACGCCGAACCTGGTTCCGTCTTTATTATTCTGTTGGAATATCCTGTCTGTGCGTTTTACGCCGGACCTGGTTCCATTATTTATTATTCTGTTGGAATAACATGCATGTGCGGTCTACCGCATACTTGGTGATTTCTTTTGTTATTCCATTCTTTATTATACTCAGTTGGTTAAAATTTTGGTTTCTATACTCCATGAAATTAGTGGAATATCATTGGTATTTACGCTACATCCAGTATCTTTTCATGAAAATATTCTTTTGAGCATTCTTAAATTTTACTCCACAAAGCAATATCATGTTGACAATTTAGACGTTATTGGTTCTTGGATAAATTAATTCTTGAACTTGTTTTATTGAATTCTTATATCATTGTCATCATCCTCATGTTTATATTATGTTGAAAGTCATCTATGGCCTGTAGTGCATAGATGGACTTGGTATGATTATGACCAAAAATTATTTGGTATAATCATGACCGTAATGTTATAAATGATGTGGTAAAAGTCCTCATTGGCCCGTAGTGCATTGATGGACAGTTTTTGGCATGATCATGACCATTGATGAATACACGAATGTCCTTGGCCCGTAGTGCATGGATAATTTGTGGTTGTGATACTAATGAATATCCTTGGCCGTAGTGCAGGGATGATGTGAATTATTTATTAAGCTGAGTCCCAGTAATAAAAGTGATGAAAAACCTTTTAAATCATAAAAGATAGTAAATTTTATTCTCTACTTGACTCTTTAAATGAATTGCTTGTTCCGCTGCAGTTAAACTTGATGTCTATTGTATTTTATCAGTTTAACATTATTGAAGGCTAATGATAATTTATTCTGCATTATCTTAGTCATAATATTTCTTACTGGGCTAGTTAAGCTCACCCTTTTACTTTCATTGTTCTCTTCAGGAAATGATAACGTAGCAGGAACTAGTCGGGGAATGGAGTGACGGTCCAGATAATAGCATTAGTAGTCATCACTATTCTGTTAAATAGTATGATAATAAATGTAATGAGGACTCAATTGAGTGTGGATATTGTCTAGATGACAATATTTGTATTAAAACTCACAGCATATGTTTAGTCGTATTTTACACGACTGTTGTATAATTAAGTTTGTATTTGAATTTTGTACCATGTATTTGGCAACTCAAGATGGATGATGTATACCTATTTTGGGGGCGTCATAGTTGGTATCGGAGCTTAGGGATATGATCACTGACTAAGATGTGAGACTAGAACTAGGAGGGGAGAGACGGAAAATTCCTTTGCTAGTATGACCGACCTAAGTTTATTTGGTATTTAATTGGTCGGTTAGAGTATAGTGATAATATGTTACATGTCAATTAACCTTTGTTTTGTGGCAGTATTTAAAAATAACATCCGAGAATGTTGAGAATATCCTCAGGTGAACAACAACACCGACCAAATGGCGAACGACGGAATGTTTAGGAGCTTTCTGCAATTCGTACAACATCAGGCAAGAGAGACTCCTGTCCAAAACGCAGGTTGAAACACTAGCAACTCTCGGACGGTCACCGCTAAACAGTTCAAGGAGCAGGGACCACCGGAGTTTATTGGAGAACCAAAACCACTTAAGGCGGAGACGTGGATAAAGCAGATCACCAAGATATTTGATGTTTTGGGATGCTCTGAGGAGCAAAAGTTTTTCTTTGCCACCTTTATGTTGCGAGGAGAGGCAGATTACTGGTGGGAATCGGTAAAGCGTACTCAACCTGCCGCACTGAAGATGTCTTGGGAGAAGTTCCAAGAATTATTCAACGACAAGTACTTTCTCGAAAATATTCGTCACATGAAAGAGGTAGAGTTCATCAAGTTAGAGCAGAACAATATGACTGTGTCGCAGTACGAAGCTAAGTTTGTCGAGTTGTCCCAGTTTGCGTCTCACTTGGTTGACAATGAGGAAAGAATGACGCGGATGTTTCTAAGAGGTTTGAAACCCGAGATACGTAAACATCTTATTTCTTATAAATTGTGTTTGTATTTAGATGTTGTAAATAGGGCTCAGTTAGTGGAGCGCGATAACGAGTCAACGCTGTAACGACCCCAAAACAGGTCCATTCCATCCAACCTATTCTGAGTCGCCAAATACATGGTACAGAAAATAACTACAACTTTATTACAATAATTGTCGTGCAAAATACAACAACACATATGATGTGAGTTTGGTTACAAATATATATCAAATGTGACTCATGTCCCAACCGTGGACAACACCTCACAATGACACCTTACATAATGGTATAGTCAAAAACTGTTTTAGAAATGAGAATATTTGGGAAGTGCTCAAGGAAACCTTCGTACATGGGAGGCCATGCGTCTGGGTTATGATAGATATCATATGGCCACAGAATTATCCTTGGTTGACCCAATAGACCCCAAAGAAAAACGAGAAGTTTACTATCATATTTTTTCCAATGGTGAGTCTTCTCTTGACATATCATTATCTCCACTGTCTCTAATTGAAAATTATACTTCAAACAAACACCAATATTATATAGGTAGTGCTCGTAAAAATACTCAGTAAGTGGATGAGCACAACCCTGTCTTATGATGACACGAGGTTGTATGTCATTAGACATCTTGTATGATAGTGACAAAACACCCTTCCAACGTTGGGTTCGCCTCACCCTATTTTATTCACCAAATATAACTACTAAATTATGACCATCTTTCTATTCCCTTATTATCCCCGCTCGACCTAGCTACACTCTTATTACCTGAAAGAAATTGTAAAACAGAAGTGTGAGCACAACTAGCCCAGTAAAGAATATCATGATTAAAGATAAATAAATTATCAATAGTCTTCATCAGTAATAAATCAGAGATTTAGAACATATGGTAGATGATAAAAATTTTCAACCATAGTTGCAATGGAACGAGCAATCCATTAGAAGAGTCAAATAGACTACAAAATCTATTATCTTCTCCATGTTAAAAATTCACCAACAATATTTTATCCCTGTAACATCAATCAACAATTCTGGTCCACAATCATATGAATAACTCATAATCATAATTGTAGTTCTAAATTCCTCTTCTCATCCAGGACGAAGATAATTTCCATCACCTATCTTTACCTGAAACATCAAAGATCATGGTTACACCAAATCACAGTTCATGTTCATAATCATACTAATAACTTCATCTTTGCACCACGACCAAAGATATTTATTTGTATCACCAGTTGGTCATGTTCATCTCAACAATTGTTCATCTTTGCACTACTGACCAAAGATATTCAACAACATGTCATCTTTGCACTACGGGCCAAATATATTCATCAACAATTCATCTTTGCACTACTGGCCAAAGATATTCAACAACAGGTCATCTTTGCACTACGAGCCAAAGATATTCCTCAACAGTTCATATTTGCACAGCAGGCCAAATATATTAATATCTCAAAGAAAATATATAATCATTTATATAAACAATAATTATAACCATGTTGATCATTTCACCTTTGCACTTAAGCTTAAGATATTCAATTATAAATTCAATGGTCATTATCATACTAGTCAATAATTTAACTTTGCACTACTAGCTAAAGAGAACACAAAGTCATGATCATACCAATAATCTACCCATCTTTACACTCAAGTGAAAGAGAATGTCAACATCAGGGTTATAAAAATGTTATATATGATAATAAAAATAATAAGATCAACATATAGATTTAATCTCAAGAGTAATATTCACAAATCAACTATAATTTGGTTAGAAAAAGAAACCAATTTTATCGTGAATAGTAACTCGTGAATAGTAACTCGTGAATAGTAACTCATGAATAGTAACCCCAACACAAAAAGGTAGAAATTTCACAATAAAATTTATACCAATATTTTGGTATAATGATATTGAAAAAATAACATTTCTTAAACTTACAAGAAATTTATTTTAATTGTTTACACTTTACTAAAATAATGCATTTAATCATTCTAAAATGTCAAACTCATAAGATTTCATCACCAATAATCAAAACTCTCATAAAAAATCAACATATACCTCATATAGGATTCTCAAGCCATAAAATCCTATTTTCTAATTTTCTTACTTCACATAACATATTTAATTCATTTACTCATAACTAGTCCCTTTTCATAAAAAATACCAAATCAATGTAAACAATTTTTCTTTTCTGGGATTTAACATAGTATAGTCACATATTGAACATATATTTTTCCCGGAATTTTTAAAACTCATTTACTATTTTTCATATGGCCAAAATAGTCGAATATTTAGATATTTGTGACGCCCCCAAAATTAGGTATACATAACCCATCTTGGGTCGTCAGATACATAGTACAGAATATAAATACAACTTACTAATATAACTATCGTGTACAATACGACAAAACATAAACTGTGAGTTTGAATACAAATATTATCTTCTAGAGAGTATTCATACTCAAAAGGAGTCCTCATTACATTTATTAACACACTATTACATATAATAGTGAGGACTACTAACTAATACTATCATTCAGATCATCACTCCGTTCCCCGACTTGCCCCAGCTACGTTCTCATTTTCTGAATAGAACAGTGAAAGAAAGGGTGAGCTCAACTAGCCCAGTAAGAAATATTACGACTAAGATAATGCAGAATAAATTATCATTAGCCTTCAACAGTGTTACACTGATAAAATATAATAGCCATCAAGTTTAACTGCAGCGGAACAAGCAATCCATTAAAAGAGTCAAGTA